>JAMPIV010000604.1:0-600000 GCA_024509875.1 Oreohelix idahoensis
AGCCATATAATATAACTTCATTTATTTCTAAATTTTTGGAACTTAAATTTTCAACAAAAAAATGATAAATCATTTTTTTCCCGGGCGGTGTGGCAACTGTTACAGAGTAAATATTATCAAGGGGAAGTGATCTTGTAAATGTTAAGCAAATAGATTCGATTACGGGTTATGTTGCTTGGTTAAGCTGATGTTAAGTTAAAATTGTATTAGGGGAATTCCCTCGTGTGATCGAGAAGTTTCCAAGTGGCGAACACTGGTCAGTTCAAATCGCGGAGATGTTTTTTTCTGTGAACTGTCTTGAGCTTGAGTAAGCTCGTGTGACTAGCCCATGCAATTATCGAGACTGAGTTGTGATTTTAAACAACCGAGTCTCGTGTCTTTTTTGGCGGGTCTAGTGTGTGAACTAATGGCATTCGGTTTTGGGTACCGACGGGAGAGGTCGGTCCTACAGTGTGTGTTTCGAGTATGCCTGCGCAGTGCAAAAGTTATAAAGGCCATATTATTTGTGTAGGCCTATAATTTCTGAATTTATTGGAGAATTGTGTTTGTGAGTATTTTTGATGAGGTAAGGATCCAGGACATGTGTTTGAATATATAAATGTCAAGATGAGTGAAGGCGAGATTACTGCAGATTGCCAGGGAGTGCAGTCTTGCGAGAAATTGCCGAAAGTATTCACCATTGATGTAGTTAGCACGGCGAGGATGATGTCCGTTGGCTAACCGGATCTATATGATATTTGAGGAGGCAATTGTTATTATTGAAAGGATCCACACATACATTAAAGCGCCAAGGTTGAGAGCGTCTTTGATGAAGCATATTTGAGAGGCCATCGTTATCATTGAGAGGATCCACACATACATTAAAGCGCCCATGTTGAGAGCGTCTTTGATGAGGCATATTTGAGGAATTTATTATTGTCAGCACGGCGAGGATAAACCGTTGCTGGGAAAAGGGATCCATTGTCCGTTTATTGTGATGCTGATGTTGGAAGCATCGTTGGAGAGGCCATTTATTATTTAAATTAAAGCGCCAAGGTTGAGAGCGTCTTTGATGAAGCATATTTGAGGAGGAAATTATTTATTACATTAGCACGGGGATGCCGACCGTTGCTGAGAGGATCCAGTAGTAAGATTATATGGCGCTAATGATTATAAGAAGTGGAGATGTGACTGGAGTACTGTATTATTGTATTGCTATGACTTGTACTTAATTGTGACTGTGTATTCTGTGTATTTCATGAACGTGTTGTGGTGTAAATAAACGTTATTAACAGTACACCTGCCGTTACACCATTCCATGCCTCTGATGTGTGTATCTGTGGCGTGTGAATGCACCACGCACACTCACTACAACATTTAACACGGTAGGAGAACAGTAGGCGTGATTATAGTCACGCATGACCATAAATAGCCATTAAACTATTAAGTGAGTAATTATCAATGGTTGACCAATAACAGACGTATCGGTAGTAACGTCAAACATAGTTGTATCAGTGATGGCAAAAATCCATATAGTAACAGCTATAGTAACACGGAGATATATCCCCATCAATTGGATTATTACACTCGTGGGACCGTGTTAAAATTCTCGCAGTTCGGAGTACTTCCATCACAGGATTTATTTTAGCAATAAGCAAGGAAGGCCGTTTCGAAAGCTGAGGTGTTAGAGACTCTCTGGGTGTTGTGGTGGAGTGAGGAGATCTGCATGCGTGTGCGATTTATCTAAGCGGTGTGACAGAGGGCGAGTTGCTGTTGTGTTGTTTTTCCATGGTTTGTGATTTTGTTTGCCGAAGTCGTAAAGGCAGACGTATGTTGATTTTCTTGATGTTGTGGATTACTTTCTTCAATAATATATTAAAAAAAACTATAGTTGGTGGTCAGGATCTCTTTCTTCTTTCTGTCACTCTTTGTCGTAACTGTGATTCTTACTGATTTAGAGGCGTCTCTATTAGGCAGAGAGAAGGGACAAGAGTTGACAAGCTAACCATAGTCACGGTAGGCTGAAGACGTTGCCCAACCACTCTTCAGAGGTCACATCTCTTCCCATAATATCAGTGACGTTACTCTCATCTACTTTCACATCTTTGCATTCATAACACAGCCCTACCAACAACAACAACAATTTTTGGTGCCAAACATTTTACTCTTGATTGTACATAAATGAGGTCTGCTCAATCCAAATATCACATTTACTTGTCTGTAGCAGCTCTAGTTTTTGAGATACAGACATTTTTGTATTTCATTAATACAGGGTGACCCAAAAAAAAAAAAAAAAAAACGGGCCGCGCGCGCACTTATTGTGCGCGCGCGGGCCCATTTTTTTGGGTCACCCTGTATTATTACAATATTTTCTATATAAGGCTATGTAAAAAAACTATTGCTGTCTAATCCTTTACAAAAGAAAACTGCTTGTTTACTCTCAGTTTCAGTTTTCCAAGAATCTGCCCAGAATTGCCTTTTTTAGATTTTAAGCCACTGCATGCATGTTAGTATGCTACTTATTTTATTACACTTCTAACAGAGAATGGCATCATCTTCAAGAAGAGCATGTTTTCTTTCACCGCATTTATTTTGTTATATTTGTGGAGAGTACACTTTCAAAGAAGAACACAGGAAGCATATTACTGTTTTTGTGAAAAAGGCATACTTTGCTTACTTTAAAGTAAAACTAGGTGACCAGGACAAGTCTTGGGCTCCTCATATTGTTTGCACAACATGTGTTGAACACCTGCGACAGTGGACTTGTTGGAAAAGAAAATGTTTAAAATTTGGAATTCCAATGGTTTGGAGAGAGCCCAAGAACCACTATGATGACTGTTATTTCTGTGTTGTGAATATTAAGGGAATTAATGGAAAAAATCACAAAAAGTGGAAATATCCAGATTTAGATTCTGCTAGGCGACCTGTTCCACACGGAGATGATATACCAATTCCAACTTTCAGTCAGATTTCGGATTCCCTGCTAGAAGATGAGACAGCAGTGGCATGTGGAAATACAAGTGACAGTGATAGTGATTTCGAAGATGATTTTTCAGATGCTCAACGCTTCGACCAGCTTGAACTAAATAATCTAGTCCGAGATCTATATCTCTCCAAGGAATCTTCAGAACTTTTGGCTTCAAGACTGAAAGAAAAAAAAATTACTGACTGCTGAAACAAAGGTTACATTTTATCGCAGCAGAGAGCAAGGTTTTATTCCATTCTTTTGTAAAGAAAACAACCTTGTGTTTTGTACTAATGGAGGAGGTCTTGTTAACAAAATGGGTGTAAGTTATACACCAGATGAGTGGCGACTTTTCATTGACAGCTCTAAAAGAAGTTTGAAGGGTGTTCTCTTACACAATGGTAACAAATATGGCTAAATTCCAATTGCTCATTCTACTACAATGAAGGAGGAGTATGCTACAATAAACATAGTTCTGGAAAAAATTGAAGTATTTAGAACATAACTGGATGGTTTGTGTAGATCTTAAAATGATGAACCTCTTGGTTGGCCAGCAAATGGGATTCACCAAATATCCATGCCGTATATGTTTGTGGGATAGCAGGGCAAAAGATATGCACTGGACAAAGAAACAGTGGCCGTTGAGGGATGAATTTAAAGTTGGAGAAAAAAATATTGTCAATAAGCCTCTCATTGATCGAAAAAGAGTTCTACTGCCACCATTACATACTTGTATAAAGCTTGGCTTGATGAAGCAATTTGTTAAGGCACTGAACAAAGATGGTACCTGTTTTAATTACTTATGCAGAAAGTTTCCAGAATTGAGCATAGACAGACTTAAAGCTGGAATTTTTGATGGACCTCAAATTAGAAAGTTAATAAACGATCCAAATTTTATTGATTCCATGAACAAAACAGAGTCCACAGCCTGGTCATCATTTGTTTTAGTTGTGCAAAACTTTCTGGGTAACTTTAAAGCAGACAATTATTCTGAATTAGTTGGAAACATGCTGTCGAGTTTTTGTGAACTTGGATGCAACATGAGCATAAAATTGTACTACCTCCATAACCATTTACATTTATTTCCGGAGAATCTTGCCGACTTTAGTGAGGAGCAAGGTGAAAGATTTCACCAAGATATAAAAACAATGGAAGAGAGATACCAGGGACTTTGGGATGCCCACATGATGGCAGATTACTGTTAGACCCTTAAGCGTGACTGTCCGGGCATATCACATTCCAGGAAGTCCTCGAAAAGATCCTTTTTGCATGTTGACTAAACAAGTGCTAGTGATAAAGTTTTATTACATTTTTGGTAATATATGCACAGTAATTACATATAATATGAATGCAGAAGTCAAAATGCCACTGATAGCACCTAACTCTAGGATTGTACATAACAATTGCCCTACTAATATGGTCATTCTTAGTTATCTCAAAAACTAGAGCTAATAGAAAAAAATCTGATTACATTTTTGGAATCAGCAACCCAAAATTACACAAGAACAGCTATAAAATTTAAGACACCAAAATGTGTGTATACCAGTGTAATCTGTCTACACTCGTTTCGTTCGTTCGTTTGTTCGTCGACTATGTTGCTGTTATACCCTGTTCAACCTGAAAATTGGTTATAATTGGGGTATATTGTGCGTTAGGTTCTTCGATGCTAGCCGGTTGTTAGTCCTGAAAAGGACTGGTCCTAAAAAGGACCTCTAGCTGACTGTCTGGATTCCTCTTCGTTGTTTGTCTGTTCGTGGTGCCGTGGCGTGTTCCATAGTGTTTTTTATTTCCTGTTTCACTATCTGGCTTGTGTGGTTTTGTGTGTTTTTACGCTCCTCGTTTCTGTTTCTTGTGTCTTCCTTTTCTCCTGTATCTGAAATAGCGCTTTTTCTATTATTACTGGGAGTAGCTTTTCTAGTGTTTCCTAGATGACTTCTTCGTCTGATTGGTCGTTCGTTTTAGTTTCTCGTGTGTTAGATGTAATATCCTCACTGGCCATTACTCGACTTAGTCTATTCTCTATTTATACCTAACCTGCGACAGCCAGTGCTACGAATTTCGTGTCCTGTGCTGAGATACACCTTGTGTGAGATCGGAGCACTGATGGAGTGGTCCGTATGCAATGAAGATAGTTCTTAAAACCAAACCAAACTAAACCAACTTTAACAGAATGTTGTTAAAAAAATTCAATCAAATGTCTCATGCTTTAACAGAAAGCTATAAAAAAATTCGTGTCATACGTTTTAACAGAATGTTGTAAAAAAAAAAATTTAATTTTTTTGGGTGGCTTTTAAATAATAAAACTAAGGTATTCAACAGACTCACAGTATTTCAATTTATTTATCATTTCATAAGTGTTTGTTTGTTTCCTTTCATTTATAGTTCCCAAATGTGTGTGACGATACAGTTGTGCGATCTCACGTTCACTCCGTCAGTATAACGTTTTTCTTCATTTTTCTCTTCCTCTCACTCATCGCTATTATTTGGCATACTTTTTGCCCTTTCATTCATTACTTTTACTCTCTATGATGAATCTTGTAGAGTGAAGTCTCTAACACTCTACTCCCTTACGGACGTATCTGCTTTACACGCAGAATTGTTTACGTTCCGTAAGGTAAATGCGATAATACCAGGTAATTATACCGGTCATACGCTTCTCTATTCTCCCAGTCTGACCACCCTTTGAAACGTGGAGGTCCAACATTTGACCCCAGTGAAAAAGCTGCTGACCGTGTTGACACAAGCTTGTATTGTGCGTATGATGGAAGAAGACAACATTGTCTGACCAGACATCTGTCTGGCGGAGGCACGGAGATAAAGGCGATACTTGGATAACCTGTCGGGGTAGACATCTTGGCGGAAGACATTACGCCAGGAAAACATGGTCACAATATTGTTGGAGGCAGATAAATGCAGCCGGAACAATATTACGTCTTATTATAAAGAAATCACCCGTGAATATTAAATATAATATTTTGAAACACGTGTATTATTTTTCGAATTTGAAAAGCCCCTACCTACGTAGTGCTGAACGAGATTCGATTTCATTGGTTTGATTTGAGAGAAGGAATATACAATGAATTCTACTGGAACATTCGGCGGAAACACCATCTGTGAATTGAACTGAGAATGAGAGATATAATCTAGTGAACTCAGAAACACAGAACAAACAGCTTCGCAACTTTAATCAAGCAACTCCAAAGAAGCCAGAAAGAGAAGGATCGGACCTAGAATTCCTATATCAAAAGTGACAGATCGACAGTATTTGGGCAACTCTGAAACCTTAAGAGTAAACCAGCCTGTTTAAATACACAGACTATAAAACTTCAGGATCAGGACCTTATAAATACAAGACTGGAAACCTAGGAATTGGATCATCAGTCATAAGATAAATAATATCCCAAACCAAGTGTATCGCAGAACACCCCTCGAAGAGAAATTACTAGTTTCCCAGGTCAAGTGATTCATAGAACAGCGTCATAAGAGGAATTTCTCAGACGAAATAGATTCGAGAGCATATGCACGAAATTGCTCGCGTCCATCTGAAAATCTGCGCAAGGAGATTGTATATTCCCAAAACTTTGAGGTAAGTTGTGAACATTTCTATTACAGACGTGAATTTAACATGTTTTCTTGCTGGTGGATGTATATGAGGCTGGCAACTTCAACATATGAAAAAAGTATATTCATGAACCACTACAGCAAGAGCTGGTGATTGTTTCTGACTAGTGGTGTGGGAAACCCGACAGCAGAGCGACCCCAGACTCCGACTGGAGCAGTGATGAGTGATGGCTACATCATATGTGCCTCCAGTGTAACATATTATCTTGTGAGATTTGTGTACCTTTTTTAATTGTAATTCAGGCAAATCATTATTCACGCTTTCCAGACGCAATTTCCTAGTTAACACACAGAAAGATATGAGTGAATTGTCATCATATTCCCTGAGTTACCCTGTGTGCTCGGGAATTTAATTCTTTTGAGAGGTTAACATTGGTGGGTGGAGCGCATGACAATGGCCCTGTTAGTATGCGGCGAACAAGTGTACTCAGTAGGCATTTGTTTCTTTCTATTTGTCTAAAGTTCGTGGTTACAAGCCATCAGACGATTTGTGGTACTAACGCCACTAGTGTGAGAGAAAAGCATCCACCTTAACCGCCTGCAGGGAAGAAAGTGCGGAGAAGGCTTTCGTGATCAGAGAATTGATGAACTACGGCTGCAGGACTCACTCACACAAGCTAAGTGCCAACTAAAAGGCACCAGCAAAAAGGACATTTCAGTTAAACTTTGAGTATAAAGTTAAATTTCCACCTACGTCTCAATGACGAGAACTTTATAACTATCAAAATTCCACTAATCTTTCCATATTTATTTTAACCTGTTAAAGACTATTTCACTATTGAATTTGTTACCTGTTGTTTTAAAACTAAACAATAATAGTTGATTCAGTTATATGTATGAAAACAAACGTATGAGCCAGAATAGTTAATCTATATATAAATATTGAGACATATATTTACACTAAACAGAGCTATACCTTATAAGAGGGGTGTCGTTGGATTACACCACATGGGGGCTTGAACGGGCTAAACCATTGCTTAAATCCTTCAATTAATATGAGACAAACATAAAGGTATATTATCAGGCACTCGTAGGAAATAAAGAAGTAGAACACTAGACAACAGAAAAACAACAGACGTGAGTGGCTTATCCAGGATTCGAACCCTAGACCTTCAATGCGACAACAAAAGGCGACGGACCAGATATAATGCGTTAACAATTCTTCAGCCCA
This sequence comes from Oreohelix idahoensis, assembly GCA_024509875.1. Lineage (NCBI taxonomy): Eukaryota > Metazoa > Mollusca > Gastropoda > Stylommatophora > Oreohelicidae > Oreohelix > Oreohelix idahoensis. The sequence continues at coordinate 7,737 of JAMPIV010000604.1, forward strand.
ACTGCAACATTGTTCGTGACTTCTGGAACTATCTTGTGAACTCTCCCTTCAGGTAGAAGTATTATTAACCTTCTATCTGCATCTCTGCCAAGAGTAACCTTGCGCGCAGGTAGATACCTTGGACGCCAATATTAAATACTTTTGAGTTTTGGTCACTTTTGGCAATCCGTGACAGTGTTAAAGCTGCAGATGCTGAAAGATGGCCTCTTCTTTCCCCGTCAAGTGTTAGACGCGTTCTCACTAATTTTCAAGGAGTGTTTTTTTTGGGTGTGGTTGCTGTATGAATGGTCCTCTGCTCCGGCGGGAGCTTTTTTTTATAGTACATACGAGCTATTGTGTAAGTCAGTATGTGCGAGTTTGCAACAATTTATGTTTTGAGCTGGTGTCCAGCCCTGGTGCCCAGCCAAGGTAGTAGTGGTATGCTAGTAAATCGTGCTCAGCGGGGTGTGTGGAAGAAATTCACGGGTTTTTGTAAAAAGTGGTAGCGAGGAACGGAGAAGGCCACTTTTTGTGAAAAGGGAATAGTTCACGACGCAGACTGTTGTAGTGATGTTTTAGGGGTTAATCAATGTTGCGATAGAACATAATGGATTTTGATGTGTCGCTTGTATTTTTATTGGCCCTACTTACATAATGACGTGATGTGTTATATAAACGTTTGGAAACTGTACTAGCTGTTGGAGTTACTTATTATAAATTGTGTGGTTTGGGCAGTTAGCCTGACAGATATGTGTGTGTGTGTGTGTGTTGCTAGAGTCGCTACATACACCCTGCCCGTTACACTAATCAATACCCTTTAGCTCCCCAAGGAGCATAGGACTTTATCAAACTCACGCCAAGCTCTCCTGTCACGTGCCATCAGCTCAAGCTCTTTCCAGAAGTGAAAATGGTTCTACAAGTATGATTAAAATTCACAACGATTGTGCCTATTATATAGTTAGCTCAACAAAGCTCCTGGTTTGTCTATTTTAGATGGGTCACTGATAAAGACGGGTGAGTGACGTTAAGCCGATATTCTTGGCTGGCTCACGTGAAACTAGAGGAGCAGAAATGCGGGGCCTTGTACGATTGTGTGTCATGGCGAATGGACGTACGTGTTTGAGCTCCTTATTGTTGAAGTGTTTATAATGGAGTTCTGTTATCACTAATACATCAAGATCTTCGGTGAGATGTATCTAGTTATCTGTATTGACAAGAAGTATAATTGCTCAGTGTCGCGTGTTAAGAGATATAAATCATATTGAGAACTAAAGGACAGCATTCCTGACATGGACTGACTGCCTTTTGTATTTCGTCTACTGCATATTATCTGCCACTATATGTTGGCCTGAACTATTGTATGTGGAGCTGCGTGCAGTCTGAAATAAATAGTATATTGTCCACTTCGTCAGTTGTGACTCAAATAATTCTGAGCTGATTGCGGTGTCTGAGAGATTTACTACCCTAGACGTCATCTTGGCCACAGGAACCATCCTGTTATTAAATATTAACATTAACAATCTAAAAAGACACGTAGCAAATACCCTTTAGCTCCCCAAGGAGCATAGGACTTTGTCAAACACACGCCAAGCTCTCCTGTCACGTGCCATCAGCTCAAGCTCTTTCCAGAAGTGAAAATGGTGAGGAAGACGTGGAAAGAGTTTGTGTTCTCACTAATATAGAAATAATATAGAAATAATATAGAAATAATATAGAAATAATATAGAAATAATAGAAATAATATAGAAATAATATAGAAATAATAAAGCATTACAAGAATGAGTAGAATTGGCAAGACGACGAAAACGGCAAAAAATAACACATCGTCGCTTTAGTACTACTTACTTACTTACTTGCTTAGTCGTTCCCCTTCTACCGTGAGGTGCAGAGGTTTGGAAGAGAGAGTGCCAGACTATCCTATCGGCTGTCTTCATCCTGGCCTGGTTCCATTCTAGTCCTCGGTCCTTCAAAGATTGTCTAATGTTGTCCTTCCAGCGGACTCTGGGTCGTCCTTGGGATCTGGATCCTTGGCTCTTTGTTTCCCATGCTTGTCGTGGTAGCCGGTCTTCTCCCATTCTGGAGACTGGCCAAACCATCTTAGTTGGGACTGTTCTACTTGGGTCTGCAGGGGGTGGGATTTAAGGCCTTGACGTATCGTCTGGTTGCGGACCATGTCTCTTCTTGTTACTTCAACCACCTTCCTCAGATACCTCATTTCTGAGGTTTGGATCTGGCTTTTGTGGGTTGTAGTCATTGCCCATGACTCGCATCCATATGTCAAGACTGGGACATAGGTGGAGCGGTATACAGCCATCTTCGTTTTCTTACCAACCTCTCTCTTGCTGAGGAAGCCTCGATTTATGGCCTGAAAAAGTCTCCCAGCTGCTGCTTTTCGAGTGGCCAACTCTTCTTTGATGCCTCCCTTTCGGTCAATAATAGCTCCGAGGTATTTAAAGTGGTCTACCTGCTCCAGGACCTGTTCTCCCAGCTTAATCTGATGTCTTCTTTCTTCTCGTGATATCACCATGGATTTTGTTTTAGAGCTGCTTATGACCATCCCTCTCTTCTCCAGCTCTTCCTTCCAGACTTGCAGGTTGAATTGGAGACGTGCCTCTGATTTAGCAATCATGGCAACATCATCAGCAAATGCGCAAATAAGGTGAATAACTGCCGATACGGGAAAGTGGCATCACATCTGTCAAGTCACTGTAAATATGGCAAATAAAAATTACAACTTTTGCTTGTATGTTAAAAAAAAACCAAACCAAACAAACAAAAATCTCTGATTTACTCATCCCTACATTTATTACATTTTTATCAGATCTACCTTTCTTGGCTTCTCTATCTGCCTTTTCATTTCCCTCTATGCCAGCATGTGAAAGTATCCAAGCTATTGAGACTGAACATATCAAGTCTACTACATTCTCGTAAGTTTCTAAGTGCTTGAATTGTTGAAAGAGAGTCTGATAATTGCCACCATCTCTGCAGTGAAAATGGATGTATATCACAATAAAAAGACATTCTGCATGATGAACCAAACTGTTAGCTGTAAGATGCTGTGTTGTAGGATGATAGACTAAACTATATGACGTCGATTTATGACGTCAGGTCAATTGTGACCAAAAATGGAGATGTAATAAAGCAATTCTGGCGTGACGACATGTAAACGTCTCAGTAATCGATGTTATGTAATACAACTGGCATAGTTTATCAGTATGTTGTAAGAGGATATTGTTATCATCACCCTACATGATTTCAGGGAGGTATGGATGCATTTTTCAGTATCTCCCAAGGCGGGCAGTCCAGTGTATCAGTATCACAGGAACGTCACCTCCTGCCAGAAGCATAACATCAGAACATCACTATGGAAACTTGTCTTGTCTTTGATCCACCATCACTGAGCGTTAGCTCTTGGTGAACTGTGGAAACTAAACTACAGCTAATAAATATTTATTCTTACCTACTCTTTGCTATCTGCAGTGATGGTATATCTGGCATTCCCCGCCACCCAGAAGGCCGTCAGAGAGGGACAAAGGTGTAATGTCCGCTGGCCTGCATCTCTTCGTCATCCATGGGGATTATTGGATAGAAGACAAACAGTGAAGAAGGAGGCAAGAAAGCATTTAACCCATGAGGTGGGGGTGGATTGGTGCAGACCAGAGTATGTACCACTCGCCGGTGGGTTCTGCATCTACACCTATAGGGTTCTACCTACTCCTCATCCCTTTAGTCTGTTTCCAGCTGAGAACAGGCCATGACCCCCTTCAATAAACATTTAAATAGAATAGACCCACTACGTGAACCAAACTGTCGGCACTGCCACCACAATGAGGAATCAGTTGAACACCTACTGTTACAGAGCCCGAGACTAACTGACCTGCGACAGCAGCTACTCCCATCACACCCAACCATCCACAATACACTCTACACATCATCACAACAGCTGAGGAAGACTTGCACATTTGTCAGAGAGGCAATGGGCTGTCAAGAGCCACCTGCTCACAGCTAAAGGGATTATATCATCATCATCATCATCATCATCATCATCACCATCATCATCATCATCACTCTACAGATTCTCAAAGGAGCAAGGTTGCCACTCATGTTCTAGAAATAAACCCAGATTTTCTTCTTTAAAAAACCCAGAAATACCCAGATTATGTTATGCCTCAAATACACAGAAAAGACGATGCTTACACAATCTTTTAGTGCAACTTTAGCACAAATAAGCTGTGTGCTACTAATTTGTATTTATTTCTTCATTTTTATTATATTTGTTTTATTACCAAAAATTCACAATTATTAAAAATGATTTTATTGACACCTCAATATATGAATTCTTGACAATGAGATATTTTAACAGTAACATACGTACAGTAGTTACATTAACCAAATGTTCCTCAAATCAAATATAAAATGTTAGTTGTAACTTGTTACTGTTGAAAATTGTCACTTGTCAACTGTCTGTTGGCCATTCAAAAAACCTGCTTATACCATGACCACTTTTTTATGCGGTGGCGTGTGTGTCGTCATGCTGCTACAACTACCTAGCGTACCTTCATCATCGCTCATTTTATAATCTTAATTTTAATTATTTTTTGACACACACACCAAAAAAAAAAAAAAAAAAAAAAATATGCCTATGCTGTTTATCTGCTTAAATCTAAAATTTAAAAAGAATACTTTAAAACACATCGCAAAAATAACTGAGTATTGTAGATGACAGCCATTAACAGAATAACGGGAAATAGATAGCTGATGTAAACGAGTAAAAAAAAAACAACGTTACTGATGTGGTTAAAAACAAGAATTAAATTTAAGTGGAATAAAAAATATATAGCACATAATTTTTTACATTTATTTATAATATACATATAATGTATAATGCTCAGTGCACAGAATATACATACATTGTAAATGTCAATTGTCAAATATACCCAGATTAATGCAGATTTGGAAACAAAATACCCAGATACCCAGACAGAAGCCCAAAAACCCAGATCTAGTAAAAAATACCCAGCTGTGGCAACACTGCCAAGGAGCATAGGTCTTCACCAAACACATGCCAGGTCGACCTGTCCCGTGCCATCAGCGAACGATCTTTTCATGTCTACGTCATCTCTGTCATGTCCGTCTCTTTTTCCCTTCTTTATATGTTCTTTGGTCTTCCTCCAGCTATCATACCCTGGGGTTTTTAGAACTAGTGCTGTTCTGTCATGCTACACTAAGTGTTTGTATTATTCTTTTTTTTTTTTTTAAAGACAAAGTTTCCAGTTCATCCCTTGATGGGTTATATTGGGATTTATCATGTAGTAAATTCAAGATAATAAAATCTGATTTCCGATATCTTAATTTAAATCTTCTCTGTCCGCCCCCCCTCCCCCTCTCCTCCTCCACTCAGTCCAAATACAGTTAATGAAAACTGTAAAATTGTGTAAATGTATGTGTGTGTGTGCCCTCCCCATTAAAAAAACACCAAAAAAAACCAAACAATTAAAAAATAAAAATAAATAACAAATACCAACCAAAATATAAAGTAGTCTCTCATAACTGCCCTGATGTTAACAAGGTGAAAAGGGGCGAGAAAGCCCGGATGTGGCCGGGATGACACCCAATCCACCAATTATCTGCCATCACCCACACGAGCACTCTATCATACTACTCCTTATCTTCACACCATCAATAATCCTCATATATTAATTGTAGTTCTTGTTATAAACTGTTTTACTATATTGTGCAATTCTCTAGGTCTACCTACTCGTATTCTAAACACCTATTCCACAGTTATTTATGAGCTGCTTGCCTGTAAATAATCTAATATTGGTTTTCTCTGGTGTTCATTCTTCCTGCTGTTTAGTTAGAAATGTCCTATATAAATTTTTTCTCTAGACACTGTACAGTAATGTTATTCTATTCTAAAATAGCCCATTGCTAGTTGCAGTCAAAGAAGTTTCTGATTGCTAGGAATGTTTAAGTTTAAGTCTCTAGATGTAGTATCCATCGCCAGCGACTTCTTTTCATCATTTAGTTTACCGGAATTTGTCTGGTTCTTGTCATCAGTTCCACATTTGTGATCCTATCATAATAGTAATCCTATCTTATTAGCGATCCTATCATAATAGTAATCCTATCTTATTAGCGATCCTATCATATTAGTGATCCAATTTTACCACTTCAATCCGTCTGTTCCATGCAATCACCCATTTATGACCTACTAAAGTCCAAATTGCATTTAAGGAAATTACTTTCCTTGGTCATACCATTGGGTCAGGTCGTGTTCAGACTATACCTCAGAATGTTTCAAAAATTCTTAATCTATCTATACCTAATACTAAGAAACATGTTCGGAGTTTGTTAGGATTAGTCCAATACTATAGTAGATTTATCCTTAACTTGTCTACTATAACAGCTGTGTTGTCTTCCCTATTGCGTAAGGGAATGCCTGTAAGGGTAAGTTGGTTTAATGAATGTAATATCGCGTTTCATAAAATACTAGAAGTTTTGTCTAAACCTCCTATCTTGAGGTTACCAGATATTACTAAAATTTATGTTCTTCGTACAGATGCGAGTAACTTCGGCTTGGGCGCTAGTCTCCTTCAAGACCATGATGGAGTGTTGCATCCTACATTATTTATCTCAAGAAAGCTCACCGAAACGGAGAAAAAGTATTCAGTCATTGATATGGAGTTGCTGGCAGTAGTCTGGTCGATTCAGAAACTAGAACGATTTTTGCTGGGCGCACCTTTTGTTATCCAAACTGACCAGAAGGCTGTGGCTGCTCTCAGACGCGCCAAGCACAAGGATTCGAAATTGGCAAGATTCTCCATTCTACTTCAACCGTTCAATTTTACGATTGAAGCAATTCCAGGGTCAGAGAATGTAGTAGCTGACTCATTATCTCGTAATCCGTCATCAACAACCGATGACAAGCTATTATCCAAGTGAACTGTACTACAAAAATGACTGTTCTTGTCAAACGTATCGTTCCTTATGTCATACACTCCATTTTTGGTCGATTCATCAGATATCACACGGTACATGCTATTTATGACTTTTTATGATATCGTTATTGAATATCTCAATGAACATTGGACATCATCTGTTTCCATTCGATAAACGATTCTTCCGCAAAACAGTACAAGTCAAATCTTCCACATTGTGTTCTTAACCTTGTCTGACAAAGACAGACTGGAAAATTTATCACGTGTCATATCGAGGAACATATGTACTTTTCGTTATATCTCCTCCATTCTAGTGATCGATCACGTATGCAACTCTTCAACGGTACAGGATACCACGTTCAAGGATTATATTACATAATACAAGTATTGTACACTAATACACTTCGGCATTTTACATTTGCATTGATGAATTCCACTTTCGTACCTGATGTCTGTTGGTACGTACCAGACTTTCGTCTCAATGATTCATTTATACTTACGATGATTCGTCAGGAACTACAGCAAGTTCATTCGACTTACTTTGTTGCCCGATATTGGTACTTCATGTTTACGGTGATGGACTTTGGATTGTGTCCATAGAGATCTACCACTTCATACGGTGCAATCTACCCGCACTACCAGATCAAACATTTACTCGACTATTTGATACGTACACCGTCCATGGTGTCTACGTACTTCTTAGGATTCGATAAAGCGGAATTAACACTTGATACAAGTTCAATTTCATGTACATTTCGAATTTTCACGGAAATAACATTGGATAAGTCGTGAATGGAACTCTGTATTTCTCAGGATTGTTCAACGAGATATTCATTTGAGCTGCATACTATTGAACATTAATTATTTTAGTTTACTATAATGTGACATTGATTAATAATATGTATAATTTTAACTTCTTAGTTTATTTTAATTAATCATATTATCTGTTTATTTATAGGTCATAATTATATGATATTTGTTAGATATTAATTACCTCACTATTATGAGACTTATTTTTATGTTAGTTAAGACTTAGATATATAATTCATGACTTATTGTCTTTAATACATGCAATCCACCCTTATTTTCTTATCTATGTTTACCCTAACTACCTTATTTACTTACTACTTCTTTACTTGTTCTTGACTTCTGTGTTTGTTTTCTAATGTTTTCTTTTATTATTATTTCGCTGTGCTAATTTTAAGATAATACTATAGTAGTTTAATTGACTAGCTTTATTTAGTTAACATTACCTACACATAGTTCCATTACAATTATATTTTATTACTGTTATTACTTTGATTAATTAACTGCAAGATCATATTACTTTGAAAATTTTAGGTTCACACACTTGTTAGTTAATTATGTTAAATTATCCGATGCTATATTGACTGTTGACGATTTTTTTCGTTACTTAAGTTAGTATATATTACTTATATTTTCATTGTATGACATACTATGATAGAGACTACGACCTTAGACACTGTTTTATTGTAAACATCTCGGGCCGTGTGTCGTAATTTTTTTTCGCGTTGGTCAGATTAAGTGCGTTGATTATATGTAATGAGATTATTATAAAAACAAATCAATATAATTGATTTTTTAACCCGGTCGGGCGGGGAAACTGTTAAGGAATATTTATGTATATTACATGTTGGCCTCATTTAGATTTGTTACCAGTTTAAATTTACGCTCTAACATATTTATCTGAAGTCAACATGATGTATTTTACACTATAAGATATTGCTGGTGAACGCAATTATGTGTAGACGTCACTAGGGAAAGATGCCGTAATGAGGTGCTGCACTAATGCATGCCAACGGCCCTTCTTGGCCTTTCATCGTTTGTATCCGTCTAAGCAAGAGGTGGATTATTATTGCTCCCAAAAATATTAAAGTTACAGATCTCCTACGTGGCTTATATGAAACGAAGGTCGCCACTTTAATTCTACATGATGCAGTATTTGAGAATCTTATGTTGATGAGTAATTTAATGAAGAAGGAATTTCAGGGAGTACAATTATAATATTTCCATCGCCAGCTGTCGGTTATCACTACACCAATGAGTCCGCTTGCCGGCATTGCTAGTATACAGGCCTGACATGCGACGATGCATTATTGACTGTAGGAGACTGAATTAATGTATGTATAAGATGATTGCCATGAACTTGATGTAATGCCTCGTTATGAAATGTATTTTATCCGTGGACCCAACCACGAATATCGTTGTGATCAAGTTGACATAATGTTGTTGGACACCCACATCGCAAGAAACATCAATTAGCACGATACTCTAGAAAAACCTCTCAAATTCCCAATGTAACACTACCATACCAGGCAATTAGGTAAGAGTGTGAGAGTGGCCACTGCTTGAAAGAGTGTGCGAGTACTTTTCTTGTCTGCGGGAAAACTATCCATATATCTGATTTGTCTGAAATTTTGTTTATTTTACGGGGTCTCAGAGAGTACCAATACTGTTCATTCATTAACATAGTGCTAACCTTCAACCTTTGGGTTAATAATTTTTGAGTTTTTTTCTCCATTCTGGGGACGGTGCACTTTTTCTGCTTTATTTCTTATGCATGTAAATGACTCTTTGATCTTTTCTTTAGATATTTTGATGTTGTCGAGTTTAAATGATAATAAACTACAAAGAAACTTACCTTTGTGTGTTGATCAGACCCATACCCATTTATCCTTAGTTTTTTCACGTTTGTGTGTCTTGTTGTCACATAGCTGCGTGTGTGTAGAGAAACTTAACTATTCTTGATAGGGGAGGTAAAAGCTGTCTTGCAATAAAGTATAGTCGTACGGGTAGGCTGGAGGAGATAACCAAATCACTCCAGAGACAGATCTTTTCCTCAATTCTACCACCTGTGGAAAATCTATTTCTATACCTTCTCGTGTATCTGTCGACATCCACTCTACTTAGACGGGGCAAAAATAAAACAATTAACCTTCCGTGCCACACTGAAAAGGAAACTAAAACGCCCAGTGAAGTTCCTGTGGGAAAGGGGGGGGGGGGGGGGGTTCTGGGATGGCAAATGAATAAGACAAGTGCACCCTCAGGTATGTCGTAGAAGTCGCCTAAGGTGCATGGTACTAACAATCTTATCATGTTAAACGTGCTACAGAGACCACTGCTGCTAGAACACGTTAATACTTGGTTCAGACTTTGTGTGAGGAGACCAACTGGCAGTGGTGGCTCCATTATCCGTTAAGACCGATAAAGAAAATAATAATGATGATAAAGGCTGTAAACACTTGTCTTTCTTCAACCTTGCTGCAGTCATAACTGTCAAGATAATTTATGGGAAGATGTCTGACTTTACTTTATTTTTTGTTTTGGTCTACTGTTGCAGTGAAGCGTAATGGGGAGATGAAAATTGCGCCCTTCGAGTCAAATGTGTCGCACTGGCTGCTGTGAGCCCATGTTGTTGTAGGATATCTGTGTTGTTGTAGGATATCTGTGTTGTTGTAGGATATCTGTGATGTTGTCTATACATCTGCCTCTTGGTCTTTCCTGTGCTCTGAAACCAGATATTCTAGTGTTGTAGGAGCGTAGTGGTCATTTATCGGGACCTGTTCTCGTGCGATGGCCAAACCACTTAATTTTCTGTCTTTCTATATATTTGATGGTGGATGTAGTTCCTGCAATTTTGTTGACGTCATCATTTCTCATTCCACCTCTCCTGGTAACATTTGGTGGCTTTTCTTAAACATCGCATCGCACAGTGAGGTCTGAGTGGCTAAGAGGTATGGCGTCCGCTTCGAATTTGAAAAGTTCTGGGTTCAGTTTCCAAGTAGATAGAAAATATTATATGGAAATTCTTTTTTTTTTAAGAACTACTGGTCCTAATGATGTCATACTCCCACCTGGTCTCCTGAGTAGTGAGATCGGATGCCTAGCTTTCTCGGATTAGGACCAAACAAATATGAGGTCCCATGCGTAAACATCCCTCGGCAGTTGAAAGTCGTAAAGAGTAGGCCATAGGGCTGCTGCCGTGGCAACATTTAAAAATTAGGAAACGTACCAAGCACCAGCATATTTATAGAATGAGTGATATCTAAATACACACGTTGGGATTCTCGTCAATGCTACGCAGCTCGTGCACTGTGCTGAGATCCTCTGTAGTGGTTTTGATGGTATTGTATGATGGTGATATTACTAAGTGTAATGTATGAGGTCAGCTGTGAAGGCTCCTGAGATAAAATGTAGTTGTGAATTTTCAGAAGGCCTTTCTTGCTACCACTACGACCTCACACCTATCTTTTTTCCTAATGAATGTGGCTACGTTATAATCTAGGGTACTGAATGTAATGTGTTGTATTGACATATACAAACACACACACACACAGATATTAAATAATATATTATCAATAAAATTTAGAACACAATGAACTAAATCCAGCTGGTGAAATTTTAGAAAGTAAATCTTTTTTTTTTTAAATTTATTTGTTCTGAACCAAGGTTTTATTTGGCCAGAACATATGAAAAGATTTTGGAATTTATGAGTGAATGGCATGAATAAATGACATGATAAATAAAATGTGTGTACGTATACAAATTTTAAGATTAGTTAGTATTTCTACAGTTTATAATTTTATTTTCCCTGGGAGAACGATGAATAGATGTGCTGTTGGGGTGGCTTCATCCCTCCCTGTCTAAGTTTACCAAACATTGTCCATTAATGATGGAAGTAAATGGGATGTTTTAGTAGAAATTCACTTTGGGTGTTATGTCTATGAAGTTGGTGTAAATCCAGCAGACCAGCCTGCTTACGTAACTTTGAAGGTGTAGCGCTGGTGCTGGAATCTGGTGGCCCCACCTCTCCGTGCTTGGGGGCAATATATCGGGTGGCCCCACCTCTCCGTGCTTGGGGGCAATATATCGGGTGGTCTCACCTCTCCGGGCTTGGGGGCAATACAAGGCTGTTCTGCCGAGATGCGACACTGCACGGGTCCTCACTGTCAATTATCTACCCAGCATTTGACACCACCTTTTGGTGTCAACATAAAAACTCACAGCTCTGAAATAAAGTATTGGTTTGGGTTCAGAACCTTACCTAAGGAGCCACTTCTACACGTAACAATTTACAATAACACCATTTAGACAGGGTCAGATCTCTCTGACCATACAACACATCTTACCAAGTTGGTTTCCCATAGGATAAGTTCTCCCAGACTACATATTCATAAATATGTTTATTAGCTTCTTGCCCTAGGATAGGATAGGTGATATGTTCCACTGATCTCAACACCTGATCTGTCCTTCCTAATCCTTGCTGGAGTTTATATATTGTTTGTCCCTAGACCCTGAGCTAGGGCGGGGGGTCTAGAGCAAATCCTTACTTGTTTGTAAGGCTAGATTTCGATATGGCAGTATCAAATCACTCGAAACATTAAACAATATTCAAAATATGCAAAGAAATAATTTCAATCTTACCAGATTATGAATAAAAAACACAGAAATGCTAGCAAAACTCAGCTGAGCTGCTGGCTATAGTATGGCGTCCCTGAACTTATTTCAATTTATTTCATTTGGAAATCACCACACTTGAAATTTACTGTGTCTATCACTGGACAACTATTGAGGAATGGCAAAAAAGCTCGTCTGAGCGCGGATAATATGATTGTCTGTGGCCAATCAATGCCTTGGTTTTTTTAAATTCAAATTTCCTACACTAAAGTCATTTCAGTCATGCTTCAGTCAAGTATGGATTTTTATCTGTTAGTCCGTCCGTCTCTACTTGCGTTTTCACAAAAAACGTACTTGTTTTTTTTGAACCAACCTATTCGTCCCCTCTACACTTTTTGTCTGTAAAGTTATTTTTAGCCACAGCTTCCACCAATTCCCCTTCTCTTTCATTCTAACTAGATTTGGACACTTGAGTTTTCAAGGTCGCGATTTTTGTGCAAATAGTGACATGTTAGATTCAATGCAGTCTTTCGCTGATGTGAACAACACTGTCTTTTGTCATTATCTTCATTATTATCTATCCGTCTGTATAAATAAAAGCATATTATTTCACTGCGCAGAATGGGCCATCCGGCCAGCTAATTTTTATATTCCTAACATTAATATTAAGAAAAAGTTACTTTTTAAATTTTGTAATATTTCAAGCATCTGCGTTTGCCGCTGAATTCAAATAAAAGGCTTGGTATCGCAAAAGCGTCCAATAAATGACTGTGGCGTATCATATCCAAGGTCCCTTCTGTCGAGTTCCTTACTTTATGTCAACTTAGGAAATGTGACTTTTCTCCGTTTCCTCCCCCCCCCAATTGCGTCTCCTTAGCCTTGCTAGTCTCACGCAATTTTTTCAGTCATATTTTTTTTTTCCTTTTGATCCGCCGTTCTCATCCCGTTCAAATGGTAACCGTTTTGATTTCCCGTCTAGCAAGTCAATTTTTATGGAGGGTGATGACCCGCGGTCAGGGCGATCATGTACTATCAGCAGCTTACGCATTATGTTTTTATCCTTACATTTTATCCTTTGGAGATATTTTTACGTTGTATCACTTGTTAATTTTATGACACATCTCCCCACTTGAAAACATGCCTACGGCAAGTTCTAAAACCAGTGATACACATAGATAAAATCTCTCCTCACGTCTGCCACTACTCTAATTTTGATCACAGGGGTGCCGACTGAGGAAATCTGCACCGACATTCAATTTGCCTGGGATATATTGGATACTAAACTGATAAGGTTGAAGCAATAAAGACCACCTCAGCAATCTTGCGTTTTCATGCTTAGCCTGAGATAAGAATACGAGAGGCTGATGATCCGTCTCGACCACAAAAGTCCTACCATACAGATAGATTTGAAACTTCTTTATTGCCCAGATTAACGCAAAACATTCTTTTTCGCTTGTGGAGTATCCTTGTTCCGCCTTATTCAATTTGCGGCTTGCATAAGCGACTGGTTTCAGTTCCCCATCAGGTGAAGATGATCTTTGCAACAAAGCCCCTCCGAGTCCTACATTACTTGCATCGGTTCTTAAGACAAAGTCCTGTGTCAAATCAGGCAGTTTGAGAATAGGCTTGCTAGTGAGTTTTTCCTTTAACTCTTGGAACGCTAGTTCACATTGTGCAGTCCAAATAATTTTATCTGGAAGTCCCTTGCGAGTCAGATCAGTCAGAGGAGCACAAATAGCGTTAAAATTTTTGATGTATTTCTGATAAAATCCGCATAACGACACGAATGATCGCACGTATTTTTTTGTTTGTGGTCTAGGTGCTCTCTGCAGTTTTTCCAAGTTCTTAGGATCAGGGGTCATGTTACCCTGATATACAGTGTGTCCCAAGAATTCCAACTCTTTGCATCCAATACAACATTTTGTTGGCCTAGCAGTTAAGTTCGCCTCCCGAAGTCTATTAAATAACATCTCTAGAGCTTCAATGTGTTCTTCAAATGTCTCTGTGGCGACGAGAATATCATCCATGAAATTCGTGATACATGGGTTATTCAGGGGATCCAACAATTTGCGCATCATCCTTGAAAATACACTCGGAGCATTTTTCAGTCCGAATGGTAGCATATTGAATTCATAATGTCCATCCGAAGTGCTAAAAGCCAAATCAGGTCTCACTTCAGGCTTCACTGGGATCTGGTAATAGCCTTTACTAAGATCCACCTTTGAAAAGTATTTTGCCTTGTTCAGTCTGGCAAATAACTGTTTTGTGTCTGGTAATGGATCCACTTGACCTTCTGTGACAGCATTCAGTTTCCTGTAATCTATGCACAGTCTGTGTTCCCCAGACGGTTTTCTCAACAAAACGACACTAGAACTAAAAGATGATTCACTGTGCGAAATAATCCCCTCCTTCAACAAATAATCTATTTCTTCCTTCAATGCCTTCTCCTTCGCGAACGGAATAGAATAGGCTCTCATACAGATTGGGTTTGAGTCTACCAGTTTCATGTCATACTGTAGCAAATTTGTATGGCCTGGTTTATCTGTTAGTACATCTGTATGTTCCTCCAGAACCTGTTGAACTCTCTCCCTCTGGTTTTTAGTCAGGTGCTTACTGACTTTTACCTGTGCTGCTGTTTCACAAGGATGTAATGGGTATTCATGTGAGGTGAGTGGTTCCTTTTGCATCTGGGTTGCAATAGCCAAGGTCAATAAGGGGGTGCTTTCCTGGAGTGGTCTGTCCAGATACTTCTTTAATAAGTTTACATGATAAACTTTCTCCTTCCCCTTTTTGTCAATTTTATAGTTTGTTCTAGACACCTTCTCTAGAACCGTATAGGGACCTTGCCAACCAATTTGTAATTTATTCTGGCTACCGGGTAGTAGAAGAAGCACCTTCTCTCCCGCAGCTAGTTCTCGGTCCTTTGCCTTCCTATTAAAATATGCTGCATGTTTCTTCCTGGCTTGTTTCAAATTATCATTTGCCAGTTTCCATCCAGCTTTCAAACGAGTGGTCAGTTCGTTCACGTATTGATAAGATGAGGTAACAGGTTCTTCCGCCTTCTCATCCGTCCAGGTCCTTAATAAAGCTTCTAAAGGACCTTTTATTGCCCTCCCAAATAGCAGAGTTGCGGGAGCCATCCCGGTTGAACTATGTGGTACCTCCCGATACGCAAACAATGCGGCGGGAAGGAATTGATCCCACAGATCCGGTTTTTCGTGTGCCAGCTTTCTCAGGATAGAAATGAGAGTCCCGTTGAACCTCTCTACCTGGCCGTTCCCTTGTGGATGGTAAGGACTACAATGAAAGTGTCTGGCTTGAAATAGTTTAAAAACTTCTTCCGTTAGTTTCCCCTTGAACTGAGATCCATTATCCGTCAAGATTTGATGCGGGAATCCTAATCGGGTAAATATTGTAAGTAGTGCCTCTGCTACATGTTTTGAATCAATTGATGGCAGGGCTACCGCCTCTCCCCACATAGAACAAGTGTCCACCAGAGTAAGGATGTAACTGTTCCTCCTCTTGGTCCGAGTGAGAGGTCCCACAATATCCACTGCAACCCTCTCAAAAGGTGTTCCCACTATGGGCATTTCCCCTAGAGTTGCAGGAGCAGTCCAGTGCCTTGGAGCTACCCTTTGACATTCAGGGCAGGATTTGACATATCTTTTTATATCCTCCGTTATCCCTGGCCAGAAGTAATGACAAGCTATACGCTGTCCTGTGGCGCTGATCCCCATGTGACCACTGAAGGGAATCGCATGCCCGAGTTCCATCACTTTATCTCTATATGAGGTGGGAAGAACCAACTGGTTATGACCCTTTGTTCCAGTTCCGGCCTTCCTGTATAATAGTTTGTTCTTCATGAAATATTCCCCCTTGCTCGGAGGTGTGTGGCATTTGGGCAATTTTTTAAAACATGGCTTGAGTGTCCTATCCTCAGCCTGCGCCTTTCTCATCTCCTCTGGATGAGCATTTATAGGTTCACCTTCTTCCTCCTTCTTCTGTGACCTGGTCTGCAATGTCGCCATGATCACAGGTTTCTCGGGATTCCCCAAGAAGACGTATCTACACCCCAATATCAGAGGGTAGATTGGTTCATCTATCACTGCTGCTCTGATTTCTCCTTCCACATAGCGAGTTTTCACCGTTATCCTTGCGATGGGAAGTGTCATGAGTGGTATGTCCTTAGTCGCCCCTTGTATTTCCACTGTTTCTGTGGTATACTGACTTGGGTCCACTAGGCTAGACTTCACAACTGAATCATAATCCAAACCTGTATCATAAAGGCACCTTATGGTGACCCCATTACAAATAACATCCTCACAAACTGGGGGGTGATAAGGTTCCTGTTGTCCATTAGGATTAACCTTTAACCTTTGCGTCCCCGACTTCATTGCAGCAATGTTTGAAGGTTTCCTTCTACAAAATTCGGTGTTATGGTTATCTTTCTTGCACCATTTACACCATCTTTTTCCTTGGTTCAACGGTTTTCTTTCATTGAACTTTTGGTCATTGAACTGTGAGTTTCTGTCGCGATAGTCATTTCTTGGCCGCTCAAAGTTTGTCCTACCTTTATTTCCCTGCTCTCTATTATCAAATTTATTAAATTGCTGTGGAGCTTTAAAAGTGTCTATGTGCTTCTTTTTAGCACCACTTACCTCTGCCTGGGCTGCCTGATACCTCTCAGCGACATTTAAAACTTCTCCCAACTTCTCTGCACCTTGTTCCATGAGAAATTTTCTCATGTCTGGAGCCATGGACTCTCTCAATTGCTCAATCATGATCATTTCCTTAAGATCTTGGGTCTTCCCCAGAGCAGTCCATTTCTCCAAATAGGTTTCCAGTCTAGCAGAGAATTGGTGGTATGTCTCCCCAGACAACAGTTTGGCATTTCTAAATTTCTTACGATAAAATTCACCATTCTTCTCGTACCTTAATAACAAAGCCTGCTTTAACATGTCATAATTGTCTTGGTCTTCCCTGTTCATTTTAGCAAAGACTTCATAAGAAGTACCTCTCAGTCCCTGTGATAGCTTTAAACTCCACCTCTCTCTCTCTAACCCATATGTAGTAGCTAATAACTCAAAACGTCCTAGGTACCCCTCTATGTCATCGTCTTTCTCAACAAAATGGTCTAAATGAAACCCCATAGCTGAGTTTGAGGCTCCCAGACTAGGCGTAGCATCTGAGGCAAAAGGGCTGGCACCATTTTCAGGAGCCTGGCCTTGTAACTCCAGCTCCCTTAGTCGTAATTCGTGCTCCCTTTGCAACCTTCTATCTTCTGCCTCCCTTTCGGCCTTTTTATCTTCTGCCTCCCTTTCGGCCTTTTTATCTTCTGCCTCCCTTTCGGCCTTTTTATCTTCTGCCTCCCTTTCGGCCTTTTTTTCTAATCTCCTTTCTTCCCGTTCAATATATTTATCACATTCAGCCGTTACGTATTGAATTAAAATCTGACCATCCATTCCCATCTCCTTTGCGGTCAGCACAGCAGCTGATCTAAATTTTGCTAGCTCCGCCATACTTTCTAAACAAATCTAGCAATAAGCAAAGTAAAATTTCCAATCTCTAAAGTAATTATAATTATTCTAGACCAAAATAATTCTAATTAACTAATTAACTAACACTGGCTGTGAAGATTCACCAACTTCTAATTGCCCTTTTACTTTAAAGGGACACTTTGAATTTTAAGGGAATTTTACAATTTTGTTCCCCTAATTTTATTTCTCCCACCAGGAGATCCTTATATTACTGTTTATGCTAATTATCCCTGGACAAGACCCCAATATATGTAGTGGTTTTGATGGTATTGTATGATGGTGATATTACTAAGTGTAATGTATGAGGTCAGCTATGAAGGCTCCTGAGATAAAATGTAGTTGTGAATTTTCAGAAGGCCTTTCTTGCTACCACTACGACCTCACACCTATCTTTTTTCCTAATGAATGTGGCTACGTTATAATCTAGGGTACTGAATGTAATGTGTTGTATTGACATATACAAACACACACACACAGATATTAAATAATATATTATCAATAAAATTTAGAACACAGTGAACTAAATCCAGCTGGTGAAATTTTAGAAAGTAAATCTTTTTTTAAATTTATTTGTTCTGAACCAAGGTTTTATTTGGCCAGAACATATGAAAAGATTTTGGAATTTATGAGTGAATGGCATGAATAAATGACATGATAAATAAAATGTGTGTACGTATACAAATTTTAAGATTAGTTAGTATTTCTACAGTTTATAATTTTATTTTCCCTGGGAGAACGATGAATAGATGTGCTGTTGGGGTGGCTTCATCCCTCCCTGTCTAAGTTTACCAAACATTGTCCATTAATGATGGAAGTAAATGGGATGTTTTAGTAGGTATTCACTTTGGGTGTTATGTCTATGAAGTTGGTGTAAATCCAGCAGACCAGCCTGCTTACGTAACTTTGAAGGTGTAGCGCTGGTGCTGGAATCTGGTGGCCCCACCTCTCCGTGCTGGGGGCAATATATCGGGTGGCCCCACCTCTCCGTGCTTGGGGGCAATATATCGGGTGGTCTCACCTCTCCGGGCTTGGGGGCAATACAAGGCTGTTCTGCCGAGATGCGACACTGCACGGGTCCTCACTGTCAATTATCTACCCAGCATTTGACACCACCTTTTGGTGTCAACATAAAAACTCACAGCTCTGAAATAAAGTATTGGTTTGGGTTCAGAACCTTACCTAAGGAGCCACTTCTACACGTAACAATTTACAATAACACCATTTAGACAGGGTCAGATCTCTCTGACCATACAACACATCTTACCAAGTTGGTTTCCCATAGGATAAGTTCTCCCAGACTACATATTCATAAATATGTTTATTAGCTTCTTGCCCTAGGATAGGATAGGTGATATGTTCCACTGATCTCAACACCTGATCTGTCCTTCCTAATCCTTGCTGGAGTTTATATATTGTTTGTCCCTAGACCCTGAGCTAGGGCGGGGGGTCTAGAGCAAATCCTTACTTGTTTGTAAGGCTAGATTTCGATATGGCAGTATCAAATCACTCGAAACGTTAAACAATATTCAAAATATGCAAAGAAATAATTTCAATCTTACCAGATTATGAATAAAAAACACAGAAATGCTAGCAAAACTCAGCTGAGCTGCTGGCTATAGTATGGCGTCCCTGAACTTATTTCAATTTATTTCATTTGGAAATCACCACACTTGAAATTTACTGTGTCTATCACTGGACAACTATTGAGGAATGGCAAAAAAAGCTCGTCTGAGCGCGGATAATATGATTGTCTGTGGCCAATCAATGCCTTGGTTTTTTTTTAAATTCAAATTTCCTACACTAAAGTCATTTCAGTCATGCTTCAGTCAAGTATGGATTTTTATCTGTTAGTCCGTCCGTCTCTACTTGCGTTTTCACAAAAACGTACTTGTTTTTTTTTTGAACCAACCTATTCGTCCCCTCTACACTTTTTGTCTGTAAAGTTATTTTTAGCCACAGCTTCCACCAATTCCCCTTCTCTTTCATTCTAACTAGATTTGGACACTTGAGTTTTCAAGGTCGCGATTTTTGTGCAAATAGTGACATGTTAGATTCAATGCAGTCTTTCGCTGATGTGAACAACACTGTCTTTTGTCATTATCTTCATTATTATCTATCCGTCTGTATAAATAAAAGCATATTATTTCACTGCGCAGAATGGGCCATCCGGCCAGCTAATTTTTATATTCCTAACATTAATATTAAGAAAAAGTTACTTTTTAAATTTTGTAATATTTCAAGCATCTGCGTTTGCCGCTGAATTCAAATAAAAGGCTTGGTATCGCAAAAGCGTCCAATAAATGACTGTGGCGTATCATATCCAAGGTCCCTTCTGTCGAGTTCCTTACTTTATGTCAACTTAGGAAATGTGACTTTTCTCCGTTTCCCCCCCCCCCCCCCCCCCCAATTGCGTCTCCTTAGCCTTGCTAGTCTCACGCAATTTTTTCAGTCATATTTTTTTCCTTTTGATCCGCCGTTCTCATCCCGTTCAAATGGTAACCGTTTTGATTTCCCGTCTAGCAAGTCAATTTTTATGGAGGGTGATGACCCGCGGTCAGGGCGATCATGTACTATCAGCAGCTTACGCATTATGTTTTTATCCTTACATTTTATCCTTTGGAGATATTTTTACGTTGTTTCACTTGTTAATTTTATGACATCCTCCTTGTGTGATCAAAGGGAGGAGATCGGAGCACTGATGGAGTTGTCCGCGTGCAATGAAGATAGTTCTCAAAACCAAACCAAACCAACTCATCTCACAGTAAAATTTTGCTGTCTTGTACTTTGGTCAGGGACAATGTTTGACACTGATAGCAAAGAGTTGGTAAAAATATGCTATTTGTCAGCTGTCATTCAGTTTCTATAATGTCACTCTGATGTTTGAGTAGCGGTGACAGTTGGCAAGTCACGGCACTGACGTTTTAACATCTTCTTTCCATTTCTCTGTCAAGTCTCTCATTGTCTGTAAGAATGCTTCCAAAGTACTTGAATTCTGCAACCTGTTTAAGCCTAATGTTACTGACATACTCGCATATGTTAAGTTGGTCTGGTGATCTTCAAGCCAAACAGTACGCGCCATTCTTTTAATGAAAACAATGTTGGACATCAACCTGGTCCACTGTTCATTCAAGCCAGTCACAGTTTTTTTAAAAAAACGGGTAAGTTCCTTTATTCGATCAATGTCCGTGATTGACATAATTTACCTGAACGGAAAAAATGAAGCTATTACTGTAAAATTTGTTCAACTGAACACAGCTAACAGATCCCTGGTCGGAAACTGATTTGATGACGCTTTGCAATGTCGACATGCACGGCCATCAAGGCTTTCATCAGCGCTTCACTATAACTGCTTATAACAATGGGCTCTCATTATAGTTACAGTCTATCTAACCTCTTCTTCATCTCTCTCTAACCTCTTCTTCATTTCTCTCGCTTACACACACATATGCCTTTATTTAATGCGAGCATCCTTTCGTTTGCACACACACACACACTAGTACTTCTTTCTCACAACCTAAATCTCACGCACAATTTC
The DNA here is from genome assembly GCA_024509875.1 of Oreohelix idahoensis. Classification (NCBI taxonomy): domain Eukaryota; kingdom Metazoa; phylum Mollusca; class Gastropoda; order Stylommatophora; family Oreohelicidae; genus Oreohelix; species Oreohelix idahoensis. Next base: position 29,147 of record JAMPIV010000604.1, read on the forward strand.
ACACAAGCAAACAAATGAATCTGTTAACTTTAATCGACCTCACATAAAAAAGTGACTAGTCGCGGATGAAGAATTAACAGAAATGTCAGAAACATAAGTGCATTTGACAGCTGCCGCTAAAGTAAAACACAATAATTGAGGTCTCATGAAAGTATTTAGTGCAGTTATCGTATTTCTCTATAAATACGAGGGAGATCGAGGTAGCAGAGATTTACATCCTGGTATCAGCAAACACACGAGTAAGAAACTTTTTCAGACCAAAGTTTTTATGTTGTGTTTTTGGTTTTTTTTTTAAATCTGATTTTAAAATTAAAATTGTTCCATTTCAAATTTGGTAAATGTCTTGTAAAAAACTTTAGAATAAAAACGTCTGTGAAATCTAAGAATTTCAAGAATGTATTTTACGAGGAAATATTTTTGACGGAGATCTCTGGCCTGTATCAAGAATGAAATATTTAAGAAAGTTGTTTGATTAAATAAAAATTAGTTGTACCTTCATTAAAATAACTAAGAAGGTTGCTTCTTAAAAAAAAAACACCCAACTCTGTGCAGATTTTACGGATTTTTAAATTCGGCTTCTGCATTTGAGGCGTCGCCCCATTCTTCCTAAAAGGGTTATAATTAAGACGTAATGATAAGTAAATAAACGAAATGAAGAAACATGCTACTTTACGTACATACTTTTTTCAGTCCACTGATGCTATGAAGCGTATAGGGGAGGTGATGTTTGCAGTTTTGAATCTAATATGTCGCACTGACTGCTACGAGGCAGTCTTGTTTTAGAATGTCTGTGACGTTGTCTATCCATCTGACTTTTGGTCTTCCCTGTGTCTTGAAACTAGATCTTCTCCTGATTAAGACGCGTAGTCATATTTTATCGGGCTCCATTCTCATGAGTTGGCTAATCTACTTAATTTTGTCTCTCAATACTTGATGCTGAATGTAGTTCCTACATTTTTTTCTGATGGTATTATTTCTCAATCTGTCTCTCCTAGTAACATTAATGGCTTTTCTTAAATATGCCATCTAACAGGATGTATCTTTTCTCTTCAGAGGTTTGGCCAGGAAACATATTTGACACTGATAGCAAAGAGTAGGTAAGAATACATATTTATTAGCTGTAGTTTAGTTTCCTCAGTGATGTTCTGATGTTTGAGTTGTGGCTACAGTTGAAAAGTCACTGCTCTCGCTTTTTGGCGTCATAATTCTTTAATCAGACCAAGGCAGAGGACACGCATGTTTTTGTTTATTAATTAAAATATTCAAATTCTCTCTCTTTGGATTTTAGAAAGTTACATTTTATTTCGATTATTTCTCATTACATGAGATATTTTAAATCTGTGTTTAATTTATGATGGTACTTAAGTGTCCGTTCTGTAACAGATACTCAAATGTCCTTTCAATATCAGATGATTAAGTGTCCGTTCTTTAACAGATACTCAGATGTCCTTTCTATACTAGCTAATTAAGTGTCCGTTCTTTAATAGATACTCAGATGTTCTTTCTATACCACGTACTTAAGTGTCCGTTCTATAACAGATACTCAGATGTCCGTTTTTTAACAACATGAGGTATAACTCTTTATGTACCAGATACTTCAGTGTCCGTTCTATAACAGATGTCCGTTCTATAACAGATACTCGGATGTCCGTTCTATAACAGATACTCAGATGTCCGTTCTTTAACAGATACTCAGATGTCCGTTCTATAAAAAAAATACTCAGATGTCCGTTCTATAACAGTTGCTCAGATGTGTAGTGGTTTTTTGATGTTATTGTATTGTTGATATGTTACCTAGTGTACTGTATGAGGTCAGCTGTGAAGGCTCCTGAGATAAAAGTTTATGGGAGTTACAGGAGGCCTTTCTGCTACCACTTTACGACCTCAAACAGATCTATTCTACTATAATGAGTGTTAGCTACGTTAAAAATCTAGGGTACTGAAATGTAATGTGTAGGTACTAAATACACTGACACACACATGTAAATAATAAGTCTAATAATAATAATAGCTCTACAATACACTGAACTAACACTGGCTGTTTAAGTTTAAATTTAAAATCTTTTAAAAATTTATTAGTTCTGAACCAAATGTTTCTTTTGGTCAGAACTTATGAAATGATAGGTATTTATCAATGAAATGCATATATATATTGCATAATCAAATATAACTTTTGTACATAGGTCTATTATTATTACAATTATTAATATTAATGGTATCTACAAAGTCCTGGGAACACTAGTAATGGATGGTTAGTTGGGGTGGCATCATCATGTTCAATCTAGGTGTAAACAGTTCATAGTCCTTAACATAGGGACTGATCTTAACGGATCTATACAATCTTTATTTCTCTATTGATGGTATGAGTTGTTAATGAATCTCCAGCAGGCCAGGTTGCAGTTTACTGGCCTGTAATGACGTAGTACAGAATTCTCGTGGCCCACTCCTCTCATTAGCTGGAGTAAAACAAGTTAGGCTGCACAGGCACCTGCTCTTATACTTCTATAAAAGCATCTGGCACAATCGTAGTGCCAGATCAGAAACTCACAATTATGAAACAAAAGTTGTGCCATGTGTCAGTACTCTATTCACTGCGCCACTCTTACACACACACCACAAAACAACATTACACAGACTGATTCACATCTATCTGACCAACGTAACACATCTCACCTAGTTGTTATCTATTTGTACAAGTTCCCCAGGACTGCATTGCATCCGAAATATGTTCAATAGTTTCCACTTCTATTAAATAAGGTGGGTGATATGTTCCCACTGATATCATTAATCGATCCTCCTTCCATAGTCTTAGACAGGTTTTTATTTATTATTAGTTTGCCTCTAGGCCCTGGACTGCGGCGGGGGACCTAGAGCAGGCACTCACTTGTCGTAATCATTTTTCATGATATGGCAGTATCATTCACTCAAAATATTAAATAAACAAGATAAATGCTTTCTGGCCTTACCACAATTCAGAATTGAGAACACAGTTACTTAGGACTAGCAAAACTCAGCTGAGCTGCTGGCTAGAGTATGGCGTCCCACTGAATTTTATTTATTATTTCCTGGAAAACACCACTAGCAGTCAAGAACTGTGTTACTGGACAGTCTTCTTTAAAATGGCACAAATGTGCGTCTCTTTCTTGCTAATATAAAAATGCGTTGGCCAATCAGATCGGAAGACTAAGCTTTTCAATTTAAATTTTGAAAATAAAGTCAAAAGTACATCTCAATTTTTCAAATGTACGTCGGTCACATTTTATCTTTTCCCAAAATTTCACTTGTTTTTTGGACCAACTACATGCAAAACCTACACAAACCTGCCTCCTAAGTTATTTTTAGCCACTATCTCCCAACTTTCCCCTCTAGTTCAATGCATTCTGATTTTTGCATTTTTAGAGCTCAAGGACACCAAAACGTAGCTTTTGTGAAGTATGCACAGAAAACTGTTCGCCAGTCTGATGTGAACAATACAGTCTTTCGTCAATATCTTCCGTGTTATCTGTCCGTCTGTATAATTAAAAGTATATTATTTCTCTGCTCAAGATGGGCTATCAAACTAGCTAGGTTTTATTTTCATAACTTTATTATTAAAGAAAAACCTACTTTTCTCAAGGTTAGTTTTGAAATTTGTTTTCGAACCTTCTCCACGGCGTTTGCCGCTGAATTCAATAAAAACAACCAAGTACCGTAAAACGTCCAAGATATGACTGTTTCTAACCAGAGCTAAGGTTGTTTTTCTACCAATTTCTTACATTGTGTCAACTAGTGGCGTGAATTTTTTTCCTTAAACTACAACTTGCGTCTTTTTGCCTTTTAGGTTCAAACACGTGTTCAGTCATATTTTTCCTTTTTTATCTCCGTTTCCCTCCCGTCAAAAAGGGTAAACCGTTTCGTCTGCATGTCTAACTAGTTAGTTTGAATGGCGGTAGGAACCGCGGGCGTAGGTGAAGAAGTCACGGCATATCTTACGTATATTTTTATCCCTACATGTTATCTTACCCGTTATCTTTATAATTGGAGATATTTTAACGTTGTATCACGGTAATTTCACCACACATCTCCCCACCTGAGAACATGCACTAATGCAAGTTCCAAAACCAGTGTTACACATAGATAAAATTACTCCTCACGCCTGCCAACTACTCTAATTTTGATCACAGGGGTGCCTACTGAGGAAATTTGCACCGACATTCTGTGACCCCGGGATATATTCTATAATAAACTGATAAGGTTGCAACAATAAAGACCATCTCAACAATCTTGCATTTTCATGCTTGGCCTGAGATAAGAACACAAGAGGCTGATGATCCGTCTGGACCACAAAAGTCCTACCATACAGATAGATTTGGAACTTTTTTATTGCCCAGATTAACGATAAACATTCTTTTTCGCTTGTGGAATATCCCTGCTCCGCTTTGTTCAACTTGCGGCTTGCATAAGCGACTAGGTTCAGTTCCCCATTGGGTGCAGAGGACCTTTGCAACAAAGTCGCCCGCAGGCCTACATTACTTGCATCTGTTCTCACCACAAAGTCCTGAGTCAAATCGGGCAATTTGAGAATAGGCTTGCTAGTGAGTTTTTCCTTTAACTCTACAAAGGCTAATTCACATTGCGCAGACCAAACAATTTTATCTGGATTTCCTTTGCGAGTCAGATCAGTCAGAGGAGCACATATAGAGTTAAAATTTTTGATATATTTTTTGTAAAACCCACATAACGACACGAATGATCGCACGTCTTTTTTTGTTTGTGGTCTAGGTGCTCTCTGCAGTTTTTCCAAGTTCTTGGGGTCAGAGGTCATGTTACCCTGATATACAGTATGTCCCAAGAATTCCAACTCTTTGCATCCAATACAACATTTTGTTGGTCTAGCAGTTAAGTTCGCTTCCCTAAGCCTATCAAATAATATATTCAGAGAATTAATGTGTTCCTCAAATGTTTCCGTGGCGACAAGAATATCATCCATGAAATTTGTGATACATGGATTATTCAAGGGATCCAACAATTTGCGCATCATCCTAGAAAATACACTCGGAGCATTTTTCAGTCCGAATGGTAGCATGTTGAATTCATAATGTCCTTCCGAGGTGCTAAAGGCTAAATAAGGTCTAACTTCAGGCTTCACTGGAATCTGGTAATAGCCTTTGCTAAGATCCACCTTCGAAAAGTATTTTGCCTTGTTCAATCTGGCAAATAACTGTTTTGTGTCTGGTAATGGATCCACTTGTCCTTCTGTGACAGCATTCAGTTTCCTGTAATCTATGCACAGTCTATGTTTCCCAGACGGTTTCCTCAACAAAACTACACTGGAGCTAAAAGAAGATTCACTGTGCGAAATAATCCCTTCTTTCAACAAATAATCTATTTCCTCTTTCAATGCCTTCTCCTTCGCGAACGGAATAGAATAGGCTCTCATACAGATTGGGTTTGAGTCTACCAGCTTCATGTCATACTGTAGCAAATTTGTATGTCCTGGTTTATCTGTTAATACATCTGTATGTTCCTCCAGAACCTGTTGAACTCTCTCCCTCTGATTTTTAGTCAGGTGCTTACTGACTTTTACCTGTGCGGCTGTTTCACAAGGATGTAATGGGTATTCATGTGAGGTGAGTGGTTCCTTTTGCATTTGAGTTGCGATAGCCAAGGTCAGTAAGGGGGTGCTTTCCTGGAGTGGTTTGTCCAGATACTTCTTTAAAAGGTTTACATGATATACTTTCTCCTTCCCCTTTTTGTCAATTTTATAGTTTGTTCTAGACACCTTCTCTAGAACCGTATATGGACCTTGCCATCCAATTTGCAACTTATTCTGGCTGCCGGGTAATAGAAGGAGCACCTTCTCTCCCACAGCTAATTCTCTGTCCTTTGCTTTCCTATTAAAGTAAGCTGCATGTTTCTTCCTGCCTTGTCTCAAATAATCATTTGCCAGTTTCCATCCAGCTTTTAGACGAGTGGTCAGCTCGTTCACATATTGATATGATGAGGTAACAGTCTCTTCTGCTTTCTCATCTGTCCAGGTCCTTAATAAAGCTTCCAATGGACCTTTTATTGGCCTCCCAAATAGCAGGGTTGCGGGAGCCATCCCGGTTGAACTATGTGGTACCTCCCGATACGCAAACAACGCGGCGGGCAGAAATTGATCGAACATATCCGGTTTTTCATGTGCCAGCTTCCTCAGGATAGAAATGAGAGTCCCGTTGAACCTCTCTACCTGGCCGTTTCCTTGTGGATGGTACGGACTACAATGAAAGTGTCTGGCTTGAAATAGCTTAAAAACTTCTTCCGTTAGTTTCCCCTTGAACTGTGAGCCATTATCAGTCAAGATTTGATGCGGGAATCCTAATCTTGTGAATATTGTAAGTAGTGCCTCTGCTACATGTTTCGAATAAATTGATGGCAGGGCTACCGCCTCTCCCCACATAGAACAAGTGTCCACCAGAGTAAGGATGTAACTGTTCCTCCTCTTGGTCCGAGTGAGAGGTCCCACAATATCCACTGCAACCCTCTCAAAAGGTGTTCCCACTATGGGCATTTCCCCTAGAGTTGCAGGAGCAGTCCAATGCTTTGGAGCTACCCTTTGACATTCTGGACAGGATTTGACATATCTTTTTATATCCTCCGTTATCCCTGGCCAGAAGTAATGACAAGCTATACGCTGTCCTGTGGCGCTGATCCCCATGTGACCACTGAAGGGAATCGCATGCCCTAGTTCCATCACTTTTTCCCTATATGAAGTGGGAAGAACCAGCTGGTTGTGACCATTTGTTCCAGTTCCGGCCTTCCTGTAGATCAATTTGTTCTTCATAAAGTACTCTCCCTTGCTTGGAGGTGTGTGGCATTTGGGCAATTTTTTGAAACATGGCTTGAGTGTCCTATCCTCAGCCTGCGCCTTCCTCATCTCCTCTGGATGAGCATTTATAGGTTCACCTTCTTCCTCCTTTTTCTGTGACCTGGTCTGCACTGTCGCCATGATCACAGGTCTCTCGGGATTCCCCAAGAAGACGTATCTACACCCCAATATTAGAGGGTAGATTGGTTCATCTATCACTGCTGCTCTGATTTCTCCTTCCACATAGCGAGTTTTCACCGTTATCCTTGCGATGGGAAGTGTCATGAGTGGTATGTCCTTAGTCGTCCCTTGTAATTCCACTGTTTCTGTGGTATACTGACTTGGGTCCACTAGGCTAGACTTCACAACTGAATCATAATCCAAACCTGTATCATATAGGCACCTTATGGTGACCCCATTACAAATAACATCCTCACAAACTGGGGGGGATAAGGTTCCTGCTGTCCATTAGGATTAACCTTTAATCTTTGTTTCCCCGACTTCATTGCAGCAATGTTTGAAGGTTTCCTTTTACAAAATTCGGTGTTATGGTTGTCTTTCTTACACCATTTGCACCATCTCTTTCCTTGGTTAAACGGTTTTCTTTCGTTATATTGTTGGTCATTGAACTGTGAGTTTCTATCACGATAATCATTTCGTGGCCTATCAAAGTTTGTCCTGCCTTTATTACCTTGTTCTGTCGTATCAAATTTACTAAATTGCTGTGGAACTTTAAAATTTTCTATGTGCTTCTTTTTAGTGCCACTTACCTCTGCCTGGGCTGCCTGATACCTCTCAGCGACATTAAAACCTCCCCCAATCTCTCTGCACCTTGTTCCATGAGAAATTTTCTCAGGTCTGGAGCCATGGACTCTCTTAATTGCTCTATCATGATCATCTCTTTAAGATCTTGGGTCTTCCCCAGAGCAGTCCATTTCTCCAAATAGGTTTCTAGTCTGGCAGAGAATTGGTCGTATGTCTCCCCAGACAACAGTTTGGCATTTCTAAACTTCTTACGGTAAAATTCACCATTCTTTCCATATCTCAATAACAAAACCTGCTTTAGCATGTCATAATTGTCTTGGTCGTCTCTATGCATCTTAGCAAAAACTTCATAAGAAGTACCTGTCAGTCCCTGGGATAACTTAAGACTCCACCTCTCTCTCTCTAACCCATACGTAGAAGCTAATAGTTCGAATCTACTGAGGTACCCCTCGATGTCATCGTCTTTCTCACTAAAATGGTCTAAATGAAACCCCATAGCTGAGGTTGAGGCTCCCTGACTAGGCGTAGCATCTGAGGCAAAAGGGCTGGCACCATTTTCAGGAGCATGGCCTTGTAATTCCAGCTCCCTTAGTCGTAATTCGTGCTCCCTTTGTAATCTTCTATCTTCTGCTTCCCTTTCGGCAGTCAATCTCTTTTCTTCTGCCTCCCTTTCGGCAGTCAATCTCTTTTCTTCTGCCTCCCTTTCGGCAGTCAATCTCTTATCTTCTGCCTCCCTTTGATGTCGTTTTTCTTCTGCCTCAATCTGCAGCCTCTTAAGTTCTTTGTCAGCCTCAATTTGTAACCTCTTCTCTTCAGCTAACCTCCTATCTTCCCTTTCAATATACTTGTCACATTCTGAAGTTACATACTGAATTAAAACTTGACCCTTGTTGCGTGCATATTTTGACGCACATTTTACAAAAATCGATATGGCTATTTAATATGGGAAAAATATAGACATTCATTTATTTGTGTATGAAAATGCTGTTTATGGTAAAAGCGAGATAATCCATGTTTGATTCACACTTTTGATTATAGGAGTAATCGTTCTGGATATTGATCCAGCGCAAGGATATTGCGCTTGCGTTTGTACTTATTTTTTAGGGCCAGAAAATATATTAATTTGCTTATTGTGTTTATGGCCTGAATTCATATGTATTACATATTATTAGTACAAGTAGAATCAGTCCTATATTGTATATTTTGGATTGGTAGGAGGGACTAGATTCTTGTATTCCGGTCTAGCGGAAGTATGAGTTGTCTTGACAAGTCGTGATGAGTTCCGATGTACTGCTTACAAATGGCGGGGTACGTTTTTCTAGAGCTGGTCCTTTCGTCAGAAAAAAATGTCTTACGAAGTGGTTTTTCTTCTGAAGGAGATGGTGTCTCTACGATAGTTTGTGTTAGAGACTCTCCTCATGTCAGTATATAGATGATTCGGACTCCAGGTAAACCCAGCTCCTATTTTGATGATCTCTCGTCGGTTAGGCCTAGCTTGACTTTTGTGCTTCGCTATGCTAGTGTCGTGTTTTGTATCGACGAAGATGACAGATTTTCCTGCAGCGGTTATGGCTACGTGAATTAACTTGATCACCGTAGAGCTGTAGGGAAACATTTATGAAATCCTTTATATACCCATTATAAATTAACTCTGGCTTATATTCTCCTTCCTATGAATGAGTCAACGACAACTCAGGGAGGCAGCCATGTTGGATTTCGGTCAGCATATGTTTTGATCACTGCCAAGAGAACAGATTATTTATCTTATTATCGGACAGTGACAGGGAGATCTCAATCTTGCTAGAAACCCCCTTTTCGTGGTTTCAGAATATATACTACAAACTATGGACGTCAAGTAACTTTAGTTATTTATCGATCCGCCCTTCACTGACGCGTTTAGTCAGATAGGGGGATGTGGCCATAATGTATCATGACATTGAACTTTTGATGTACTGCCCATTATTTCTGAATGTGTCATGACTTCAGATCTGCTATGTATACCTACAAATTGATATGTCAACAAACCATGATGTACTCGTATGTCCCAGTGTGTACGTCTGAATAAATTGAGTAAACTAAGATTCCAGCAGTCTGCATTGGTGCCTTGTAGACAAGTGTATGAGTGGTTATATTGGTCAGCACACGAACAGTACACCATTCGCGGTAATCACACTCTACACTTCTACTTCATACATCCACCATCCTGCGTCGGCTGAAGTGACCAAGTTTAGGGCCTGCTTCCCCTGGAGCCTTTGCCTTCCCTAACTCAGGACTAGGGTGAGTTACCCATTTACAGCTGGGTAGACTGGAGCATGCCTGATCTCAACAACACACCACTCTTCCTTACAGAGCATCCAGTGTGTGTGTGAAAGTAACTTTACAGAGCAGACAGACTGATACTTTACAGTGGTGAGCCAGATTCCTGGGTCCAGGTTACGCAGTTTTGTGTTGAGAATCACAGTTTACAGCTGAAAGAACATTTGTTTGAACACATCAACACCAGTAGGACAGCTATACAGTCGATGTCAGCTTGACCTGTATTACCGATAGGATGCTGTATCTAGGTCAGCACTTGTTGACAGTTTTTCGCTGTACAGACAGTATTACACAGGACAGTGGTATCAAGTGTAGAAAATATCTGGAGCAGTATTGTTGACATTTCTCAACGTACAGAAGAATCACAGTGTTGTTGAAAATAAAGTGCATAGTTCATCGTTGGATCTTCATATGCTCAAAAGAGAAAAAATTGACAGTGTAATAGTTTAGAATTAAATCTATTACTCAATAAAGTGGCAAGTTATTAGAATTAAAATAAACTGTGCCTGCTTTACAACACCATACCTGCAACACATTCCATTCATGACATAAATTATATTGTATGCTATATGCTATTTATGCTTACATGTTATTTGTTATGTATTAAATTAATTTATGTTCTGTGTGACTAATACAAGGTATGCCGAGTTACATTGGTCTGGTACTAGTATTCGATAGGTACACATTTTCTTAATTGGAAATTTGTTAGCAACAATTTGCTGCTATTTCTGTTAGTTGTGATGAGGTGTTCTTTTCTTCGTTGTTTTTGTTAATAATTTTGTGTTCCTTAGTTTTGTTTGATTTGTTTGTATAATTGTAGGTCTCATCTTTCCTTTCATTTCAGTTTTTTACACCCTTATGTTTATACACTGTGGCGTTATTTGTCTTGTTATCTTATGGCAGTTATCATCACGGTTTCTGTGATCATTTTTTTCATTTCTCCTAGTTAATTTAATTTGATCTCTGCAAATGTGTTCATATTGTCTTTTCTTGTTTGTCCTTTGTAATGTCTTTAGTTGACATATGACGTATAGTGGTATACACTGATAGTATAGTACAGATCAGTACTTTATGATTGTTATTGTTATAAAACAAAATGTACAAGACCTTTGTAAGGCTTGTCTCCCAAAGTGATTGGTAAAGGGAAATATTTTTTCCACAGGTACTCAAGTGATCTTTGATTACATTGAGGTATACAAGACCTTTGTAAGGCTTGTCTCCCAAAGTGATTGGTATAGGGAAATATTTTTTCCACAGGTACTCAAGTGATCTTTGATTACATTGAAGTATACAAGACCTTTGTAAGGCTTGTCCCCCACAGTATTTGAGATACAGTTATTGTTGTCCACAGGTACTCAAGTTATCATTGGTTATTATAAACCATACAAGTTTGGACTAAGACTAAGTCTATGGTATAGACTTGTCTCCCATTAACTTGAAAGAGGGTAATTTATTTACTTTTTCAGGTTTCTGATTTAAGAAGACAATATGTCTACATTAGATTATTTCATTACACAAGGAAAATCTCTTGATAAGACTGGAAAAGACTTAGAACAATGGGCTGTTGCTCAATATGACAAAGCATTAGCTGTAGAAGAAAAAAAAGCTGCTGCTGAGGAAAAAAAAGCTGCGGCTGAGGAGAGAAAACTTCAAATAGAAGAAAAAAAAAAGCTGCTGCAGAAGAAAGGAAAGCCTTAGCTGAAGAAAAAAGATTAGAAAAAGAAGCTGATACTGCTGCTGAACTTAAGAAATTGCAGATGCAAGTGGAGGAAAGGAGATTTGAGGCAGAACAGAAGAAATTAGAAGCTGATGCAGAGCAGAAAAAATTAGAAGTTGCTGCAGAACAGAAGAAATTAGAAGCTGCTGCAGAACAGAAAAAACTAGAAGTTGCTGCTGCTGCAGAACAGAAAAAATTAGAAGTTGCTGCTGCTGCAGAACAGAAAAAAAATTAGAAGCTGCTGCTGCTGCAGAACAAAAAAAATTAGATAGAGAAGCTGAAGAGAGAAAAGCAATAAGAGAACATGAGTTTGAATTAGAGAAATTAAAATTGACATGTATGAGTAATGTTAATCAGGCATCTGGTGGTAATGGTAAACCCTTTGTATACAAGGTCAAGGTACCAGCGTTTAACCCTACCAGTGATGACATAACATTTTGGCTTTCTAGATTTGAACGGGCTTGTCGATCTCATAATGTTGACAAATCACAGTATGTGAATCAGTTGTCTGAAAATCTAAAAGGGGAGTCTCTGAGTAAGTTATATTTTGTTGAAGAGGCCGACAAAGATAATTATGATGCTGTTAGGGCAGCTTTGATAAAGAGATATCAGCTGTCTGAGGAAGGTTACCGTCTTTTGTTTAAAACAATGAGACCTGAGGTAGGTGTAGAATTCTCAGATTTCATCTCAAAAGCACGAATTACACTTTCACGATGGATTGAATTATCCAAAACAGAGAAAACATTTGATGGTCTTACGGATTTATTGCTAAGAGACAAGGTCATGTCTTCTGTAAATAAATCATTCCTAGAGTTCTTACATGAGCGTAAACCTGGTACAATAAAGCAAATGGAAGAATATTGTGACCAGTATGCCACGGCACACCCTGACATGATTCTTGGTAACTCTAACATTAAAGAGAGTATGCCAGTTGCTTCGGCAACAGAATATAATCAGAATTACTCACACAAATTCCAAGGAGCTAAAAATAAATTTGATAAAAAGGTTAATTGGGATAAGTATCAAAACCAAGATAACCGCTCAAATCAGAGTTCTTCTTCGAAGAACTGGAATCGGTCTGATAGTCCTCGACACGCGAGGGGTTCCCATAATGTTAGAAATTCTCGGAAAGGGAGTAGCTATAGGAACTACCCAAGTGCTTCATGGAGACAAAAGAAACAATATTACAGGGATACTCAATATAATGAGCATGATGATTATGATCATGAATATTATGATTCAAACCCAAATAGGGGTTATAACAGAGGCAATAATAATTATAGAGACAATTATAACCGAGGTAGATCACAACACAAAAGACATGGTAAATCTTATTACCAGGCTAACTCTGCACAACAGGAGTTTCACGACACCGATAATCAGAATAATGATAAAAAAGACTCCAATAGTGTAGCAAATTCCGCTTTCGATTTTGCTAGAGCATCTGAGTGTTCGCAATGCAAAACATTATTCGATCCAACCACAGTGTCTACTTTAAGCTGCGGTCACCCACTTCCCGCTCTTCATGCGTCAATTGCGCATAATGGAAGGGGTGCTCTTGTCTTTAATAGGGGCCTAATAGATGGTACTCCGGTATCAATTCTTTTCGACTCGGGGTGTACTACCATTGGAGTGAGGCAATCACTCGTAAATCCTTCTCGAGCTACAGGCAATATAGTCAAATGTGTAACATTTGGTGGCACATTGGAGAAGTACTCCACTGCCATTATCAATATAGCTACGCCTTTCTTTACAGGAGAGGTGCAAGCATGTCTCTTGCCGAATCCGATCGCTGATCTTATCATCGGTCGCATTCATGGAGTGAAAGAATGCACTCCACAGCAAATTTCTAATTGGGAAAATGTTAATATGCAATCTGCTAATGCAGTAATCACTAGGGCTCAAGCTCTTAATATGCCAAAATCTTCACATTCTGAAGATAATGATGCGCAGATCCAAGATGATCCCTTGGAGATTTCCCACGATTCCTTTATCAAACAGCAGGAAGATGATCCTACTCTAAAGAAATTCTTTACTCTGGCAACAAAAGGTGATCCGAATAAGGATACAAATCGTAAATCTTGGATTACGATGAAGAATGGCGTACTTGTACGTATGGTACAAGACTCCGCTAAGTCCATTCATTCTCAAATCCTTGTGCCTAAAAATATGAGAGTTAAAATCTTACAGCACGCTCATGATTCGCAGTGTGCTGGACATATGGGTTTTTCCCGTACTAAAGCTAGAGTTCTTCAATCTTTCTTTTGGCCTGCTGTGAATAAGGACATACGAATCTATTGTCGATCTTGTAAAGTATGTCAAGAGATTAAATCCAGAGGTCCACGCCATGATGCACCTATTCAGGCTGCAGACATTCCCATTCGGCCATTTCAAAAAATGGCGATAGACATCATTGGTCCATTTAAGATAAAGTCTGCTAGAGGACACCAATTTATTCTGACGTGTGTTGATATGTGCACACGTTGGCCGGAGGCTGTTCCTCTAAAGAGCATAACTACTGCTGATGTCGCAGATGCTCTTTGGTTAATATTTTCTCGTCTGGGATTTCCAGCAGAAATATTATCCGACCATGGTACCCAACTCATATCAGATACCATGTCTCAAGTAATGTCGACTCTGAAGATAGAGAGATCGCTGAGTAGTATTTATCATCCTATGTCCAATGGGATGGTGGAACGTTTGAATAGAACTCTGAAAAACCTACTAGGTAAGATAACAGAAGATCATCCTCAGGATTGGGATAGGGTTTTACCCGCGCCTCTCTTTGCATATAGAGAGGTCGCCAACGAACATACAGGATTTTCTCCCTTTGAACTTGTCTTTGGCGCGAAACCGCGAGGTCCTATGTCCTTACTTCATGATCTTATAACTGCTGATAATATTGTCGATGACACAAAATCCTCTTATGAATATGTCATCGCACTTAGACACAAGATTATTGAAGCATGCAAATTGGCAACTGCTTCATCTGAATTTGCGAAACAGAAGGCAAGGGAATTTGCCAATAAAAAGAGATGTTTGCGACAACTTTGTCCAGGTGACAAAGCATTTGTCTTGCTACCTTGTAGGGAAAATAGACTTCTCATTTCTTGGAAAGGTCCGTACGATATAATATCAAAAGTTTCCGATGTTGACTATATCGTCGATATTGACGGGAAGCGTAAAACCTTCCACATCAACATGCTCACGGAATTCCATGAACGTCCTGATTATTTACAAACTGTTTTCCAGGCAACGGACGATTTTCCAGTCCAACATGGACAGTACTCATCTCTGTCAGTAATACAGGATGAGGAAACGAGTTTCTCGGATGTAAATTTACCTTTTCCACTGATTCCTCTTCACTCTAATGAATCATGGAAAGATGTTGCAATTTCTCCATAATTATCTCCAGGAGAGCAGAAACAAGTTTCTACTATGTTAGAACAATTTCAGGATGTCCTTACTGACATTCCTGGTCAAACGGATATCATTCAACATGACATTATTCTTACTGACCATAGTCCTATAAGAGTCAGACCGTATCCTATCCCGATACATTTTCAAGCACAGGTAGAGAAAGAGTTAGATGAGATGATAGAGTTAAAAATTATTGAACCATCCACATCAGCATATTCTTCGCCGATGGTTATAGTACGAAAAAAAGACAATAACATACGTCTTTGCGTGGATTATCGCAAATTGAATCAAGTGACTAAATTCGATGCTGAACCTATGCCTTTACTAGAAGAGCTACTTACGAGACTATCGAATTCTCACTTCTTTTCTAAACTCGATTTGTCTAAGGGATATTGGCAAGTTCCACTATCCGAACACGCCAAACCGTTTACTGCTTTTTCGACGCCTAGGGGTCTATTCCAATGGAATTTCATGCCTTTCGGTCTTATGAACGCCCCTGCTACATTTGTACGCATGATGCGTCGAATCCTATCTCATCGCTCAGATGTCATTGCGTATCTTGATGACATCTGTCTTTTCAGTGATACTTGGAACGATCACTATAATGGTATAAATGAACTATTGTCTATCTTACGCGAGCATAACCTGACAGCGAAACCATCGAAAGCATGTATTGGTTTTAGCGAAATATCTTTTTTAGGACACCGTGTTGGTCATGGGTTCCTAAAAACAGAAGACCATAATACAAGTAAGATACTTAACATTTCTATTCCTAAGACTAAAAAGCAAGTACGAAGTCTCTTAGGTCTAATACAATTTTATGGACGATTCATCCCGAATCTGTCCTCCATTATGTCACCTCTTTCTTCCTTGCTAAAGAAAGGGTCTCCTAATGTAGTCCATTGGACTCAAGAATGTCAATCCTCTTTGGATAAGGTTAAAACTATGTTTTCTACTTCACCTATCCTAGTATTACCTTCTAAGGATAAGACATTTATTCTTCGTAGTGACGCTTCATCCACCGGGATTGGAGCTGCACTAATGCAAGAGTACTCTGGAACTCTGCATCCTGTGATGTATATTTCTCGGAAATTAAATGCCGCAGAGAAGAATTACTCGGTCCTAGACCGTGAATTATTGGCTATGGTTTGGTCAATCCTTAAACTGCAAAGATTTCTTCTGGGCGCGCATTTCATTGTGGAAACTGACCAGAAAGCTCTTACGGCTATTCAGAGTAAAAATCTGAAGAGCGCGAGATCAACGCGATACGCGATTGCTCTACAGCCATTTCATTTTTCGGTGCGAGCTATCCGTGGGTCAGAAAATGTGATGGCAGATATTTTGTCTAGATGCCCACATGATTCATAACTGTTATACAACTTTGATACAGTTGTTTCTATGTTGAAATGTGTACACATATGTAATATATCATATATTGATTGTAACACTACTTAGCGGTTCATTGATATGTATTCACCGCTGATCTTTCAATGTTTTTCGTCTTTGATGATCATGATGTTAAGATATCTTAGATGGAATTTATGTATAAACTAATGTGAAAATTGTGTCATTGCTAATATTGTAGTATGCGTTGGTGACACCTCTCTGGAAATATTTATACTTAGAGAAGTACTTTCTCTAAGGTCATAAAACTTATGCTTATCATCTGCGCATTGTTATTGGTGCGTTGTGAGCCTATTGTATGTTGCTCCTAGATGTATTTCAAAAAAAAAAGTACCATTTTTTTTTCCCGAGGGGTGTGGTAATCTGTTGCGTGCATATTTTGACGCACATTTTACAAAAATCGATATGGCTATTTAATATGGGAAAAATATAGACATTCATTTATTTGTGTATGAAAATGCTGTTTATGGTAAAAGCGAGATAATCCATGTTTGATTTACACTTTTGATTATAGGAGTAATCGTTCTGGATATTGATCCAGCGCAAGGATATTGCGCTTGCGTTTGTACTTATTTTTTAGGGCCAGAAAATATATTAATTTGCTTATTGTGTTTATGGCCTGAATTCATATGTATTACATATTATTAGTACAAGTAGAATCAGTCCTATATTGTATATTTTGGATTGGTAGGAGGGACTAGATTCTTGTATTCCGGTCTAGCGGAAGTATGAGTTGTCTTGACAAGTCGTGATGAGTTCCGATGTACTGCTTACAAATGGCGGGGTACGTTTTTCTAGAGCTGGTCCTTTCGTCAGAAAAAATGTCTTACGAAGTGGTTTCTTCTGAAGGAGATGGTGTCTCTACGATAGTTTGTGTTAGAGACTCTCCTCATGTCAGTATATAGATGATTCGGACTCCAGGTAAACCCAGCTCCTATTTTGATGATCTCTCGTCGGTTAGGCCTAGCTTGACTTTTGTGCTTCGCTATGCTAGTGTCGTGTTTTGTATCGACGAAGATGACAGATTTTCCTGCAGCGGTTATGGCTACGTGAATTAACTTGATCACTGTAGAGCTGTATGGAAACATTTATGAAATCCTTTATATACCCATTATAAATTAACTCTGGCTTATATTCTCCTTCCTATGAATGAGTGAACGACAACTCAGGGAGGCAGCCATGTTGGATTTCGGTCAGCATATGTTTTGATCACTGCCAAGAGAACAGATTATTTATCTTATTATCGGACAGTGACAGGGAGATCTCAATCTTGCTAGAAACCCCCTTTTCGTGGTTTCAGAATATATACTACAAACTATGGACGTCAAGTAACTTTAGTTATTTATCGATCCGCCCTTCACTGACGCGTTTAGTCAGATAGGGGGATGTGGCCATAATGTATCATGACATTGAACTTTTGATGTACTGCCCATTATTTCTGAATGTGTCATGACTTCAGATCTGCTATGTATACCTACAAATTGATATGTCAACAAACCATGATGTACTCGTATGTCCCAGTGTGTACGTCTGAATAAATTGAGTAAACTAAGATTCCAGCAGTCTGCATTGGTGCCTTGTAGACAAGTGTATGAGTGGTTATATTGGTCAGCACACGAACAGTACACCATTCGCGGTAATCACACTCTACACTTCTACTTCATACATCCACCATCCTGCGTCGGCTGAAGTGACCAAGTTTAGGGCCTGCTTCCCCTGGAGCCTTTGCCTTCCCTAACTCAGGACTAGGGTGAGTTACCCATTTACAGCTGGGTAGACTGGAGCATGCCTGATCTCAACAACACACCACTCTTCCTTACAGAGCATCCAGTGTGTGTGTGAAAGCAACTTTACAGAGCAGACAGACTGATACTTTACAACCCTCCATATTCATCTCCTTCGCCGTCAGCGCAGCAGCCGATCTAAATTTTGCTAGATCTGCCATACTCTAACACAAAATTTAACAATGACTAAGGTAATTCTAAGTATATAATTACCAAGGTAAACAACAACGTATAACTATCAAGGTAATATATTTTAATTAATTAATTAATTACCACTGGCTGTGAAGATTCATCAACTTTTATTCTCCACTTTTTATTTAAGGGACACTTTTAAATTTATTCCCTTATGCCCCCACTAGTTTAATTCCCAGACCAGGAGATCCTACTATCTTTAATAACTTAATCCCGGACGAGCCCCCAATATTTGTAGTGGTTTTTTGATGTTATTGTGTGGTTGATATGTTACCTAGTGTACTGTATGAGGTCAGCTGTGAAGGCTCCTGAGATAAAAGTTTATGGGAGTTACAGGAGGCCTTTCTGCTACCACTTTACGACCTCAAACAGATCTATTCTACTATAATGAGTGTTAGCTACGTTAAAAATCTAGGGTACTGAAATGTAATGTGTAGGTACTAAATACACTGACACACACATGTAAATAATAAGTCTAATAATAATAATAACTCTACAATACACTGAACTAACACTGGCTGTTTAAGTTTACATTTAAAATCTTTTAAAAATTTATTAGTTCTGAACCAAATGTTTTTTTTGGTCAGAACTTATGAAACGATAGGTATTTATCAATGAAATGCATATATATATATTGCATAATCAAATATAACTTTTGTACATAGGTCTATTATTATTACAATTATTAATATTAATGGAATCTACAAAGTCCTGGGAACACTAGTAATGGATGGTTTGTTGGGGTGGCATCATCATGTTCAATCTAGGTGTAAACAGTTCATAGTCCTTAACATAGGGACTGATCTTAACGGATCTATACAATCTTTATTTCTCTATTGATGGTATGAGTTGTTAATGAATCTCCAGCAGGCCAGGTTGCAGTTTACTGGCCTGTAATGACGTAGTACAGAATTCTCGTGGCCCACTCCTCTCATTAGCTGGAGTAAAACAAGTTAGGCTGCACAGGCACCTGCTCTTATACTTCTATAAAAGCATCTGGCACAATCGTAGTGCCAGATCAGAAACTCACAATTATGAAACAAAAGTTGTGCCATGTGTCAGTACTCTATTCACTGCGCCACTCTTACACACACACACCACAAAACAACATTACACAGACTGATTCAGATCTATCTGACCAACGTAACACATCTCACCTAGTTGTTATCTATTTGTACAAGTTCACCAGGACTGCATTGCATCCGAAATATGTTCAATAGTTTCCACTTCTATTAAATAAGGTGGGTGATATGTTCCCACTGATATCATTAATCGATCCTCCTTCCATAGTCTTAGACAGGTTTTTATTTATTATTAGTTTGCCTCTAGGCCCTGGACTGCGGCGGGGGACCTAGAGCAGGCACTCACTTGTCGTAATCATTTTTCATGATATGGCAGTATCAATCACTCAAAATATTAAATAAACAAGATAAATGCTTTCTGGCCTTACCACAATTCAGAATTGAGAACACAGTTACTTAGGACTAGCAAAACTCAGCTGAGCTGCTGGCTAGAGTATGGCGTCCCACTGAATTTTATTTATTATTTCCTGGAAAACACCACTAGCAGTCAAGAACTGTGTTACTGGACAGTCTTCTTTAAAATGGCACAAATGTGCGTCTCTTTCTTGCTAATATAAAAATGCGTTGGCCAATCAGATCGGAAGACTAAGCTTTTCAATTTAAATTTTGAAAATAAAGTCAAAAGTACATCTCAATTTTTCAAATGTACGTCGGTCACATTTTATCTTTTCCCAAAATTTCACTTGTTTTTTGGACCAACTACATGCAAAACCTACACAAACCTGCCTCCTAAGTTATTTTTAGCCACTATCTCCCAACTTTCCCCTCTAGTTCAATGCATTCTGATTTTTGCATTTTTAGAGCTCAAGGACACCAAAACGTAGCTTTTGTGAAGTATGCACAGAAAACTGTTCGTCAGTCTGATGTGAACAATACAGTCTTTCGTCAATATCTTCCGTGTTATCTGTCCGTCTGTATAATTAAAAGTATATTATTTCTCTGCTCAAGATGGGCTATCAAACTAGCTAGGTTTTATTTTCATAACTTTATTATTAAAGAAAAACCTACTTTTCTCAAGGTTAGTTTTTGAAATTTGTTTTCGAACCTTCTCCACGGCGTTTGCCGCTGAATTCAAATAAAACAACCAAGTACCGTAAAACGTCCAAGATATGACTGTTTCTAACCAGAGCTAAGGTTGTTTTTCTACCAATTTCTTACATTGTGTCAACTAGTGGCGTGAATTTTTTTCCTTAAACTACAACTTGCGTCTTTTTGCCTTTTAGGTTCAAACACGTGTTCAGTCATATTTTTCCTTTTTTATCTCCGTTTCCCTCCCGTCAAAAAGGGTAAACCGTTTCGTCTGCATGTCTAACTAGTTAGTTTGAATGGCGGTAGGAACCGCGGGCGTAGGTGAAGAAGTCACGGCATATCTTACGTATATTTTTATCCCTACATGTTATCTTACCCGTTATCTTTATAATTGGAGATATTTTAACGTTGTATCACGGTAATTTCACCACAAGATGTCCGTTCTATAACAGATGTCCGTTCTATAACAGATACTCGGATGTCCGTTCTATAACAGATACTCAGATGTCCGTTCTTTAACAGATACTCAGATGTCCGTTCTATTAAAAAAAAATACTCAGATGTCCGTTCTAGAACAGTTGCTCAGATGTCCGTTCTATAACAGATGCCCTGAAGTCCGTTTTATAACAGAAACTCAGATAACCGTTCTATAGCAAATACTCAATTGTCTGTTCTGTAACAAAAACTCCTCTATACGTTTTAGAACTGATACTCAGGTGTGCTTTCTAGAACAGATACTTAAGTGTACCTTCTTTAACATAAACGCAGATGTGTGTTCTAGAACAGATACGCAGGTGTACCGTCTATAACAGATACTCAGGTGCGCCTTCTAGAACAGATACTCAGGTGTACCTTCTAGAACAGATACTCGGTGTACCTTCTAGAACAAATATTGATTTTTTTTAGCGTCGAAACAGCTTTTAATAGGCCTTTTGGCTGTGATGTAGAATGTGAACTGCAGTTTAGAGACTGGTTTATGATCACACCCAATAGTTTATGCTCTGTAATTTGCTTGATGTTTTTTCCCATCTAGGGACATTGGCATCATTTTTTAATCTAGAAACTCTCGAGTTCTAGAGGTACCGGGTTCGATTCCCAGTAGAGGGAATATAATTTATGGAAATTGTTTTTAGAACCAGTGGTCCAAATGATGTCATACTCCCCCGTGGTCTCCAGGGTAGTGAGATCGGATGCCTAGCCTTCTCGGATAAGGGCAAAAAAGTAGTAGGTCTCTTGTTCAAGTTGCGCACGTTAAAAATCCCTCGGCAGTTGGAAATCGTAAAGAGTAGGCCTATCTGGCCGCTGCCCTGGCAAAATTTAAAAATTAGAAACCTACCCACCACAAAATATTTATAGAATGTGTGATTCCTTAATACACACATAGTGATTCTCGCCGGTGCTACGGAGTTCGTTCACTGTGCTGAGATCCTCCTTGTGTGATCT
The DNA here is from genome assembly GCA_024509875.1 of Oreohelix idahoensis. Classification (NCBI taxonomy): domain Eukaryota; kingdom Metazoa; phylum Mollusca; class Gastropoda; order Stylommatophora; family Oreohelicidae; genus Oreohelix; species Oreohelix idahoensis. The sequence continues at coordinate 51,128 of JAMPIV010000604.1, forward strand.
AAGGGAGGAGATCGGAGCACTGATGGAGTAGTCCGTGTGCAATGAAGATAATCCTTAAAACCAAACCAACCAATCAGGAAGTGTGGAATAATTTAACGGGTTCATATAATTAAGGACTGAGTTTTGTTTTTATTAATGAACATACTGTTTATGTTACACCATGTTCGTATAGTGTCCAGATGAGTGTTCCAGCAGTGTTCACATCTGTACAAGTTTCTTTTAGTGTGGTATCTTCAGAAAACAGAAGACAAGCTTGATGTGGCCATGAATAGGGCAGGTCATTGATAAAGATGCTGAAAAGTAGTGGTCTCAGAACCGAGTCCGTTGGATGAAATGTGTGCACCTTAAGTAGTTTTAGCAAAAGCCGAGTGGTCAATTGTTTCAAATGCTTTGTACAGACAGATTAATAACGCTCAAATTGTTTTTCACAGTTGATGTTCGAGGGTTAGATCTCAGCTATTTTAGTCAACAAGGACTGACACAACTGTTTTGAGTCGAAATCCAGAAGAAGTGGTTCAAAACCGTTTAGAAGACTGTTGCAAGTTTTGGCAAAGAGCAGGTAGAGGAGAACTGTTTAAAGATATCTCTTAAACTTTTCAACGGTGACAAATATTTTTCTGTTTTTGCTACTTGCTTTTGACTTGATTCTGAAACAAACTGGTTCACTCATATTAATTCTGGATATTTACTGTATTACGTTAATCACTTTTACTGTGTACAGGTAGAAGCTTTAGCTTTTGTATTCGTAACAACTTGGGTAAGAAGAGACATGGTCCGCAATCAGACGATACGTCAAGGCCTAAAAATGCCACCCCCTGCAGAGCTAAGTAGAACAGTCCCAACTGAGATGGTTTGGCCATGTCTGCAGAATGGGAGAAGATCGGCTACCAGACAAGCGTAGGAAACCAAAAGCCAGGGATCCAGACCTCCAGGACGACCCAGAGTCCGCTGGAAGGACAACATTAGACAATCTTTGAAGGACCGAGGACTAGAATGGAACCAGGCCAGGAGGAAGACAGCCGATAGGATAATCTGGTGCTCTCTCTTCGAAACCTCTACACCTCACGGTAGAATTGGAACGACTAAGTAAGTAAGTAAGTAATAACTTGGGCACCACTCTATGTTCTCTGTTGTCACAGTTCCTCTTACTCCAGGGGTTTAAAAACATATTATGTGCCATGAATCCCTTTGATTGTCCAATGAAACCTATAGTAAAGGTTAAGGATTCCCTTAAACGCCCAGTGAGGCATTTTGGCAATATGGTATTAGGCCCATATTTTCTTGACCATCGGCACACTAGGGGTGATGTGGTCGGCATCATCTCGGCCGCTCTAATCTTTCCAGAGTTGTTCTTGTACCCAGCTCACGAGGCTGAGTCGACCCCAAAGCCGTTTGCCGTGTAAAAAAAATCCCACCTCAACAAAGGATCGAACCTTGAACCACCGAGCTTGAAAGCCAGTGCACTAACCACTGGGCTACCGCAGCTCGATGAAGCCTGTGGATACCTTTGATTGTCCGATGAAGCCTATGGACCCTTTTAATTGTCCGATGAAGCCTATAGATACCTTTGATTGTCAGATGAAGCCTATGGACACCTTTGATTGTCAGATGAAGCCTATGGATATCTTCTTAGAAAATAAATGTGCATAAAAGCATACTTAAAAATAGCTGAACATTTTAAAATTTCAGGTTATGTTCCCGGGCCCCCGAGAATTCATTCACGGACCTTTAAATTTTACGTGGACCACAGGATAATAAACCCTACCCCAGACAACTAGTGTTCTATTCTATGAAATCATAACTCAATCGGGAGCCGCGCTAGCGTAGTGGTTACAACACCGCTCTGGCGACCGGGTGATACAGGATCAAACCCAGGCGACGGCATTTGAGGATTTTTCGTCGACCGGGATTTGGACTGGATTAACTCGAGACCTGGCGAGGACATTTGAAGGAGTGTCGTCGACCAGGGACTGGCGGCTCCTGAGCCGACCCAGCTGCAATGGGTACCTCCGAAATCGGCGAGTATTTGCCTGAATGGCGAGGGACACCTGTCTCTGTACAAGAAATAAAGGGATACTCACGTAAAATCAATGTCAGGTTAGACATAAATAATAATAACCTGAGATTTCGCCTCGAGTATTAGCGGGCGTACGAAAAAAAAAAAAAAAAAAAAAAAAATAACTCAACCTTTTAAAACATACATTCAGTCATTCATTACGTAGCACAGTACTATCATTGGAGCTGGTGCCCTGGGATGGAGGCCTGCTCCAGGCAGTTACATGCGCTTTAGCAGCGGTTGTTTCTTGGACATTCCTGTTTGGAATCTTTTCTTGCAGGTCTGTCTCCAGGTCACTTGAATTTATTTAATGCAAACAGGTTATCTTGCGTTGCCTTTGATATCCTTACTTAATGTTCATGCTTTTGTTCTTCTCGTGCTTAGAACTTTAGTTTGCAGACTCCGTTTTTTTTTTCATTTTCCTGTGCAAAGTTTGCCGACTCCTGTTTCTGTCATTTTCCTGTGTAAACTATGCTGACTCCTGTTTTACTGTTTCTGTCATTTTCTGTGTAAATTTTGCTGACTCCTGTTTTCCTGTTTCTGTCATTTTCCTGTGTAACGTTTGCCGACTCCTGTTTCTGTCATTTTCCAGTCTAAAGTTTACTGACTCCTGTTTTTGTCATTTTCCTGTGTAAACTTTGCTGACTCATGTTTTCCCGTTTCTGTCACTTTCCTGTGTAAAGTTTGCCGTCTCCTGTTGTCATGTTAGTCATTTTCCCGTGTAAAGTTTTTGGCAGTACGTTGAACTGTTAGTTAGAAGACAAATGAACATATTGTTGTCTTTCTACATTTAGTTATAAACTTCTTTAACGTTACGTGTTTTTTTTTTCTTCAAGCAGGGATGACATGCCTATTAGGAACTCTTCATCAGCCTCAAGCAAGACGAGTAGTACTATAAATTAAAATCAGGAAGTTACCTGGAATACATTTACAGTAAACCTTACAAATACCTACGTATGCAAGTGTAAGTTTCAAATTTGACGGCAGGATATAAACCATGAATGTGAATAAGACACTCAGTTGCTACTACAGGTTTTCTGAAGTTTTCGAGGTCGGATTCGTTGGAGTACCTCTCAGCCTTTTCATTATATGTGAAAATTTATTGATAACACTGACTAACAAAAAAAAACTTTTTTTTTCTTTCTCTAACATTTCTATGTTTTTCTGGTCAATTTTAATGCGCTGTTTTTAAATCTGCAAACCGTTTTTCTCTATCAGGTCGGGATCTCTAGAAATACGCAATTGAAGTTTTTTAACAACGCATACAGTATTACAACATCATTCGTACAAGAAGTATAACAGTTATGTAGGCTTGAATTTCTTTGCAGTCGACTTTCGTCGGTGAATGGCATGGGGTACATCGCGATGAAGCATCCAACAATAATCGGCAAGCATAGTCACACTCCACCGTCCTTGATAACGTGACTCCATTACGGCGATATCTTGATGGAATCATTCTCCATGTTCATCGCTGACTTCGCCAAGGTTGTCAGGGAAAAAGTTAAGATGCGAGTCGAGCAAATGGATTTTGAGGGACATGTTACAGCCCATAATTATGTATGCATCTATGCACTGCTTAACAATATGCAACATAGTCGACAGATTTGTGATTTTCCAGAAAGTTATCGACGATCGATTTGAATGCCATTCATGCGCGAAGTTCACTACCATGTAACAAGTTCTCGAATTGTTTGTCTGCAATAACTTTCCTAATCTGAGGTCCTACAAAGATACCTTCCTTTATCTTTGCATCGCTATCTTGCGGAAACTTTTCTCGAAGATAAGTGAAAGCTTTGCTCGTTTTATCTAACGCTTTTACAAAATTCTTGATGAGCCCCAACTTTATATGTAACTGTGGTAAAATGAAGGTGTCTTTGTTAACTAATGGCTTGCGTGTTACATTTTTATGCCCGAGTTGCATACGATCCCGGATAGGCCACACCTTTCTTGCATAATGTTCCTGTCTGTTGCGGCTGTCCCATTCAATCGGAAGCAACAAAATTTAGTATACCCAGTCTGCATGCCCGTGAGAATTGCAATGACCTTTAGGTCTCCACAAATCCGCCATTGGTAGTCATTGTACTTTATTTTTTCCAAACGTTTAGCCATATTGTCATAAGTTTCTTTCATATGAACAGAGTAGGCGACTGGATTTGATGAAAAAAAAATTTCTGTTATGCAATAACACGGCTTTTAGACTAGTCTTGGAAGAATCGATGAAAAATCGCCATTCGTTGACTATGTGCTCATGACCGTTTACATCTTTGCAATAGCAAATGTCATCATCCATCTCAAAGTATTGAACAAGTTCTCTGTGTCTATGACGAAATTTAGATATCGGAGTATTGGGCGCTAAAAGATTCCATTCTTTGCGTCGCGAACCGAGTAATTCCGCTTGTCCTTTGGTAAGAGCGAGATCACGTATTAGATCTGAAAGTTCTGAATGGTTAATTAAGTAAACACCATCATTCACCGGTATGTAATCTGAGTCAGAATTAGTTTCTAAAGCAGGTAAACTATCACTTTCTGATGGTTCATTTACGTCCAACGGATATTGTTCTGGTGGTACTTGGATCGGACACGTGATTGGATCATGAGGCACTGGTTTCGAAACCGATTCAATATTTGGATAAACCACAGACTTTCTAGTTTTAAAAGTGAAACCATGGATATTTGTCAAGCAGAAGTAACAATCAGTAGTGTGATTTGTATGTTCACGCCATATTATTACTGGCACTCCAAAAGGCATCGACTTATGCTTCGGCGATTTTCGTAACCAACCTGCCAATGTATCGAACAAATTGCATTTGGCTTCCAAGATTTATTTGCATCATCAACTTTCGAATCGAAATAAAGTTCATATGTTTTCTTTAGTAATGGTGTAAAGTTTTTCTGGTGAACACGATCGGTAAAATATCCGCACACGTAACAGAACAGATCAGCCGAATTTCTACAACTTCTAGAAGCCATATTTTGCTCATAATTATTTCAAAATACAGTAACTATTTGAAAAATCGCGTAACATATGTCATGCATCTTTTAGCAGTATAAAAAGTAGAATTATGTTGCTTTTTATTAATTTTTAATAAGTTATATAGTAAAAATGAAACGGAGCAAATAACGGTTTCCCAAAAATATATTTATTCACAAATATCTTAAGAACCCGACGTGATAGAGATAAACGGATTTCAGATTTGAAATCAGCGCAAGAAACTGACCTAAGAACACTTATTCTTATATAAGAAAGAAAAATGTGGTTTGTCAGTGTAATTATTAAAATTCGGCGCACCCCAGCTCTGCACACAACCCGAATATTTTTATTGTATCCTTAGCCATAGCAGACATCGCGTTGTCTACAGCGTATGCTCTTGACTCGTGCGTCCATCTGTCATTTGTACAGCCGCTCCTTAACGATAATATTCACATTGTAAACACTATCGTATTTGGAATATCGTATATGTCAGTAACTTTGTCTGCATGCCACATGGGCATTATTTCTATCGATCGCTTCATCCAAATTGCTCACCCATTTTACTATACGCTGAAAATGACAAAACAGCGTATCTTCAAAGTCATTGTTTGCGCAAGGGTTGGAGCATTAATAAGCGCGTGTCTGCCTCTGCTAGTGTATACCTCTAGTAAATACCATAAAAAATGCATAACTATGCAACCACCTCTGGAATACTTTTCCGTAGTCGCATCAGTAATTTATTTTAACATCTTACTTGTGTCTGTTTGTTATTTTATAATAGCTCGTATTGCATTTAAACATAAGAAAGCAACCATTGCTAGAAGGTTGCAAACTGAACAGTCAAGTTCAGAAATTATGTTCAGAAAACACCGTCTGGCGTTTATGAAAAGTGTCAAGTTTTTTGTTACTATGAGCGGGGTATATTTTATGTGCACTACACCGCCTTTGATAATGCTTGCAATAGGTTTCTCTTACCGCGTTCCGCCTTTAGTAAATTTAACTGCGGCATATTTGTGTCAACTCCATTCCCCATTGAGTTTTATCATTTATTGCAGCATGAATCAACAGTTTTGGACAGCTGTGAAAAAGACATTTGCAGATCTTAAACTCTGCTGTTGTGGCTATTGTCATAGGGATCAGATGTAATTGGTCACACCTGACTAAATCCTCCACATGTGAAGGTGTACAACTTGTCTCGTCTCAACTCACATGGTACAACTAAACGGTAACAAAAGAAGTCTCAAGTGTTTATAAATATACCCTTGCTCAAATAATAAGGAATATAATGGTATGAGAGGATCTATATAGGTAGGAGCTATAGCCTTAGCAGACATCGCGTTGTCAACAGCGTATCTTATTGGATGCATCCTATTGGAGAGTCCGATTGTCTAAGCTGTAAGAGTGCTTCACTCTAGTGGCAGCTACAGGATTTCGTGATTGTTAATCTGGTCAGCTATCAATATCGAACTAATTGAGGCAACAAGACAAACACCAGTGGAGCAAAGAGAAAGACGATAGTTAACAGGACAATATCCTTATCCTTTGCGCTCATTTCGGCGCATAGCGCCATGACTGTAGCTGATGCCCTGGCAGGAAGCCTGCACCCAACATTCACATTCTCTTAAAGTCATGGTTGTTGTGGCACTTTGATTTACATGATGCAATCGTCAGCCCCTTGAGCAACCTTGTACGACAGGGCTGATAAGACATACACTAGAGAGATTATATATTAGCATTCTTAACAGTAATTATGCTTGGTATTTTGTGGGAGGACAAAGTAACAAATGTCGAGGTACTGTCAAGTGCTGACCTTTAGAGCATGTATACGCTGCTTAGACAGCGCAGATTACGCTAGCTTTGCCATGACCGTCGCATCCCCAAAGATATTTTCTACGGAAAAGTGGCAGATGGCACAAGAACAACCGAGAGATAACAACCGAGAGATAACAACCGAGAGATAACAGCCGAGAGATAACAACCGAGAGATAACAACCGAGGTTCAAAGATATATGCAAGAGAGACAAGAAGGCGCTGGACATAAATCCAGAAACCTCGAAAGATAAAATTGTCGATTACGGCGCTACCTCAGATTTAGCGAAAAGAAGCTCTTACAACATGTCGGAGAGAAAAGAACACGCCGAACGGAACACCAGGAAAGAAAATCATCTAAGGTCTATCACCTCAGGGGCGCATTCCAATAGTCAGTTATGACTGAAGGTCCATCACCTCAGGGGCGCATTCCTATAGTCAGTTATGAATGAAGGTCTATCACCTCAGGAACGCATTCCAATAGTCAGTTATGACAAAGGTCTATCACCTCAGGGGCGCATTCCCATTTTCAGTTATGACTGAAGGGTTCTACTACTAGTCCAATAGCAGAAACTGCTTTAGGTGATTAAAGTGTTAGAAGAGACTTCATCAGAACTAAGTTTAGATTTTAATGAGGTGCTGCATTAGCCTCCCCTTACTCTCAAGCATACTCAGGTACCCATTTGCACTTGGGTATACAAAAGCGGGACGTGACCAGGTTAATGATCACGAAATCCTGTAACTGCCGCGAGAGGGAAGCACTCTAACCGCTTAGACCAGAGGTTTTCAAACTTTTTTGGTACGCGGCTCCCTTGACCTGTGCATAAATCACCGCGGCTCCTCTCTATACTATATATTATATATAAGCAATTGTACCCAGCACTTTTCCCAAGCCATCGCGACGCCCCTGGGAGCCGCGACGCACAGTTTGAAAACCTCTGGCTTAGACAGTCGGACTCTCCTACAGGATGTAACACATTACATTTACGAGTTTGAGAGCTCAGTTAGACTAAATCAGGTGTTTCAGAAGCAGTTTTTCTTAAATGCCAGGCCATCATCATGTGACGTATTCTTTCCTGAACGTTGTCTCCATTACAGCTGCTCTGAACGCATCACGATTCTGGGCAAGTCGACCTGCATCAGCCAAAGACAAGTTCAGACTCTCTGTGATGTCCTGGGTCCACCGTCGTCTAGGTCGACCCCTTCCCCTTTTTCCAGGGACCATGCCTTCCATCACTATTTTTTCCAGACTATTATGTCTTTTTATATGACCGAAAAATTTCAGCTTCCTTATTGCGTTGGTATTTAAAAGCCAATGTTCCAGTACGTTTAGTGAGTGCAGTACTTCTCTGTTGGTCTTTTTTTCTGTCCAGGGTATTCTCAACATCCTTCTGTAGCATTTCATTTCAAATGATGTAATCTTTTTTGCAACTGTTTTATTGAGTGTCCAAGTCTCGCAGCCGTATGTTGCTACTGGGAATATACATGCTCTGATCAGTTGTAACTTTGTTTCTTTGCTTGTGCCTTGCCAAAGGTTTTTCATCTGTATTAGTTTATGTGAAGCAATTGCAAGTCTTTTTTTAATTTCTACTGCACAGTCGCCAGAAATGCCAGGCCAGAATTCTAAAATTCCATTTGAGCTCATTATTGTGTTGGGGAAGAAAGAAGTTTAATTTTTATCTTGACATCCTCGTTTTTAATGCGTTTCGTCTCCACGGAGAAAGCCCAGAAACGATGTTTCATGTACGGAAAGTATACCCTGTTGCTGGAACTTAATCGATACATAATATCATCAGTGAGTGAAACGTTTCGTTGGTAATCGGTTGAAGCGACAGGTCTGACAACACAGGTACATTATCATCCTCAACACAATATTCCAATAGTTTGAGTTTGAAAAGAAACGCAAATTTAAAGGAACTACGCTAGGAAGTAACTGTAGTCACATAAAGAACAACCCCACAAAATAAACACCAGAAATGCGACTATCGCAACAAACGGCACATAAATAGTTATGTAAGTTTATTAAGGCGAAACTTACGTTCAGGTTACTACGTGGATCTTACACTACCAACAGTAAACACAAAGTTAGATCTCACTGTGTTGGTGAAGGATAGTGAACACGTCACTATAGCACTAGAAAAAGATAAACATAGCACGTGATAAGGAGCAATGAGTGGCGTATACAGCACTCCCCCGGTCTTACGCTGTTCGATTAGCGCTTTTTCGATATAACACTATTTTAATTTTATGCCGTATGGCTTTTATACGCTTTAAAAAAGTCGATCTTACACTAAGCGCTGAACTCCATGGCAGGCAGGACTATTAATTTTCCCATGCTCATCAAGTTTATTCACGTTGTTGAGATGGCCAAGAAGCATTGTCATTGCTAGCACAATGAAACGTGACCCCCCAAAAAAGAACGCATTTCTATGGTAATCAGTTACATAGAATAAAATCCTAATTGCTACAAGATGCTTCTTGAAGAGAAAAAGAAAGTGACAAAGCAAAGCATGCTGGATTCGTTTTTTTTTAAAAGTCTCCTCGGATATCTTCTGCACCCATTCACCAATTAGCCATACCTTCTACAACTGGTGCCATAAAAACATTTTAAACACGTACAAAACCTTCCGCTAACCAGTTGTCTGATGATGAAGACAGTTCTGCGCGACGGAATTAGCAGCGATTAAAGTCCTATAATATTTTGTACATATTTTTGTAAGTACAGTACGTACATAATATTTCGCTTGTGTTCAATGTTTTTGATAATTATCAGTAGTTAATAAAAAGTTTAACTACTTAGTTTTTGGTTTTTTATCACTATTTACTTAATTTTGATACAGCTTTCTGTATCTTGGGATAATTTGATTTCTTCTAATTCTTACATAAAATCCATGTTCGTTTTGCGCTCTTTCAGTCAACGCTCGATTTTTACAGGAACGAATTAACGGCGCCAAACGGGGGATTCCTGTATTTGTAAGTAAAAAACAAAATATCTGAATTCGAGCACTGCAGGAATCTGAACGACAAGTACAAGTAACTCAAAAATAAAAACTCCGACAGAATTGATCCTGGAAGGGTTGATTCCCTTATTAGGGTTTCAGGAATTTAATGGTCAGAAAAACATGTGCTGATGTGAGAATAATTAAACACGAACTACAGATGGAAAATGAATGCAGTCAGCCCACCAACAACAAAGATGCGGGAAAATCCTGAGAGACACGGAGAGTGCGAAGGAAATATTACACCATATGAACAAAATGCAACGACAGACTCAAGCAGACACAACAGAATTGACGGAAGAGTGCACAAAATGAAGAAATCCTTAAACGAATGGAAGTAAAAAGACAGATAACCTTACTTACTTAGTCGTTCCCCTTCTACCGTGAGGTGTAGAGGTTTGGAAGAGAGAGCGCCAGACTATCCTATCGGCTGTCTTCCTCCTGCCCTGTTCCATTCTAGTCCTCGATCCTTCAAAGATTGTCTAATGTTGTCCTCCCAGCGGACTCTGGGTCGTCCTCGGGGTCTGGAGACAGATAACCACTAACATAATTAAAAAATTTAACAACATAAGAAGAGTTTCTAAGTGAAACCCTTTATAACTTTCATATAACTAAAGTCGACAAAACCCTAAATTACATGCAGCTAGGAAAGACTACACAATCATTAGACACCACAGAAAAACACAAATTAAACAAACATGGATCCACATGTCAGCTAGCAGTCCTTTTAATTACTAGCCTGTTGAAGGGCTGCCAGCACACTTGCGCGAACACGTGTCAAAAAATCACAATAACAATAACACACTTGGAAAAAAAAAGACAGAAACGGACTGAAGAAGCCTCAATGGTAGGAACAAGCTAGGGACTAACGGGAAGAGGGGGTCGGAGTGGCTTAGAGGTATGGCGTCTGCCTCTAGTTCTATCTAAAGGAACCGGGTTCGCTTCATGCACATGGAATATAATTGGTTCTAAATGATGTCATACTGCCCCCCCCCCCCCCCCCCTCCCGATCTCCTGGGTAGGAAGATTGGATGCCTACTCTTCCCGGATAAGGGCGAAAATAATAGGAGGTCCAGTGTGCAAGGTCCGCACATTAAAAACTCCTACAGTTGTAAATCGTAAAAAGTAGGCCATACGGCCGCTGCCCTGGCAACATTTAAAAATTATGAAACCTACCCACCACAACAATATTTATAGAATTTGTTTTTCCGGTATTCACAAAAGAATGCTCGCTGGTGTTACGGAGTCGGTGCACTGTGCCGAGATCCTCCTTGTGAGATCTAATGGATGAGATCGGATCACTAAATGTAGTTGTCCGTGTGCAATGACCATAGTTCTTAAAAACTAAACCAAACAAAACCTAACGACTAACCCAGACAGTCAGCTAAAGGTCCTTCTCATGACCAACCCTGTTCAGGGCTAACATTGATCTGCAACAACATTTTTAAAACATTACTCAATATACACTAATTATAACCCAAAGGGCCCACCTCGGGTCAGGTTGAACATGGCATTAAATCTCTAAAATAAAACAAAATAAATGAAAGTGAAACAGAGAATGAGTGATTATATCAATAGTGTAAACTTGTGTCACAGCTTACATGTATTTACATTCATAATACATTATGGTTAATTATATGAATGGTGTCTTGCTTACTTTATTACTTTTGTTAATCACTCATTCAGTCAGTTACATATTTATGTATTTGTGGGTAGCCTATATTTTTTACATTGTCTATTGCACACACATATACACACATATTATTTATATATATATATATATATATATATATATTCGAGAACATATCCTTTAATTAATTAATCTCGTCCATGGTTGTCGCATTCGTGCCGAAAGAGAGAGAGAGAGAGAGAGAGAGAGAGAGGGAGAGAGAGAGAGAGGGGGGAGAGAGAGAGAGAGAGAGAGCGGGAGAGAGAGAAAGATCTAGAAAAAAACTATTGCATTCCTTTCTCATCTCGTGTGAGGGGGAAAAGTGGGTATTCGTGAGCCACCCAAGTGTGACGGATCACAGAATACAGCAAGTAGTGTCACATGATACTAATTCACTGGAAACTGGAACCTCAATTCTTCTACTTCCTCGTTCGCCCTCAGACATCCACATTAATGACTCCAATAAAGATAGTAGTCAGCTCAAAGTTCCGACATCTCCAAACAGTTTTTCGTGCATGAAGTGTGTGGTGAAGTGGGATGTTATAAATACTTATAGGGAACTTAGTGTACTGACTGAGATCAGCTGTGAAGGTATCTATATCTATTAAGAGTAGTGTATTATAGATAACCTTACTTGCTACCACATATCTATATATCTCAGTCAGAATTATTCTGGAATAGTGTGATGCTACGTTATGTGTCTAGGGTATGAGTATGGTGAAGTGTAAGTCACAACAACAGACAGATAAACAATTTAATTTAATCCACTACTCTTAACAACACTGTGACACTCACATACATATAACACTCTATGAGAATAGCTTAAAGAAGTCACTCGTAACGGTTCAAATAACAATATGTATTCATTACTAGCATGAATGAATATGTGTCCTGATTCAACTACAAGGGAACCAGGAATCACAATCAATTTAAATTACAAGTTATGTACAGAATGTATTTAATATGAATATTGTAGTGACATATATTATTACAAATGTTCTATGTGTGTCAGTTGTGTAGTAGTAAAATGAGGTAATACTGGTTTTATTTTGTTCAAGCTCTGTTGGTATTTGTCATCATGACTTCAATAGTTTGTCTTTAGGGACCAGTATTGGAGATGTTCACAGTTCCTGATTTTAAGACAAGTAAATTCCCCTCTGAATAGTATTTTTATAAAGTTATTTCAAGATGAGGGGACATAATGTTGAGCTCAGCTGGCCAACTCTGCTTATCTTGAGTGATGGCGGCAGGAGAGGACTCCTCTGCTCGAATTCTCTTCTGGGCTCTGGAGATACCTCACTGATAGCTAAAAGGACCAAGGAGTATGCTGTCCGACACTGGATTCAGCAAATCTCTGACTAGGTGCTGCTCAGTACCATCAAGACCACTGTCCCACAATTCATACGAATAACACAGATACGTTGATTAGCAATGAATTCTGGCACAAACTGGCACAAACTTCCATCTGCCTATGTTCCAGGCTTTTATTGAGCCAAATATATGATGGCTTCAACGCACTGATGCTTTATCAAGCTATTTTAAACAAGTGGTCTCGAACTAACGCTCCCAAGTGTGTATATCAGCGAGACTGGCCAATGAGCCACGTTTCGACAAGTGTTTGAAAAAATGTTATCTTTTCCCGTCTCCCCTAACAACCAAGATAGTATTTATAGCCCGACCAATCGTGGTTAGGCTTTCATTTGTTGCGCTCCAATCAATTTGGAGTTTACATGGTAGGCTATTTATGTAACGTAAGGTTTTTTTTCAAACACGTTATAAAAAAATTTTATGAGCAGAAATGATTTCATGCTGTCAGGCAGCCTCACTATTTTATTTTGGGTATAATTTATTAATTCCTGGACTATTGGCGTAACGTTTTACATATTATTTGTCAGCAAGCCCTAAGGAACCCAATTTTCCCACTTTAAAAGAGCTACGTGGCTGCGTTCAAAATATGCAATTTCTTCTACCTCCTGTTTGGAAGATGTGCTGTCTGGGTACTGTTATGTGTTCAAACGTAAACCCATCTATTGTTATCTTTTCTAATAAGAGTCTGTTATGATTTATAAACCTAACTCTGGGAAAGGGTAGTGTATTTTATCACTGTCCGTCTGAAAAAGTTAGTGCTTGTAGACTTACACGCGTGATGCCAGCATTTGTATATCGCGCGTCGCGTGTTGCATGCGTTCCTGATTTTCAGCCCTCCCCTCTCGCTATCCTTTTGTCCATCTGTTCGTTCGTTTTGGTAACGTAATATAATTAATGTTAGGATTAATTTAGGTCATTACGCAGGGCCATTCAATGTTTTTTCCAAGAAATACAGCACACGTTTCATTGAAGAAGGCGGGTAATAATACAGTAAGCTTTTACTATCAACGTGAAAGCGTTACAATTTGCAGACGAAGCAGAAAACAAGGGGGATTTCGAGTACATTCCTTGTGACAGCACTGTCATTTTACCATTGCTCTTCTCTTTATTAATTTTATTTGTTAGGCTTCATATTTACCTAATAATTTATATATGTGGATTAGAATATTTCATGACACCTCCCCTCTTAAAACAGACATTATATGTCAGTCCTTTATTCTATATACACATAGAGAAATTTATTATTATTTCTGGGGTTTACGGTGATTCTCATCACACGGATGGCGGCTTAAAAAATCCGCTCCCAGATTGGTTTTTCCAGATATATATTCAATGCTAAAATTATATGGAGCCAGAAGCAAAGACCATCGGAGTAACCTAGAGTTCTCATGCTTAGCCTGTGCTAAAAACGATAAAGGTTTGTGGTCAGTTTGCAACTTAAATGCCTTCCCATATAGATAAATATTGAATTTCTTTATTGCCCATATTACTGCAAGACATTCTTTTTCGCTAGTTGAGTAGTTGATTTCAGCTTTATTCAACTTTCTGCTAGCATATGCCACTGGGCTTAATTCCCCATCCAATGCATCTGATTTCTGTAGTAAAGTTGCACCTAGCCCAATATTACTTGCATCCGTCCTTACTATGAATTCTTGACTTAAGTCAGGTAATTTCAAAATGGGTTTACTTGTGAGCTTTTCCTTCAATTCTTGGTAAGTCATTTCACATTGTGGTGTCCATGTAATGCGATCTGGAAGTCCTTTACGTGTCAATTCAGTTAACGGTGCACATATGGAATTAAAGTTTTTGATATACTTCTGGTAGAAACCACATAATGAGACAAAGGATCTCACGTCCTTCTTGGTTTGTGGTCTCGGGGCTTTCTGTAGTTTCTCTAAATTCTTTGGGTCAGGGGTCATGTTTCCCTGATAAACTGTGTGTCCCAAAAATTCCAATTCTTTACATCCAACGCAACATTTGGTTGGTCGGGCTGTTAAATTTGCCTCCCTAAGTCGATCAAACAGCATGTTCAGAGAGTCAATGTGTTCCTCAAATGTTTCTGTTGCTATAAGGATATCATCCATAAAATTTGTTATACAGGGATTATTCAGAGGATCCAATAATTTTCTCATCATTCTAGAGAAGACACTAGGCGCATTCTTCAATCCAAATGGCAATCTATTAAACTCATAGTGTCCTTCTGAGGTACTAAAAGCTAGGTATGGTCTAACCTCAGGCTTTACTGGAATCTGATAGTATCCTTTACTCAGATCCACTTTTGAGAAATATTTAGCTTTATTTAGCCTGGCAAACAGCTGATTTGTATCCGGCAATGGATCCACTTGTCCTTCTGTAATAGCATTCAGTCTCCTGTAATCTATACAGAGTCTATGTTCTCCAGAGGGCTTCCTTAAGAGTACAACACCGGAACTATACGAAGACTCACTGTGCGAAATAATTCCTTCCTTCAATAGATAGTCTATCTCTTCCTTCAAAGCTTTTTCCTTAGCAAACGGAATCGAATATGGTTTCATACAGACAGGTGTGGAGTCTATGAGTTTCATATCATATTCCAATAGGTTTGTATGCCCTGGTCGGTCTGTTAACACCTCTGCATGATTATTTAGAACCTGTTGCACTCTCTCTTTCTGAGTTTTCGTTAAATGTGTACTGATTTTCACCTGTGCTGCTGTCTCACAGGGGTGTAATGGATATTCAAATGATGAAAGTGGTTCCTTTTTCATCTCCATGGCGATGGACAAGGTCAACAAGTGTGTCTCTTCCTGATGTTCTCTTTCCAAATATTTCTTCAGGAGATTCACATGATAGATTTTTTCTTTCCCCTTCTTATCTATCTTATAATTTGTTCTAGACACCTTCTCTAGAACTGTATATGGACCCTGCCATCCAATTTGTAACTTATTCTGACTCCCAGGCAAAAGAAGCAGTACTTTCTCTCCCACAGCCAAATTTCTGTCTTTCGCCTTCCTGTTATAATAGGCAGCATGTTTCTTCCTGGCTTGTTTCAAATTTTCATTGGCAAGTTTCCAGCCAGTTTTTAACCGAGTGGTCAGCTCATTCACATATTGGTATGAAGATGTAATGTTTTCCTCTGCCTTTTCATCAGTCCACGTTCTTAACAAAGCTACATATGGACCTTTAATTGTGTGGACCTATTTGTCCATGCACCGGTATGGTCTCTTCCACTTGAAGCTTTATAGTGATGATTTTTCCTCCCAGAATTATCATTCACAAAACGACCGCTACCAATTTTTCTTTTGGGGCTGTCTCCCCTCTTAAAATTCTTGATGAGAGATTTCCTCTCTACATCCTCTTCCTCCAGTTTTTTTAAGTCCGATTGAGGGATTTTCGGCTTATCCTGGGGTAAGACATCTTTTTGCACTCTCCGCATAGTGGCCATTGTAAAACAGTTAAGTGAAGCTTGTCCGTGAAAAGGGGCTTCCCATTCCATTTGGTCCACTTTATCAAATCTATATTTCTTTTTATTATCAGGCCTAATTTTGCCCCGTGGCGTGTCCAGGTCCTGATCCATGTTCCCACTTGTGGGTGTTCCCTCATGTGCTATGCTACACCTTTCTACAAAATTTTCAATGTCCCATCTTGCTTTGGGCCAATAATAATTGTGAGCCACCTTTTGAATGAGGGTACCTATTTTCTCATGGTCCCCATCTGGCCTCACATGTAGACTCCTTATTAAGTCTGTCCTGTATCTTTTTGGAAGAACCAGCTGTCCGTGACCATTGGATCTAGCTCCAGTCTTCCTATACATCAACTTGTTTTTCATGTAAAAATCTCCCTTGCCTGGAGTTGTATGACAAGTTGACAATTTTCTGAAACAAGGCTTGAGTGTTTTATCCCCAGCCTGTGCCTTCCTCATCTCTTCTGGAGTGGTATCTAACATAATATCCTCCTCCTGTCTTGAGGTCGACCTGACCTGAAGGGTTGCCATATACACAGGTTTCCTTCTACAATGGTCAGTGTCATGATTGTCCATCTGACAATTTTTACACCACCTTTTTCCTTGGTTGAAAGATTTTCTTTCATCATATTTCCTTTCATCGAATTGTGGGAATTTATTTTTATTGTCATACCGTGGCCTATCAAATTGGTGCTTACCTTTATTTTGATCCCTAGGATCAAATTTATTAAAGTTCTGTGGTGCCCTGAAGTTATCCACCTGTTTCTTTTTATTACCTGTTACCTCTGCTTGAGCTGCTTGATACCTTTCAGCAACATTTAGCAACTCACCCAGCCTCTCTGCACCTTGTTCCATGAGAAACTTTCTCAGGTCTGGAGCCATGGACTCTCTTAGTTGCTCTATAAGGACCATTTCCTTAAGATCTTGGGTTTTCCCCAGAGAAGTCCATTTCTCCAAGTATGTCTCTATTCGTGCAGAGAACTGGTGATAGGTTTCACCTGACAGTAGTTTAGCATTCCTAAATTTTTTTCTATAGAATTCTGCATTCTTTTCATACCTTAACAAAAGAGCCTGCTTTAGCATGTCATAATTTTCCTGATCACCTCTGCTCATTTTTGCAAAAACTTCATAAGCTGCCCCACGGAGTCCCTGAGATAACTTTAAGCTCCACCTTTCTCTCTCTAACCCATACGTGGTAGCTAATAGCTCATACCTATTTAGGTAGCTCTCAATATCATCGTCTTTCTCAACAAAATGATCTAAATGAAAATTCATAGCTGAGGTTGAGGCTCCTTGAGTAACCGTAGCATCAGAGGCAAAGGGACTGGCACCATTTTCAGGAGCATGGCCTTGAAACTCAAACTCCCTTAGTCGTAACTCATGTTCCCTTTGTAATCTTTTATCTTCTGCTTCCCTTTCTGCAGCTAATTTCCTGTCTTCTCTTTCTGCAGTCAATCTTCTTTCTTCTGCTTCCAATTTCTTAGCCTCAGCCTCAATCTGCAACCTCTTAGTCTCAGCCTCAGCTTGCAACCTCTTAGTCTCAGCCTCTAACCTTCTTTCGGCTTCTTTTTCTAATCTTCTTTCTTCGCGTTCAATAAATTTGTCACATTCCGTTGTGACATAGGCAACCATAACTTGCCCATCTAATCCTAACTATTTTGCAGTCTGAACCGCAGCAGATCGAAATTTGGCCAGGTCCGCCATTATCTATCAGGTAACTTAATACAATGTCTAACCAACAATTCAATCTCTAATGGACAACACAGGCACCGTGAGCTCAACCTTATTTAATTCCACCCAAGGATACCTTTTAATTCTTATATTCCCTGAAGTGAATTACCCCCAATATTTTTAATAGTTAAAGATTCAAAATCCCAAGAGCGAGACCCCAATATATGTGGTGAAGTGGGATGTTATAAATACTTATAGGGAACTTAGTGTACTGACTGAGATCAGCTGTGAAGGTATCTATATCTATTAAGAGTAGTGTATTATAGATAACCTTACTTGCTACCACATATCTATATATCTCAGTCAGAATTATTCTGGAATAGTGTGATGCTACGTTATGTGTCTAGGGTATGAGTATGGTGAAGTGTAAGTCACAACAACAGACAGATAAACAATTTAATTTAATCCACTACTCTTAACAACACTGTGACACTCACATACATATAACACTCTATGAGAATAGCTTAAAGAAGTCACTCGTAACGGTTCAAATAACAATATGTATTCATTACTAGCATGAATGAATATGTGTCCTGATTCAACTACAAGGGAACCAGGAATCACAATCAATTTAAATTACAAGTTATGTACAGAATGTATTTAATATGAATATTGTAGTGACATATATTATTACAAATGTTCTATGTGTGTCAGTTGTGTAGTAGTAAAATGAGGTAATACTGGTTTTGTTCAAGCTCTGTTGGTATTTGTCATCATGACTTCAATAGTTTGTCTTTAGGGACCAGTATTGGAGATGTTCACAGTTCCTGATTTTAAGACAAGTAAATTCCCCTCTGAATAGTATTTTTATAAAGTTATTTCAAGATGAGGGGACATAATGTTGAGCTCAGCTGGCCAACTCTGCTTATCTTGAGTGATGGCGGCAGGAGAGGACTCCTCTGCTCGAATTCTCTTCTGGGCTCTGGAGATACCTCACTGATAGCTAAAAGGACCAAGGAGTATGCTGTCCGACACTGGATTCAGCAAATCTCTGACTAGGTGCTGCTCAGTACCATCAAGACCACTGTCCCACAATTCATACGAATAACACAGATACGTTGATTAGCAATGAATTCTGGCACAAACTGGCACAAACTTCCATCTGCCTATGTTCCAGGCTTTTATTGAGCCAAATATATGATGGCTTCAACGCACTGATGCTTTATCAAGCTATTTTAAACAAGTGGTCTCGAACTAACGCTCCCAAGTGTGTATATCAGCGAGACTGGCCAATGAGCCACGTTTCGACAAGTGTTTGAAAAAATGTTATCTTTTCCCGTCTCCCCTAACAACCAAGATAGTATTTATAGCCCGACCAATCGTGGTTAGGCTTTCATTTGTTGCGCTCCAATCAATTTGGAGTTTACATGGTAGGCTATTTATGTAACGTAAGGTTTTTTTTCAAACACGTTATAAAAAAATTTTATGAGCAGAAATGATTTCATGCTGTCAGGCAGCCTCACTATTTTATTTTGGGTATAATTTATTAATTCCTGGACTATTGGCGTAACGTTTTACATATTATTTGTCAGCAAGCCCTAAGGAACCCAATTTTCCCACTTTAAAAGAGCTACGTGGCTGCGTTCAAAATATGCAATTTCTTCTACCTCCTGTTTGGAAGATGTGCTGTCTGGGTACTGTTATGTGTTCAAACGTAAACCCATCTATTGTTATCTTTTCTAATAAGAGTCTGTTATGATTTATAAACCTAACTCTGGGAAAGGGTAGTGTATTTTATCACTGTCCGTCTGAAAAAGTTAGTGCTTGTAGACTTACACGCGTGATGCCAGCATTTGTATATCGCGCGTCGCGTGTTGCATGCGTTCCTGATTTTCAGCCCTCCCCTCTCGCTATCCTTTTGTCCATCTGTTCGTTCGTTTTGGTAACGTAATATAATTAATGTTAGGATTAATTTAGGTCATTACGCAGGGCCATTCAATGTTTTTTCCAAGAAATACAGCACACGTTTCATTGAAGAAGGCGGGTAATAATACAGTAGCTTTACTATCAACGTTAAAGCGTTACAATTTGCAGACGAAGCAGAAAACAAGGGGGATTTCGAGTACATTCCTTGTGACAGCACTGTCATTTTACCATTGCTCTTCTCTTTATTAATTTTATTTGTTAGGCTTCATATTTACCTAATAATTTATATATGTGGATTAGAATATTTCATGACAAAGTGGATTGTTGCCATATGCCACAGCAGATGTTCGGCTGTCATGGTGCTGGTGCCACAGGAGCAGAGAACTGTTGGACCAAGCCACCATTATCGCCAACTTATCCCTTATATCTATCTTTTATCGTTACTTTTATCACAGACCCATCTTCCTTGTCCGAGTAACTAAATAAATATACATAAACATGTAATAGCACGCTGTTGCGCCTCTTTTTGTGTACCACAATGTGTTCATCATTTTGAACCATCGTGGTGCTCAACAAGAACGTCGCTAGATTGAAATGACGTCAAGTAAAATTAATTACGTAGACGTGCGTGCAAAGTAACGACAGTGTACTTTTGGAAGTGTACCAAGCCTTCTATTATGGTTTTCAATAAGGTGTTATATCTTTTTACACGGCCAAAATATTTTAGCAGTCTAATTTTGATGTCCTTTATTAGTTCTCTTTTCATTCCTAGGTTTTCTAGGACCTCTTTAATTGTTCTCTTCTCTTTCCATTCTTCTATATATCCGCATTTCAGAGGCCTCAATTATTTCTTCTAATTTCTTGCTAATGACCCATATTTTTATATCATACAGTAATGAAGACTCTCTCTCATTCATATATATATATATTACCCTGGGTATTCCAAAAAAAGGATTGTCTTGTAAACTTTCAACAGGATTTCTCAAAGTGTGACCAGTTTTTCGGCATCAAGGATCCTCTCAAATCAAATAAATCTTTCTCCTTTGAGCAAGCAAACTTGTATGACCATATATTAATTACGTAGACGTGCGTGCAAAGTAACGACAGTTGACTTTTGGAAGTGTATCCAGCTTTCTATTATGGTCTTCAATATGGCGATATTTGCGCCTTTCGGCCGACACATCCGACTTCAGCACAGCATTTTTGGGACCGGGTTAGCCTTCCCTCTTCGATCCCTACTCACTCAGCCAGACTGCCTGTTTCCAGGACCACCACTTGGAGGTGGAGTAGGGTCTTGGTCAGCTCTTGTTCACTGACCCTGACGCAAGCAGTCAAGCTATATATATATATATATATATATATATATATATATATATATCTATATATATATATATATATATATATATATATATATATATATATATATATATATATATATATATATATATATCATTTGATGATTCTCAGTTTGAATTTATGAGTTAGTTGTTGGAAGTTAGTATCTGTCTCATGTTTTTGAATGTAGCTTTAGGCCATTCGTATTCTCTTCTTGATTTCTTTTTCACATCTGCCATCTTCTGTTATTATATGACCAAGATATGAGAGACTCTTGACTTTGTTCCAGGATTTTCCCATTTGTTCTTATCTTTAATGTGGGCTTATCGCCAGCTTTACTAATTACACTGACTAACAAAAAAAAACTTTTTTTTTCTTTCTCTAACATTTCTATGTTTTTCTGGTCAATTTTAATGCGCTGTTTTTAAATCTGCAAACCGTTTTTCTCTATCAGGTCGGGATCTCTAGAAATACGCAATTTAAGTTTTTTAACAACGCATACAGTATTACAACATCATTCGTACAAGAAGTATAACAGTTATGTAGGCTTGAATTTCTTTGCAGTCGACTTTCGTCGGTGAATGGCATGTGGTACATCGCGATGAAGCATCCAACAATAATCGGCAAGCATGGTCACACTCCACCGTCCTTGATAACGTGACTCCATTACGGCGATATCTTGATGGAATCATTCTCCATGTTCATCGGTGACTTCGCCAAGGTTGTCAGGGAAAAAGTCAAGATGCGAATCGAGCAAATGGATTTTGAGGGACATGTTACAGCCCATAATTATGTATGCATCTATGCACTGCTTAACAATATGCAACATAGTTGACAGATTTGTGATTTTCCAGAAAGTTATCGACGATCGATTTGAATGCCATCCATGCGCGAAGTTCCCTACCATGTAACAAGTTCTCGAATTGTTTGTCTGCAATAACTTTCCTAATATGAGGTCCTACAAAGATACCTTCCTTTATCTTTGCATCGCTAACTTGCGGAAACTTTTCTCGAAGATAAGTGAAAGCTTTGCTCGTTTTATCTAACGCTTTTACAAAATTCTTCATGAGCCCCAACTTTATATGTAACAGTGGTAAAATGAAGGTGTCTTTGTTAATTAATGGCTCGCGTATTACATTTTTATGCCCGAGCTGCATACGATCCCGGATAGGCCACACCTTTCTTGCATAATGTTCCTGTCTGTTGCGGCTGTCCCATTCACATCGGAAGCAACAGAATTTAGTATACCCAGTCTGCATGCCCGTGAGAATTGCAATGACCTTTAGGTCTCCACAAATCCGCCATTGGTAGTCATTGTACTTTATTTTTTCCAAACGTATAGCCATATTGTCATAAGTTTCTTTCATATGAACAGAGTAGGCGACTGGAATTGTTGAAAAAAAAAAATTATGTTATGCAATAACACGGTTTTTAGACTAATCTTGGAAGAATCGATGAAAAATCGCCATTCGTTGACTATGTGCTCATGACCGTTTACATCTTTGCAATAGCAAATGTCATCATCCATCTCAAAGTATTGAACAAGTTCTCTGTGTCTATGACGAAATTTAGATATCGGAGTATTGGGCGCTAAAAGATTCCATTCTTTGAGTCGCGAACCGAGTAATTCCGCTTGTCCTTTGGTAAGAGCGAGATCACGTATTAGATCTGAAAGTTCTGAATGGTTAATTAAGTAAACACCATCATTCACCGGTATGTAATCTGAGTCAGAATTAGTTTCTAAAGCAGGTAAACTATCACTTTCTGATGGTTCATTTACGTCCAACGGATACTGTTCTGGTGGTACTTGGATCGGACACGTGATTGGATCATGAGGCACTGGTTTCGAAACCGATTCAATATTTGGATAAACCACAGACTTTCTAGTTTTAAAAGTGAAACCATGGATATTTGTCAAGCAGAAGTAACAATCAGTAGTGTGATTTGTATGTTCACGCCATATTACTGGCACGCCAAAAGGCATCGACTTATGCTTCGGCGATTTTCGCAACCAACCTGCCAATGTATCGAACAAAAAGCATTTGGCTTCCAAGATTTATTTGCATCATCAACTTTCGAATCGAAATAAAGTTCATATGCTATCTTTAGTAATGGTGTAAAGTTTTTCTGGTCAACACGATCGGTAAAATATCCGCACACGTAACAGAACAGATCAGCCGAATTTCTACAACTTCTAGAAGCCATATTTTGCTCAGAATTATTTCAAAATACAGTAACTATTTGAAAAATCGCGTAACATATGTCATGCATCTTTTAGCAGTATAAAAAGTAGAATTATGTTGCTTTTTATTAATTTTTAATAAGTTATATAGTAAAAATGAAACGGAGCAAATAACGGTTTCCCAAAAATATATTTATTCACAAATATCTTAAGAACCCGACGTGATAGAGATAAACGGATTTCAGATTTGAAATCAGCGCAAGAAACTGACCTAAGAACACTTATTCTTATATAAGAAAGAAAAATGTTGTTTGTCAGTGTTATCATAGTTTTCGATTTTTTCAGCGTTAATGTTCAGTCCATATTCATGACGTATGCTGTTTACTTACCCCACAAGCTCTTGCAACTCCTGGTCACTGTGATGAACAAACGTAACAGATGGTCATACATGTTTGCTTGCTCAAATGAGAAAGATTTATTTGATTTGAGAGGATCCTTGATGCCGAAAAACTGGTCACACTTTGAGAAATCCTGTTGAAAGTTTACAAGACAATCCTTTTTTTGGAATACCCAGCGTAAGAGAGACAGGGGTAGACTAAAGAGCATGTGGAGAAGAGAACTAGAGACGGAAATGTAAATTATGAGGAAGAGTTAGAAAGAAC
Organism: Oreohelix idahoensis; assembly: GCA_024509875.1. NCBI lineage: Eukaryota > Metazoa > Mollusca > Gastropoda > Stylommatophora > Oreohelicidae > Oreohelix > Oreohelix idahoensis. The sequence continues at coordinate 75,215 of JAMPIV010000604.1, forward strand.
ATGATTTCTTCTTCTTCTTTGTTCGTCCTGAAAAGGACGTTGATTTCGTTGTGTCCGTTTACAGCAAAGCTGCGATATTTGCGCCATTCGGCCGACACATCCGACTTCAGCACAGCATTTTTGGGACTGGGTTAGCCTTCTCTCTTCGATCCCTACTCACTCAGCCAGACTGCAGTGATGCAGCCTGTTTCCAGGACCACCACCTGGAGGTGGAGTAGGGTCTTGGTCAGCTCTTGTTCACTGACTCTGACGCAAGCAGTCAAGCTATGGGTCGCTGACTGCATTCCTCACTGTTGACGCGTCTTAGGTCCCAGAACATGATTTAACAGCACACATCAGGATGACTTAGCATTTGTTGTGTCTCTGCTTCGTAGGGAGCTGTGACCGTTTCACATCGATGATATAGTCATAATATGTCAATCCTGCTAATCTATGGACACAAATCCATTTATGAAAGTCTGTAAAATTGTGGTTCGTCCTGTTTTTTTTTTTCTTTTTTTTTGGCTTCAATGTTTTACTAGCATGCATTAGGACTACCTTGACGTGTGAGTTCCATTTTTGTGTGTTGGACTTGATTTTTGATAATTAGGTGTCGGTTAATAAACCTTGAATAATACGGGTACATTTCTCTTCTTCTAATACTTCTTTATCTTCTTCACAAAAATCTAAAACCCTCCAAACACTATTTATTGTTTCAATAAGTTAAAAGAACAAACAAAACTACATTTAATGGGTTTTGTCCTGCTATTTGCAGGTCAACAGTTTTATCCAATCGGCATCAACAATGCGGTACTCAGATTAATGACAGCAAACAGACCCGGACATTGTAATTAAAATGTTACCGTAAAACATCAATACAAATAGAGGTTTAGATCATTTGTAAAAATAAAGCGATATACGCCGAGTACGGTTGTGTGTAAAGTGATTAGTAGTTAAAAATAAAAAATTTAAATTTAAATGTACTATCAAATAAAGCATTGCATTATCTTGCGTCGATCATAAAGTCATAGCTGTTAAACTTGGTGTGGGAAAATGAACTTTCTAAACTGTGTAATGTTTTTTACAGCTAACTGCTGTCTTGTCTAACTTTTAGTGAGATTCATTGAAACGAATAATGCGTTTTGTACCAGAGTATGTATTTTGTATTTTAAGTTAATGTTAACCTTGATGAACAAGTCACAGGTCTTTACAAGGCGCGACCTTTAGGGATAAGAAGCAGCCGTCCATATAGTAAGGAGTTCAAATTGTAGGCCAAGCAGTGGTGTTTTGTCTTTGTGTAGTAAGTCATTATGTATAACCATTTCACATGTAACTATGTAACATTTAACTATTTCTGAAAAGTTACTATTTACCATGTAAATATTTTTAATAAGTAACTATTTACCGTGTAAATATTTAACACGTGGCTAACTATTTATGTTGTAAATTTTTAATATGTAACTATTTATAATGTAAATAACTATTTAACACATAACAATTTACCGTGCAACTATTTTACATGTAACTATTTAATATGAAACTATTTAACATGTAACTGTTTCTCGTGTAACTATTTGTTTCGATTATCTCCCTTCATTTGCCGTAGTGGTCCACGAACGTGGTCAGAGAGTTGGAGTAAAGGATGAGTTTATAGAAGGTAATAACCTTTGCTCAAGACTTACTAGGTTCCTAATTTAGGGAGTCTCGCAGGATTTAAGGAAGACAACACTAAAAAAATTATATAAAACGCTGAATGTTCTCGGCTTCAGTAAGGTTTTTAACCCCGCCGCTCTATTTACCACTAGGTGACACTAGACTCGTATTCAATGAGCCCCCAGCCGAAGGTAATTCAGCAATATATAGATATGTATATCGTTATATAAATATATAAAATGACTTTGTGCGTATGCAAAAACATCAACTTTAAATCAACAAAGTTATCAACTCCAATTAGCGACTAATATTTCCTACGTAAATACACAAGTATATATGTCTATGTGTCGTAGATTTTTTGATAGGAAATTAAGACTTTGGTTGGTCCCTTCTGAATAGATAGAATCAGTGATAGCTGCAGTGAGAGTTAATACAGAAATAGATCTTTCCACGAGTGCAGTGGTAGCGAATCAATAGAACGGTCCCCTGGGAAAAGACAAGATTCTTCTCTCTCTCTCTCTCTCTCTCTCTCTCTCTCTCTCTCTCAGGCCTATCTTCTACGACACTTATGTAAGAGTCGGACAGACTATTGACAACATATGCTAATATGTAATGAACATACCACTCACGTGCACACACACACCAGTGACAACAGGTAGACACACAGACGTGGGAAGACTATCAAAATGATTACATATATATATTCTGAACGAGCTGACCAACACGCTGCTTTTAGTTTCAAAGGGAAGTTTTTTATTTATCAGCTAAAAATTTCCTCACAACACATAAAATTCATCAAGAAAAGAAAATAAACATATACACGTGGTCAAAACAATAATCAATGAAATTGCTACAAGAAATGATAGACCCCAATATGATCTCATCCCCTCAAGGTAAGCCCACAGTCCCGTTATGAGTAAAGTGAAAGCCAGGAGATTCAATGATACATATGAGTTTGTCTAATAATTTTTCTTTCTTTCCTCGTAAACAAATATGAACCGACTTAGATGTAGTAGGTTTTAACCTGAGGGAAGTCAAAAAAATATTCTTGCATTGACAACAAGTTTCATAAATGGAATTTCAAACATGGGTGAAATTCACATACCTCACACCGTCTACTTTCACTCGGTTCTTTCATCAGGGCCCTGTACTAATTACATACGTGATGTAGCTTGCCGTCTGGCGCAACCTTGGTAACATTCACACCCTTTGTCTGTTCTGTCGTTCACTGAAGCGGATCCCAGCTCTACAGAGTGGTTTGCTGGTTTTGGTTTTTCTCAGAAATTTCTCCGGGGAGCATCAGCTTCAGGCGTCAGCTATTTCAGACTAAAGTTAGTGTATCTTGACTCACGAAGTAAGAATTAGGGTTAAGCGAACACACAATGTCAGAACACGAGGTTTCCCTAAATTAGGAAAATGACCGGTGGACAGCTTCTCTCAACAGATAATCAGGGTTCACCACACATTTGGTCAAAAAGATGTCGGAAAGTTTATTTATACATCCTATGTTTAAGGGTATACTTATATTTTAACTGCGGGCGTAAACCTTAACTTATCATTTAACACCTCCCGTGAAATAAGTTATAGTCATAAATTAATCATCATGAATTAGAGATATATATAAATATATTCTCGTCACGACTCATGAGACATCTAGTCTAGCAGTTATAAGTTAGTTTGAAAATTATGTTCTCGTCTGATTATTTAGCAGTTAAATTAAATTTAGTAATAGCCGACTGAATTTAAGCTGGAAATATAATTTATCCTGCTTTCCACTGAGACACGTCACTAGAAATTAATACAGACTTATAAATTATTCGCTCTGCACCAGATCTACCTAGAGAAATAAATAGCGATTTAGCACTTATAAACACTTCACAAAATACTAGATATACTAGATAATAATATATGATACCTCAAACACAGAATTCCTAAGAACTAAACCACTTCGATCAAACTAAAGGCCATCTCTTTTAACAGAGATTTTTAGAAATCGAACGAGGCTTGTTCTAGTCTTGACTGCGAAGTTACTGAGTGATAATGAAATCTAGCTCATTCTAGTATATATGAAAACCCAGACAAAGAGATGAACGTTTATTTCGCAAAAACGAAATAATCTCCCCTTTCTCATAACAACTACGTAACTAGAAGAGGCTGTCGTAAACTGCCACTTTCTGCGTGTCAGTTGCGAAATCTCAGACAACCTGTCTCCAATGCAGGGCAGTTTTCACACTACAGCTGACCATGGCCCACAGTGAGCGCCGTGTCAGTTTGGGATTTTTCAGACAAATGTCTGAATACTGACCGGTGCAGATGTAAAGTATCACACCTCACCCGGACTTATGCCGAGAAGAAGCTCGCGCGCTCGGTGAGAATGTAGACGATTGTCTACGTCCTATGTTCAGCGAACCGACTTACCACGCCTTCTGACGCCCTGCAGCCCTGACATCTACGTAATATCGTCCTAGCGCGATTCTCAGTTTTGAGAAAGAAACAGGTAAAGTTTGAAAATACTGGAGAAAATATTTTTCGCACCCGAGTGATGCGAAAAATACAGGAAAAACAAGTACGGAAAGATAATAAAATAAAAGGATTCGGGTGAGAGAATAGGAAGAAGATCTAGGTAATTTAATGATCAAAACCCACGTGACACTATGAAACATATTTAGAAAACAGGGTTTAAATAAGTTTATTTGATTTAAATGGAAAAAAAGGTTCGTAGAATGTTATCTTATAAATTGATATTTTCTTCATCGGGTGGATGCTAGTTTTTTGTGGAAGGTACGAAGACCATATGGGCTATGTAGTTACACTTAAGTTTTCAGTTGTCGACGATGGTTGGTCGCTGGAGCCGACTTTTAGTAATGATGGGTCTTCGTGGATTCCTGACTTTTGTCTCATAGCAGGAGTCGATTGGCGCTTTGGATCACGTTGATTTTAAGAGTAGATCTTACATGTATGCTTCCTCGAATGTCTTCTAGAACCGTCTCATAGGATAGGTGTCCAGAAATGAGTACCAAGAACTAGTACCAGAAACTGATTGGAAATACAAAATAACATCTTCCGTAAATCTTTTGTCTATTGTAGAAATCAAGAGACTTCCATTATCCCCCACAATCTCAACTGCCTCTGTTTTTCCCGATTGTTGTAGATTTTTGATAGGAGAATTAAGACTAGGGTTGGTCCCTTCTGAATAGGTTAGAATAAGTGATAGTCACAGTGAGAAGTAGTAATAGCAATAGATTTCCACGGGTGAGATGGTAGAATGTGATCAAGAGGCTGTCTCTGAGATCGAGAAATCTTCTCTCTCTCACCTATCTTCTACGACAGTTTTCAAGGAGTCAGACAGTCTAAACACACACACACACACACACACACATATATATATATATATATATCTAACCACTCACGTTCACGCACATACAAGACGACAGTTAAACGTACAGACGTAGGGAAACTATAACAATGATTATATAAATATTTAGAACGAGCTGACCAACACGCTGATTAATTTATTGTTAAGTTTATTTATCATAGTAAACTTACGTCACAACATGTAAAAGTACATCAAAAAGGCATATACACAAAGTCATAAACAAGTCAAGGAATGCTACAAGAACTGATAGACCCACAGTTATGATCTTCCCTCGATGGTTAGCCCACAGTCCCGTTAGGAGAACGATGATAGCACAAAGAGTCCCAGATACATATGATTGAGTCTAAGAGTTTTCCCCGTTTAAGGTATGAACAGACCTGATACTATAATCTAGTTTAAGGGAAAATATTGTTAGCAAAAACAAACTTGCATGAAGAAAGTTATGACAGCAAATAGGTGCCAAAATACAACGGTAAAATAACACTCAGACCTGCGTTCACTCTATTCATTCAGCCGTGGCCACGTACGCACATTTATACTTACAGCTTTGATCGCTGCCTCTGGGAACATAATTTTTTTCTAGGACCTTCACACAGACCCGTAAATGCAGTCTTGACCAAGAAATCCCCAGTTCCAAAAGACGTACTGAATTCTCTGTCTCAGGGAACGATTCCTTGGGTGTTCTTAATTTTCGGATGTCTGTTTAAGTCACATAAAATTTGTCCAGGCACGAAAGTTAGCAGAGCACAGTGTCACTAGCGTAGGTTTCTAGAAATGAGGAATGTCAGGTCGGGTGCCTTATCTCAGTATATGACTATATTTGGTCACCACACTACTAGTCAAAACTCTGTCGGAATGTTACTGATATTTTGCTTGCCACAACGGGCTGAACTGTACTTAAGTGTTATTCTGGAAGAATTAAATCTGGCGCGATAGGCCTTTTTCTTCATTTAACTGTTACAGTTCATGTAATGAAAGTGCTTAAGTTCTTCACAGATAATGTTCACGTACTAGAACGCTGGCAAAGATTGGGTCACCCCAGTATTTACTGAATAAGGGAAAAAACACATATAAATTATTTACATATATGTACTCGGATATAACTGATAATTTTAAATTGCAAGCGTAGTGCTTGACTTATCATTTAAATTCCCGTGAAGTAAGTGATATTCACAAAAATCGCTCATCATGAATTAGAAATACAACGTATTCCGTCAACACTCAATGATGAACAGTTATAAGTTAGTTTTAATAAAAATATTCTCGTCTGAGTATTTGCAGTTAAGTTAAATTCCTTTATTCAGCTACAAATGAGTTTAAAGCTAGAAATTATAATATATTCCGCTTTCCACTGAAACTCGTCGACTAGAGAATATAGCAGACTAAATAAATTAACTCTCTCTGCGCAAATCTCACTATCAAAATGAAATAAGCGATTAAACACTTTAACACTCACAAAATACTAGATATAATATTAAGATTTACCTCAACACAGAACTACTAAGAACTTAAACCACTTCGACCAAACTAAATGCCATCTCTATTAACAGAGATTCTTAGGAATCGAACGAAGGCTTTTTCTAGTCTTGACTGCGAAGTTACTGAGTGCGTGAAGTCAGTTTCCAACTCTAGTTATATCTATGAAACAACAGACAAAGATCTACGCTATTCCATAAACTACGCAATCTCTCGTCCTTACTAACCCTTACGCAACTAGACGCATGCCGTAACTGCCACCTACTGACCGAGAGGGCGCGTGTCAGTTGCGGATCTCAGACAACTCGTCTCCAGTGCAGAAGCAGTTTTTCACACCTCCCCCGAGAACTCATCCTGAGAACCATAACTGACACTTTGCTTTCTCGCACCTTACGCCAACTCTGGCCGTGGAGCTTGAGTGTCATATCACCTGACACTGAGAATCTACCTTGGAAACTACATGTCAGATGCAAACTACCAGACAAATGTCTCCTCATCATGTCTGATGGAGTGAATTCTCACACTTCAGGCCCAGAAACTTAGCCGAAGAAACACTGTCCCAGGGGAAACTGTAGACAGCTGTCTGCTCCCCTGTCTGACGGAATGCATTCTAACACTCTGCGTCTCGTGTAGGGCTGACGCGTTACGTCATCTACTGCGTTTCTAAATGAGAAACGAAACTGGCGAAAGTGAGAATGGGAAAAAAAAAATATTTCTCGCAAACGAATGAATGCGAAAAATACAGGAAAAAGGTAAAGAGAGATAATAATATACAGGATACGGGTGAAAGAAAAAAGAAGAGGATATAGGCAATTCAATGATCATAACCTCTGTGACATAGATGCCCACCAACAAGAAAGCAGAGAGCACCGAAACAGATGAAAGTTTGTTTTAGGCGAGTGAGAGAGTAAATGAATCATGAGATAATGTACAAACATTCTATAAATCTGACCAGAAGTGTTGACATATAAAAAATGTATAATATTAACAATAATAATAATAATAGCCTCTTCAGTCATAACTGACTATGGCAGAGGTTTTCAAACTGTGCGTCGCTGCTCCCAGGGGCGTCGCGGCCCTCGGCTAAGGGCGTCGCGGTGGCTTGGGAACAGTGTTGGGCTCGATATTAATATCTTTTTGGGTACAATTGCTTATATATAATATATAGTATAGAGAGGAGCCGCGGTGATTTATGCACAGGTCAAGGGAGCCGCGGACCAAACAAGTTTGAAAATCTCTGGACTATGGGAATGCGCCCCTGAGGTGACAGCCCTCAGCTGCTTATTTTCCTGGTGCTCCTTTCGACGTTTTCTCCCCTCCTCTGCTTGTTGTGTGAGCCTCTCTTCGCCCAATCGCAAAAAATGTATACATTATTATATAATCATAATCCAATTTCTGCTCCCTGCGGAGCATAGAGCGACCTATTTTACCTGATGAGGTTACCGGTAACACAATTTGACATACATAAGCATATGTAAGATAGATAAAGGATCCCGTTACACGACCAGATAGTTTTTTAACATGTATCTATGTCACAGGAGTTACTCCCTTGCTCTGCAGTGATGGTCCAGTAGTGGCCAAATTTCAGAGTATCTAATGAGGGTCTTCAAAGGTGTCTACCTTACGCTCAAGATTACTCTTGGCAGAGATGTGAACTGAAGATTGGTGCTTCAATTCTGGGGAGCGTCATAGGAATTTAAATAAAGCAAGTATTACGACTAATAGGATCCAGGCCATGTAAACTTTTTATCTTTCCTGAATTTCTATGAGTAAGGATTTTTTGCTCTTTTGATGAGCCCCGACTGATTTAACTCAGTGAAATATTACTTTAATAGCTCAGTTATAAGTATTGAAATTAGTGAGACATACGGGTGCAGTTCCCTCAAATTGACTAAATCAGCTGTAAATTTGTACATTAACAGATAACAAAATTCAATAGTCAATTATCGTTAACAATTGTAAAAAAAAAAATAAGGGTCGGGTGAATTAGATAGCGTCTTTAAAATTTCATCACAGGTGATAGTCTGATTTAAAAAATTATTGAAAAGAGAGCTCACTTGGTAGTTTTGAATGGGTACTTAGCTGCCAGTAAGAAGTCGGTTGGTTCCTGCTCCAGCCAACGCTTGTTCTTTGCAGGTTATGGACTGGTTCACTCTCGTCACTGGTCAAGTCTGGTGGCTGCAACACTTCCTCCGTAGTAACGTGGGGTAATTACGAAGATGGTCTGCTGTTGGTGTGTAGCTTTGACTGAAGGCCACTTATACCACTCACTTGTTCCACAGATAGCATCACCAATTGGTACCACCGACTAGAATCATGAAATAAGAGAGAAACAAATACCCTTCTGAGTATTGGGTTTCCTGACACAAAATCACGTGTCTCCCCTCCCTTTTTTCTAATTCCACCATCCCATCTACCTCAGAACTTTATCCTCTCTAAATATTAATGTTAATCCCAGAGAGCGGGAAACGTCCATTGCATTTATATTGAACATGTTTACATTTACATTTGCACTGGTTGAAAAGGTTAATATAATAAGTAAGTACATCAGTTCTATAATCATCCACTCCCTGCTCCATATGGAACGTGGGACTACAACTGCTTTTGATTCTCTGTGCGAAACCCGCATAAAGCAGTCACCAGCTCTTGCAGTGGTGGTTCATGAAACCATCATTCTATATGCCAAGGTTGCCAGTCTCGTATAACTTGGACATCCACTAGCAATTTTCACATGTTAATAAATTCAAAATATAGAACTGTAAAATATACAATTCATCTCAAATATCTTTAGGAATAGCGACTTCTGGCTCAGAGAAATAGTTTAGGCAACTTGATTAAGATCCCTCATGCATGTGGTCGGATGTGTTCCTTTACAATAGACTCCCACTATGAATTAGTGTTCAGGTTCCTAGGATTCCGTGCTTTCCGTATTAACAAATACAGAGTTGTCGTTGTGTAAATCCACAAGATGCTCAAACACATTAACCCGTTCGTTAAAATGAAATCCAGACCCTATTCATCATTCTGGCTTGTCTGGCTGTCCCCTTGGTGAGTTGAATTTCACAGTGCCATACTCAAAATGCGATAGATTACAAAGCAACATCCGGCACGCATCCAGATTGCTGCTATATGACAAGGCTCCAATCAGAAATTTTTATTTTTACACCTTAAATGCCAAGCCAAGCCAATAGCATACAATTTGCGTATATTCCCCTACCTCTCAAGAAAAAATTCCTGCGTGACATCCGACAAAAATATGTGTCGATAACAAGTCATCTCACCATATCAGGTATGTCAGCTCTTTCTATTATCGATCCAGTTTACACTCAAGATTTCATAATCTTGTAAGAGGTAGCGTCGTTAATCATAAATGGGTCAGATGTAATTTTTATAACAATGTTTTTTATGAGGGAAATTAACGGACTTCTAAATTTATAATCAAAGGGCAGTAATCCATAATACTTTAAAGTAGGGGACAAAAGTAGGGTTGAAATCCCTTGATCACTGGTCAGTGCAGCTGACCTTGGCCGATATTTATATTTAAGTTTTTCAGCTTTGTTTTTCTGATGGAGTTCAGCTAGCAGAGCGAAGTTAAGCATTCTCACAAATACACCAAGTAAAGACTACAGAAAGTAAGATGAAACAGAAGAAAAATACCAGAACATTTTGTAAGAACAATGTTTCCATATGAAGATTTTAGAGGATGAAAAATAACGACAGCAGTAGTTCTCAAGTCGTGACCACCATAACAAATAGAGACAGCTAGAAATACTGCACTATCAAGAGTGATTGAGAGAGCAAGACATTGTAATAATTATTGAATTGAAACTGTTGCTGTACAAGTCTGCCAACCATAGGTGAAGGTTGTGCATATCACTTTCAGCCAACTGTGCTGATATTCGTGTAAATAAACTTCAACATACTGTTCACTGCTGTCAGCGTGAATTATTTTCATCAATTTGATGAATCATCAATCAACTATTAGTTATGCACTTTTGTAATCGTCTGTGAGAAAGAAGTTAACTAACATCATCAAACAAAGATTGCCTACTGTTTAGAGTAGTGATACGAACCATACAGAGTATAAGTAAGACAAATTAGAGAAGTAGGGAATAGTAGACATATCATTATCATCAACTTATATGTCAACGGCCACAATCTATCACAGGTAACCTCTTTCAAGATTGTCATGGGATTGCCTCCCCTGCTTTAAAGTAGTGGTCCAACAATGGCCAAAACTCAAGAGTATCTAATATGGGTCTTCAAAGGTGACTACATACGCACAAGATTACTCTTGGTAGAGTTGTAGATAGAAGGATAATGGGACCTCAAGATGCAGCAATAGTGAATGCAGTCAGCGACCCATAGCTGTACTGCTTGCATCAGGACCAGCGAACTAGAGCTGGTCAAGACCGCACTCCACCTCCACGTGGTGGTCCTGGAAACAGTCTGCAGCAGTGCAGTCTGGCTGAGCGAGTGCGGATCGCAATGGGAAGGCAAACCCGGTCCCTAAAAAATGCCGTGCTGAAGTCGGATGTGTCGACCGAAAGGTGCAGATATCACAGCTTAGGCGTAAACAGACACAACGCAACCACCGTCCTTTTCAGGGCGAACGAGGAAGAAGAAGAAGGATAATGATGCTTCTATCTCAAGGGAGTTTTCATAAGATATTTCCGAAGTCAAGAACAATGCTGCATTGGCAGGGCAATTGTTAACTTATATCGGTCCGCCGCCTTTTTCGAAGAATTAAGCTATTATTAATTTCAGCTCGTTCAATCCCCCACCCTGATTTACTCAGAGAAATTCTTCTTATTATGGTATAGCTCTGTTTAGAGTGTATTTAGTAAATGGACTGAGACAAACATGCAGTACATTCAAAATGATTAAATAGAAGTTAAATTTGTAAATTTACAAATAACAGGTTTAATAATCATTTAGGTTTTAACAAGGTTTTAAAGAAATGAATAATTATTTATAAAAAAGTTTATGATCACTGTTGTGATGGAGGTCACTTGGCAGCTTTTATAGGTTACTTAGCTGTCAGTGACGGTTCTGCTCCTTCTCATGGGTTGGTTCTTGGTAGACTGATCACGCTCGTCGCTGGTCAAGGTTGTAGTGCGCAGCACGTTCCCAGAAGTGTCAGGGAGTGTCTACGAAGTTGGTCCCTCGTCTTAAAGCTCAGGCCACTTGTCACTTTCTTGTTCCAGAGGTAGTACCCTCAACTGGTACCACCAACAACTATGGTAAAAGAACAGAAACAAAACGCTCTCCTGAATATTGCGTTTTCCGACACATAGTTATGGGTCCCTTTCTCATATTCCACTTTCTAATCTATCTCAGACTTTACCCTCAATGAGAATTAAACTTAACCCCTCGAGAGAAAACTTTCTTTACATTTAAATTGAATAACGGGACCCAAAGATGCAGCAGTAGAGAATGCAGTCAGCGACCCATAGCTTGACTGCTTGCGTCAGGGTCAGCGAACCAGAGCTGACCAAGACCCTACTTCACCTCCACGTGGTGGTCCTGGAAACAGGCTGCATCACTGCAGTCTGGCTGAGAGAGTAGGGATCGAAGAGGGAAGGCAAACCCGGTCCCAAAAAATGCTGTGCTGAGGTCGGATGTGTCGGCCGAAAGGCGCAGATATCGCAGCTCCGGTGTAAACAGACACAGCGCAACCAACGTCCTTTTTTAGGACGAACGAGGAAGAAGAAGAAGAAGAAATTGAATAGCTTTATATTTACTTTACATTCAAATGAAAAGGTTAATAGTATAGATAGAATATGTTTACTTTAACATCTACACTGATTGGAAAGTGGTCACGACATAGATTGAATATGTTTTCATTTACATCTATACTGATTGAAAAGCTTTGAAACTTTCATTAATTTTAAAGTGCAATTGTTTAATTAGACATTTACACGGGGTTAAAAAGGATATATAATAATTAGAATGTACATCATTTCTTTCATCTTTCCCTCCCTGCTCAATATGGAACTTGGGACTACTTATGCTTTTAGTTCTCTTTTAGAAACTAGCAATAAAGCAATCACTTGCCCTGGCAGTGGTGGTTCATGAAATCATCATTCTATACACTGAGGTTGCCAGGCTCAAATGACTTGGACTACCACTAGCAATTTTCACATATCAGTATTCACATGGCTATACATATATATATATAAATATATATATATATATATATATATATATATATATATATATATATATATATATATATATATATATATATATATATGTATATGTATATATATATATATATTATATATATATATATATATATATATATATATATATATATATATATATATATATATATATATATATATATATATATATATATATATATATATATATATATATATATATATATATTAGTTCACATGTTAGTAGTGAAAATTTAAAAATGTAAAATGCACAACTTACTCCAATCTTGGCTCACAGACTGTTTGCTCAGATGAATAAAGGAACTTGACTAGTCCTCTTACACGTGTTCTTGGGGGGGGGGGGGGGGGGGGTTATTTTAACACTAGATTCCATCTATGACTTCATGTGTTCAGTATCGTCAGATCCCGGTTGCTTATTAAATTATAGAGATTTTCTGGGCTGTTTAAGTCCTTCAAAATACTCCAACAAAAGTCCGGTCTTAAAATTGAATTCTGAATTCTAACTTCTGGCAGTCTGGTTTCGTCTTGGCAAGCGAACTTCATAGTGTCTTAAAACTCCGAAAAGGTCAGGTTATATGGCCCTTCCTCCCCCGCATTTGTTTTGTTATGATGCTAAGAAGCTCCAATCGTTTCAAACATGCACACCTGAATTTAACCAACATGGTTGTCGGCTAATATTATCTCATCCGTTCCTTCCCCAGCAGGTATGGTCAGGTAAACAGATAGGCATAACGACTTATCGCTAAGAGGAGTGTAAGAATGTTTGAAAATACAAAATATCTGCTACATAGCAGAGAAAGAATAATGTGCCGACCATTTAAAAGCACGTAATTAGTCAGTACAACAAATGTAACTGATTACTGCCGTAGTTAAGCAGAGATCGACCCAAAATAATTATGTGACACAGGTGGATACATCTTCTACGGCGAGTTTGTCCAAAAAGAATTATTTCATTTACCCGGTCTAGCCAACAGTCAACAAACTGGTCAGATAGAACTATTATGAGTTGACACGATAATTGACTGTGGTCATCCCTATGTTGCTTATTCACGGATCCGGTCGCTGCTACACACTGTCCGGTCGTAAAATGTGTTACACATTAGTAAATCACACTTCTCTCTATATATCCCATGTGTCAATATGGGTTCAAACGAAAGTCATTGATTAACTTAAGCTGCAAAAGATGGCCGCTGAATCCTGACATGACAAGAATTGAGGAAAGGGAGTGTAAACAACGGTTAAGTACAGAAAATGAGACGTGGTGCAAAAATGTCAGACAATTCTGCCACAAACTGTTTAACATATAACTATTTCACATAGTACTATTTAACAGGAAACTAACTATTTAATATGGAACTTTTTAACATGTAACTATTTAACATGTAACTACTTAACCTGTAAGTAATAAACATGCAACTGTTTAACATGAAACCGTGTAACATGTAACTATTTAACATGTAATTATTTAATATGTTACCTGTTAACATGTACATATTTAACCTTAACTTTTTTAACATTTAAATATTTAACATGTAAGTAGTTAACATGTAATTTATTTTAAAGTTACTATTTAACATGTAACTATTTAACGAGCGACTGCTTAACTTGTAATTATTAAACATTCAACTGTTTAACGTGTAACTATTTAACACGTATTTGTTTAGCATGTAAATATTTTACCTGTAACTATTTCACATGCAAATTTTTAACATGTACCTTATTAAAATTTAACTGTTTAACATGTAACTTCTTAACATTTAAGTATATAATAACAGCTATCTTACATGGAGCTATTTAACATGTAACTATTTAAAGTTAACTATTTAAAAAATAACTATTTCAAATGGTAATATGAAACATGTAATTATTTCACATATAACTGTGTAACATGTAACTGTTAAAGATGTAACTATTTCATATGTAACCATTTCACATGAAACTATTTCACATGTAATTACTTCATATATAATTATTTCACTTGTAATTAACATGAACTCAATTAACATAAACTATTTAACTATTTAACATGAGACTTTTTTTTACATATAATTAGTTCAAGTATAACTTTTTAACATACAACTATTTAAGATACAGGAATTTAACATATAACTAATTAAATTATAACTTTTTAACATACAACTATTTAAGATACAGCAATTTAACATATAACTAATTAAATTATAACTAAGTAACATACATTTTTAACGCAAAGCTATTTAACATGTCTTTATTCAAAAATGTAACTTTCAAATAACCATTTTAAATGATGTTAATGACTACTGTTGGTTATAATTTTTTTACTATTAATGTTTTTAATTAAAAAGCAGTCTTTACTTTGTGTCACTTATACTGCAGATTTTTTGGTTCTGAATTACATATTTTGCATTTATGAAAAACAAGGACAACAAATGTTATTTTCATTCCAGGTTATTCAAAATGCAGACTAAATTGTCATACTGCAATTTGCTTGAAAAACATTTGCAATGACGTCTGACAAAATCTGGATATGAACCGCCGGACGTAAACAATGGTTGAAAACTGGACATCAAGCTGCGACTTTCAGCTGTACCCAGGCTTTCACATGGCGTACATTTTAATTCCGGTCAGCGGTGTAGTGTTGGGTCAAAGTTTACTGATATCAATAACTATATGCCGCATCAAAACATTACGCACCAACGATAACATGTTTACTGTGTCTAGAGCAGTTATAGATATTGTGAGGACAATAGCCTTTACCGCAAATGGAATAATATACCTTCCTGGCTTAGAAAATCGCCACGGAGACAGACATGTTATAGACACTTTTATGACTGCAACAACAATAAGTTGTATATTATTATTCTCGTTTCAGACTGGCGCCATAGCTATTGACCGCTATATTAGGATTTCTTACCCTTTTTACTATATCACAAACATTACAAAAAAACGCATCCTCAAATTAATTATCTGTTTATGGGCTTTTGTATTTCTTTTTGCTAGTTCTATTATGTTGGTGTGCACAGATAAGAAGTATCATCACAAATGTATTCTAACAAACCCACCTGTGGAATACTATAGCACTGTGGCAGTATTGTGTTGTATTGTTTGTATAATTATGTTTGTAAGCTACTTCAACATTTCTCGAGTGGCCCTCAAACGTAAAATGAGAGCTAATGCTCGACGATTGGATTATTATAACACTAACCTTGACATTGTCCACGTGAACAATCGGAAGGCAGTTGTAAAAAGTGTGAAATTCTTTGTAATTATGTTTGGAACTTTCGTCTTTTTCACTATTCCATCAGGTTTAGCCACCTTCTTGAACATTCTAGGACACACTGTGCCAAATAGTGTCTTCTTACCTCTGGTATTATTTCATCTTATTAACCCTGTGATCAACTATTTTATTTTCGTGCATATGAATCCAACATTTTCAAAAGCACAGAAAAAAATGTTATCAGATCTCGTGCAAAGCTGTTGGATAAAAAAATCTAATGGGAAATAAGATCATTCAGTCATCTGAGACTTTCAAACAAGCCTTCTAGTCAACACCATCATTATCATCCCACTTACCTTGGCCATCAGAAACACACTGAGATCAGATTAAATAAATACGAATATTGTCTCCACTTCACAGTAGATGATAAATAAGGGAACTCAAGTCTGATAGGTACTTCTTTAGTAATCTTGGAGAGCCGATGTCAGTAAAGGAAAACCTATTCAATTTGATAAAAGCGGAAAAACGGGGCTAGCGATTCCGCCTAAACAAGCAATGTTAGTAAATTTTGCTCATTTGCTGTGTGAAACCAATTCTTTATGTTCACGTAAAAATGCCATTCGATGGTGTGCATATTTCTTATACTTAGAATGTTAATGTGCTCGTTAGATTATGGTTATTGGAAAAGTATGCTTCAGATTCTCATGCACTCACCATGTCTGGGCGTAAGTTCATCATTGCTTAGGCATATACTTTTGCACTGATCATATACTGTAAGCGGCAACTTTCGTGCAAAATCGGTAGGGCTGAGTAGAAAGATGTTCTCTGTGGACTCTTCGATATACGGTTATATCGTCTACGAGACGTTACCCAAAGTTGTTTTTTTTTAAAATCTTCATTTGTCTTCATAGTAGCAGAAGAATACATATGAACTACAGCTGTCGGGGAGGAATAGAACACCTTCCTTATTCACGCCTACAACTACCAGGCAGTTTTACCAAGGGTCCGACGTAGTAGAGCCGGTACTCTCATAATAGTCTTTCTATTAGGTTAGTCATAAGTAACTTACTTACTTAGTCGTTCCCCTTCTACCGTGAGGTGTAGAGGTTTGGAAGAGAGAGCGCCAGACTATCCTATCGGCTGTCTTCCTCCTGGCCTGGTTCCATTCCAGTCCTCGATCCTTCAAAGATTGTCCAATGTTGTCCTCCCAGCGGACTCTGGGTCGTCCTCGGGGTCTCGATCCTTGGCTCTTTGTTTCCCATGCTTGTCGTGGTATCCGATCTTCTCCCATTCTGCAGACATGGCCAAACCATCTTAATTGGGACTGTTCTATAGTCATAAGTAACACAATGTTAAATACATTAGCTTTAACAACTTCAACAAGAAAACTAGCGCCCTGTGGAGCATACGTTCCTGACACCCACAAATAAAAAACCACTTTATGACAGATATTCAAGCACTAGTCAAGGCTCAGGGAATGCATTTACTTTAAAAAAATGTATCTGTATTTTCCGGTGGATCTCTCTGTCCTAATTAGGTTTTACGTTTTACCCAGGCATACAAACGGATGCCAAATTTCCCCCACTAGCGATGATTTATAACAAGCCGTAAACGGTTATATTTAAAAGAGAATATGTATAAAATAATTGTAAATTAGTTGAAGAATATTTTGACGATATAGATGTACTGTTATATGCCACACACAAAAATGTATGTTTAAAAAGAGCGTGTTAATGGCTCGAGTAAACTTAACTATAACCAGACGGCCGTAGAAAGTGTCTCTTGCCACTCTATCGTGGCAAGCCAAACGGCTTGTTGGACAAAACGAGTTACCCTTTCTGGTCCACAGTCTAGTAGGAAAAGCTTATGCAAAGAAATAAAATGCAATACTTATGCAAGTTTATTTCATGTAACTAATGGTCAACGTTGATGTGAAAGGTTTATTGTACTGAAATTAATATCAGCACAATAAACTTTTACACATAAAAGTCAACCATTAGTTACATGCAATAAAATTGCCTTGTAAATGCATATTTTTTGCTACGCATAAGCTTCCTACTGGACAAACAAGAAGAAGACTGGAGTATTTCCAGCCTCATTCTCCTTCATACACAAATGAAATAAAAAAATGAAAGCCTCTCCACATCATCAGAGGAAAGAAGCATTTAAATCCTAAAACATTTAACTTTACTCAAAGATATTGTCTCGACCAAGCGACCAGCGATTCAAACGCTTGATGAGATACTTCTGTTGATTCCGGGAAAACATAACTCTCTTTAATCAATTTAGCACCGTTATTGCTGTAATTTCCCCATAGCATCGTTGTTTGACGTGTAAAATACGCCGCCATTAACCAAATTTACCGTAATGCAGTACTAGGTGAGTGTGGCTGGCCTCGTGTTTGTTAACGTCAAATGCTAACGAATAGCGCGCGACAGAACTGAACTAATGCATGTATGTTATCACTCGCATCCCTGGTATCAATTAGCCACTGGCGTTTTCTAGTTGAGTAGCTAGATGGACAGGTCGAATTATTATCGCATGTTCGTGTTGGTGTGTGCAAATTTTAATCCTTAGAGCCAAAATACAAGTGTATTTTAGGTTAAAGATCAAAATTGTTCATAGTGAGGATTTTTCCATTGAAAACTAATAAAAGTGTTAAGCATTTGGTATTACGCTGATTCGGAGGTTTTATTTACCGGCAGATAAACAGAGCGCTTAAATAGTAGATGAAAAAGGTGAAAACTTCAGTTTAAAGTGTAGGTACGTGATCTAAAGTCTACGCTTAACCCAGCGTTAATTTTATCTAGGAAAAATGATTCGATTTGATAACGAATTTCGAAAAACAATTACATGATCTAAAATCTTTCTACTCTTAAAAAATACGCGAGCTTCTAAATGTTTATTATTACATTAATCACAGTGTATGTCTATAAAATTAGTTTTATTTCAAACACTGATGTAAGAGTCAAATCGTTGGCTACCGCGAATTAGGTTAAGTAGCAGTTTTAGCTGAACTGTTGTCAAAACAAATTGAAGAAATTGATGTTGTATATGCTTTATATACACCTGGACAATTTGTAGCAATAACTAAAGTGGTGGAACTTGATACTGAGTATCGTATCATTCTGGATTTAGTCATCTTTAGTTGTTGGTATCCGTCACTGGTATCCGATGCAGTTATTTCGATAGGGTATTTCACGTCATTTTAACTGAGGGGTCCAAATTTTATTTAAAACTTCTGCATGGATGACTGTTTTTTTCTGTGCCTAATGAATGTTAAACCACCAGTGTAACTAGCATCATCATACTGAAACCTGCGCCATAACATATCACGTGCTCTTGCGGTGATGATTACTGCAATCATTTATATTACATGGCGGGTGTGCTAGCAGCTAGTTGGTTGTTATGACAGGCTTCATTTGGCGCGGTCAACCAAAATTGTGGCATATACCCAGTGAGTTTTCTTTTAATTTTAGCTGACTGTTTCTATATTGGCTCTTTTTATTTTTCTATCTCTGATAATGGCGCATTTTTTCTTCTAACATAGTTGTATGTCCTTTATGCGTCTATGTCTGTATGAGAGTAATACTTTGTATTCTTCTAACAAAATGCTGACAGTAGTGACATCAATGGTACCCTGAAAAAAAGAAACAATGTGGTCTGTCGTACGCCCAAAGAAGGCAACTGATAATTGCCACAGTGCTTTGTTCAGTAGCGTAAGATTTAAGTCAAGTAATTAAAGAACTTTTTTTTTATAAACCCCTTTTATTTAAAATCAAATACGCATAATATATTTATCATGTTTACAATCTTTGACGCCCGCAATGTCTACATTCCACTTACTGTGGAAAGTTGAAACTTTGCGTATAGCTCACTTCCTTAGCATATTTTAATATTTCATGTTTAGACCAGCACTGTCCCACTCACTTTGCTTATTAGGTAAAATAAGTTGGAAATAACACTATTAAAGTGAGTATTTAGTAAGGAGATAATAAACGTCTTCTCCGTACACTCTCAGACGTCTACTTGAATGTTTACAAAGAAAGCAGTAGTTAACTTGAGGCAATTTGAATCTCCGTAGATCTTTTCTACGAATGGTACTAGTGACAGTCATATGCGCTTTCTCTGTTCTACATATGTTGGGCATTTTTGAAGCGAATGTTCAGCAGTCATTTTATCAGTGCCAGTTACACTGACCGGTAGTTCTTATCTTTGGCTTGTTGAATAGTTAGTGTATCAATCTGTTGTGGTCTCTGCGGAGTGTGAACTTGAAATATGGATTGTGTTTCGCATTTGAAGTAGCGGGACTTCGATGGTGATGTGCCAATTAAGTACGCGTGTTTCTTCACACAAATAGGTCAGCGAATCTTTTGTTATAAAGGCAGCAGCAGTTATGGCCAACTTACTTGTGACCTTTACCTTTGGTGTTTAAACTTACTAATGTGTCAAACATGAATTTTACTGCGCAGAAGTGACTTTCGTTCTGAACTTGTTATGTTCAGTTATGACTTAAAATTATAAAACAAGTGAAGTGGAAAATACCACATGTTTTTCTGGATCTGCTTTTACTACTGTTACCAAATATATTAAAAACAGAAATGTTCCTTACACTCTGCTGCGTAGAATAAAAGCAGACGGCCTATAATCAATAATTCGTCATATCTTTCATAACTTTATGGTTATTATGATCACCTTCGTTATTTTGAGATGTAACTCTCCGACCTAACGAGAACTTTTGTACATGGAAAAGAGACATTCTAATAATATCTCAGGCAGAAGTAACCCTAATATAGAAAGGACAAACCGTGGCCATTTCCAAAGTTTGTGCACGTCTGTCAAGTAATAAAACGAGAGTGTTGAACCAGTTATCCTGTTCAAAATACAAAACTGGAAGCCAAGAAAACAAATCACGTGCCAGTATTCTACAAATCATAAACTTGACTACACATTTTCATAATTATTTGCTTTTAAATCAGCTTTTTTTTCTAAGACAGCACTGAATAAATATATTGAACAAACACTAAACATTACACATAAACATTGCGAATAGCTAATGTTTTACTCAAATAATTAAGTTGAATACTTTAGATAAGAAGACAGACCCAGCGAAAGAACCATGGAAATAAATGAAACATTTGGCTGTGATAGTGTGCTCCATATCAACATTTACATAACTCTGTTTGTAGTATTTTTAAGTTTTAGTTTATTTGTTGAGTGCTTGCTGATTGTTGTAGTCATCTGCCGTACCAAGTCACTGCACACAAATCCAAACGTGATGGTGGCATCTCTGGCTGTATCGAATATCATACTCGGATCAGCTGCAGTTTGTGTACTGGACGTCAGTCTACCATCTACGGTATCGAACATTCCAAAAAGAAATATTCTTAGTAGCTTTGTGTTAGGTGGATGCTTTAGCTCAATCGCACTCTCTGTTATGCACATGGGCGCCATTGCCGTCGACCGATTCATTTGCATAGCCCATCCGTTTTACTACATCAAATCTATGACACAAGGACGTATCTTCAAAATCCTAATATTTATTTGGATTACAGGATTGGTTTTATTAGTTATTCCAATGCTGACATATACTGACAGTAAATACCATGAAAAGTGTATTTTTTTACACCCACCAGTTGTATTCTTCTCTATAGCAGCATTTGAATACATATTGTCTTTACCAGTGATATGTGTATCGTACTTTAAAATAGCCATTATTGCTTTCAAACACAATAAAGCCGCCAATTCTAGAAGAAGGCAGACGGAGGACATGTCTGTAATAGTTAGAAGAAATCGCCAGGCAGCCATGAGAAGTGTCAAGTTCTTTGTTCTCATGTTTGGAGCGTTTTTAGTGTTCACTCTGCCGCCCGCATTTATAACGAGTATTAGTTATTTCTATCCTGTACCATCACATATACACTTTGCAATTATGTTTTTCCTGATCACTAATTTTATTATGAATTCTCTCATTTACATCTTCGGGAACAGGGATTTCTTCCTGGCTTTACGCAAGATGGTTTCAGAGATACAACTGTGCTGTTGTCAGCTCAGGAGCGATATGAATGTAAGGGAACATAATACACTGAAATATATTTATAGGGAAACTCAAGGCCTGTGACCACTAAATAAATAATACGCAAAAATAAGTGTGTTACCGGCATTTATAAAAGTAGAAAACTTGACAACAAGGAGGCAACAAAAGTGAAAGTTTTCCGGGGACTCCAATTCACAATCGTCCGAACGGCATCACGTGCTCGCGACGGGAGTGAACCGTGACTAGCCACACCTCCAAGTAATAACGCATGTGTACAACATGCACGTTTATGATTATTATTTATTTAGAATATAACAAAGCCAACATAAGTGAGTAAGAGCAAAAAAATATGCTTTAAATATAGTGAATTAATAGTAAAAGGACCATACATTAAAGGAAGCACAATAACTAAAAACTTGTGTCTAGCACATTAAAAGTGGACAGTATTGTTAAACATGAACAATTAAGTCACTTTCAGAATGCACTCTTACGTACAATTCAAAATATACAAAGATGCATTAATACGAAAGATGACGGTTTTCGCAATCTAATATAAGGCATTTGATGCATTTCTTGAATCTGCTAGTTTCAACCAAGGTGTCATATACGCAATATAAAATGTCGCAATATTCATCCCTAGACAATGAGGAATGTGGGACGTATCACCAAATTGGTCGAGGCTGATATACAGATGGCGCAATTGTTCTTCAGCATCCACAGCAGATTGATGGTCTCGCTGACTTTGCTAAAGTGGTTCAGTAGCAGGCTGACATTTCAGGTCGGACTGTAATATTCAAATTAAGTGCTACTCAATTCTTCGATTCCGCAAAATATGGCTGTAACCATCGGGATATGATACTCAGTTGTTACAAATATTGACTGCCACATTTTGTTTTGTTGTCTAAAGTCCACTAGACCAATTTAAAGTCTAGTGTGATAATTACTTGTCTGCATAACATCAACAAGAAGCTCGAGTCCCCGCATTCTAGATAATGGTATAAAGACAGTAAGATTTTAAATCAAAATTTTTATTTAACATTGAGAATTTGAAGTTCACCCATTCACATAGCACCATAAAACATTGAGTAGTAGAAACAGGATTGAGCATATAACTCTCATAAACATTGAGTAGTAGAAACATGATTGAGCATATAACTCTCTAGGGAAGGAGGACGATAAAAGGACAAAAACAATTATGGAAGAGAAACTATGACTGATTTTAATAATTGATTCAGATCAGATCAAAAATGTTAGAAGAGAAACTGTGACTGATTATGATTGATTCCGATCAGTTCAACAATTAGACAGTCTCTCAGAATTGCAACTGGATATGGATAAAGCAGACATACTGAGGGCAAATAATGATCGTCTATTAGACAATGACACTGCAATCGATGAATCATTAAGGCTAAGATTGCTGGAATTTGGCATCAAACGTAAGACCAGCAGGGATGGGCTTATGAGACGATGCATCCGGCGTGTATAGAACCAGTGCACAATGGGAACAATTAACATTGATGCACCTCGACATTTGTTGAGGGAGACTGAATACCTATGGGTTTACCAGGAGTGCAGTGACGTCGATTCAGCAATGAAAAAGTGAAGGTAGTTCCATGGCAGATCTTGCCGAAGATAAGTAAAGTGTTAACGACTTCCCAGTAGTAGGCCCAGCTTTACGAGGGTAGGTGTAATCAGTTTCATTTATTGCTGTCATAAATGAAAACCTCTTACGAATTCAAGAAAGTGATTGTACGGTCGATTCTTGCCCACTTTGGAAATGAAAAGACAGATAGGTTTGCCGAAGAGTGAGGAAGTAAAATTCAAACTGAATAGATAACACCATTTATGACACAAAAGCAGTCATTTAAAAGAAAAATTGCGTAAGAGAAGAATGGAATAGAGAACATCTAGAGCCAGATATAACAGAAGCAGACTAGTTCCTACCTGGAAGAGATCAGGGATTGATTTTAAGACTGACAACCAGCCACTGAAGACTTAATTACCAGCCGTTTGATAATCTAAACATCAGGGCAGAAAGATATGTGCCCTTGTGGTGAAGACAGGCCGACAATAAAAATGTTTTTGTTGATGGTATTTTGGCTTACAGTTGGATAGCCAGCCATGTGCCCAACCCTGTTTATTCTCCGTCTACGTCCTGCATGGCAGGTTACAGTTTTGCCATTCCTTACTCATTTTTGAGACCGGTAACACGCTCGGTGTACACATCCTGAATGAGAAAAAGAAATGATTTCAGAACATTCCATCATGCGACAGCCAAAACCTGTCAACAAAGATGTTTTAAGTTTATCGACATTGTTCATCAACATAGTTTTTGTAATGTTGAAACAAATTTTTTTATATCTTGGTCTTTATTTAAATTGACGAAAGACAATAATAAGTGATAGAAGACGCCTCATTCAATCTCATAATGGCAATGGTAGCGTGGTGTGTAAGTTCTAATTTTAAAAAAAAAGGCAAAAAGAATGAAAGGACAGAAAGAAAGAATGTAAACCTCATATTCCTTTATAGAAAAACCAGCTGGTAATTACAATATGTGACATTAGTACGTTCGTGAGTTCTTGAAGCGCCATTTCTGGTAGCGTAGGCAATCACGTCTTTCCACAACTTCCTGTCTCCAATATTATTTAACAATTCAGTTGCGGATTTCTTTCCATGCCACGATGTCATACTGTCCAGTATCTGTTCTTTATGTCTTCCTCTATCTTTTTTTTCCGACAAATATTTCCCGTTGCCACGATACATTTTAGCTTTCTTCTGCTAATGTCAAGGCCAAAGGAAGTGCACCACGACCATGACGGGTTACGGGTTGAGATGAGATGATGATATGTTAGTTCACATGTTAGTAATAAAATATGAAATGTAAATCCAACTTACGCCAATCCTGGCTACAGACTTGTCGCACAGATGAATAAAAGAGACGAATCGTTATCTTACAACACGTGTCCGGGATTTCTTTTAGTTTTAACATAGATTGATCCTTCTGACTCCGTGTTTCTTCAATTTCCTAGTCCCTGTTGTTCCTTATTAAAATGTAGAGATTTTCTGTGCTTTATAAGTCTTATCCGGTTTTCCAGTAAAAGGCCCGGATAACAATTAGGAATTATGAATCTAGTTCTTACACTGGCGAAGGTCTGATTTCTTGGCGAGCGTGCAAATCACAGAGAAATACAACTGTGAAATTGTCAGCTTATGTTCCCTCCAGTGAGGTTATGAATCTAATCAGAAAGATCCAATAATTTCAAATCATGTAGGATAGGCTGTGTTATTTTAAAAAAGTCCCATGTGAATTAAGGTGCGTGCCTGTAATGGTACGTATTACCATATATAGACATTTGATGCCTTGTATACACTCATACAAACATTTTTGTAGACTCATATTGTCTAAAATGTAATAAATCCATGATTACTTTTTAACCAAGGACCGGAAGCAATTACTTCACATCTGTCTGCCCGCCCGTATCACACAGACGGTAATGTCGTATTATCAGCGGTTTAATCGAAACACGCCGGCAAATATCTTATCTCAGGTCTTTGTAGGCTGGGATGACCAGGTAACAAACCAGTGACATATTTGCAAGGAAGTCACAACTGTGATAGTTATCCCCTACTGGGTGATTTGATAAAATCACATATCTGCTACTTAGCATGCAAAGAAAGAAAGAAAGAAAGAAAAGTACGATAATTTACAGCACCTAATAAAAATCAGTACCACAAATTTACCGATACTGCCGGAGAGAACCAAAGATCGATGGAGGTCGCCCTGTTTCGTCACAGAATGAACTATGCTTTTCTATGAAGAATTTTGTGTTGTTGAATTGCATTTGAAACTTGTAGTTTGTATAGTACCAATGGATATCGGATACACTGTGAAGCTATTTATATAATAAATTGATGAGATCGATAAAATACAACTCGTATGTGATGTTAATAGTAGTTGTTCGCTGTTGACCCTTATCAAGTAGATTGAATATTATTATTCGTGTTTTGCCTTTTATCAACAAATATTCCGAGCCATTCAATTCCTGAAGTGAAGATCAGCTATTTAGCTCTAAACAACTTGTTCCGGATACATACAATAAGAGTGCTTTGACAACTGAGTTGGAAATTCTTCATTTTGTTTTGGACTTGGCTTCTTCTGCTTTCAATATATTTTATAATACAATCAAGCTCCTCTTGCATGTGTATTCTTACTTTGCTCTCATTGTTATTTCAGCAACCTGTCTCTGTTACTGACAAGATATAAGTCACATCTTTAAAAATACCCGATGACAGGTGCAACCCTTCTATTTTTTTCCATATTTATTTGTATAAACTTCACATTTTACTTGTGCTTGTAACAATCAAGTTGTTACACCTGTCATCAGGTATTCTTATTTTGGCTTGCATCTGGGTTACGATTATTAAACAGAAGGATACACTGAATCAAAGAATAATAAAGACGACCAAAACATAACGGACGGGACAAGACAGAAAATCACGTGAATTGAGTGAATTTATATTTTCTACAGCAGTGGTCGGCACCCAGTCGATCCCGATCTACCCATAATCCCAATTTTTTGGTAGATCTTTAGCCAGCTATCGGGGGAAAAAAGACAGACTTTTTAAACTAGAGAAAATTTCAGACTATAGCACGTTTCACTAGCTTTGCCCAACTTCAAAATGCTATATCTCAGCGAGTATATAACGCATGTAAATGAAATTTTGTGTGTGAATTGGAAATGGTATAGATCCTATGAATTAAATTTTTCATTAAAATGCGGCCATTGGTTTTAATTTTCGTTTCTTTGCGATATAATATCAAAATCCTACTTGCCAACACACATCACACACACACATATTGACATGTCTACAGTAAATTATACGACCTCATTTGCACATTTTTGGTTTATCAAACAATTGGTATAATTTTGGCGTGAACTTGCTTAAAATTGCACTTCTTGAACATAAAACAGTTTATATCCGGTGTTACGCACACATTGTCAATCTGTGGCGTGTCTACAAAAAGTATTGTATGGTTAAGTAGGAAAAATGAGTCTGCGAGTACATTTTATGACATTACAGCAAATCACAAATAGGATTTTAAAGTATTTCTGCAATGAGGCTTCTCGAGAAAAACTATATCATTCTATTTCAAACCCACAAAAGAGGACTATTCATGCCTTGGGGATAAGCAAACGATCATTGCACCGCTGGATAGTGACATCTGAAATTTCTAATTCTAGTGTTTTACACACGAAAATTAGGCCAAGAGTGGTGGATAATTTTGACAGAGAATTGATCCGCAGAGAAATTTGCAATATGTTTCACAATAATGAGGCAGTGACTTTAAGGAAATTGAAAATTTGGTTAAGAAAGAATAATGACATTGATATTTCCAAATCTACGCTATGGAGGACTATTAGGAGTTTGGGATTCACTTTTAGAAAATATGTTGGTGGTAGAAACCTTATTTGTGAGAAGCCTCATATAGTTGCAATGAGAAGCAAATATTTACGCGAGGTCAGAGAAATGAGAAGAGATTGTTATGATTTTGTGTATTTAGATGAAACTTGGATCAATGCGCACCACAGTAATGAACGAGAATGGAAATTATCTGATGGGACAACTAAGAGACTAGTACCAAGCAGCAAAGGACAGCGCCTAATAATTGCACATGCAGGAAGCAGCCATCATGGGCTTCTAAATAATACTGAACTCATATTTGTTTTAAAATCCACAGATAATAGGGATTATCATACAGAGATGAATGGCAAGATATTTCAAGATTGGATTGTGAATCAAGTACTTCCTTCATTGGATAGACCGTCGTGTTTGATAATAGAAAATGCTTCATATCACAACGTCGTGGCACCAGAAGATAAAGTTCCTAATTCAAGTACTAAAGATGTAATAATGATTTGGTTGACCAAAAACAACATTCCATTCAACGTAATGTCCCTGAAGCCTGAATTACTTGGAATTGTAAAAAAGACACAGCATACAAAGATATTTCACATAGACAAGGCAATGCATGAACATGGTCACAGATGTTTAAGATTACCTCCTTACCATTCTCACTTAAACCCAATAGAATTAGTCTGGGCTAAAATTAAGGAACAGGTAGCAACAGAAATTAGAACGTTCAAATTAAAAGATGTTGAAATACTTACAAAAGCCGCCATCTCCAATATAGCCAGGGATTATTGGAAGAAATGTGAGAACCATGTGTTACAAGAGGAAGAGGAATATTGGAAGAATGATGGTTTGTCCTTCATTCAGCCGAGATTGATTATCAATTTCTCAGAGACATCTGATTATGATTCGGATGAAGTTTAATTTCTTTAAAGATGACCTTACCGTTATTTACAAGCACAGTAGAGGAGCAACGTTCCATTATGATATTTATGAACCGCAAAGTGGTGATACCTATTGAAATAATTAGATCAATGAAGGTCCAGTTTGGTAGCGTACTAAATGTCAATGACAAACAATGTCACGAGTATCTTGCTTGCAGATCCTTTAAGAAATCATCTTCAACAGGTATTCATATGCAAATGTGATGGCCACATTATTGTAATAGTAGACACGCCTATGCCTAATCAATTCACATAATCTGTGACTGAAGTGGTAAAATTTCTTTTCTCGATAAACAATAATTAGTTTGCCGACAAAGATCAAAGGATTTCATTCGTTTATGGGAACTAGACAAGATGCACAGATATAAAGTATATATTTGTTGAGCCTAACCCAATATAACATCGTATGAAAAAAATGGCATTAATACGTTGGACGGTTAATCAGATAATTACATTTGTTTGAGGGCAAAGCTAGTGAAACGCGCTATAGAACTCTTCCGCCGGCATGTAAAATCGCGGTGTCCCGGGTTTCAAAGGTACTTTTTTCCGCATTCCCCAAGAAAACTGTCGAGCTGGCTACTAAACTATATTAATGAACTGTATAATAGGAACACTACCTTTTCTTTGTAAGGTTCTTCATTCCCACTTCCCTCCCCCAGCTTATAATTACACAAACAGACACACATATACATGTATATAGTAGATGTTTAGAGGGCTCATTCTTATTAAAGTAGATTCCAATTCCTCCTGGGTTGCCGGCCCTTGCTCTAAAGGGACCTAACGGGGGGATGACGTTGATGATGATTATAAATGATTAATAGAGTGTGAAATCAACATTTGTACATGTTTGTATTTTTCAATGCGTAGTAAGATATTTATTATATTTACGCTTTGATAAACAATGTTTTGTTATGTAATAAAGTTTATGTTTTGTTATGTAATAAAGTTTATGTTTTGTTATATAATAAAGTTTGACAAAACGTATAACAGTCAGTGCTACATTGTGTCCATTATCTACACTACTGTTTAATTTGTTATAATGAAATCAATTGTACTGACGTGTAAGCTTTGTGTGAAGATTGTATCAATGCCCTTATTTGAATATAATTATATAAAAAAATAAATAAAAATTCTTAACAAAACTTTCACATTTTCTTTCTGTAAGTTTTGTAGAAACTCTGTCGTGCAGTAGCGGAGTGGTTATAAGACCTGCTGTAGCGCAGTGGTTAGTGCACTGATTTCCATGCTCAGTGGTCCATGGTTCGATCCCTATTTGAGGTGGGACATTTTTAGACCGCAAACGGTCAACCCAGCCTCATGAATTGAGTACTAAAGCAACTTTGGGAAACATTAAAGCAGCCGGCGTGATCACATCATCCCTAGTGTGGCCGTATGGTCAAGAAAATATGAGCCTAACCCCATATTCCTAATATGCCTCAATGGGCATGTAACGGGCTCCTATACCGCTACCTTACCTGTCTGTCATGATTTAATCATTTAAAAAGCGCTGCATAGTACAGTTCAGGTAATGTCGCTCCCTGCTAATGTGTTCGATATGCTTTTGATACGTAAAATTGAGAGAAAAACAAGAAAAACTGTAATTGAGGGAAGAACGTTCACGGGCAAGAGGTAGAAAACATGCATTACTGAATAACGTAATGAATGGATTCAAGAATAGTGCTGCATCTTAGAAATATACTCGCAAAAAAAAAAAAAATTACAAAAGTATTCTTAATAAGAAATAAAACAAAATAGTTAATAAGTTCAGCAGACATAAAACCATTTATGAACAGGGCTAACATAAATTCTTACAAGAAAATGACGAGACTTCAGCAAGACATGATCAAGCATGAGTTTATTTAAAACAAAATAATTATAAGGTAAGGGGTCTTACGATAAAAAAAAAAAAAAATTAAAAAATTGCCAACGTTGAGGCAACAAGGCTTTCGTCAGGGTGCGGACAGAAAGTGAAAGCTAATTAATTCTTTTTATTTACTCTTTTATTTCTTTTCTTATACCTCTTACTTTGTTCTTCCCTTCATTCCTTTCCCTGACAAAGGGACAGTGGCCGCGACGCAGACAACTTTCTTTCTTTGTCTTTAGTCCTAGTAAGACGCATAACTGCTTCTTTTCAAATATCTATTCAACAAGCTAAAGATAGGAACTACCGATGAGTGTAACTGTGGCACGATAAAATAACTGCTGAACATCTGCTTCAAAGATGTCCAACATATGATTCAAAGATGCCCAACATATGCTTCAAAGATGTCCAACATGTGTGGAACAAAGAAAGCGCATATGGCCGTCACCAGTACCATTCGTGGAAAAGCTCTGTGGAGTTACAAGTAGCCTTAAGCTGACTTCAAGATGTCTGAGAGTGCACGAAGCAGAAGAATAAGAAGAAATTTGCTTGTCACGGGATTGCCTTCCCTTGCTGTGCAGTAGTGGTCCACTAATGGTCACAACGCAAGCGTATCTAAAAGTAGGTCGTCCAAGGTATCAATCTTCGCGCAAGATTACTCTTGGCATAGAGAGAAGATGAATGGCTTTTCTACCGTAGGGGAGCCTTCACAAGAAATTACCAGAAGTCAAGAACAAAACGCTGCTTAAGGGCTGAGAAAATTTGTTAACTTATTATCTGGTCCGTCGCCTTTTGTGAAAGGGTTATGCAATGATTCTGGCCCGTCAAGCCCCCTGTTGGAATAATCCAACGAATGCCCTCTTACAAGTAATGGCTCTATATTTATATAAATATATATGTATTTATCAAGAAGAACTGGCTCTTTCGTTTGCTTTCGTACATATAAACTGAATCAACTATTATTGTTTAGTTTAAAATAACATACAACAAATTTAATAGTCAATTAGTCTTTAACATGGGAAAATAAGTATGGAAAATTTGGTGAAAATTGAAATTAAAGTTTCCTCACTGAGGTTTTGGTAGGGCGTTAATAATAATAATTTCCGTAATTTTGCTGTAGCCTGTTATATAACACTTAGCTCCAGATGAGTCCTGCAGCTGTGGTTTCCGTCACTTCTTTTTGGTGATGAGTACGCTTCTCCACATAATTCGACCACTGTAGGCGGTTGGTGGGGATACTCTTCTCTCACACTAGTGGTGTAGGAACGTCAGTACTTAAGTCTGATGTCTTGTAACCACGAACTGTGACAAATAGAAAGAAACAAATGCCTCAGTACATTTGTTCTCCGCAAACTAACAGGTCCATTTTCATGCGCTCCACCCACAAATGTTAACCTCTCAGAAGAATTAAATTCTCGAGCACACAATGTAACTCAGGGAATTTGATGAAAATTCACCAATATCCTTCTGTGTGTCAACTAGGAAATTGCGTCTGGAGCGCATGGATAATGATTTGCCTGAATTACAATTAAAAAAGGTATATACATCTCACAAAATGATTCTACACACTTTAAACACATGTGATGTATCATCACTCATTACTCGTCGCTACTCCCGTCGGGGTCTAGGGTCATCTCTGCTGTCGGGTTTCCCGCACGACTAGTCAGAAACAATCACCATCTCTTGCTGTGGTGGTTTATGCATATTCTATTTTCATATGTTGAGGTTGCCAGCTACATATATATATATAAAACCATTTAGCAAGAAACCTGTAAAAATTACATTAGTAAATACATTGTTTACACTTACTCCAAAATTTTGGGAATGCACACTTCTCCTGGCGCAGATTAGAATGGACCCACAGCTCTGTATTTAGATGCTGTTCGAATCACTTAAGTCTGAGAAATCCCTCTTATGGCGGGTGAAACACTTGGTCTGGAAATCTATAATTCCTCTTATGACGGGTGAAACACTTGGTCTGGAAATCCATAATTCCTCTTATGATGGATGAAGCACTTGGTCTGGAAATCTATAATTCCTCTTACGACTCCTTATGATAAAATTCCCAAGTTTCCAGTCTTGTATTAAAATTGCAGGTTTACTTGTAAATTCCAAAGTTGCCCAACACTCGATCTGGTACTTATAGTTGTGGAATTGTAAGTCCTATCCTCTTTCTTCTGGCTTGTAGGAGGTGTTGAGTTGCCGCTGCAATGCAGTCTGTCTGTGTGCTGTGACTCCGAGTTTGGTAGATTATATCTCACAATCCTTAGTTTCAAATCCCAGCTGTGTTTCCGCCGAAAGTGTAATCGAATCATAGTAGATTCATGCGAACCAATCCAATCTATCTAGCGCTGTTGGGAGGAGGAGGGGGGAGTTTATCATTACTCATCCCACGCGTATTTAAAAATATTAAATTGAATATACACGCGTGGCCTCTTACAAAGTGATGTCATATCTTTACCTAAGACTTCCGGCGCACCTCTGTTTATCATTTTTATCTGCATGCCTCCTCTATACAGATGTCTGGTCAGACCGTATGGTCTTCTTTCATCGTATAACAATACGGGCTTGTATCAACATGGTCAACAGCTTTCCAATGGTGTCAAATTTTTCGCCACCCCGTTTCCACAGGCGGTCAGACAGATTAGGCGATAAAATATTATCGCTGGCCGGGTCACCAAACCTGGCGAATCGTAACAACAGTCTGGGAGTGGAGTGTGAAACAATAAGATACGCATTACTTCCGTAGCAAATACTGCCATAGGGGAGTGGCGTGTTAGAGACATCACAATGCTATGTCCAGCATAGAGCAAAATAGTGAAAATAACGAATGAAAAGGCATGATTTATGCCAAATGTGGTGAGAGGTTTTTATTTGGCTCTAAGATCAGTATAGTACTGACAATTACAGAAATAGAATTTCTGCAGAAAATGGTGAAGTCCCAGTGTCTGAGAGAACTACTGGTATCACAAATTAGTTACGGCTGTGAATGATCTGATCTCGAAACAATAGTAGAGACGAGACCAACATAAAGTGCCACCTCCGCTGTGTAACTAACTGTGATATTTAAAAAAAAACAAGGAAACAGATTTTACTTAACAATGATAAACTTGACAAGTCTTCAAATACAATTTCCTTATTATTTATTTAGTATATACACTATCTACTCTTGTGCTGAAGGGTGAATGTTGAAAAATGGAATGTAATGGATTTGTAAGTTTACATATGATTCACATATATTTATATATATATATATATTACAAGTCTTCCAATTATAGGAAACAAATTTATATCAGCTGTGCTGTTAATCACTTATAGTAAATGTATCAGCTGTGCTGTTAATTAAGTATATAACATTTATCAGCTATGCTGTTATTATTGTCTCTTTCTACGCTAAATCACTTTCTCGTCACTGACACTCATTTTTGCTCACAATGCTGACAGAAATGGTACTAATGTGTACTCATCTCTTAGAAGTTCTTGGTTTGGTTGACACAAAATCGGCTGAAGATCGTTCCTTTAGCCCACCCAAGACTGAGGGGGAGTAAAGATGTAGATTCTGTGCAATCTCTATGCTCCTGCGGAGTTCCAGGCAGCTGGACTGACGACCCACGATCTCAGTTTTTATGACACCTGGAACAAGGAAAAATAGGGGCTAATTTCTGTCATCAAGCCCACCTATTTCTAATGTGGATGAAATGAGCGTGTGCCTCGGGTGTCTGCATGTAGGATGAATGACAACATGGCTCAGTATGATTTAGCAATAGCGAGACAAGACAGGTGTCTACTTGCAAAACCTTCTTTCTGATAAATTAATACATGGATACATTAAATAACATAAATTCAATACATGAATACATCCAATAAAGTCAATACATGAATATATCCCATAATATATATTCAATACATGAATACATCCAATAATATGTACACCTAGGTGTGATACAACCATTTTCTTCCCCCTATAATATACCAGGCCCTCTCTGACAAGTGCTATACTAGCTGGTAACATATATCCTAACAATATTGTTATGTTCTTATGATAGGAGTATATGAGACGAGGACTGTTTGGTTATATATCAGGTGGGAGTTATAGGAGACAATAGATTGGAGTTAGATGAGACAATAGATTGAGTTATGTGAAGCAATAGATTGAGTCCTAACAAGGACTGTTTTGGTTATATTGCAGTTGGTTTTATCTGAGATAACACTGGAGTTATAGGAGACAATAGATTGAGTTATAGGAGACAATAGATTGAGTTATAGGAGACAATAGATTGAGTCCTAACAAGGACTGTTTTGGTTATATTGCAGTTGGTCTGAGATAATAGATTGAAGTTATAGAAGACAATAGGTTGAGTCCTAACAAGGACTGTTTTGGTTATATTTCAGTTTGGAGTTATCTGAGACAATAGATTGAAGTATGAGTCCTATTAGTCTTCGTCTATTCAATCATATTAGGAAATAAAATCATTATACCTAATTCCCCCAAGATACAATCAGTAATCGGGTACGTTCATATTAAAACAATATATGTTAAATATATATATATATATATATATATATATATATATATATATATATATATATATATATATACACAGGTGTATCTGCTGTAGGCCTATTTTCCTACCAGTTTATAGTAAATTTATATTTACCCTCCAAGATTTAAACAGGCCAGATTTTGACTCGACAAGTGAAGCAGGCTGCAGGTCAATGCCCTCAGGTAAGCAATAAATCAAGGGTGACAGCTTCTCTCCTCTTCAGTCGGTCGGTATCTCTGGCTTCGTGTGTGGTTGCGTGCCTTTGCATAAAATCTCGCCCGATTATATAGGTAGGTGAATGCTTAAGCAAAGCTTTTGGTTGGTTCCTGGCGGAGCAAGCTGATTGGTTTCCTGCAGTTTCGTCTTTTGCTCGTACAGCCTAATTTTATTCAGTTTTTCTCCGCTATCTTGCGTGAACAAGATGGCCACGGGCTTAAGTTTTTTCCTGGCGTAACGTCTTGTAATTTATTCTGTCTCAGAGACTGGTGAACGTTGCTCGTTGATTGGCTGGGCTCTCGACATAGGGATTTAACAAAGTAGTGGGGTTACACACAACTCGTTTTCACGACATAGCCCCATCCTTTCCTAGCTGTGACCTGTCAAAGCTGAAGTGTAAACCCCTGCTGTAGTTAATCCTTTTGCGTCTGTTCTTCCATAGTAATAGGGTGTCGACTTAAAAAAATCAGCTCCTACATTGTCTCTTCCCGGAATGTAATTCACGGTAAAGG
Source organism: Oreohelix idahoensis (assembly GCA_024509875.1). Classification (NCBI taxonomy): domain Eukaryota; kingdom Metazoa; phylum Mollusca; class Gastropoda; order Stylommatophora; family Oreohelicidae; genus Oreohelix; species Oreohelix idahoensis. Next base: position 110,603 of record JAMPIV010000604.1, read on the forward strand.
AATAAGGCGCAAGAAGCAGACTCCACCTTAACAATCTCGAATTTAACTTTTTAGATGCAGCCAAGAAAGTTAAAGGTTGGTGATCGCTTTGGACAATGAAGTGTGTCCCATACAGGTAAGGTGAAAATTTGTCGATGGACCAAATTAGAGCCAAACATTCTTTCTCTATGGTCGAGTAGTTCAACTCAGCTGCATTCAGCTTCCTACTGGCGTAGGCGACTGGTAAAAGTTCCTCCTGCAGGGCTTTTGATTTCTGCAAGAGAGTTGCACCAATACCTATACTGCTAGCGTCCGTCCTTAATACAAATTCCTGTGTGATATCGGGTAGCGTAAGGATTGGTTTGCTGGTGAGTTTTGCTTTTAGCTCTGTGTAAGCTTTTTCACAATCAGCATTCCATTGGATTTTGTCAGGCTGTCCTTTCTTAGTTAAGTTAGTTAATGGTGCACACAGAGAGTTAAAGTGGGGTATGTACTTCTGATATAACCCACATAATGACACGAATGATCTCACATCTTTCTTCGTTTGAGGTCTGGGTGCCTTCTTTAACTTCTCTATATTCTTTGGGTCAGGAGACATATGACTTGTAGAAATCGTGTGACCTAGGAATTCCAACTCCTTACAACCGATATAGCACTTGGTTGGACGTGCAGTCAATCCAGTGGCTCTCAGTCTGTCAAACAACATGGAGAGCGCTACTATATGCTCTTCAAATGTGTTTGTAGCAACAAGAATGTCATCCATAAAGTTAGTGATATGGGGAGTTTGTAGAGGTTCCAACAATTTCCTCATCATTCTTGAAAAGATACTGGGAGCATTTTTTCAGCCCAAAGGGTAGTACATTAAACTCGTAGTGTCCGTCTGATGTACTAAATGCCAGCATTTTCCTAACTTCTGGTTTCACTGGTATTTGGTAGTATCCCTTGCTTAGATCTACCTTCGATAAATACCTAGCCTTACTCAGTGTAGAGAACAGCTGGTTGGTGTCAGGTAATGGGTCCACCTGAGATTCTGTGATCGCATTAAGCTTCCGGTAGTCAATACATAACCTGTGTTCACCACTCGGTTTTCTCAATAGCACCACACTTGAGGTATAGGGAGAGTCTGACTTCGAGATAATTTTCTCCTTCAACAGATAATCAACTTCCTCCCTTAGTGCTTGGGCTTTCACATAGGGTATAGGGTATGTTCTCATGCATACTGGGGTAGGGTCGGTAACTTTCATGTCGTACTCTAACAGATTCGTACGACCTGGCTTATCTGTGAGCACATCAGCATGGGTTTCCAACACTTTCTGAACCCTCTTCTTCTGCTCTGGAGTTAAATGTTCACTAATATTTACTTGAACATAATCCTCTGTAGTTGTGAGTGAATACTCCATAGAGTGAAGTGGTTCACCGTGCATTTCTATTGCAATGGCTAGGGTCATGATATATGCAACTTCTGATGATTCCTTGTCATAGTATTTTTTAAGAAGATTGACATGATATACCTTCTCCTTTCCTTTCTTGTCAATCTTATAGTTGGTCCTGGAAAGTTTTTCCAGTATGACATAGGGTCCCTGCCCTCCAATCTGCAATTTATTATTGCTGCTTGGCAACAGTAATAACACCTTTTCACCCACCTCCAGTTCCCTATCCTTTGCTTTTTTGTTGTAGTAGGCAGCATGCTTCCTCCTGGCCTGTCTTAAGTTATCATTGGCCAGTTTCCAACCTGCTTTCAATCGAGATGTCAACTCGTTGACGTACTGGTATGAGGAAGTCACTGTTTCCTCTGCCTTTTCATCAGTCCATGTCCGCAGCAATGCTTCCAGTGGACCTTTTATTGGTCTTCCAAACAACAATGTAGCTGGAGCCAATCCAGTTGAATTGTGGGGTACTTTCTTATATGCAAATAGTGCAGCGGGTAAGTATGTATCCCAAGTATCAGGTTTTTCACTCGCCAGCTTTCTAAGGATTGAAATTAGCGTACCATTGAACCGCTCTACTTGACCGTTCCCTTGGGCATGGTAGGGACTGCAATGATAGTGCCTGGCTTGAAATATCCTGAATACTTCTTGTGTTAGCTTTCCCTTAAACTGAGACACATTGTCAGTCAATATCTGATGCGGGAAACCTAATCGGGTAAATATTGTCAACAGGGCCTCTGCCACGTGCTTTGAATCTATAGCTGACATTGCCACTGCTTCTCCCCACATAGAGCAAGTATCAACCAAGGTTAAGATGTAAGCATTTCTCTTCTTGGTCCTAGTGAGGGGTCCAACAATATCTACTGCAACACGTTCAAAAGGGGTTCCCACAATAGGCATTTCTCCCAGTGTTGCTGGTGCAGTCCTATGCTTAGGAGCTACTCTTTGGCATTCTGGAAAGGGTCTTACATATCTTTTTATGTCCTCTGTAATTCCTGGCCAAAAGTAGTGACAGGCTATCCTTTGTCCAGTGGCCCCTATTCCCATATGTCCACTGAAGGGTATAGCATGTCCTAGCGTCATAACCTTCTCCCTGTAAGATTTTGGCACTACAAGCTGTTCATGCCCCTTAGGTCCTGTTCCAGCTTTTCTGTATAGTAGGCCATTCTTCATATACAAGTCATCTTTCTCTGGAGGGTTATGTGCTTTAGGCAATTTGCCAAAACAAGACTTCAATGTGCTATCTGCTGCTTGAGCCTTTTTCATCTCTTGTGGATGAGTATTGATAGGATTCTCCTCCATTTTCCTGGAGCTTTCCTTGGTCTGGACTGTTGCCATAACTACAGGTTTTATAGGTTCTCCAAGGAAAACATACCTACACCCCAAAATCAAAGGGTAAATAGGGTCGTCCATCACTGCTGCTTTGATTTCTCCTTCCACGTAGCGAGATCTTATGTTGATTCGGGCTATGGGTAGTGTCATGGTTCTTGCTCCCTTGATCGGTCCTCTGATTTCCACTGTTTCTGTGGTTATCTGGTCAGGACTCACTAGAGAAGAGCACACAACTGAATCAAAGTCCAAACCTGTGTCATATAAACACATTACTTGAGTGCCATTCACGGTCACTTCCTCACAGACAGGGGGATGATGGAAGTCTTTTTGACTTACTGCCATTTCATTCCTTCCCTGATTCCCTGCTGTAAGACATGCAGCATGATGAGGAGGATTCTTCCTTCTGCAGTCCGCAGTATTGTGGTTACTCGTTAGACAAGTTTTACACCACTTTCTTTCCTTCCGGTAAGGTGTCTTATCCGATCTTAGAAAGTTTTTGTCCTTTTGGTCAAATCTTTGTTTGTTACTTGTGGTATGGTCCTTTTGTTCATATTTGGTATAGTTTTGTGATGATTTGAAGTTTTCACCCTGCTTCTTCTTATTTCCTAATAATTCTGCCTGAGCTATTTGATATCTCTCAGCAACAGTTACAATATCTTCCAATCTCTCTGCTCCTTTTTCCATGATAAACTTCCTCATTTCTTGAGGCATGGACTCTTTCACTTGCTCCATCATTACCAGTTCTTTCAGATCCTGACACTTTCCTAAACTACTCCATTTTTCCAAATAGGTTTCCAATCTAGCAGAGAATTGGTGATAGTTTTCTCCTGGAAGAAGTTTAGCTGTTCGGAATTTTTTTCTATATGATTCTGAGTTCTTTTCATATCTCACAAGCAGTGCCTGTTTCAGGATTTCATAATCTTCATGGTCATCTCTTGAGAGCTTCAAATATGCATCTGAGGCCACACCTCTCAATCCCTGAGATAGTTTAAGACTCCACTTTTCTTTCACTAAGCCATAGGTAGTGGCAAGTCTTTCGTATCTATCCAGGTACGACTCAATGGCGTCTTCTTTCTCAATAAATGGGTCCAGATGAAAATTCATGGCCCCACTTGAGGTGCTCTGGCTGGAGCTATTCTCAGAGTGAGGTGAGCTACCACCATTATTGCCAGCATTTGCTTGAATTTCAAGCTCTTTAATCTCAACTGATGGTCTCTCTCTGCTTGTAATTTCCTTTCCTCATTTTTAGCTTCCCATTTCTTGGCTTCAATTTCTAATCTTTTGGTTTCTCTCTCTGCTTCCAGTCTTTTGTCTTCTCTTTCAGCTTCTGCTTGCAACCGCCTTTCTTCAGCCTCTAATTTCTTTGCTTCTCTATCAGCCTCTAATTTCTTTGCTTCAGTCTCTAATTGCAACTTTCTTTCTTCCCTATCCATGTGTTTGTCCACTTCTGTTGTGACATACTGAGTGAGAGCATCACCTGTCATATTTAATTCCTTACCCATCTGCATGATCGCAGTTCTGAACTTCACTAGATCAGCCATGGCGTTACTTAGAGAGGGTATGTAAATTTACTATATCAAATATTATAATTAAACTTAATTAATTTAATTGAACAAAAAATTTCCCTGCAACTTTGTGAGCATCAACTATTTACTGAGTACTAAATGGTACTCCTCCTAAGAAAACAATAAAAAAATCCTATTATTGAATTTCTCAAATAAAAATTTTCTTATGTTATCTATGGGTGGCACAAGATAGAGTGTAGATAGATGAATAGACTAAGTAGGCTCAAGATATACAGAAATAACCCAGGAACGAGCCCCCAGAGTGGCGAGAGGTTTTTATTTGGCTCTGAGATCAGTATAGTACTGACAATTACAGAAATAGAATTTCTGCAGAAAATGGTTAAGTCCCAGTGTCTGAGAGGACTACTGGTATCACAAATTAGTTACGGCTGTGAATGATCTGATCTCGAAACAATAGTAGAGAGGAGACCAACATAAAGTGCCACCTCCGCTGTGTAACTAACTGTGATATTTAAAAAAAACAAGGAAACAGATTTTACTTAACAATGATAAACTTGACAAGTCTTCAAATACAATTTCCTTATTATTTATTTAGTATATACACTATCTACTCTTGTGCTGAAGGGTGAATGTTGAAAAATGGAATGTAATGGATTTGTAAGTTTACATATGATTCACATATATTTATATATATATTACAAGTCTTCCAATTATAGGAAACAAATTTATAACAGCTGTGCTGTTAATCACTTATAGTAAATGTATCAGCTGTGCTGTTAATTAAGTATATAACATTTATCAGCTATGCTGTTATTATTGTCTCTTTCTACGCTAAATCACTTTCTCGTCACTGACACTCATTTTTGCTCACAATGCTGACAGAAATGGTACTAATTTGTACTCATCTCTTAGAAGTTCTTGGTTTGGTTGACACAAAACCGGCTGAAGATCGTTCCTTTAGCCCACCCAAGACTGAGGGGGACTAAAGATGTAGATTCTGTGCAATCTCTATGCTCCTGCGGAGTTCCAGGCAGCTGGACTGACGACCCACGATCTCAGTTTTTATGACACGAATAAAACCTGGAACAAGGAAAAATAGGGGCTAATTTCTGTCATCAAGCCCACCTATTTCTAATGTGGATGAAATGAGCGTGTGCCTCGGGTGTCTGCATGTAGGATGAATGACAACATGGCTCAGTATGATTTAGCAATAGCGAGACAAGACAGGTGTCTACTTGCAAAACCTTCTTTCTGATAAATTAATACATGGATACATTAAATAATATAAATTCAATACATGAATACATCCAATAAAGTCAATACATCAATATATCCTGTAATATATATTCAATACATGAATACATCCAATAATATGTACACCTAGGTGTGATACAACCATTTTCTCCCCCCTATAATATACCAGACCCTCTCTGACAAGTGCTATACTCGCTGGTAACATATATGTTACGGTGTTATTTTAAATGACGGCGTCTGCTGGGGTTTAGCCGTGCGCAACGTTTAGGGGTCATTAACATTTATAGAATATGTCGATATTTTACGGTATACTGAACGCGAAATATATGCGGAGATTATGACGCATTCGCGTTGGGAAGGTCACGCTGGGTGACTTGGTTACATGGCCCTTGTTACGCTATCCGTCAAGCAAGAAAGTCGTGTCTTGTATTTCTTCCAAGGAAAAAGGCTTAGTATATAGCCTATATTATATATATGAATCGATGTAGAACTCAAGGTCAGTTCGGATATTAATCTAAGTATGAGATTAATTAAATTAAATTAAATGATGGAAGGAGAATCGCATTATGATTCAAATTGTAGCTGTCAAGAACTCATGCGCTCATTTCTGGCTGTTGACTACAACAGCGCACGTATATAGCCACGATGTTCATCTGACATATTGTTTTGACACGGACGGATACTTACTGATATTATTTGGAATTCATTGTTATGCTGAACTGTACATGAAGTTTTGTGAATGTCGGATATCGTCTTTTGTATGAATACATGTGGACTCAGAACAGAAGGCTTGATCTTTACTTACGTTTCGGGTTTGGTTCACAGCTGTTAATGTTTACGTTTTCCAGCACGATAGCTCTCCCACAAGGGAAATCAACTAATATATAATATGCAAATCAGAACGTCGAAGGGATGTTCTGATGGTCAGAGCTAACAATCAATACCAAACATTAACTACATCTAGAGAGTGATTTTACTCTTCAATCAATAATAGAAGAACGAAGGAACAGCAGCAAACACACCAACACAACCCGTCACAACTGGTGGCCATTAGTGGTCTTGAAATTTTCAAAAGAGCGAACCTCAAAAAAATAAGACATTTTTCCTTTCGAGCCGAAACTGACATTATTATGCAAAAACACCGGTGACGTCATGCCCTTGACAACAGTACGAACGGTTGCAAAAGTCAGCAACATTCAATGTCCTTCAAAAAAATTTATTTGGAGCTCTCAAACAGCAAATGAAACGTATTACTAATGCCTTCAATGTTTCAAACAAGCTCGCGAGTCTGTTGGCGAAGCAGATAATGTACTGTATTACTGCCAAAAAAAGATAAGTAACTGATTTTAAACGTTACCATTTTTCGTCCTGTTTGTCCGATAACGCCATTTTTTTTTTGTAGCCATGTTAAATATTGTTTCTGTCTTTTTACATGTATGGATGGGCGGCGAATTATAATCAGTTCTATGGCTCCTTCGATGCTACGAATTGATTGTAATTGTTCTTAAGGCCGTGAATTAATAGCGTGTCATTCGGACTTGCATTAATTCACCTTGCATGTTAGGTGTATAGTCGTGTTATAACTGTGGTATTCTAGTGTATTTGGTTCTAATTTTTATTCAGTTCTTTAACAATGTTTGTAATCTATCGTGTTTTTTCTGACCTTACTATCTTTCAGTTTATATTTTTGTTGTACAACCGTTAATGAGTCCATGTATACGTCACTAATTGTTGTGTACGCAGTTTAATTATCTATTTAGTTCATTCTTTGATTCTCACTTCCGGTCTAGTCAACTTAGTTGTAAATGCATTTTTATTGTGAAAATGTCTTTGGTGTATGTTAATAATGTTCTGTAATCCTTGGTTAACCCATTGTATTGTTTGTCTTCATTTCATCCGTTTATAACTTAATATTAATGCTATAATTTATTCTTTAATAAAAGTATAGATTAATATGATTAAATTTTTATGAGTTTTAAGGAGAAATTATGGACATTGCACCAATTTGCAGTGATGGTCCAAGAAATGGGCAATGCACTTTATTGCTCATGATTATGACATAATATACTATGATTAATTATTATAACTTTAGAACATATTAAGACATATTAAATATTAATTAGTACATTTTCTCAGTACTACAATAGGAACTTGGTGACAATTAAGATTAAATAACCTAATTATTTAGGAATAATACCCATAATTATTAAATATTAATATTAAGTGCATGATATAATTTCAGCACCTTATATAACTAATTATCATAACTATTTATGATAGATATTAGCGGGTATATATATATATATATATATATATATATATATATATATATATATATATATATATATATATATATATATATATATATATATATATATATATATATATATATATATATATATATAATATTTTTACAAACTATTATAGATTTGTGGAACTTGTAAATAACAGTACGGGAATACTGCAATTTCTTATATTAATTATTCATTCGTTGAGTAATTATAATTATCGACATAGATTCTGGTGGTGATTACAAGACATAAGTAATTGAATACTTAAATAATTCAACTTCAAGAATGCTTACCTTGGATCATTTCATTAAAATTGGAAAAGATTGTAACAAAAAAGGAGATGCACTCCTTGAATTTGCGGAACAACAACTTGCGAACCATAAGGCAGAAGAGGAGGAAAGGAAAGCTATTGCTAAGGCAGAAGAGGAGGAAAGGAAAGCTATTGCTTAGGCAGAAATGGAAGAACTTGAAAGAAAAGAGGCTGAAAAGAAAGCTATTGCTAAAGCAGAGAGAGAAGAATTAAGACAAGAAGAAGAAAGAAAGATGGCAAGAGATGAAATCCTACGGATTGAAGAAGAGAATAAATTGAAACGACAGGAAATCATACTGCAGCAAGAAATGGAATTGCAACGGCTTAAATTGGAAACAGCAAAACTTAATTCGCAGGGTGCTGCAGCAAGCCAAAATGATAATGCTCAATCGGGATCTTCTTCCAACCGACTTAAGGGCAATTATTACTTTAAACTACCACCTTTCAAATTACACGTGGACGACCTATCATCATGGCTGGCGCGCTTTGAGGATATATGCAAGGTCAATAACCTTGACAAAACTGCATGGGCACTTACACTTAAGGAATTTCTGGGTGGCGAACCTGCAAGTGCAGCACAAAATATTGATCCTACATTAGCCACAGACTATGAGGCCATTAAGACTTTGTTATTACGTCGTTTCCACTGGAACGAAGAGGCATGTAGATTACGTTTCAAAAGTTTGTTGCCGGATAATAATAAAGATTTTACAGGATTTATTGCTAATATACGCAATACTTTTAACAGATGGGTTGAACTGGCAGGTGTCAACAAATCTTACGACAAGTTAGACGATTTGTTATTGAGGGATAAAGTATTATCTTCTGTCAGCCCACCATTCTTTGCTTATCTGCAAGAAAGAAAACCAGAAACTATTGATGAGTTAGAAAAAATTTCTTTAAATTACTGCACAGCTCATCCGAATGCTAATATTTCTGGCTCGTTGATAAGAGAACCTCTTCCTGTAGCCTCCAATATGGCATATCATAGTAATAACAAACCAAGAACACACAGTGTAGACAGAGGTAGGTTCAAAGGAAACTATGACATTAATTTTCATAAGGGACAGAATAACTTTAACAATAACTTTAATAGAGGAAGACAACAAAACAGAAATTATTCACCTCAGTTAAGATACAACAGTAATCCTCGTAACTCAAGTTATAATCGGTCATATCAATATAATAATGGTAACAATTGGAAGAATAGCAATAATTATAAATCGAGACATCGAGATAACAATTACAATAGACGACAACGGGATAATTCAACTAATTATTCTCGTAATCGTTCTCATTCTCGTGGATCTTTACATTATAACCATAATACCGGGGCAGCAGTTACAAATGATATCACCCCTAAGGTTCAGGTTCCACCTAACGATAATACAATGCTTTCTTCTGCTGCATGCTTTGCTATAAATTATAACGTGGCGAATAGTTGCCCACAATGCAATCTTATTTTTCAGAAGGCAAAGGAGACAGTGCTAAACTGCGGACACATTCCACCAGAAGTAGGTCTTGCAGCCAATGATGGAACAGGCTCTCTGATTTTTAACAGAGGGATAGTTAACGGTTCTATAGTTTCTGTATTGAGAGATTCGGGGTCCACAACCATTGGAGTGCGACAGTCGCTGGTACATCTTAGCTGTGCAACGGGGGAATATGTCCGTTGCATGACTTTTGGGGGAACTATTGAGTTTTACCCCACAGCTATTATCCATGTTAAAACACCTTTTTTCACAGGGAACGTGAAGGTATGCATGCTGAAAAATCCGATTGCAGACCTTATGGTGGGTCGCATACACGGCAGCAAGGATTGTTCACCAGAAGATATTATTGAATGGGAGAGACACAATCTATGCACTGGAAACGCCGTGACGACTAGAGCTCAGACTATGCTCATGGAGAGTGTCAATGATAATAAGATGGATGCAGAGAAACAGGAGAATATTGAGGTCAATTCACCTATTGACAGGGAATCATTTGCAAACAAACAAAAAAATGACAAATCTTTAAATAAATTTTTTAACCTAGTTAATAAGGTTGATAATTTAACATCAGGTAATAATAATAAACATTGGTTTATTATTAAAAATAATATAATGATTAGATGTTTTAGTGATAAATCACAGGTAAAATAACAAGTGATGGTACCGGCTGCTTTTAGACAGTACATTCTTCAACACGCGCATGATTCGCAGTGTGCAGGACATATGGGATATACTCGAACACGATCTCGAGTATTGTCTTCATTCTTTTGGCCAGGAGTATCACGGGATATTTCGCAGTATGTACGTTCCTGTACTACCTGCCAGGAAGTGAAAGCACGTGGAGCTTTTCACACGGCGCCTATTCAGGCTTGCGATATCTCAGTACGACCTTTTGACAAGATGGCCATAGATATAATTGGTCCACTTCTACCATCTGCGAGAGGACATAGATTTGTTCTCACGTGCATTGATTTATGCACACGATGGCCAGAAGCCATTCCATTGAAGACCACCACTACCACAGATGTAGCTGATGCATTACATCTAATTTTTTCTAGAATAGGGTTTCCTAGAAAATTATTATCTGACCATGGGTCGCAGTTTATATCCGATACCATGAAGGAAGTAATGAAAACATGGAACATTGATAGGAATTTGAGTAGCATTTATCATCCCATGAGTAACAGTGCAGTTGAAAGACTTAACCGTACGCTTAAGCAACTTTTACATAAGGTTACTGTTAAACACCCTCAGGACTGGGACAGAGCACTCCCAGCTTTCCTGTTTGCTTACCGAGAGGTGCCACATGAACAAACTGGCTTCTCTCCCTTTGAGTTAGTTTTTGGTGCCCCTCCGAGAGGTCCTATGGGACTGATAAAAGATTTATTAATTGATGCAGAGATGACTCAGGACACTCAGTCATCTTATGAGTATGTGATTAATCTTCGGAATAATATTATTGAGTCTTGCCAATTGGCAACAGCTTCTTCTGAGGCTGCAAAAGCTAAGGCTCGATCTATACAAAATCGATCTAGACGATTACGCCAATTATTCCCAGGCGATGAGGCTTATGTATTACTCCCTCACAATAACAATAAGTTATTGATCTCATGGACTGGTCCTTATAAGGTTACTGATAAAATTTCAGACGTTGATTACGTCTTAGATATCAAGGGACACAGAAAGATATTCCATATTAATATGCTCAAGCAATTTCATACACGTCCTATACACTTACAGTCAATTTTTCATGAACTAGATGACAATACTGTATCTACTTGTCATTATTCTAATCTATCTGTTATACAGGAGGAAGAATCTTCTTTTCCTGAAGTGCAGATGCCTTTACCTGTACTTATTGTCCAATCTACTGAATCTTGGCGTGATGTGACCATTTCTTCTACGGTTACACCGCAACAGCATCAACGCATTGCTGATCTTCTACAATCTTTCCCAGATGTGTTAACGGATGTACCGGGTTGCACATCTGTAATTAGTCACGATATTATTCTTAACGATGATACACCAATTCGTGTTCATCCTTATTCTGTACCTCTACATTTTCTGAGTAAGACATCTCAGGAACTGGAACAGATGATATCATTAGGTATTATTGAGACTAGTACATCTCCATTTTCTTCTCCTTTAGTCATTGTCCGGAAAAAGGACAACAACATACGTTTATGTGTTGACTATAGGAAACTTAATGCGCAGACAGTACCTGATAGCGAACCACATCCTATCCTTGACGATTTACTTCCTCGTCTATCCAATGCTACACTTTTCACTAAAATTGACTTAACCAAAGGTTATTGGCAGATTCCACTAACCGACAGAGCCAAATACTACACAGCATTCTCAACTCCACAAGGTCTTTATCAGTGGAACGTGATGCCTTTTGGGCTAATGAATGCTCCAGCTACCTTTATTCGCATGATGCGAAAAATTTTAGCAGGTAGATCAGATATAATTACCTACATTGACGACATATGTTTGTTTAGTTCATCATTTGAGGAACATTTTTTGGGTCTTAAATCAGTTTTGGAAATATTGCGGGATAACCATTTAACCGCTAAACCAACTAAAATTCAAATAGCGTGTAATGAGATAACATTCCTGGGACACATTATTGGATCAGGACGTATCCAAACAATTCCCAGTACGGTTTCTAAAATATTAAATTTATCTGTTCCTCAAACGAAGAAACAGGTTAGGAGTCTGTTAGGGTTAATCCAATACTATAGCAGATTTGTACCTCACTTATCATCCATCACGGCTGTCCTGTCATCGTTACTAAAGAAGAACATGCCATTAAGGATAAATTGGACAGACGAATGTGACAAAACTTTTCGCACTATCTTAACTGATTCCGTACGTAAGATCTATTAAAAGACGCAATGGCCGACCGCTGTGGCCGCAAGATCTTTTAAAAGACGCTGATTTATTTCGTTGTTTCTTTCTATTCTGATATTTTATACTGCCCAGAATTTATCTCGAACGGAAGTAAACACAAAACTGGGCAAATTTCAACAAGCTTCAATGTCTTTTATTTGCGTTTGAAGGGATTTTTTCACATTTATCTTCATCTTTAATCGTGTTTTGTCGTATCGCCATAATGGCCGAAAACACACAGGATATGTTACTAATATGTAAACAGTGAACAAACTGTGTGATCAACCATAACTTTCTTACTTTTTCTGTGTTTCTAAATGGATTACCTGCACAAAGAGAGCAGTGAAACTGTATTGTGATAACAATTTATGTTACAAGCCTTACGTAAGTCGAAAATTTTTGTTCAAAATTTCAAGTTATCTTTTTTCCGTGTACATATTATCTGTTATAACATAAACATAACATAAAATTAGCCAGAAAGGCATATGGATTTATATTGTTCATCCAATGTACTTTAATTTGATATATAATATGTTATACTTAACTCATGATTAGACACACATTGTCAGTAAACGTAAATTATGTATGTGTAAATTTTTGGGGCTTAAAAATAATTCCGTCCACAGCTGAAAATAATTACGTACGGAATCAGTTAAGCATTTTTTCATGCCCACCTGTTTTAAGATTATCAGATGCCTCTAAAAAGTTTGTTCTACGTACAGATGCGAGTAATTACGGACTCGGGGCTTGTCTACTCCAATATCATGATGATGTCCTTCACCTTGTACTTTATATCTCACGCAAGCTGAAACCTCCGGAGACTAAATATTCGACTGTAGACAGAGAATTGCTCGCCGTAATCTGGGCAATTACCAAACTAGAAAAATTTTTGCTGGGATCTCCATTTCTGATCCAGACTGATCAGAAATCTGTGGCAGCATTACGTCGTTCAAACCATAAAAGTGCAAAACTTGCACGATTTGCTATTGCGTTGCAACCATATGAGTTCGAAATACAGTCGATACCAGGAACTGAGAACGTCATAGCCGATACATTGTCCAGACATCCTACGGATTCTGAATGAATATTACTATTTCAAGAAAATTTTCTGACTAATCAAGCATTACATTTGCAATGAACGGTATTAATGCCACGTCAGAATATACAACACTTCAGTTGGACTTTCTACTTAAATAAGGACATTTCAAAATAAACTATTGTGATCAAAATATCAAGTTTTACGGATCGTTTGAAAATTTGGACTTCACTTCCACTTTGCGTATCACTCATTTCGATTGAAAACTGTTAAAAAGGAACAATCTCTGATGTAGAAGGGACATATACGGTGATGACTTATTCAATTTACGTTCAAAGTTTAATAAAGGAACTAACGATGATTGGATAATCATATCATAATTCGATAATATGAACCTTGGGTTTTAATGAACTTTCATACAAGTCAGTAGGAGGTAACAACAATTGGATCTTCATGTCCGATATTGTTAAATTTTCTAGTTATTAAATTAATATATAATAAAATAAAGTTAAAGTGTGATGAAATAAAAAAGTAAAATATACTAAGAAAAGATGAAACAAAATAATATCACACCAATTAATATTTTAATTAGTGTAATTATTAAGGTAATAGATATTACATTATGACATTTCATATTTATAGTTAAAATGTATGAATTTTTTCTGTTCTTTTCTTCTGATTGCTTTAATTTAATTAGGTATCTATCCTTACACTTCATTTTCACACGCATTCTAATTTAATGTATACTTTAATATTAGTTTTAATTGTCCGTACTTCTCAATTTTTATTTCTTTTACTCTCTTATACTATTTCTCATTTTCTTCAATTAGATATTAATTAGTTAGTACCATACGTACATATTATAATTAATTATTTTAATTTTAATTAGTTAGAATAATTTTAATAACACCTCACATTATTAGTTAGTCGATACATACAACAAATTAATTAGTTAATTAGTTAGTGACAGTGACATTTCCTTGTTTAATATAAGTTATATGTATGACATGACGTTGATTTTATTATAAGATATTACTGACATGACCACGACACTGTTCTAGATAGAACATCGTAGGTCATACGTCGGGTTTTGTTAAATTTTTGATAATTTGATTAATATTGTTCAAAAAAAAATCTATTTAATAGATTTTTTTTTTCCCCCGTCTGACAGGAAATCTGTTACGGTGTTATTTTAAATGACGGCGTCTGCTGGGGCTTAGCCGTGCGCAACGTTTAGGGGTCATTAACATTTATAGAATATGTCGATATTTTACGGTATACTGAACGCGAAATATATGCGGAGATTATGACGCATTCGCGTTGGGAAGGTCACGCTGGGTGACTTGGTTACATGGCCCTTGTTACGCTATCCGTCAAGCAAGAAAGTCGTGTCTTGTATTTCTTCCAAGGAAAAAGGCTTAGTATATAGCCTATATTATATATATGAATCGATGTAGAACTCAGGGTCAGTTCGGATATTAATCTAAGTATGAGATTAATTAAATTAAATTAAATGATGGAAGGAGAATCGCATTATGATTCAAATTGTAGCTGTCAAGAACTCATGCGCTCATTTCTGGCTGTTGACTACAACAGCGCACGTATATAGCCACGATGTTCATCTGACATATTGTTTTGACACGGACGGATACTTACTGATATTATTTGGAATTCATTGTTATGCTGAACTGTACATGAAGTTTTGTGAATGTCGGATATCGTCTTTTGTATGAATACATGTGGACTCAGAACAGAAGGCTTGATCTTTACTTACGTTTCGGGTTTGGTTCACAGCTGTTAATGTTTACGTTTTCCAGCACGATAGCTCTCCCACAAGGGAAATCAACTAATATATAATATGCAAATCAGAACGTCGAAGGGATGTTCTGATGGTCAGAGCTAACAATCAATACCAAACATTAACTACATCTAGAGAGTGATTTTACTCTTCAATCAATAATAGAAGAACGAAGGAACAGCAGCAAACACACCAACCCAACCCGTCACAATATATCCTAACAATATTGTTATGTTCTTATGATAGGAGTATATGAGACGAGGACTGTTTGGTTATACATCAGGTGGGAGTTATAGGAGACAATAGATTGGAGTTAGATGAGACAATAGATTGAGTTATGTGAAGCAATAGATTGAGTCCTAACAAGGACTGTTTTGGTTATATTGCAGTTGGTTTTATCTGAGATAACACTGGAGTTATAGGAGACAATAGATTGAGTTATAGGAGACAATAGATTGAGTTATAGGAGACAATAGATTGAGTCCTAACAAGGACTGTTTTGGTTATATTGCAGTTGGTCTGAGATAATAGATTGAAGTTATAGAAGACAATAGGTTGAGTCCTAACAAGGACTGTTTTGGTTATATTTCAGTTTGGAGTTATTTGAGACAATAGATTGAAGTATGAGTCCTATTAGTCTTCGTCTATTCAATCATATTAGGAAATAAAATCATTATACCTAATTCCCCCAAGATACAATCAGTAAACTGGTACGTTCATATTAAAACAATATATGTTAAATATATATATATATACAGGTGTATCTGCTGTAGGCCTATTTTCCTACCAGTTTATAGTAAATTTATATTTACCCTCCAAGATTTAAACAGGCCAGATTTTGACTCGACTAGTGAAGCAGGCTGCAGGTCAATGCCCTCAGGTAAGCAATAAATCAAGGGTGACAGCTTCTCTCCTCTTCAGTCGGTCGGTATCTCTGGCTTCATGTCTGGTTGCGTGCCTTTGCATAAAATCTCGCCCGATTATATAGGTAGGTGAATGCTTAAGCAAAGCTTTTGGTTGGTTCCTGGCGGAGCAAGCTGATTGGTATCCTGCAGTTTCGTCTTTTGCTCGTACAGCCTAATTTTATTCAGTTTTTCTCCGCCATCTTGCGCGAACAAGATGGCCGCGGGCTTAAGTGTTTTTCCTGGCGTAACTTCTTGTAATTTATTCTGTCTCAGAGACTGGTGAACGTTGCTCGTTGATTGGCTGGGCTCTCGACATAGGGATTTAACAAAGTAGTGGGGTTACACACAACTCGTTTTCACGACACCAAATAAACGCGATAAGTGAAAAAAATGAAGAAAAAGAAAAGAAACTGCCGGAGGGCTGAAGGGGTGAGAGATCACACAAAAGAGCATGTTCAGATGTTTTGTCACAATGCTTGACAAAATGTTATTTATAAAAATATGGTTTGGTTTGATTTTAAGGACCATCTCCATTGCCCACAGACAAATCTATCAGTGGCCGATCTCCTCCTTTAGATCACATAAGGAGGATCTCAGCACTGTGCACAAACTCCGTAGCACCGGTGAGGATCCCGATGTGTGTATACGGGAATCACTCTATCTATAAACATTTTTGTGCTTGGTAAGTTTTCCTAAATTTTGTAAATTATGCCATGGCAGCGGCAGTATGGCCTACTCTATATGATTTCCAACTGCTGAAGGATTTTTAATGTGCGCAACTTGCACACGAGACCTCCTATTTTTTAGCCCATTATCCGAGAAAGTTGGCCATCCGATCTCACTGCCCATGAGATCAGGGGGTTGTATGACATTATTAGGGCTCACTGGTTGTAAAAAAGTATCTTCAAATATATTCCCTTTACTGGGAACCGAACCCGCTATCTTTAGACTTATAGGCGAAAGCTATACCTCTTAGCCACTCCAAACACCCCTCCTTCCAATGACTTCAGGTTTATTACTGCTGAGGAGCCGCGGTAGCGCAGTGGTTAGTGCACTAGCTTCCTAGCTCGGTGGTCCATGGTTCGATCCCCAGTTGAGGTGGGATTTTTTAGACAGCAAACGGCTCCGGGGTCGACCCAGCCTCATTTATTGGGTACCAGAGCAACTCTGGGAAGGTTAAGGCGGACGGCGTGATGCTGACCACATCACCCCTAGTGTGCCGATGGTCCAGAAAATATGGGCCTAACACCGTATTCCCGATATGCCTCAATGGGCGTGTTACGGGATACTTTACCTTTTTTTTAATTACTGAGTGGCGTTGTCAATGTTCTATATTGTACGTTATTACGTGCATGATGATGTACCTTCTAAAACATCTGGCCCGTCTCGCTCCCCCAGAAGTGGGTTTGTACATCAAGAAGTATGAACATTAATAACACATAAGGAAGGGAAACCCGAGGCCTGTAAACAGTAAATTAATATTAGACAAACATAAAGGTATGTTTTCAGGTATCGTAAGAAATAAAGAAGTAGAACACTTAGACAACAGAAAAACAACAGACGTGAGTGGCTTACCCAGGGTTCGAACCCCGTACCTTTCGTACGACAACACCGCCTAGCTTAGGGTTCCCATTCGTCCCGTTTTTCCCGGGACAGTCCCGTTTTTTAATAAAATGTCCCGGTGTCCCGAATTTACTCCAAATGTCCCGCTTTTTAAGGGTCCTTCCTGAAAAAAAAAATCTTTGCTTACCTATTGATCTTCAGTTAATAATTAACAAGATTTACCAGCATTTCCACATTTGTTGTGTACGAGTTGAGGAACTCAAATCATTTTGAGAATTCACCAATACAGAATATAAAACTGTTTTGGGTAATAGCAAGACAAGATGGCTCTCTCTCTTGCCTGCAGTCCAGAGAGTTATTGACATTTTTCCTGCATTGAAGTCATATTTCCTTTCCATTCACAAATGTCTTACCAGTCTCAAAAATTTCTTTGAAAATCCATTTTCAATTACACTCCTGCATTTCATTGCCAGCCAGTTAAAAACCTTTTCTGATACCATCAAATGTGTTCAAAAGCAAGAGACAACAGTAATTGAAGTGAAGGATGAAGTAACCAAACTGGTGGAAAAATTAAACTACAGGAAGGCAGAAAAGTTTCTTACCACTACTGTGAGAAATCAGTTGCAAGAATTAGAAAAAGAAGGACACATAACAGTTGAAAAGTTTCAAAGCTATGCAGTAGATTTCTATGACACCTGCATTGAATATATTCAGGAGTGGTGTACACCATTTCTTACGCCTCTTCAATCTATGGATTGGATCAATTTGAAGGGAAAGGAGTCTGTGACTTGGAAGAACATCCAAGAAAGCTACTAATTCATGAAGACAGTGTCACCAAATTTTACTGTGAATGAAGAGGACTTATTTGATGAGTTTGCATGTGTGAAAAAATATTGTGAAAGCAAATTTGATGTGTGGAGTGAACTGAAGGATCAAAGTGTCAGTGAAAAATGGTGTGAGATGTTCGCTCATTTTACAAAGCAGGATATAAATGCTGAGAACCTGAAATGCCTAGTTAGTTTTTGTTTGGCACTGCCAGGATCCAATGCAGCTGTTGAGCGTGTTTTTTCATTAATAAATGCGCTTTGGACAGATGAAAAATACAGACTTAAAATTGAGGTAGTGAAAGCTTTAACCATTATAAAGACCCATTTTAAGGATTTCTCTTGTGCTGAGCTCTATGTCCAAATATCAGAAGAAAAAATACTTCTTGAACAGGCCCATAAATCTGATAAATATTCTGATGAATCTGAAATATAAACTTGACTATTGTGTATTTTTTAAAGGTGCGATTTTTCTAATTAAGTATGTTTGTAATTTAGAATTCTTTTTTAAAGTGGAAGTTGTGTTAGTTAATATGTGTATTTTTATACCAGTATCTTATTTTAAGTGCAACATATAATATATAATAGATTTATTTGTGTTTTACCTTAATTTTTAACATGTCCCGTTTTTTTACAAAATGTCACGGGTTTTTTAAGTAAAAATTTGGAAATGTCCCGGTTTTTAAACAAAACATTATGGGAACCCTAGCCTAGCTATACAAGCGAATCACACTAACCTCACCGCCAGCTAGGCATCCCCGATAAAGGATGCTTTACTGACCGGTCATCAGTGAAAAATACAAGACAACACCGGAAGTTTACAATGGACACCTCAGCCCATTAATGACGCAATCACTTCTGTTGTTCCTCTATTCTGCAGTATATGTCAGTCCAAACAAGACAAAGGACTTGATACTTGATTCTTACGAGTGCCTGAAAACATACCTTTATGTTTGTGTAATATTAATTTACATCAAGAAGTAGAGTGGGGCCCCCCAGAAGTGGGGTTATACATCCAGAAGTAGGGTGGCTCCCCTCTAGAATGGGGTTGTACATCCAGAAGTAGAGTGGCACCCCTAGAAGCGGGGTTATACATCCAGAATTAGGGTGGCACCCCCTAGAAGTGGGGTTGTACCTCCAGAATTAGGGTAGCTTTCCCCCGAACTGGGATTGTACATCCAGAAGTAGGATGGCACCCACTAGAAGTGGGGTTGTACGTCTAGAATTAGGGTGGCACCCCCCCAGATGTCGGATTGTACATCCAGAAGTAGGCGGGCACACACAAACGTGGGGTTGTACATTCATGAGTGGAGTAGGAGTAATCTTACTCAAGGGAATGTCCATCCCTAGTGTTACACATCTTTTTGTGCACCTCAATGTTTCGTTAGTTTGAAAAGCTGCGATGTTCAACTAGAGTGTCACGGGAATAGAAGTTGTGAAGTGAGTGAGGGTGTGTGTTATGAGTGGGAGTGTGAGTTAGGGTAAGTCTGTGGGAAGAATGTAGGTCGTGAACGGGGGAATACTGTTGGGCGATGTCCGGCAGTGAGTGTGTGCGTGAAAGGGGAAACAATTTACAGAGCAGTATATGGAGGCGGAATGGCTGTGTGGTATGTGTCGTTGGTTGATGATATTCTATGTCCGCTGTATGATTCTACTTCATGAGGAATTAGCAATGTGTGTGATTGCTAGATGAAATATTTAGTGAAAGGAAGTATATAATTGGAGCTCTACTTGATTCATTCATGAGTTAAATAATGTTGTTTTGAACGATTTCCGTGCGGACGCACGACGGACCAACAGTTCGCTTCTTGAATTATATATTAATTGCCTAGGTCCTATGTGTGGACACTATTCAAGTGTGTTAACTTGATGAACATCTATTATGTAGGAGTAATGTATCGACAATAAAGTGTGTATTGTATCTGTCACTGGAGCATTTATTTGATGATTTACTGTTGGCGTTACACCTACAAGACGTATGCTTGGATTATTTTATGAACATATCATTGAGAACGCCACAGTTATTTGGTAGGCCAAGCCGGAGGTCTTAATGTAGACAATAACAACTGCATCTCATTGTAGCAACACCCCCACAGTTCTGGTGTACATGCCTAGAACTACTATAAGTAATTACAGCATTCAATCAGCATTTATGTTTACTCTGATTCCAACGATCTAACTGATGGAATATCTTGTCTTGTTAACTTTGATGGCCTCAGTATCTATCAATTTCAAATACTAATAAAATCTGCGACAGCTTTAGAGTGCACACACGAAAGTGCCAACAGTGTGCAACGCCGGCGAAACAACGACTTCAGCAAAGTGGGGCAACAGAGTGAAAGAAATATTTTTCGTACGTATACCAGGATTGGTAGACCAAATACCTCAACGCATCGTTGATATCAAACATCGAGTCATATTGCGGAACAGAACGACATTGTGTTTCAAGAACTAAATGAAAACCTGCATTAAAAGTGTATTCTCCATATTTCAAGTTCTACTCAGCAGCAGTGAAAATGCCCACAGTCTTCAATAAATAGTGCCTTAACTGAGAGTGTGGTCTACAACAGAGACAGTCAAGGAAAGGAGCGACCAGAGTGTATTTCCACGGTGATGCGTCGGTCCAGGAGGAGGACATAAATAAGATAAGTGGTTTAATGTTTTGTGGCATAAGTCCTTCCTATATTTTACGTGGTAGAGCTCCTTCTTTCTGTCTATATAGGTTATATGTTTCTATGTTTTACGTTTTTTTTGGTCTTTTATGGGGATTTTGGAATACCTCTTAGGACGGTCCCAAAATCAAAATGTCTGTAAGGCCAGCATATAATTCTTTCTAAGTGAGGCCCAGCGAAAAGTGCTGTGTATTATAGCGCTCACTTCGAATTTATTATATCCAATTTCTGTCTCAGTTGTGATGTCATGTTCTTGATTGTAGTTCGTAAGTGTTGACTGTTTTTATATTAAGTTCTTCAGCATTATCGTTGTTAATCTGCTGCTCTCATCTTATTATCATTTAGTTAATACATATATTAATGTTGTTTGCGTCTTGATCTTGTCACTGTATAGTGGTAGCGATTATTTTATTTTCATAGCATTTGGTTTTCTTTCATTATCTACTTTTCTTTGCTCCCACTATTGTCACATATCGTCTTTGTTTGTACTGTTCTTACTCCAATCTTTATGATGATTTCACGATACCTGCGGTTGTATATATAAAGTAGTATTCTATTTGTTTATTATTAATCTTCAAGCTCTAAAGAAGTACGATTTCTGGTACTTCATACTTATTGTAGATAAGTATTTATAATTTCGGTTCAAGGAACCAGTAGTAATTGACGATTGTATAAGTGAGACTAAACATTAATAGTAAGAATGGCTACCTTAGAATATTTTATCAAGATAGGACAAACCCTAGGAAAGGAAGGATATGTTTTGGAAGAGTTTGCTTTCACGCAATTGCGTGGGGCTGAAGAAGAAAAAAAAGATTAGACGATATGGCTAGAGACGAGAGGGCACGTGAGAGAGAAGAAAGAACAAGATTAGCTGAATTGGAACATGAACAGAAAATGGCAGCTATCGAACTTGAAAAATTAAAACTACAGCAACAAGATAACCTGAGGAATCTGGTAAATTCTGGGTCTGAAAAGAAGAACCACACATCTAATTTTAAGTTTCGCCTACCCAATTTTTCTCCAGGGGTATATGACGTTTCATGCTTCCTACACCGTTTTGAGTCATTATGCATGGAATTTAATATTCCAAGAGCATCATGAGCAATTCGTTTAGAATCCTACTAGACAGGGGACTCGTTAACAGCGGTATACACGTTGGACGAGGAAAATAGAAGAAATTATGACGCAGTCAGAACACTCTTGTTAAGAAAATATCATTTAGATGAAGAAGGCTCCCGCCAACGTCTGAAGAAATTGATACCAGAAACTAACAAGGATTTCGGAGAATTCATCTCATCAATTAAGATGTGTTTCAATCGTTGGGTGGAACTGGCAAAAATTGATCGCACTTTCGAGGGATTAATAGACCTAGTGCTGAGGGATAAGGTCTTATCATCTTTAAGTCCAGAATCACTCGCCTACTTACACGAACGGAAGCCGGATTCTCTTACAATGATGGAATCATTAGTGCGCCAACTTATGACGGCATATCCGGGTAAGACATTCGGTAACACTAATGTTAAGGAAGATCTACCTGTGTGCTCCGCTCGTCTCATGCAAACGAATAATATTAGGTCTCGAACTCAAAGCGTGGATAGGAACTTCGATCGAAATACTAGATCATTTCGAGAGCGCTATTACTTTATACGCCGCCAATCTCCACACCGGGGTGATTTCTACCGTTATTATGATAGTGGATCACCTCTACATAATGACACTCGAACCAATTACTCTTGGCATCGATACCAAAATGGAAGCAATAGAAATTATTACAGAAACCAAAACACTAATGAACCTATTTCTCTACATTGTCCTGGATGTACTTGTCCCAAACATGTTAACAATTCACAAAAGGGAAGAAATAGAGGTAGAAACTTCTACCTCACCACTTCGGTGTACTACAAACCCACCGATGCACACAGTTACCTCCTTTATACTTCCTCTCATCCTCCGGCTTGTCGGGACTCCTTGCCTTTCTCACAACTTCTCCGCCTCCGTCGGTTATTCCAAGATGATGACAACTTTCTATGCCGAGCACAAGAAATGTTGGACTTCTTCCGTAACAGACAGTATCCAGAAGATGTTCTTACCTCTGCTTTAGAACGTGTTCTCCCTATCTCACGTCTAGAGGCCCTCAAACCCCGCCAAAAAACCTCCTCTGATGGAGTCAAGTTAATAATGACCTATCACCCTCACAGCACTGCTGTCAAAAGGATCCTGTTTCGCCACCTACCTCTCCTCCAAGCTGACCCAGTGGCGCGGGAAGCATTTAGTGAGCCACCCTTGCTGGCATATAGACGGGACAAAAATTTGAGGGACCTCCTAGTCCACAGCCGTCTGAAAACCGTCAACGATGGCCACTTTGGAACCAAGCCATGTAACCGTACACGATGTAAGACATGTCAGTATGTAATCGAAACACGTTCAGTCTCGTTCCCTAACGCCAAGTTCACCATCACCCATGGCTTCACATGTGAGTCACGCAACGTCATTTATGCTATTACATGCAAACGTTGCACCATTTCGTACATCGGCCAAACGGGCACACGACTGGGCGACCGATTCTGCAGACACCTCTATGACATCTCTCAGTTTAATTCCACACCTGTGGCCATCCACTTCAATGGCCCTGACCACCACGGTGCCACTGACTTCCAGGTGACAGCCATCAGATACTGTTCCTCGGACGCCAACAGTCGGTTTCGCCAGGAACAACGCCTCATCCATCTTATGGGTTGCCTCAAACCACACGGTTTGAATACCCAACATTCTTTTGTCTGAGACGCCTTTCTCTATCGAGTCCCTGTTGTATTATGACTTTCTACTTTGATGCGATCACCCTTTTTTTTTTTTTTTTTTTTTAAATTACCATTTTTTAAATTTAATAATTCATTTATTTATTTTTTTTTTAAAATTTGTTATTTTATTTTATTTAAATTATTATTATTATTATTATTATTTTTTTTTTAAATTATTTTTTTCCTTTATTATTTTTTATTTTATTTATTTCTTTATTTAGTTTTTATTTTTATCTATTTATTTATTTGTTTTAAATTTATTTATTATTATTATTTATTTATATTTTATTTATTTATTTATTTATAATTTTTTTTAAATTTCATTTATTATTTATTGATTACGTTTTTCTCACTCTTTTCCAGTTTTTCATTATTTCTTATTTTTATATACTATCAACTTCCTCTTTCCAGTTTAGTGGCAGCCATCTTGCTTTGCTTCACATGTGACTGGACTATTAAGGGAGTTTTTTTTCTCTTATTTTTATAGTTTCATGTTCTCTACTTAATTCTCATTTTCTTTCCCTCCTGTCTCTTGTTTGTCTGTCCCTGACGAAGGCCTTGTGGCCGCAACGTAGGTTTTTCTTGTCCTTCTCCTTGTAAGACGTATTACTATTTGTGTGGGTGTGTGTGTGTTTTTTTTTTCAACTGTAGAAACTTCTATGGTAATGACTACTTCACATATGCGAATGCCTGTCAAGATAATAATCATGGCATGGAAAACAAAGAGGACAATAATACCAACCATGCGAATGCGTGCAGTGCAGACTTGCATAATGAGGTATGTTGCACGGAATGTGAGACTCTTTTTAAATCAGATGTAACTTCAAGATTGTTATGCGGGCATCCTTTACCTGCACTGGCAGTACATGATGGCACAGGGTCTTTGACTTTTAACAAAGGTTTTTTCAATAATAGACTTGTTTTAGTCTTGAGGGATATCGGAAGTACCACTGTAGGTGTTAGAAAGTCATTAGTTGACCAATCATGTTTCACAGGTACCAAAGTTAAGTGTATAATCTTCGGGGGTACAGTAGAGTACTATCCCATGGCAGATGTTTTTATTGATACACCATTTTTTACAGGAAAGGTTAGAGTTTGTATGCTCGATCGTCTAATTTCGGATGTTGTTTTAGGGAAAATTACTGGCATAACGGAATGCACAAAACAGGACATCTCTAACTGGGAAGGTCATCACATGATATCTACAAATGCTGCCATTACTAGAGCGCAACAAAATGTTCAGACACAGAGCGAAAATGAGATGAACAATTGTGAAATGCAGCTTACCATGATAAGTAAAGAATCATTTAGTGCTGTACAAAAAACAGATACCACATTGACAAAACTTTTTCATTTGGCAACGTCAGAAAATATTATATGTACAAAAACATCGAGATATTGGTTCCAAATTAAAAATAATATCTTGATCCGGAATTTCGACGATTTCACAACAGTAAAAAAACAAATAATTGTGCCCACACCTTATCGACCTTTAGTCTTGAGACATGCCCACGATGCAAATTGCGCAGGTCACATGGATATCGCGAAAACAAAGTATAGGATTTTAGCTTATTTTTACTGGCCATGCATTAATAAGGACATTGAAATATTTTATCGCCCGTGTGTTACATGTCAACGAGTGGCGCGAAAGGGGGCTTTCCATATGGCACCTATTCAGGCCACATATGTTTCTGTGCGCCCCTTTTCTAAAATGGCAGTCGATATTATTGGTCCTCTGTCAGTCGCATCTGCCAGAGGCAACAAATATGTCCTAACGTGCATTGACATGTGCACAAAATGGCCAGAAGCTATTACTTTGAAGAATATTGCGACTAAGGACGTAGCTGATGCACTCTTTCTCATTTTTTGTCGTTTAGGATTTCCAGAGGAGATATTGTCCGATAGAGGTACACAATTTGTATCTGAGGCAATGTCTAAGGTGATGAGCTTATTTTTGATGGAAAGATCTCTGAGTTCGATCTACCATCCGATGTCGAACGGTATGGTAGAGCTTCTAAATTCCACATTAAAGCAACTGCTTGGCAAAGTACCTGACAAGCATCCTCAGGATTGGGATAGATTACTGCCCGCAGTACTGTTTGCTTATCGGGAGGTGCCGAATGAGCAAACAGGATTTTCACCATTTGAATTGTCACGAACGGTTTATAGAATGAATGTCAGTACTCATGCCCCGGTGGGAGCTAGATATGTTTATGTAAGTTGTGAATTGAAGTGAGTGAATGTTAAGTTTCACTGTGGGCATGAATGCATTAGTAGCAGTAAGCACTAATGTCGAGTTCACGGGCATGGCTGAGTTGTTTTGAACGAAGTGGAGGTGAAGACTGGTCAGGTGTGAAAAGGGCCATGTATGGAAAAAGGATTGAAGAGAGATTAGAGCTAGGAGAGATTACGTGGAGAGTGAAGGCGAAATGATTGAAGAAAAATAGGAAATATATGGAGACATTGTAAAATTTGTTCCATGAGATGCTGTTCTAATTATGCACATCATACATTGTGCTTTTCTTATGTGATGATTTATGGCCAAAGCGGCAGTCTGCCTGTGTTATTGTGTTATACTCAAGTTTGTGACATAAAGTCGTCGGATATCGTATCTACGTGATGGAGTTTAGTGAATTAACCTTCAGCTGTGAATAACGAGCCATGTTTGTCGCTCCATGTGTATGTAATACATATTTGTCAATGTGTACACACAGCAAGCACTTGACAATTTTGGGGGACTCGTAAGTGGAAGAGAGGACCCACCCCTAATTTTCTGCAGAATTTTTGACAATCTCGCATTCTCATGAATTGTTGTTGAAAAATTATGTCATGCGGAACAGAGAAGTAGGCCTATTTCTTTGAATCAGGTCACAGGAACTTAATGTGCAAAACTGAAGTCTTCATTTTAGTGATTGTCAGCAATGGTATTGCTGCAGAAGGACTGAATATTTAAGAACGAAAAATAGTTTAATCACTGGCAGAGAGGTGAAGGGACAGTTTTGAAGAAATCGACAGAGTTATTTTTGAAAGTAGCACGAAGTAAGTAAAGGCGGTAACCAGTCTTGTTTACCTCAGCGCACTGATATTGTGTTATTCCGCCCCGTGATGAGTGTGCTGATCGGTCGTCAATTTATCTTTGCTGTGTAGTTCGGCATGACTTGATAAGAAAAAGATCGTCTGCTGGGTCTTGTAATGGAATAACAAGGCCATTGTGTTGCGGGTGATCGGCTGAAATCGTAACATCTTGCCTGGAGATAATGTAAGCAGTGAGAGAGGCATTTTCCTTTGCTACCCCTTGGACCAGTAGTGAAGAAGATCCGGTTCACCGTGTACTGAGAGCTGAGGTGCGCGTAGGAGCTGATTTCGACATTTGACTGTGCTGTGTTGCAACGTGAAGTGTGTTGTTTGTGGTGTCCATCATTGAGCTGTAACACCGGGACTCCAAGCCTGCGCCTATCTCAAGTGGAGCAGCGGACACAGGATATTGTTAAGTTAAGTTTATTATTAATTTTGTTAATTTCCAGTCTTCTGTTTACTTGACTTGTGCGTCTGTATATCTCCTTTTATATATATAGGCTATACTTCTTTTAATTAATTAATTTCTTTATTTTTTTTTTGCTTGATAAGGTTATTGCCCGGAACTAATAGTGGGTTTTTTCCATTCTTCTTCAATAGCATTTTTGCAGATTAATTAACGTTATACGTGAAACCTATGATCTGTTATATCCAAAGGTGTACTAAAC
Source organism: Oreohelix idahoensis (assembly GCA_024509875.1). Taxonomy (NCBI): domain Eukaryota; kingdom Metazoa; phylum Mollusca; class Gastropoda; order Stylommatophora; family Oreohelicidae; genus Oreohelix; species Oreohelix idahoensis. The sequence goes on from JAMPIV010000604.1 coordinate 138,446, forward strand.
TTAGTTTATTTTGATACTAGTTCCTTTCAGCACATGACAATTTTGCATCGTCATATCTAGACTTCCTTCTGTCTATCACTTCTACAGTGTACTCGAAACTTATGTTATTTTTACATTAGCTCTTGTTACTATTTAAATATTCATATATTCATTCCTGTTTGCCCTTGCTGCAGGGTGCACGAGGAGAGCTCTTGGGGTACTTCATTGTCCAGTGTTTTGTTTTTGTTTCGTTCATATTAGTGTGGTAGTATTTAATTTCGATTTCTGTATCAGGGTGATTTTGAGTGGTGAGCACAATCCATCTTTCTTCATTGAAGAAATTTGCCTTGTGTCGTCTTTAATAGGTTTTGTGAGACAAATTGCGCTGTAGGGAACCCAATCTGTCTAAGACTTGGGGAGTTGTGAAGCCTCGTGTAATTTGTGGAACAATTGTTGGCGTTAGTTGTTTGCGTTTAGTTTGTTTACTTATTGTCTTGTATACTAGTCTTTCTTTCGTGGTGTTTTTCTGTCGCGATTCTCAGTCCTTTGCTCTGCTATCCGTGTATATAAGTTATTTTACGATATCCTGTTTTTGTTCGTTTGATAGGTTTGGGTGTAAATATAAGGTCTATTCTTACTTTCTTGGTCTATAACTTCCTCTCCATCGGCCTATCAGTTGTTGTAGTGACGGGTGTTTTGTGATTATCATTTCAATCATCATCATACCATTTGTGTTAACATAAGCAGACACATTTTATTTTGGTCTATTACAGTTTGTAATGCCTACAGACTGATACAAGAGATTGACCCAGTGTGTAGACCCAGTGTGAGGAGTTGTTCAAAATCTGTTGTGTATGACAGACCTTCTTCACAGGTGGAGGGGCATCCACTATAGTTTTCCAGACACCATTTGACTTATCAAGTGGTATACGTTTTTTTTATCTTTCCTTAATTCATTTTTTCATAGTTATCATAGTTGAAAAATATTGCAGGATGACTAGCCTCTTGGATTTTATCACCAAGGGACAGGCACTTGGTAAATATGGGGATGAACTTGAATTATGGGTTGAGACTAAATTCGCGGATGCTGAGGAACGGAGGGAACGCAACGAGGAAAGAGATCTAAGGAAGTTAGAAATTGAGGCTGACAGGGAAGCAAAGAAAGAAGAAACAAGGAAAGCTGAAATTGAGGCTGAAAGGGAAGCAAAGAAAGAAGAAACAAGGAAAGCTGAAATTGAGGCTGAAAGGGAAGCAAAGCAGGAAGAGACAAGGAAAGCTGAAATTCAGGCGGATAAAGAAATTACTTTGAAGAAACTGGAACTTGAGGCTGCTAGTTCTAGACCAGCTACTAAGGAGTCTACTCGTCCTTTCAAGCCGCGACTCCCGTTCTTTGTTGAGGGCGTCGATATGATGGACGTGTATCTAGAAAGGTTTAAACAAGAACCAGTATCTTGGAAGGTCAAGAAAGAAGATTGGCCATCTCCGCTCAATAATTTGCTCACCGGAAAAAGTTTACAATGTGTATTTGCTTTGCCAGTAGAGGATCGCATGAATTATGACACGATGAAAGAGACACTGCTTCGAAGATTTAGACTGACAGCTCAAGGGTTCCGTGAAAGATTTAAGGAGGCTATTCCTACAACAAGCAATGACTTTAGTGAGTTTATTGCGGAAATCAAGTTGCTGTTCAATAGGTGGATTGAACTATCAGGTATTGTGAAGGATTTTGACGGGCTATCTGACCTTATGCTACAGGACAAGTTTCTATCGTCTTGCAATCCAGAGTTAGTGGCTTTTCTACAAGAGCGAAATCCAAAAGATATAAATATTATGTCAGAGCTAGGGCAGCAGTATGTCAATGCGCACCCGGGGAAACCAATTCACAAGCAGATAGTTGCTGAGACCTTTCCAGCTTGTGTGGCTCAAGACAAAACTGAAAAGAAGCCATACATACATCCTCGGACCCGCAGCTTAGACAGGTATGTTGATAAAGATGGTGGAAATAGAAGATAGAACGGGGACAAAAGATATTCTCCTAAGAGACAGTACCCTTCTTTTGGGTCAGGCTACAGTAGAAGGGGTTGTTATAAGTGTGGCTCAAGGCGTCATCTATCTTATCAGCGTGGGAGGGACCCAGAGAGGTGTCCCTTCAACCCACAAAGAAGTCCATATACCAGCCCAAAGAAAAATTATAATGGCAGTCCAAAGAGAAGCCCTTACAAGCGCCAAGAGACGGATTCCAACTGCACCAATTGTAATGAGAGAAGAAACAGTCGAAAAGAGAGCCCAAAGGAAAACACTGAGCACGCAAATTCAGCTACTGTCCTTGATACATTTAATAGCGAGGAGTGTGAGGGGTGCAGACCATTGTTCGAGCCTGATGGCAAGCCTATTTCAATATGTGGCCACACTTTGCCTTGCCTTTCATCAGCTGATGGGAATGGCACCTTAACTTTACATAAGGGTTTTGTGGAGAATAAACCTGTATCTGTTTTGAGGGACACGGGCTGTACAACCATTGCCATTAGGAAGACATTGATTAAGGATATGTATTATATTGGAAAGATGGCCAAATGCATTACGTTTGGTGGTAATGTCGAGTACTATCCATTGGCGATTGTGCAGATCTACACCCCTTTCTTGTCGGGTAGAGTTCGAGTATGCGTCCTTGACTCGCCCGTCGCTGATCTCATTATTGGAAATGTTAATGGGGTTCATGATTGCACCAGTCAGGATATTGAGGAGTGGGAAAATGGGCATGATTTGTTTGCTAACGCAGTAATGACGAGGGCTCAGACTAAGGCTGATGATGCAAATATTATGATATCGCAACCCAGTAATATCTCTTGGGTGCCTACTGTTGCTGGAATTACAGCATCTGATTTTGTAGACATGCAGAAACAAAACATTTCACTTCTGCCTTTGTTTCGGTTGGCTGAGTCCAAGAACATACGGCATACCAAGTCTGCTCGATACTGGTTTGAGGTTAGGAACTCCATTCTAATCAGATGCTTTGCGGAGCAACATTCAGTCATTACACAAGTGGTTATTCCAGTGGAACTGAAGAATACAGTGTTAAGGACAGCACATAATATCCCTTTTGCGGGTCACATGTGTATTGCGAGAACTCGCTGTAGAGTGTTGTCCCAGTTTTACTGGCGTGGATACAATAAGGATGTGAAGGTTTACTGTCGGTCGTGTAAAGTGTGACAGAAGACAAGCCAGAAAGGAAGGACTCCCAAGGCACCATTAGTAGCAACAGATTTGGCAGTTCGCCCTTTTCAGAAGGTTGCAATAGACATTATTGGGCCCCTTCTAGTTATGTCTGATCGGGGGTATAGATTTATTCTAACATTGGTTGATCTATGTACGAGGTGGCCTGAAGCATTGCCAATGAAATCCATCACATCAAAGGATATAGCAGAGGCTCTAATGAGCTTATTTAGCAGATTAGGATTTCCTGAACTGATTTTGTCTGACAGGGGCCGGCAGTTCATTTCAGAAGAGATGAAACACACATCTAAACTGTTAGACATAGCCCAAGTGTTAACCACCCCTTATCATCCTCAGAGCAACGGGAACTGCGAGTGGTTCAATGGAACACTGACAAGAATGCTAGGTAAGGTTGCAGGAGATTTTCCACAATTGTCAGATAGATACCTACCGAGAGTTTTGTTTGCATACAGGGAGATGCCACAGGAGAGCACAGGATTCTCACCGTTTGAGCTAGTATTTGGCGCAAATCCTCGGGGTCCCATGAAAAGTTTGAGAGACTTAGTAACCGGGAATTACGCTGATGATAGCGTCAGGTCAAGTTATGAGTATGTCGTTGACTTGCGAGAGCGCATAATTACATCCTGTTCGATAGCACGTGAGGCATTACAAACATCGGGTGCAAGGTATAGAGCATTTGCCAATAGGAATAGCAAACTTGTATCCCTCAGTCCTGGCAGCGAGGTATGGTTGTTGCTACCTACCAAGGAAAATCACCTGCTAGTGAGCTGGCAAGGCCCATTTCAAGTAAAGAAACAGATTACCGATGTGGATTATTTGATATTAGTCCGAGGGAAGGAGAAGATTTTCCATATTAATATGCTAAAACCATATGTAGTACGTCCAACTGAACTGGAACCAGTTGTGAACGCTGTTCTTGATAGTACAGTTACTGAAGCTAGTGCAGCAGTCATCGAGGAAGATGGAGAGAAAGGTGAGGAGGTCAATCTCCGGATCCCACTATTGCCATTGGTTGCTTCAGAATCATGGAGAGATGTAGAGGTCTCTGCATCTCTCCCACCGCATCAGAGGAAACAGGTGAAGTCACTGCTGTGCGAATTTCAAGATGTGCTCACAGATATTCCTGGAAGAACTGATTTAGTTGAGCATGATATTAAACTGACCTATGGAGGGCCCATCCTGGTGAGACCATATCCTATTCCACTACATTATACTTCTGCGGTTGAAAAAGAAGTGAATGATATGTTACGCTTAAGTGTTATCTCCCCATCTGAATCATCATACTCATTTCCCATGGTCATCGTGCGGAAGAAGGATAAATCCCAACGGATATGTATAGACTTCCGCCGCTTGAATAGTGTCACAGTGATAGATGCGGAACCTATGCCCAACCAAGAGGTCCTCCTATCCCAAATAGCGGGGGCAAAGTATTTTACCAAACTAGGCTTATCAAGGGGGTATTGGCAAATTCCCTTAGCAGAAGGCGCTAGGCTACTTACAGCATTTTGTACCCCTCAGGGTCTTTTCCAGTTTAATTATATGTGCTTTGGACTGATGAATGCCCCTGCAGCGTTTGTGAGAATGATGAGAATGCTTTTGAGGGGGACAGAAGGATGTTATCACATATATTGATGACATCTGTTTGTTTCATGACACGTGGGATGAACATGTAGAGGGATTGAAGTCACTGTTATCTTGCCTTCGGGTGCATCACCTTACAGCAAGACCCAGTAAGATTAAGGTGGGGTTTCAGGAGTTAACGTTTCTGGGGTATGTGGTAGGACAGGGTGTTTTAAAACCAGTTGATCAGACAGTTGGAAGAATTTTGAATTTGCAACCTCGCAAAAACAAAGAAACAAGTACGTAGTTTACTCGGTCTGATAAATTTTTATCATAAATTTATCCCCAGGTTCTCTTCATTGTCGGCAGCTCTAACATCACTCACTAAAAATGGCACGCCAAACAGAGTGGTCTGGACTGAAGAGTGTGATAGAGCACTGAGGAACATCAAGGCTGTATTCTCCAGCGAGCCCATTCTTCTACTGCCAGACTTGGCTAAGCCTTTTGTACTGAGAACTGATGCTTCTGCAGTGGGCATTGGTGCGTCTCTTATGCAAGAACATGATGGGTTTCTACATCCTGTCATGTATGTCAGCAGGAAGTTGCTTCCGGCTGAAACGCGATATGCCACTATATAGAGAGAGTGTTTAGCTATTATTTGGACTGTGTCCAAACGCTTTAGGTATTTGTTAGGATCTCATTTTGTGCTGTAAATGGACCATAGCCCATTGATTTTTCTTAAGTCATTTAGATCACCAAATTCACGTTTGACAAGGTGGTCTTTGTTGTTACAGCAGTACTTCACTGTTTTTCCTATTCAGAGTAAATTAAATGTCCTTGCAGATTCATTATCCAGATTATGAACACTTGCTTGTAGTAAATGGGTGTGTTTTTTTAACCACCATTTCTATATAGTATTTGAAACTTGTACATGAGTAATGTTTTGTCAACTGTATTCTGCATGATTTTTGTATAAGCTAAGTTCTTATCATATGTTTTGTATCCAGTACATGGTTATAGAATAGATATTCTCCGAGTAGTCAATCCACAGAGCTGAGTACATTCAAGTTGATCTGCCTGATGATGATCTTACACGCTTCTTGGACGGGAAGAGAGATGCAATCAAGTTTCCACCTGCCAGTGCAAAAGGGCTTTGGGAACAGCTGGACGAAGCCTTGGCAAAAGAGTTGGATAACAACCTGAAGCAGATAACTTTGGAGAAGAAGCTGGAAATCTTCGGCGACATAATATATCTGCACTGTCGCAAAGTGTTGGGAGTGAGGGAGGCAAGGGAAAGTAACCCACCACGAAAAAGTAGAAGACAAATTAAAATAGAAGAAATCAGGAAACAGAAGAAGCATGCCCGAAAACTGTTCAAGAACGCAGTTGCCGCAGAGAAGGAAGGGTTACGACAGGTTTTGGGAGCACCTGAAAATCCAACATAATGCCCTTTGTAGAGCAGAAAGGTTGTGCAGGAAGAAAAGGAAGACTCGAATGGATAGGGAAAGATTCTTCAGGGAGCCCTTCAAGTTTGCCAAAGAACTGTTTGAGCAACCACGGTCGGGTACGCTAAACATCAGGAAAGAAGACCTGGAAGAACACCTTGGAATGACATATTCAGATGGTCGCAAAGATGAGCCGCTCAGCAGCATGGCAAGCCTTAAATGGCTGAGTAAGCCAGGAGCTGAATTTGACACCAAGCCCCCAATGGTGCAAGAGGTAGAAAGCATTGTCCAGAAAGCTCGATGCAAGTCAGCTCCAGGTCCTAATGGTGTTCCATATGTGGTATATAAGAGATGCCCTGAGGTGCTCAAACGACTGCTCCGTTTACTGAAGAGTGTATGGAAAACCCAGCTTGTAAGCAAGGAATGGAGAAAGGCGAACGGAGTCTACATCCCGAAGGAACAAAATTCCACAGACATCAGTCAGTTCAGGCCAGTCTCACTACTCAATGTGGAAGGGAAGATATTCTTCTCAGTGATGGCGAAAAGACTCACTACATACCTCTTAGAAAATGGGTACATTGACACCACCATTCAGAAATGAGGTATCCCAGGTACACCAGGATGTCTAGAGCATGCCACAATGATCTGGGAAGCAATCCAAAAGGCAAAGTCTGAGAGAACAAACCTCCATGTAATCTGGTTGGATTTAGCGAATGCTTATGGATCCGTTCCACACCAGATTTTGTGGCAGGCCCTAGAAATGTATCATGTTCCACAAGAGATTGCAGCAATTCTGAAGCTGTATTTCGCATTGTTTGTTGTCAGATTTTCAACCAGAGAGTACACAACGAAGTGGATTGGCCTTGAAGTTGGAATTGCGATGGGATGTACCATCTCTCCAATACTATTCGTGATGGCTATGCAGGTAATCCTCAATGCGGCTGAAGGAATGGCTATAGGTCCAAAGCTCGGTGGAATGTGTCACATGCTACCGCTCAAAGCATTCATGGATGACACAACAATTCTGACATCAGATGAACATCAGGCCCGGAGGATGTTCGCACGCCTGGATGAACTAGTCAGCTGGTGCAGAATGAGCTTCAAACCCAAGAAGTCGAGAAGCCTATCAGTCAGGAAAGGGAAGATAGCAGAGGTCATATTCACGGTTTCCAACCAAAGAATCCCTACTGTCACTGAGGAACCTGTTAAAAGCCTTGGCAGGGTGTACGATGCCTCATTAAAAGACTCAAAGGCAGTGCAACAGACAATAGAAATGGCAGACAGAGGGCTACAGATCATAGACCAAATCAGAATCCTGGGAAAGTTCAAACTGTGGTGCCTCCAGTTCATGTTGATACCGAAATTGCTGTGGCCACTGCTTGTATATGAAATAAGCACTAGTACAAAGGAAGCTATAGAGCAGAAGGTCAACAAGTTCATGAGAAAATGGCTAGGGGTACCACCAGGTCTGTCAGATGTAGCACTGTACTGCAAAAAGTCAAAACTTCTGCTTCCTTTCAAGTCAGTTGTTGAAGAGTACAAAGTTGGAAAGGCAAGGCTTGCAATGATGCTACGCGAGTCAGCTGATGACGTGGTTAAGTCCATTCAGCCCACACTGAAAACGGGAAGGAAGTGGAAAGTGGAAGAAGCTGTTGATGCTGCCCAAGAGTCACTCAAACTGAGGGAGGTAATCGGATACACACAAACGAATAGACGGGGATTTGGTCATGGAGACATCCGCTGGTAGTCCAAGGCATCAAGCAGGGAGCGCAGAGACATGGTAGTTCTGGAGATACGAGGAGCTGAGAATGATAAGAGGTTGCAAAAAGCAGTGCAGCAGGTCCAACAAGGCCAATGGACTACATGGGAAGGAGCCCTGCAGAGGTCCTTGACATGGAATGATATATGGCATATGGCACCTCTTAGGCTCAGCTTCGTTGTCAGATCACTCTATGACCTGCTGCCGTCGGCCACCAACCTTGTGAAATGGGGAAAGCCGGATGATGAGCAGTGCCCCCAGTGCCAGGGGAGGCAGACATTAGAACACGTGCTCTCAGCGTGTAAGGTGTCATTAGGGCAAGGGCGGAACACTTGGCGCCATAACAAAGTGCTAAATGAGCTTGCTGCGTCAATAGATTTGGCATGGATGAAGGCGAATAGCAAACCCAGGCCGAGCACCGCAAATACTTACTTTCTGAGGGCAGGAAAGTCGGCACACCCCAAACCGAATAAACCTGGTAGCAGTTTACCATCTCTTCTTGACTGTGCAAACGATTGGGAGATGGCGGTAGACCTACCTGGACGAGGGGCATATCCAGAGAGTATCCGAAAATCGCGGAGACGGCCGGATATAGTGCTTCATTCTTCAGCAACGCTTCAGGTCATACTGATTGAACTGACCGTGCCATTTGAATCCAGATTAGACGAGCAACATTCGTTCAAAGCGGCCAAGTATAGTGATCTGGCCGCGGACCTGAGACACGATGGGTTCACTGCAAGGGTCATGGCTGTTGAAGTGTTCGCAAGAGGGCTTGTGGCTGCATCAGTGTATGATCTATTGAAACTGTTGGGGCTGAGGGGACAGTCGAGAACAAGGGCACTGAAGAGGCTTAGTGAAACTGCCGAAAAGGCATCAGGCTGGCTGTGGAACAACCGCAATGGGCAATGGAGATCGTAACAATAAACGCTGCGGTACAGAAAACACCAGGAATTTTTCTAAGTCCACAATACGCTGAGTTTTGTGGTGGACTAGTGAACGGGCTGCGACTCAGGGGCGACAGGCGGTGTATACTATAAGGGGTGTCAGTATCAAAAGTCCAGTGGGGAACGCGCAGTGGCTAGACTCGTTGACTTCGTGATGGTGTCTCATTGTGTGCGACGGAACGAACGGAATAATTTGTCTTCTCTTTGTTACTTTCACAATTGCCTCCACGGCTGGTGGAGTTGTGGATTTTAAAGTTGCTACCGTAAGTGAAATGGGTTCATTTTCGATACAAGACAACAGGAAGCTGAGACGCTTGGGAATCATGACCCAAGTGGGCCCGCCCCCCTTAGAGTGTAAAGGAGTATATAGGGCCGAAACACTTGTCGGATGGGGGGACTTCTTCTGATGATCAGATTGCTTCCTGTTGTATCGCCCTGTAAAGAGTTTCTTATCATGGTGAAATTGATGTAATGTTTATCACCTTTAATTTCGTGTGTAATTAGAGATGAATGATTTTTGCCATATGGTTGCTGTTGTATTTTTCTAGCAACTCGGTTCTATTAAAAATTTAAAAAAAAAATTATTTTTGTGTTCAGAATGTTATTATTGATTATTTGTAGATGGCATATTTTCACACTGATGCTATAGATTTTGCCCACATATGTAATCAGAGGTTTTGGATGGTTGGGTTCCTGATATCTACCACCCATCCAGTGAAAAACTATGTTTTTCACTTGGATAGGGAGGGGTGGATGTCACGAACGGTTTATAGCAGTAAGCGCTAATGTCGAGTTCACGGGCATGACTGAGTTGTTTTGAACGAAGTAGGGGTGAAGACTGGTCAGGTGTGAAAAGGGTCATGTGTGGAAAAAGGATTGGAGAGAGATTAGAGCGAGGAGAGATTACGTGGAGAGTGAAGGCGAAATGGTTGAAGAAAAATAGGAAATATATTAAGATATTGTGAAATTCGTTCCATGAGATGCTGTTCTAATTATGCACATCATACATTGTGCTTTTCTTATGTGATGATTTATGGCCAAAGCGGCAGTCTGCCTGTGTTATTGTGTTATATTCAAGTTTGTGACATAAAGTCGTCGGATATCGTATCTACGTGATGGAGTTTAGTGAATTAACCTTCAGCTGTGAATAATGAGCCATGTTTGTCGCTCCATGTGTATGTAATGCATATTTGTCAATGTGTACACACAGCAAGCACTTGACAAATTGATTTATGGGGCAAAACCTCGAGGACCCATGTCCATTCTCAAACAATTACTGCTGGGTTTGGAAAAAGATCCTGAGGTGAAATCTTCATATCAGTACGTAGTGAATCTTAGAGAAAGACTAATCAACGCATGTCAGTTGGCGACGGAATCATCGGAGTTAGCAAAAGAAAAAGCACCTTCATTTTACAACCAACATAGAAAGTTACGAACATTAGCACCTGGAGATGAAGTCTATGTGCTATTACCACAAAGGGAAAATCGTTTATTAATCTCGTGGAGTGGCCCGTACAGGGTGATCTCTAAAAGAACAGATGTGGATTATGTCATTGAGGTAAAAGGAAAAAATAAAACGTTCTTCATAAATATGCTTCAAAAATTTCACTCAAGATCTGATAATTTACAGTTAGTCTTTGATTCTGTCCTGGAACCTACAGGTCGTCTTGCTTCTATAACAGTTATTAACGAAGATCAAACTTCTTTCCATGATGTTCCTTTATATTTACCATTCATTCCTCTTCAGCCTACAGAGTCCTGGAAAGATGTGTCCATATGCACTGAACTTTCTTGTAATCGTCAAGATGACGTCCGAAGTCTCTTACAGTCTTTTCCAGATGTACTTACTGACATGCTTGGACGAACAAATATCATTTCTCATTCCATTAAACTTAAGGACGATCACCCTATCAGACTACGACCATATCCTACTCCATTCCACTTTCGTGATCAAGTGGAAAGAGAACTTGACGACATGCTCCATCTTAACATCATATCTCCTTCTAATTCACCCTATGCTTTTCCAATGGTCGTCATTATCAAGAAGGATAAATCAGTTTGAATGTGCATAGACGTTTGGCGACTTAACAGTTGTGGCCGGGGCAGGTGTTCCTTAGGACTGGAACGGCACCATATTACCTTCATGTGGCAGTGCCAGTATACGCAGTATTTTCAGTTTACTTTACAGAGAGCAGATGTTTAACTGGCCTAATCACCAGAGATTTAGATTTCTCTCTTAAATTTGTGTTACCAGGTTCGATTTTCTTCTCTTAGGTGTTGATGTAGCGAATTTAATTGAAATGGATAGATTTCTTATCTAGATCTCAAAACTGTAGTAATTCACCTTTTCAACAGCGTTCGATTTCATGCAAAACTTTTAATATCTTTCAGCATGAAACTTAAAATTTCAACAAAGTCTGGAATTCAGAACATTTTTACAATAATAAGTATAATAAAATTCTATCATCTCATCAGATGCTTTCATCGATGCAAAAAAATCCCTTTTTGCATCCTTGCCTCGTAGGCCTACTCAATTGTCAAATATGGCGAACCTTCTCATTCCACCGTGTTCCTTCTTTTAAGTTACAGTCTTATTTTAGGTTCGACGACATTTACCCATCTCCTCAGATTTGTCCTTGATTTCTTTATAATCATAAGCATTCCTTGAGTTAAATGCTTTCCATCACAAGAATATTTTCTACTCTACATGGTTTGAGGTGTAAGACTATTTTTTGCAAATTGACTCAAATCCTCGAACCTAGTTCTGCTGCGACTAGGGTTGGGAGCTCTATTCAAAATACATATTTAACGATTGTCACTACTTACGCCAGTAAGAAATATATATATATATATAACCACTCAATGTCCTGAAATACACATTTTATAAGAAATGTTGAAGTTTGATTTTCTCAAACTAAGAAATATGTAGAGCTGGACCAGATACGACCTCTTGAGTTGCGCTCTTTCATTCTACTGCCAAAATGGCGTCGTTGTTCCACTTTCCCCGGGGTAAATCTGAGCTATCCGATTGGTCAGGGGAAATCACCCAATTATTAGAAATGGCGTGTAGAAGCGACTCTACCCTAAATATGTGACACTATTTATTATTTTCTGTTTCTCATAAAATATAAAATTATGGGGTGGTCTGTGCTTCCTCTGTCTTGTAAGAATATAGTCTGTTTCCAAAGGAACAACTATGTACACGGCCACATATAGATCCCGGGGCTCCGCAAATGTATCCCGTAGGGAGACATTTGAGTACTATCAATAACAAAAATCCATCCCCAAAAATTTCTAAGTTCAAAAAAAATTTTCAGAAAAATTTAAAGTTCAAAAATTTTTCTAAGTCCAAAAATATTTCCAAAAAATTTAATCCAATTCCTATACTGGGGTCCTATGTCTATATGAGGTCGTCTGCTATGTAAAAAAAAACTAGTAGTGGACATCAACTTCAAAAAGTGTAACTTATTCATCACATCATAATATTTTTCACCAAATTTACAAATTGGCAACACTGCCCAACAAAATCTGCAAAACACTCATAAGGTCATCACTAAAAAAATGTGATGAGTGGCAACACTGGGGAATGAACAATAAACTATCTTATTTGCAGAACTTGGCTGGATTATCATAATCTATTACATTTCATTCAAAAATATAGTTGATTACATTCTTTTGGATGTGGTAGGGGTGTTATCTCTTTTCTGTACTGTTATTTGCTCCATATTAAAAGCCTGCAAGTACTAAAAAAAATCTTTTTTTTTTTCTGGCGTACTTATTTATTCTATTTTTCAAGTACTCTGCAATATCCTTAGTAATGTCCAGGATCTCCAATTCCTATGGTAATGACAATCCACTTTCATAAAATAGCCAATGTTCTCATGGGTACTCATCATGTTCTCTTTTTTTTTCAGTGAATGAGCCACTTGCTCATTATTACATGTAGAAAACATCTCTAAACATAATATGCATATTTATCAGACGATAATACGACCAGCATCATTTTTATAAGTAATCATTTTTCACAATAAAAGCATTGAAACCTCATGGCTTATCCTTATTTATCTATCTGAATGTTTCCTTGTTATAGACATTTTCTAAATGGTAAGTGTATAAATTCGTTCTAAGTCCGTCACTGTAGAAAATGTTCTATATTACATTTTTTTTTTTTTTTTTTTTTTTAAATATGTGATGTTTGTCTCCAATATCCGTACGTCTGGTGGTGATCCTGTCCATTAGTCAGTTATTTCTAATCATTCCTTCTTTTCTGTCAATACAGTATTTTTTCTGTGAACTCTTTCCTAGAAATATTATTTTATATATATATATTTATTCTTCAAAGATCTTCTTTGACTTCCCATACATCAATTTTCAAACATCACATTATTCAGCAACCAACAGACGAATGTGTTACTATCATATTATGAAATATAAGGGAAAAGAAAAATATAGTTTCCAAATCATCATGAATTTTCTACATTGGGTTCCGTATTACTTTATTTTCTCTTTTAAGACAACTGCTTATACTCTTGACAATATGTATCCATGTTGTCACTCTCGAGGCATCCTTGTATACAATTTATATTTGTCTCCTTTTTTTTTTTTCATAACACCAATGTATCATTTATGGTGTTCCAATATCATTGTATCTATTCTAGTCCTCCTGTTATCTTGAGAATTCATCCTTAGTAACTCCCTATGTACCTTATCTAGCAATACCTTTATGCAAAACACATCAAACAATTATTTATGGAACTATCAACTGAGATGTAAGAACTTTTGACAATATGAGATGAAAAAAAAATTTTGGGGTCATCACTCAAAAAAATGTGACATAGAAAGGAAGAAAATAATCAATTGATCGTGAGGAATCTACAATATTCTCGTAAGACAAAGTTCCTGGCACTCTGACTACTATTTATCCATATTATTTCTGGTTATCCTTGCATACAGTGTACCATTTCCATTTTCTTTATAAGTCCAATTCCTCGCTCATGGTGCTCCAATATTTAAAATGTGGATCCTTCCTATTCCTCTTATTCTGTACTGGAAATATATCCTTACTAATTGTCCATGTACTATATTTGCGAATATTTATCATCAATATATCAACTAATCATTTATAGAACTATTAACATAAATGTCTAGACTTTACTAAAACATGAACAAAAACATGTCTTTTTACATATGTGCAAAATTTCGACACCAACTCTGCCTTCGCTGGTCGAGGGTTAGTCAGAGTTATGTGGTGCCTGTAACATCCGCTGACTACAGCCAGATGGGTGACTTATGGTACTTATAATTCAAAAATCTCATCCGTCAGTTATCTTAAGTGTGGGGCGGGGGTCTATTTCATGGTGTCCTTGACCAAGTTTGCTGCATTTCTAATCTAGATATTCTTTTTTTTTTTTTTTTCATAGTATCTCCATGATATATCTGTGACATGTCTGTCCTTGGGATAACATTATTTTTTTTTTTTTATCCAATATCCTCGGGGTGAGCAAATCTCAGTGTGTCCACTTTCATCAATCATTTATTTATTTTCTCTCCTGTAATTCTGGGTATGTTATGAGTATTTTAAATTGTCAATTTATTCCAACTATCTTACAACATTCTGTAATTCGTGATAAGGAATAGTCATTTGTTATACAACAATGTTCATATTACAAAGGCAATAAGCAAAAATCAAAGAGATATCTTCTCCAAAATGCGGATGCATCTCTATTTCCTTTACCTCTGGGCGTAGCAATTATTCAGTCATTATTTTTTTTCTCCATTATTTAATCTCCATTTTGTGTCCTTAGTACCTGTGGTTCCATGGGATTATCATAATTCATTTGTGTCTCTTGTCTACTGATAATCCTTCAATAATGACTTCAAATATGGTCCTCATATGTGCAACAATCATCTGCTCTGATTTGTTCCATGGTATTCATCAAATATTCTATTATATCCTTGTCTTATCTCGTAACCACGAAAGACTAAGATTATTCCTCCTCCAATGTTAATGTGGGGGATTTTGTTCATAAACATTACAACAAAATCTCAGCTGTGACAACATAAAGTTTCACCTTAATATAAAATGTCATCTTCATCATACATAACCTGTTGCTTCTTCATCTCATGTGTCATTAGTAGTTATCATGCGGTAATGGGGTATTTCATTTGCTAGGTCAGCATGTGCAAATGCTATTTCTTTAACATGGGCAAAGGCATCATCAACAAATAGGTGCAATTTGTTCAATCTGGGGTTAGCATATACTAATGCTCTCAAGGGATTGTTCATTTGCAGAAAATCAGCATGCACAAATGTCATGGGGGTACTTGTGATATCAACAAAATATTGTTGGAATATCAGGGATCAAGCTGGTGGGGGTATGAGTGGCATAGGGTGATTTATTTATTTTCTTCTTCATCTGCTACCCTCAGGGCAGTCAATATTTTACAATATTGTCTTATCATCCTCAAAATGTGTGTGGGTGGCATATAAACATATAGCATCTTATATAAAAAACATTCTAATTGTTTTTTTTCTTTTATGTCTTTTCTGTTTGTATCACAAGTACTAAAGAATGATAAAAATCAATTCACTAAACACTAGATATTCTAATAGTAAATCCTAACCAATAGGGTTGCAAGTAATAGTTTAGGTTAGAATAGAAGGAATGTTGTAGCAGTGTCTGTTGTCAATAAGTGGCGAGGAAAGGGTACATCAAGGATCTCCTGATTACAACATGATTGTAATTCCAAGGAATGAATATGATTGGGATTTTAAAAAATCACAAGTCTAGAATGTCGTCTCAATATAGTGGAAAGGAAAAATAGTAAGTTAAAGATGTTGTAACAGTGGAGTGAAGAAAATCTTACTATAGAGAGTCAAGGTTGGGATATGGAATCTCTTTAGGAGAATGTTTAAAATTCTTGACAGTACTAATATACATCTGGGTCTAAAATAATAATGTACATTTGAAAATAAATAATCCTGTGGAGAAAAATAGCATAACCTACAATACTAGTTTTGGGTATGAATTATGTGCTGTTAAGAGATATTATAGTAGGAACAGTATGATTGATCAAGGTGGCAGATATCAAGGAGTTTAGCATAATATAGATCAAAGAAATATTAGTATGAGGTAAGAAAAAAAAACTACTGGTGTAAAGTGTCTGCATGAAAATGCTGGTGAATGGAGCGTGGAATATGATCAGTTACAAAAGTGGAGATGAATGTTACAACAGAATAGTGTGACACATGTGTTATAGGTAAAGTTGTGTAGCATTCTAAATATTAAGAAAATGTATGTAACTAAATAAGGGTGTCTGTAAACTCGTAACACCGTGTGTTATCAATTGTTTTAACATTTTTATTTCACAATTATGCTATCTAAAGAAAATCCTCCGTGTGCTGGTCTTGATTTCTTTCTGGGCATCAGTATTCTAAGGCTGGAAAAAATAACTTTCTCAGTGAGGCTTTGACATCTTAGTCTGTAAGCAAGTCATTTGAACTGTCAAAAACTGAAAATAGAGTACATGGGGAGAGTTAGTACATTGTTAAAAAGGTTTGTTCGCATATGCGTTGACCGTGTTCGGATTTGCGAACATATAAAACACCTGGGCGTGTTTTTCAGAACAACTTCGCTAGTTCCTTCACCATCTCTAACCTTGCAATGTCCCGACTGCTTAGGCGAGCATCATACTGAGTAGCAGTGGTGACGGGTGTGATAGGCGACGACACTGCATTTGCTGATTGTTGGGACACTGAGGACATTGACGAATGCGGTGATGGCTTAACATCATTTGATTGCGGTGATGGTTTTACTGTGGTGAGGGTTTGTATGGCTGGAACATCTGTTGGTTTTGAGGCAGGTATATGTTTCGACTTGATTTTTCTTCTGACCTGGTTGTGCTGAACGTTAGCACTGGTTACAATGGGCACAGTAATTTGCACACTGTTGTTTTTGACTAGTTGAGATGAGGCTAACACTTCTCGGCTTGGTTTTGGAACATGATTGCATTTCTTCAGAATCTTTCGTCTGATATAGTTGTGCTGTATACGCGGAATTTTGTTGCTAGGGATTGAGTCATCAGATTCTGTTTTATAGGCGCGTTTGACGCTGGAGCTGACTGGTACAAATAATGTACTATCCGCATCACTGGTTTCAATGGAACTAGCTGTATCAATGTCTGTTTCTTGTTGGTATAATTCTACCATTTTTCTGTCATTATGTTCGTTGGGGTCTGACAAAGCTGTGCTGGGGTTGACACTGTCTTCTCTCATGTCTTGTTCTGTTTCGTCTCCATAAAGATCGCTGGTATATGGTTCAACAATCTGCTTGGGTATAGTTTCTTCAGGATCTGATTGTTTTGAACGAGCAATCTTGTTCTTGTGGTATAGCAGTGTTTGGTTTTCACTAGTGTTAAAACTAGAACTGCCTGAACTGGGGGGTGTGATAGGTATCAGCTGACGATTTATCACTGCGGGAGTAAATTTGAGTGTGGATATAAGGTGTTTTCGTGTTGTCATCGTGTGACGTCTGTGGCATGATTTCTTCATTTCTAATGCGCAGGTCTCTGTCTTGTAGTCTATTACGTAATTCAAGTGGTGGGATATCTTCTTCGCTTTCGGACGAGTCTCGTTGTTGTCTTGCTCGATGTATTTCATCTGTGGGTGGTCTGGGTTTGTGGTCGTCTTGGTAAAATTCAGAGTCTGTCGTCTCTGACTCTGATATGTCAGACGAATCTGTGCTGGATGGATTATAATTTAGGGTGGCTTTTCTGACTGGTCTTGTATTTGTCGTCAGAGGCGGAATGGGCCGGTGATTATCAATTTTTATTTGTTTTACGTGAGCTTTTGTTTGGTGTTGTTTCTCTATCTGATTTGCTTGCTGCCATCTTCTATCTCTCTCTCTAAATCTTTCTTCCACTTCTTTTCTGTACTTTGCTATCATTTCGTACCTCTCCGTGCATTCTAACTTATCTTCGTCTGCAGATGTCATCTTTTCTGTATTATCGACCATTTCAACACTGCACAAATCAAGTAAGTCCTCTGTAACTTGTCTTGATTTTATCCTGACTGGAATTAGACTTTTCTTAAACCTGTCATCCGTTTGTACTGCGACATTCTCTGTCTGAGGCTCTTTTCTAGTGATTGCAGGCGCAGTTCGTTGTTTCAAGTTCAATTTTGGTCTCCCTTCTTTGACTTTCAATGGTTGTAGCTTGATTTCAACAATCTCTTTTATTTCAATCTTATAAACTTTTGCAACCAATCCGTCTACTATTCTTATGCAAGGGAAATCGACTGCGTAGCTTCTACAACGTTTTAATTCTGAAGCGAGGTCTCTCAATGCTATTCTCTTCTTTCTGTTCTGTATGGTTGTCGAACACTTCTCCATGTTTGAATAGTTGTTGTTGTACCATACGTTTTCCACCGTGTTCCTTCTTTTAAGTTACAGTCTTATTTTAGGTTCGACGACATTTACCCATCTCCTCAGATTTGTCCTTGATTTCTTTATAATCATAAGCATTCCTTGAGTTAAATGCTTTCCATCACAAGAATATTTTCTACTCTACATGGTTTGAGGTGTAAGACTATTTTTTGCAAATTGACTCAAATCCTCGAACCTAGTTCTGCTGCGACTAGGGTTGGGAGCTCTATTCAAAATACATATTTAACGATTGTCACTACTTACGCCAGTAAGAAATATATATATATATAACCACTCAATGTCCTGAAATACACATTTTATAAGAAATGTTGAAGTTTGATTTTCTCAAACTAAGAAATATGTAGAGCTGGACCAGATACGACCTCTTGAGTTGCGCTCTTTCATTCTACTGCCAAAATGGCGTCGTTGTTCCACTTTCCCCGGGGTAAATCTGAGCTATCCGATTGGTCAGGGGAAATCACCCAATTATTAGAAATGGCGTGTAGAAGCGACTCTACCCTAAACATGTGACACTATTTATTATTTTCTGTTTCTCATAAAATATAAAATTATGGGGTGGTCTGTGCTTCCTCTGTCTTGTAAGAATATAGTCTGTTTCCAAAGGAACAACTATGTACACGGCCACACAGTATTACAATTACTGATGCTAAACCTATGCCGGTGCTGGAAGACTTGCTCTCTCAACTCTCTGAGGCTACGTATTTCAGTAAATTGGATTTGTCAAAAGGGTATTGGCAAATTCCACACACAGAAGAGTCAAAACATTTCACAGCTTTTTCTATATCTAGAGGGTTGTTTCAGTAGAACTACATGTGCTTTGGTCTGGTAAATGCGCCAGCTACTTTTGTGCATATGATGAGAATGATTTTGTCCAATATATCTGATGTCATCACGTACATTGATGATATATGTCTTTTTCGCAATTCTTGGGAGGAACATATTACTGGTCTCAGG
Organism: Oreohelix idahoensis; assembly: GCA_024509875.1. Lineage (NCBI taxonomy): Eukaryota > Metazoa > Mollusca > Gastropoda > Stylommatophora > Oreohelicidae > Oreohelix > Oreohelix idahoensis. Next base: position 157,764 of record JAMPIV010000604.1, read on the forward strand.
TCATTAATTAAAATTCTACGGTTACATAATCTCACAGCAAAACCCTCCAAAATTAAGATAGGGTTTCAAGAAATTACCTTCTTAGGACACAGAGTCGGTTACGGCTGTCTGAAACCTGAGGATACTACTGTGTTACTTATCGTAAACCTCTCTATACCAACAACAACAAAAAACAAGTCCGCAGTCTTCTTGGTTTGTCGAACTTCTATCATAAGTTTATACCAAATTTTCGTCCATCACTTCAGTTCTGTCCTCGTTAACTAAAAGGGGCTCTCCTAGTAAAATCATATGGAATGCAGATTGCGACAGAGCATTACACCACATTAACATTTGTTTTTCTGACGCACCTATTTTAAGATTGCCTAACAATGCTTTAACCGTTCATTCTCAGGACTGGCGCATCTTTGGAAGGAATTAGCGGATGCCTGATGCAAGACTTTCACGGAGCTATTCATCCAGCTTTATATGTTAGCCGAAAACTGAGTTCGACAGAATCCAGGTCATTGAAAGGGAATTTCTGGGTTTGGTATGGTGTATGACCAAGCTCCAGCGCTACTTACTTGGTGCACAGTTTGTATTGCAAATAGACCACAAGGCATTGACATATTTTCAAACTGCCAAATTTCCAAATCAGCGTGTAGCCAGATATGCTCTCCTTCTACAATCTTATGATTATAAGATTCTTCCTATAAGAGGTAGCAAGAAAGTACTGGCCGACACATTATTCAGATGTGTTATACATGATTAGCACAGTAACGTGACATGAACATGATACACAGAGTGATAGATACACTGAGTGGGAACGTAAGAACCTAACTATTTCAGAACTATGCTAATGGTGAAACTCTTGATTTCTGCAAGAACATTTAGAATAATTCATGGATTTTCTTCATTTACTTACAAGAGAACATGTTGGTAAAATTAGTAGACTGTATTGGTAATTGTTTTTTTAATAGATTGCATTAAATCCACTTCTACACTTAGGATATTATTGACATAATGTGTTTATTATTATTATATTTGACTTCAGTCATTAACAGAACTTTATATAGAAGATGACTGAGACTGTCACGACAGGGTTCGAAGATACATTATTGGTCATCCTTCTTGAAAAACCGTTAGTTTTCTCTTGAGGGGGGGGGGGGGGATAATGTTACACATCTTTTTGTGCACCTCAATGTTTCGTTAGTTTGAAACGCTCAAGTGTTCAACTAGAGTGTCACGGGAAAAGAAGTTGTGAAGTGAGTGAGGGTGTGTGTTATGAGTGGGAGTGTGAGTTAGGGTAAGTCCGTGTTAAGAATGTAGGTCGTGAATGGGGGGATACTGTTGGTCGATGTCCGGCAGTGAGTGAGTGCGTGAAAGGGGAAACAATTTACAGAGCAGTGTATGGAGGCGGAATGGCTGAGTGGGATGTGTAGTTGGTTGATGATATTCTATGTCCGCTGTACGATTCTACTTCATGAGGAATTAGCAATGTGTGTGATTGCTAGATGAAATATTTAGTGAAAGGAAGTATATTATTGGAGCTCTACTTGATTCATTCATGAGTTAAATAATGTTGTGTTGAACGACTTCCGTGCGGACGCACGACGGACAAACAGTTCGCTTCTTGAATTATATATTAATTGCCTAGGTCCTATGTGTGGACACTGTTCAAGTACGTTAACTTGATGAACATCTATTACGTTGGAGTAATGTATCGACAATAAAGTGTGTATTGTATCTGTAATGACGAGTGTTCCTCAAATTCTATTGAAAGGGAGCCTTCTGAGAAAGACTACCTAAAAACTAGTAGGAGGAGCCTAAAAATAGGAACATGAAATGTTTGAACTCTAAACGGAGAAGGAGAACTTGACAATTTAATATTAGAGTCAACAGACATGAAACTCGATATACTGGGAGTTGCAGAGGCAAGACTAGTGGATACAGGCTAGATAAAAAGAGACCAATACAAGCTTATACACTCAGGAGGAGAAAAACATGAAAGAGGGGTAGGAATGTTGATAAAGAAGGAGTTAGAAAAATACGTATGTGGATACTGGACACACAACGACAGAATGATGTTACTAAAGATGAGAGCAAAGCCATTGGACATATCCATCTTACAAACGTATGCACCAACTAATGATCACAGCGTGGAAGAAATAGAAGAATACTATGAAGAGCTACAACATACACTTAAATCAGTAAAATCTACAGATGTGTTGATAGTAATGGGTGATATGAATGCAAAAGTAGGAAAAGGAAAATACAAGAAAATAGCAGGACAGTATGGATTAGGGACAAGAAATGATAAAGGAGACAGACTTATCCAGTTCTGTGAATAAAACCAGCTGGTCATATGTAACACCTTTTTTGAACACCACCCAAGGAAATTATACACATGGAAAAGCCCAGGAGATGTAACAAGAAATAAAATTGACTATATCATGATAAAACATAGATTTAAGAACAGTGTCACAAGTGCAAAGACACATCCTGGCGCCGACATAAATTCAGATCACAATCCGGTCGTCATCAAAGTAAATATAAAGCTGAAAAGAACAGGAAACAGAAAACAGGAGTAACTCCAGATTGAAATATCAGCACTGAAACAACCAGATATAAAACAAAAATATCTAATCGACGTCAAAAATAAATATGAACAGTTACTGACAGAAAGCATGGAGCAGTATAGAAGAGAAAAGACAGAAGAAAAGGTAACCACAAAATGGGAATGCTTAAAAACAAGCATACAATCAGCAAATGCAAATTTACCTACAAAGGAGCCTAAGAAAAATCAAATGTGGATGACAGATGACATCTTGAGTAAAATGGCATTAAAAGCAAAAAACACTCCAGAATATAAAACAATAGACAATGACATACGTACTATGTGTAGACAAGCAAAAGAACGGTGGACAGAAACAAAATGCAAGGAAATAGAAGACGTGGAAGCAAAGCACATGACAAGAGATATGCATGAAGAAATAAAGAAATTATCAAATAGGTCACGGTTTGCACAAGGAGGAAGCTGTATCAAGAACAAAAATGGTGTAATATTACTTGATGAGAAAGACATATCAAACAGATGGGCAGAATACGTAAAAGAACTATTCGAGGACAACAGAGGTAAAAAACCATCACCAGATTCTAATGAAGGCCCAAACATTCTCAGATCAGAAGTAGAGAATGCCATACATATGATACAAAAAGGAAAATCAGCAGGCGCGGAAAAAAGGAAAATCAGCAGGCACGGATAACATAAAAATTGAAATGATAGAAGCCCTGGAGAGTTTTGGTATAGATACAATCACTGATCTATGCAACGATATATACAATACAGGATTCACCATACATAGACATAAAAAGAGGTGTCAGACAAGGTTGTGTGCTGTCCCCCTGCCTATTTAATTTATACACCGAAAAATGTTCAAACAGATACAGGAAATACCAGGACTGAACATCAGTGGAAGGTCAATAAACAACCTTAGATATGCAGATGATACCGTGTTGTTAGCTGAAAGCGAACAGGAGTTACAAGAACTAGTGAAGCAAGTGAACAGTGTTAAGTCAAGAATATGGACTCGACATTAATATTGAGAAAACAAAAACTATAATAATTAGCAAAACAGACGATAAACCCACATTAAAGATAAGCGTGAATGGGAAAATCTTGGAACAAGTCAAGAGCTACGTATATCTTCTTCTTCTCTTCTTCTTCTTCCATCCTTAGCCATCAACCGACAAAGCAGTATGTGGCCAGTACGCCTAGTGGCGTCTTAGGGCAACAACAAATTGATCAATCTATCGCTGTTTCCACCACGCCTAGTGGCGTCTTTGTGGACCCTTTCGGGCCCCGGCAACACACGGGTGTACGTATATCTTGGTCATATAATAACAGAAGATGGCAGATGTGAAACAGAAATCAAGAAGAGACTAGGAATGGCCAAGGCTACATTCAACAATATGAAACATATACTGACACCAAAACAGTTCTCTCACAAATTAAAACTGAGAATCATAAAGTTTTATATATATTCTGCATTTCTGTATGGGGCAGAACATGGACGATGTATAAGCATTTGGAAGAAAGAATTGAGGCTCTTGAAATGTGGATATATAGAAGAATGGGGCGTATCTCATGGAAAGAGAAGAAAACAAATAAGGAAGACTGTTAAAGTCAGTTTTTTAAGCAAGGGGATTTAAACATTAATATTTTTGCATGTCAGGTCAGATTTTGTGATTATCTCCCTTGATTTATTACTTGCGCGTTAAAAATTATTTGATAGAGATTTTCTTCTCGAATATCGTTCGAGATCTCCCCAGAAGGTTCTCGTATGAGCTCAACTCACGTCTCGCGGTTATCCGCGCATGCGTGATTGTTGATCGGGACTTGGTTACGGTAATCCCGTGGCAGTTGTACCTGGGTTTTTGGCCGGGAAGGAGCTCCGCCATGTTTTTCTGACTTTGTGTACGGGAAAGATAGTTTTGTGAGATTAAAATGTTGGAGGTTTCCCCTGATATATATTTCTAAAGCCGAGGGTTGATGGCTTATATTTATATGCCTTATTCCTGATGTTATCAGAGAAGGTAAATAGAACATTTATATTATTTGACGCCAGGGACTTATATCGGCGTATTCCTATTGTTATCAAAGAAGGTAAAGAGAACATTTATATTATTAGTACTGCGATACCTGCAGTTTGCTTAGAGGAGCCATTGAGATATTATTATACTGCGATGCCTGCAGTTTGCTTAGAGGAGCCATTGAGATATTATTAGCACTGCGATGCCGGCAGTTTGATTAGAAGAGTCATTGATCTATTGGATGTATTGAACTATTGTGATTTACATGATGTTCTTAAACCGTGTCCTATTGACAGCGTATCAGTGATGTCCTTGTTACTGTGAAGTAATAAATGGTAAACAACTGTACCACAGCCGTTTCAACATTTCCTGAATATTACATGTACTTTTGGTGTGGGTTATCATCATTGTAATATATTAGGACTACACGCATTCGTGTCCATTGACTTGTCTAAACACCCACACACCGTGTAGATGTGTCTATATCAGTTATGCTGTTGAAAGACAATCAGCAGTTCGGGCTTACAGATGGCCGACATGATGTGTGGGTGTCTAGACAAGTCAATGGACACGAATGCGTGTAGTCCTAATATATTACAATGATGATCACCCACACCATGTCATACACTGTCAAGATTATAATGCACAATAGGTATATAGGTGATTAATTATATAATTGGTAAGTAAAGTAATTATACAAGTTCTTGGGCAAAGACTTGTCACCCACTAAGTTGGGATAAAGTGAGTTTCTCATATAATATATTTACACAGGTTATTGATCTCATATAATTAGATATAATGTCTACTTTGGATTATTTCATTGCACAAGGAAATCCCTTGGCAAGACTGAGGAGAAATTAGAAGAATTTGCACTTGCGGAATATGACAAGGCGCAGAAAGCTGAAGAAAAGAGACAGAAAATGCAAGCAGAAGAGAGAAAATTCCAAATGGAAATGGAAAATAAAAAATTAGAAAGAGAGGCTGAAAATAAAAAATTAGAAAGAGAGGCTGAAGATAAAAAAATACATATGCAAATGGAGGCTGAAAAACAGAAAATGTTACACGACGCGAGAGTCTTAGCTATGGAGCTGGAAAAAATAAAAGTAGTGAATATGGGTAATACTCAAAATAAGACAAACAATCAAACAACTTCTAATAAGGCAAATACTAAATCAAATGATATTAAATTGCCTGTTTTCAACTCTGTTTGTGACGATATCTCGTTCTATCTAAATAGATTTGAACTTTCATGCGAATCTCATAAGGTAGATAAATCGCAATATTGTGAACAACTTAGAAAGTTATTTAAAGGTGAAGCTTTGAATACTATAAGTATGTTAGAATGTCCTGATGCAAATAACTATGATGTGGTCAGAGCTGCCTTATTAAAAAAATATCAACTGGATGAAGAAGGTCATCGTCTACGCTTTAAGTCTCTATTGCTGGAGACAGAGAAAGATTTTTCAGATTGTATATCTGATATTAGACTTACGTTTTCACGTTGGGTTGAACTTTCAAAAACTTACTTTAACAAGGTCCTAGAAAATCTAGGTATGAAAAGAGAACAGATGAGGGAGATCAAAGTTCGGCAGCTAAAGTACTTTGGCCACATAAAAAGGCATAACACCTTGCAGAAGACCATAATAGAAGGGAGAGGTGAAGGCAAACGTGCAAGGGGAAGACAGCGCTATAAGTGGGAAGATAACATAAAGAGATGGACAGGAAAGAGTCTATCAGATTGCACCATCAAGACAAGAGACAGAAAACGTTGGAGATCCTTTACAGCCGACCTTCGTTGTGGAGATGGCAGCTGATGATGATGACATTCAGAAGTAGGGTTGCGTCCCCTAGCAATGGGGTTGTACATCTAGATGTAGGGTGGCACCCCTTAGAACTGGGGTTGCACGTCCAGAAGTAAGGTGGTACCCCCTAGAAGTAGAGTTGTACATTCAGAAGGAGGGGCACCCCTTAAAAGTGGGGTTTGTACGTCCAGAATTAGAGTGCCCCCCCAAGACGTAGATCATTAACCACCCAGGCTAAGAAACACTGACTTGAAACGAAAGCATTCACGTGCAGAAATCAAATGAAAAAGTCACATAAAAGAAGAGCACAATTTTTCAAAACTGACATAAAAGACAATTTAATAAAAACAAATACAAAAACAGTAAGAACCATCAATAATTGATACACCTTCATAAATAAGTAATGCTTGCGTGGAATCGGAAGATTGAAATGGTATGGGAAGATCAACGAATGAGAACTGAATAAAAGAACCAGACAAAAACCAAGAAACAAGAGATGAGCAAAAGACGCCGCCACTAGTTACGTCCAGGGCCGGTACCACCATTAGGCCAACTAGGCGGCCGCCTAGGGTGCAGACCTCATAGGGGCGCAGACTGTAGAGTGTCAGTGTGTTAAGAGAGTGAGAAGTGCGAGAAACCAGAATAATTACTTAGCCTTGTCCAGGGCGCAAAACAGTCTGGCACCGGTCCTGGTTACGTCACATATTGAGAAAATTAGATGGTTGCATTACAAGGCAATCCCCGAAGTAAGGAACATTGGGGAGACCTAAAACCCAGAAGGGATTTAGAAACAGACATAAAATAGATAAAGAAGACTGAACAGATGGCACAAGACAGAAAGACCTAGCGTTAATTTTTTCAACGCCTATTTTCTACTGGGCGTCAAAGGTATTTAATGAACAGAAAAGCATTCTCCGGAACGCACTATCAGAGTCAATGGAGAAGTTTTAAATCAAGTCAATATGTTAAATTGCATAGCCACGTTAATAACATCTGATGCAATGTGACAGTACGGCCCACACTAACGCAAGTTATCACGTTAGATTTAGAAATAAAGTCGAAAGACTAGCAAGTAATAAAAACACTAGTCAAGATAAGATAACTCTTAGAATTGATAGTTAGCTCCCCTTGATTAATAGGCGAAGACCTAGGCATTGTTGTGACACTTGAGTGAGTGTGTGCAGAAAGCTTCGCACGGGCTTGAATACTTTTATAAGGACAGTGCAGAACTAGCTTCCGAGCGAGACTTATCACAGTCTTGCATATCGGTGAGTTTTCTTTTAGAAGTTGAAAACTATCCCCTTATGCATGTGAAACTGTTTCTACGACCAAGTCAAGATATATTATATTAGGGGAAATGTTTACGACTACTGTTATCACGGTTTGTATATCTGGATACATTTTGTGAACATTATGATAACCTTTAACTGTGAAGTTATATAGTAGAAGTGTCAGTAGAACCATACCAGTGTTTACAAATGATTTTTGGACAGCATATTATTAATGCACTCGTATTGTATAAAGGAACAATGATCGTCTTGGATTGTGAACGTTCTGACCGTCAGTAGTCAGGTTATTGAGTTGTGTCAATTAAATGAACCTTGTAGTCCAGTTGGACTCATAAATAAAATGGTTTTCTAAAACCAAGGGAGTTACTTGATAAGTACATTGGAGTTGAAAGTATAAAGGAGAAATAGACAACGTGACAGCCTGCTGTAAGTGCTAAATAACTTGGGTTGAAATAATCTTTCCTTCGGGTAATAACACCTCTGGTGGTAACCAGTTACAACTCGAGAGATTCTTCATAACGATCACCAAAACCTTCAACCTGTCACAGAAGGTATAAATGATGCTCTTATACTACCACAGATTATAAATGGAACCGTTCAGTCCTTACGGTCACATATTCTCAGAAGTAAAGAGTAGAATAGCCTAGTCAAAAATAGTACTCTACAGTAAAACGTATTTTATGCAACAACCTTTTGTCACTGGAAGTTAAAAAGATGGTTATTCAGTGTTATGTGGAACCAATCCTAACATAAGGAAGTGAGTCATAGACAATTAGTAAACAAGTAGGAAAAACACTAGAGGCCACAGAGAAAGCACTGGTCAGCTTGAGACTATTTCTGTCTCCATAGAGATTTTTTCAGGAATGGTACTGGTGTCGGCCATGTGCGCTTTCTCTGTTCCGCATATTTTAGGCATCTTTGAAGCAGATGTTCAGCATTAATTTTACTGGTGTGACAGTTACACTCATCGGTAGTTCCTACCTTTAGCATGTTGAATACATGGAATCCCAATCTGTTATGGCTAGTGCGGAATCTGAAGATTACAACGAGTTCTCTTCTCCTGAGCTGGTAATATGCATCATTTATTTTATTTTATATTTTGGTGGCCTAAATGCTGTGCTTCCCATTTGTTCCTGTTGTGGTCGTGCGTGCTGATGGCGTGTAAAGATGGTGCGTATAGCGAGTTTGTATCACTGCCCTAGACAGCAGGCAGTTGGATGATGATGATAAGTTACTTCTGATGACACATTGACGATTACAACAGCGTATGACAGACAGATGGTTTCAATATCCAGTAAACATTCTTCACGCCGACAGCAGCGAACGAAATACGAGTTATTTACAAAAGGAAATCAGCAACAGTTGAAATGAGATGTTGTGCCCAACCTTCCACTTGAGGCTAGTAACTTTTGTACAGAAACATTTATTTCATGATGAAAATTCTAGAACATCATCCTTGCTCATTCTTCTTATATTCTCTTAGGCACTGTCACTGCTTCTGTATTTGTCTACTGACTCTGGTAGTCAAGGTGGTTATGGCTTGAGAATCACTGTTGTCATTTTCTAACTTCTGTCATAGCAATTATCTCAGTACTCGTTGTTCTTACTTCTGCTATTGGCTGACTCTGTTGTACTTCTATCTTATGAATATTCGAGACATCGTGTGACTTTTGGTGTATCTTTATAAAGAATTAAACCGCCCGGGGTGACTATTTCTACAAAATGTCTATTATTTCACACTTCTATTTGACTACCTGCGGCCTATCGTTCTTCTCAGTGTTCTAAACTGTTTATGTAATTGTCGAGATTCGACATACCTGGTCGTCTTGAGAAGATGAACATTTTCTTCAAACATGGTAACACTGTCTCTCTTGTCTACACTTATTAGTATCTTTAAGACACTTTTGAGAGAACCCATCTTTTCATCTTACGCTTAGCGCGTCTGGATCTGAACTGATTAAACCTAGCACCCCGATTTACCATTACAATATTTACGAAGTTTCTAGATCAGACTTTGTCACGGACAGTTAACACTAAAAAATCCCTTGCCTACAGAAGGAGAATAATGGGCCGAAACACTTTTTCGACCGGGAAGGGGCAAGGGGGGAGAGGGGAGGGGGGGGAGGGGGAACATCTACTGATGATCAGATTGTCTCCAGTTGTATTGCTCTGTATTGAGTTTCCTATCACACATTAGTCATAGTTTTATCCCTCTCTAAGCCCGCTAAATGAGCTTATGCAAATTTATGAAGCTAGAATCTCTGACCCACAATTCACTATTAACTAAAAACCACTTTTTTCCAAGGGGCGCAATTAACAATTTATCGCCTTTGCCCACAAATGAACAAGTTATAATTTTATCTCCCTTTAACATAAATTCTAAGCCCGTTAATATCAGCCAATGCAAATTTTCAAAACCATAATTTCTAACACACGATTTCCTGTCACACTGTATCTGCGTCTAAATAGACTTAAAATTCAACATGTCAAAAACACTTGGTTGAGACTGAGACGTACCTTATTTGAAGATCTATACCTTTGTTTCTCCCATCTCCTGGGGCAAAGTCTTACAGACAGGGGGTATGATGTGTTGGTGTTGTGGGTAGTGGGTTTCCCCCCTTGCTTCACCCTAGGCCTAGTGAATTCTTTCATGAAAGGAGCGACCATTGCGGTGTCAGTCTCTTGACCTAGCAAAACCTCTCATACCCCAAGATCGTTGTGCGTGGTGAAGAGCCACACCCTCCCCGAGGTAGTCCTGGTAACTGAGGGTGCGAATCCTCAGGCAAAACACAACGGATCTAGAGGAGTAAACCTCGATAATAAATCCGGTGCACTACACCGTACACGCCCTCTGTGGGTGGGAAGGAGCAAGATGGATACTGAACAAGTCTTAGGAGTGGGAACGAGTATGAACTACTTCCTGAAGATCGGAACCCATCGTACACTCACAGAGACTCAGGACGTGACGATCCTATTGCCTTCAACTCTTGGTCACATGCCTAGAGCCTCGGAGAACTCGGCGTAACCAGCAGGCAATTTGGTGGCGAGGAATGAGCACTGTGAGCCCTACCTTGGCTACGTATCTCAGAGAGAGGCAGAAACACCCCCTTTATCTCCCCAGAGCTGGTACAGTACTCTTCTGGCTTCTACCCGGGGCGGTAGGAAATCCACAGGCACCCCAGCACCACAATGCCATGAAGATGACAAAGTTAAAATTTATTAACTCAAACGAGATCGGACGACGCCTCGGTTATCAAGGTTCGCGCCAGACAGTGAGTAACAAGGCTGTGATGTGCGAAAAATTGATTACTGGTGATGCGTGATGCCATATGATGATGGATGGTATCCGCATGTCTGGTTTTGTGTAGTGTGTAGATGTGTTCAGTCAAAACAATGTTCATACAACAATAACAGGGCAATCCACATAGGACGTCAGTAAACTCACGACGTATAAAGTCAATGAGTCTTGAAACAGCCGTTGACGTTTTTCTTCATTATTTATTGTGGACGCCACAGTGACAAAATGGTTACGCAAATGTGTAGGCACATCAAACAGTCATTATCACAGCAACATTCAATACAGCAATAGACGGTAGACAGCATTACAATGATGAGTCAGATGCATGTTATATTTCATAGTGCTGTAAATGTAGTCAGGTGAAAAACTCCATCCTTTTCTATAACAGCCAGGAGATAACCAGATGTATGAGATCAGTTCACCCTCCTTAGTCTGACTTCAGCAAGACAGACACGTCTGCCGAAGTATAAATAATGTCCTCAAAAAATATCCTCTAGATAATAAAGGTTTTCCAAACCTAGTTCATTTAACAAAGTAGCAAGTAATGGTCCTTGGTACATGCATCAACCGATGCAGTACAATGCAGCGACATGTGAGCTGGGAAAGAACATCTCGTGACGACGACTTTCGCAGACAGGCTATGAATCGAAATCGTTCACGACCCAAAATCAATAGAGTTAATGAAAGAGTCAATTTACCTTGCTTTCATGAAATACACAGAAATATCACGCCTCCCGACATGTGGGAAACACTAGAGGTATTATCTCGAATAAACGAAATATCCATTAAGAGGACTACACATCCCTGACAGAACAAAAAATAGCGGAGATCCCCTCTTCAACGAGGCATCTCTTTCGCCATTCCAAATCGCTCACTTCCCACTAGTCGTGGGCGGAAACCGATCGACCAAACAACAAGACAAGTCATGCGCAGTCCAGCGCAAAATGACCACAGCTCAAACTTAACTGCATTCGATACCAACGCGAGAAGACAAATGCTTACCGAGAAAAGTGACTATAGATTTCAAGCAGTTGTTGCCCTTGCGTTATAAAATAGATATTGTAAAAAACGATGTTGCGAGAATTTATCACGCAACATATCACCACCTCCTCCCGATAAAAAAAAAATGTGGAACATATTTTTTTTTTTTAATATCAAAGAGCATGCGATAAGCGGCTCAAAACGCACGAATTATGCGCTGATAATTAATTAAATTGCCAAACAATAGGCTAATTATAGAGTGTCTGGTGAGGATATACCTCAACAGAAAAATAAATATGTCTCAAAAAATATTCACATCGGGGAGGTGTCACCAACACACATCACGTTAGCATGTAAACACAATATACGTATGCAAGTTACTATAATCATCATTAAACAGCATACTCTAATATTGTCTTTAAAAATGGATGTACAAATCTGATATGAAAATTTAAATAGTACATTCTTTGACATGTAATGAAATAAGTACATAGTAAAGTTAAACTACATGACGATCCAGGATATATGCTCTGGTATTCCGAGGGTAAGTACACAATCTAGAACTCGTAAGGTAAGTCCTCAGCTCAACAATGACATTCTGAGAAAGTACAAGCAATATAATGCTAATTAATAACTAATATGCTTCATAAGGTACAATACATTATTAATAATTGTGGCTGTTTAGTAAACTAACGGCCCTTATATTAACTACTCAGTCCTCCTCTATCATCTTAAAAAACGAACAGAAGAAGATGACAACAAAGCACGATAGTGTGTACATATAAAGTAAGTACAGATGTGCTAATCTATTGTAGAAATATAGGTGTGTTATGACTCTGTAATATATAGAAATATAGGACAGAAGTATTAGTTGGAGTCATGTGGGCATCTAGACAAAATGTCAGCCATCACATTATCCGCACCACGGATAGCTCGTACCGTGAAGTGAAAAGGTTGAAGAGCTATAGCATATCGAGTGGATCTCGAACTCTTCAAATTCTTAGTCTGAATAGCTGTAAGAGCTTTCTGATCAGTCTCTAGAATGAAATGTGCGCCCAGGAGGAATCTTTGTAGTTTTAGAATTGACCAAACCATCGCTAACAACTCACGGTCTAAAACCGAGTAGTTCCTCTCTGCCGCATTTAGTTTTCTAGAAATGTACATAACAGGATGCAGAGTATTTGCATATTCTTGCATCAGTGCTGCTCCAATCCCAGTGGATGAAGCATCACTCCGAAGAACAAAAGTCCTATCAAGAGTAGGTAATCTTAAGATGGGAGGAGAAGAAAATATATTCTTGATTTGGTCTAGTGAAGATTGGCATTCTTCAGACCAACGGACCAGATTAGGCGAACCTTTCTTCAACAATGTTGATAGAGGTGCCATGATCGAAGATAAATTTGGAATAAATCTCCCATAAAATTGAATTAAACCTAAGAGACTCCTAACTTGTTTCTTCGTTTTAGGAACAGAGATGTTCAGTATTTTGGAAGTATTGTGGTCTTCTGTCTTCAAGAGACCATGACCAACACGATGACCCAGGAAAGAGATTTCACCAAAACCAACAAAAGCTTTAGAAGGTTTTGCTGTCAAATTATTCTCACGTAGAGTGGACAGTAAGTCATATAACCCTAAATAGTGATCTTCCCAGGTATCACTGAAGAGACAGATGTCATCTAAGTATGCGATGACATCCGAACGATGTGGACAGAATTCGACGCATCATGCGAACGAAAGTGGCAGGGGCGTTCATGAGACCAAAAGGCATAACATTCCATTGAAATAGACCCCTAGGTGTAGAAAAAGCAGTAAGAGGTTTGGCATGCTCTGCTAAAGGCACTTGCCAATAACCTTTAGACAAGTCAAGTTTAGTGAAGAATCTAGAATTAGAAAGTCTAATCAGTAGATCTTCTAACAAAGGCATCGGTTCAGCATCGAACTTTGTGACCTGATTCAATTTGCGATAATCAACGCAAATTCGTATGTTCTTATCCTTCTTCCGGACAATAACCATGGAAGAAGAATATGGTGAAGTCGATGGTTCAATTATATTTAATTGAATGATTTCATCCAATTCCTTTTCCACTTGCGACTGAAAGTGTATAGGAATAGGATACGGCCTAACCCTAATTGGATTATTGTCGGTAAGAATTATGTCATGTTCTATGACATCTGTGTGTCCAGGAATGTCAGTGAGAACATCCTGAAATGTTTGTAACATCGACGAGACTTGTCGATGTTCGTCACCAGAAAGATTAGGAGAAACAGAAACGTTTTTCCAAGATTCCGTGGAATGTAATGGAACCACTGGAAGAGGAAGGTTGACATCAGAGAAGGTAGCTTCCTCATCCTGAATGACAGACAGGGATGAATAATGACCGTGAGGTGCAGGAGCATCATCCGTTGCCTGGAAAATAGGCAGCAAATAGTCCGGACGTTCGTGAAATTCCGAAAGCATGTTTATGTGGAAAGTTTTATGCTTTCCATCAATATCGACCACATAGTCAACATCGGAAATCCGAGAGACTATTGCATACGGACCTTTCCATGCAATAAGAAGTCTATTTTCCCTACTGGGGAGTAGGACGAATGCTTTGTCACTGGACAAAGTTGTCGTAGACATCTATTCTTGTTAGCAAACTGTCTTGCCTTCTCTTTAGCAATTTCTGATGAAGCAGTTGCTAGCTTACATGCCTCAATGATCTTTTGTCTAAGAGCAATGACATACTCATATGAGGATTGAGTTTCATCGCTAATATCATCGGCAGTGATGAGATCGTGTAATAAAGACATAGGGCCGCGTGGACGCGCGCCAAAGACAAGTTCGAAGGGAGAAAATCCTGTGTGTTCATTAGGGACTTCTCTATAGGCAAAGAGAGCCGCGGGTAAAACCCTGTCCCAATCTTGAGGATGATCTTCAGTTATCTTACCAAGCAAAGTCTTGAGCGTTCTATTCAGACGCTCAACTAACCCATTAGACATAGGATGGTAGATACTACTGAGAGATCGTTCAATATGTAAGGTAGACATTACCTGTGACATAGTGTCAGATATGAGTTGAGTGCCATGGTCTGACAATATTTCTCTGGGGAACCCCAAGCGAGAAAATATCAACCAAAGAGCATCTGCGATATCTGTAGTAGATATGCTCTTAAGAGGAATAGCCTCTGGCCAACGTGTGCACATATCGACACATGTAAGGATAAACTGATGTCCTCTGGCCGACTTGACCTTAAAAGGGCCAATAATATCTATGGCCATTTTCTGAAACGGCCGAATAGGAATGTCAGCAGCCTGGATAGGCGCAGCATGTCGTGGTCCTCTAGATTTGACCTCCTGACATACCTTGCATGATCGGCAGTAAATACGAATGTCCTTATTGACAAAAGGCCAAAGAAAGCCGCAAGGACTCTCGACTTCGTACGGGCAAAACCCATATGTCCAGCACATTGCGAGTCATGAGCATGTTGTAATATTTGGACTCTCATGCTCTTGGGAACAAGAATTTGCGAATGTGCCGACGTAGTCGAATCTTGTACCATACGTACAAGTACGCCGTTTCTCATTGCAATCCAAGATTTTCTATTTGTATCCTGATTCGGATCACCTTTCTTCGCAAGAACGAAGAATTTTTTTAAAGAAGGATCTTCTTCTTGCAATTTTATGAAAGAGTCACGAGTGATTACTAAGTGACTATCTTGGCTATCAACTTCATTATCACTATTCAGTGAAGTTTCGGGTGTTTGTAGAGCTTGTGCTCTTGTAACTACTGCATTTGTAGCTTGCATGTTATTATCTTCCCAAGCAGCAATCTGCTGTGGGGTACACTCCCTAACTCCGTGAATACGACCAATAATAAGGTCCGCAATAGGATTAGGTAAGAGACAAGCATGCACATCTCCAGTAAAGAAAGGAGTGGCAATGCGAATTACAGCAGTAGGATACTTTTCTAGAGTGCCGCCAAATGTGACACATTTAATAACCCTTCCTGTAGCACAAGATGGATCTACAAGCGATTGTCTAACACCAATAGTGGTGCATCCGGAATCGAAAAGTAGTGAGACCGGAGTATCATTAACAAGACCCTTATGTAGAATTAAAGAACCCCTCCCGTCATTCGCAACAGCAGCAGGAAGAGCGGGAAGTGGGTGACCACAACTCAAAGTAGTTATGGTACCCGGTTCGAATAAAGTACTGCATTGGGGGCATTTGTTTGCTCTCTCAAAGTCAAAAGCAGAACTAGTGACAGCGTCAAAGTTTTTACTATCAACAACATGATTACAGGCTCCCTCAGTTTCCTGTTGTACAGCATTAGCCTGCTGATATCTCTTTTTTTTGTGTTGAGATCTACCCCGACTATTATTACCTCTGAAGTTATCAGAGTTATTATTATCTCTGCAGTTATTATTGTCTCTATTGTAATTGTTATCCTGGTTCGAATTCCAGTTTCCACGATTACTATCATGTTCACATTGATGCGAACCTCTATTTGTTTGGTTCTGAGGTCTTCGGCAGGAATAACCTCTATTACCATATCCTCTTTTGAAATGCTTATAATTATTAGGGTGATAGTAACGAGTACTATCAGGTTGTCTCCAATTCTTCGAAGAAGAATCACCATGGAATTGGTTTCCATGATTTTGACAGAAATTACCGCTGCCCTTTCTATCAAAATTTTGTTGGAATCTACGAGCAAAGTTTTGACCATACGGAGCTGCCGAAGCAACTGGTAAACCTTCTTTCACCTTAGAGTTACCCATGGTTATGTGTGGGTGTGCAGTTACGTATTGGCAACAGAAATCTTCCATTTCTTTTATTGTTTTAGGTTTACGTTCATGAAGGAAAGCAAGGAAAGACTCATTGACAGACGACATGACTTTGTCTCTAAGTATTAAGTCCATAAGTCCTTCATAAGTTTTTTCCGTCTTAGATAGTTCAACCCATCGTGAGAAAGTAATGCGTATTCTTGCAATAAACTCGGAGAATTCAACTCCATTTTCAGGTAACATGTTTTTAAATTGTAGACGATAGCCGTCTTCGTTAAGCTGATATTTCTTTAACAAAGCGGCCCTGACAACCTCATAATTGTTCTTGTCAGGTTCATCCACCATATTTAATATACTTAGAGCTTTACCTGTCAGTATCCCTGATAACTGATAAACATATTTTGCTTTGTCTATGTTATGAGCTGTACATGCTTGTTCAAATCTGTCCAGATAGAACATTATGTCATCACTGGAAGGACTAAATGTTGGTAACTTAATCTTAAAAGTATCATTATTAGCCTTCCCAGAAGATGAACCCTTGTTTGAATCATTACCATTACTCATGCTCGTCAATTTCAATTTCTCCAACTCTAAAGCTAAGAGTTTTTCTTCATGTTCCATTTTTGCTTTCCTCTCATCAGACTCTCTCTGTAATCTTCTTTCCTCAGCCTGCATTTGAAGTCTTTCATTTTCAGCTTCTTTTTCAAGTCTTTTATTTTCAGCTTCTTTTTCAAGTCTTTTATTCTCAGCTTCTTTTTCAAGTCTTTTATTCTCAGCCTCTAGCTGTAGCTGGAGTTTTCTCTCCTCAGCTTCTGATTCCCTTTTTTTGTTTTTCCATTTCCATTTGGAATCTCTTTTCATCCACCTGCATCTGCAGTTTCTTTTGTTCAGCTTCCATTGCTTTATCATATCGAGCAGTTGCAAATTCTTCTAACTTATCACCAGTCTTCCCAAGCAATTTACCCTGCTCAATAAAGTGCTCAAATGTAGACATGTTGTCTAACATATGAGTCCAAAACCTGAAATAATTAACTAATTTATTTCAAACCTAAGTGTAACAAGTCTTAATTAAGCACTTGTATATTCACATCACCTTATATTATCCCAGTCTCTGTGGGAAACAAGTCTCCAATCAAAGAACTTGTATATGAAATATCAGCACTCAATTCTTGATCATAAGTGCACTTCTCATTCAATAGTGCACGACACTATTCATCATTCATTTATCATCAGTGTAGTAGTAACAGTGCATTAGCATAGCCCATTAACTAATTACTATAACTGTAAACAATGACTATGTAAACACATGCAGAATGTAAACATTGAAAATGTAAACAATACAAACAATGTAAACAATAACAATGTAAACAATAACAAAGATCAGCAACAATACAAAAACTTTCGCAGAAATCAACTAAAAATAAAGCAGAAATTAATGAAATATCACAAAAAATGTGACGATATCTGCGATAGAATTAAACAAAATACATGACATCACAGTGTATAAACAAAAATGTTGTATGAAAATAAATTATAGACAAGAGTAGGCTAACAAATACAAACAAATCAAAACAAAACTAAAGAATGCGAAATAATAACGAAAACAATATTAAAACATGTCATCACAGCTAACATAAATAGCAACAGAAGTCGCTTAGCAAATTCCAGTATCGGAAATTTGCAAACCCTACAGAAAACGCTCACAATAGACGACCTCTATGACGTGGCATAATCTACCGGAGACACCACCCAACCGAGAACCCGCTGAAATATAAACATATAAATATACGAATAACATATAAACATATAACATATAGAATGAGATGATACACAGAAGACTCAGCAGAAGTACAAGGGCACAGTTTACATACAAACAGGCCACTTAACTTATAGGCTTCCAATCGTAGAACAGCAGAAAAACGGATGTCAATCAACGTCCTAAAGAGCGAAGCTCCAACGATGATGGCACATCTGAACTGCTTCCACTGCTAACACGATGGTACAAGAGCTTCTGAAATACTGTGTGTTGAGTTGTTTCGGCACTTGACCTTCTAATCCAAAAGTAAGTTGATGGAAATCGGTACTTGGCCTTCTTCAGAAAACAACCCGTTTCAACCGGCACTTGACCTTCTCAAAAAACGACAGCACTGGAACCTTGACAGCAGCAACTTGCTTGACTTCCGTAAAAGATAACAGCAGTCCGAGTTATCCGGCAACATGTAACAACGCCGGGTACTGTCAAATTCTTGTTTCCGTCAAAAAATTGAAATTTTGACTTTTACCGGGCAACGCCGAGTACTTTGAAAATTTTGAAGATGTTGACTGTATTGAAGAATGTTAATTTCTTGAAGGATGCTGATGAATTCTTGTTGAAAATGAAGTGGGTAAGGGACCCCGTGTTTGCTAGTACCAGAATCAAACCAGCTTATGGCCACCAAATGATGCGTGATGCCATATGATGATGGATGGTATCCGCATGTCTGGTTTTGTGTAGTGTGTAGATGTGTTCAGTCAAAACAATGTTCATACAACAATAACAGGGCAATCCACATAGGACGTCAGTAAACTCACGACGTATAAAGTCAATGAGTCTTGAAACAGCCGTTGACGTTTTTCTTCATTATTTATTGTGGACGCCACAGTGACAAAAATGGTTACGCAAATGTGTAGGCACATCAAACAGTCATTATCACAGCAACATTCAATACAGCAATAGACGGTAGACAGCATTACAATAATGAGTCAGATGCATGTTATATTTCATAGTGCTGTAAATGTAGTCAGGTGAAAAACTCCATCCTTTTCTATAACAGCCAGGAGATAACCAGATGTATGAGATCAGTTCACCCTCCTTAGTCTGACTTCAGCAAGACAGACACGTCTGCCGAAGTATAAATAATGTCCTCAAAAATATCCTCTAGATAATAAAGGTTTTCCAAACCTAGTTCATTTAACAAAGTAGCAAGTAATGGTCCTTGGTACATGCATCAACCGATGCAGTACAATGCAGCGACATGTGAGCTGGGAAAGAACATCTCGTGACGACGACTTTCGCAGACAGGCTATGAATCGAAATCGTTCACGACCCAAAATCAATAGAGTTAATGAAAGAGTCAATTTACCTTGCTTTCATGAAATACACAGAAATATCACGCCTCCCGACATGTGGGAAACACTAGAGGTATTATCTCGAATAAACGAAATATCCATTAAGAGGACTACACATCCCTGACAGAACAAAAAAATAGCGGAGATCCCCTCTTCAACGAGGCATCTCTTTCGCCATTCCAAATCGCTCACTTCCCACTAGTCGTGGGCGGAAACCGATCGACCAAACAACAAGACAAGTCATGCGCAGTCCAGCGCAAAATGACCACAGCTCAAACTTAACTGCATTCGATACCAACGCGAGAAGACAAATGCTTACCGAGAAAAGTGACTATAGATTTCAAGCAGTTGTTGCCCTTGCGTTATAAAATAGATATTGTAAAAAACGATGTTGCGAGAATTTATCACGCAACAACTGGAAAAAACCCAAAAGACATACTCCCCAAGAAGAGGGAGAGTGGGAGGGAGAGCAAAAAGAAACCAGATCACACAGGGAAAAACACTTACTTACTTAGTCGTTCCCCTTCTACCGTGAGGTGTAGAGGTTTGGAAGAGAGAGCGCCAGACCATTCTATCAGCTGTCTTCTTCCTGGCCTGGTTCCATTCTAGTCCTCGGTCCTTCAAAGATTGTCTAATGTTGTCCTCCCAGCGAACTCTGGGTCGTCCTGGAGGTCTGGATCCCTGGCTCTTTGTTTCCCATGCTTGTCGTGGTAGCCGATCTTCTCCCATTCTGCAGACATGGCCAAACCATCTTAGTTGGGACTGTTCTATTTGGGTCTGCAGCGGATGGGATTTCAGGCCTTGACGTATCGTCTGGTTGCGGACCATGTCTCTTCTTGTTACTTCAACCACTTTCCTCAGATACCTCATTTCTGAGGTTTGGATCTGGCTTTTGTGGGTTGTAGTCATTGCCCACGACTCGCATCCATATGTCAAAACTGGGACATAGGTGGAGCGGTATACAGCCATCTTCGTTTTCTTACCAACCTCTTTCTTGCTGAGGAATCCACGATTTATGGCCTGAAAAAGTCTCCCAGCCGCTGCTTTTCGAATGGCCAACTCTTCTTTGATACCTCCCTTTCGGTCTATAATAGCTCCGAGATATTTAAAGTGGTCGACCTGCTCCAGGACCTGTTCTCCCAACTTAATCTGATGTTTTCTTTCTTCTCGTGATATCACCATGGATTTTGTTTTAGAGCTGCTTATGACCATCCCTCTCTTCTCCAGCTCTTCCTTCCAGACTTGCAAGTTGGATTGGAGATGTGCCTCTGATTTAGCAATCAGGGCAACATCATCAGCAAATGCCAGCTCCGAAATATAGACCTGTCTCATCTTCCAGTACCCCACTGAATACTTTCTTGTTCTCTCCTTACATACCTTGATGACATCGTCCATGAGGAGCATGAAAAGATAAGGTGACAGGATATCACCTTGTCTTACACCAGTGGTGGTCCTGAACTCTTCTGACTTATGGTTTGCTGTCCTCACATAAACACACCGACACTTAATATTCTGCAGCTAAACATCTGTGGCATAAGAAATAAAAAGCTTGAACTTGCCAAACTGCTAGACGGTCACAGGGTACATGTGGCTGCTCTACAAGAAACTTTACACCTTTTGACCTTTGACCTGTCCGGATACACAAGTTACGCCTGTAAGTGCATTGGTTGCCGTGGCATAGTAACCTACATCAGAAATGACATACAAGGAGATGCCACTCAGCTAACAACAGCCCATCCCACAGATGTACAAAAAGTCAATATCTGGCACACTGGAGGCAAATATACTATATACAATGTGTACAGCCCACCTCAGACAACATGCAACATACCAGAACTATACAAGACACAGTATCATAAAACCCTTCTTGTAGGGGACTTCAACGGACACTCACCCCGTTGGGGTTACCCTGATTACAACAACACAGGAAAGTACATTGAAGAGACCTGTGAATCAACCAACCTGACAGTATTACAGGATACAGAGTCCCCACCAACTTTGCTGCACAGGGCCCACCTCTCTCTCAGCCGACCTGACTTGACCATCTGCTCATCTGATGTGATAGATTTTAGTCATTCTCAGGTTCTGGATGACATTGGAAGTGATCACAAACCAATACTCTCCACTATAGGCACCCCTAGTAAAGCATGTTCCAAGCAGAGAACTCGCTGGAATTTTCGAAAAGCAAATTGGAGACTATTCCAGCAAACATTGGATTACCTTCTAGAAAACATTGATACCAACTGTGTCGAAACATTCAACGAAGAACTAACAAAATCAATCTTGAATGCAGCAGCGCAGTCCATCCCAAGGGGCAGCCAGAAGCTATATAAACCATTCTGGAACAAAGAAATACAAACTACTATATCTGAAAGAAACAAAGCCAGAACAACACTTGAGACCACACGTTCACAAGAGGCAAAGATTCTGTACAATAAGGCATGTGCCAGAGTAAAGCTTACAGTCAAGAAGGTCAAGAAAGATAAATGGACAGAAACGTGCTCCAACTTAGATCTCAGACAGAATGGAAATAAAGCATGGGCACTAGTTAATAATCTTTCAGGAGAAAGTAGAAGGATGAATCCAAAGCCAGTGATAGATGGAAGGAAGACAATCGCTGAAGACCAAAAGAAAGCAGAACACTTCAACCGTTACTTTGCCAATGTGAATAGAGCAGGTAAACTCACAGAGCTGGACAGGAAACAACTACACCAGTTAAGGAAACAAGAGAAAGCCTCAACGGTCAATGCTTCCCTATTCGAAGAAGAGTTCAGCATGAAGGAGTTAAAGCAAGCCCTGAAGAAATTAAAACCTAGAAAGTCCCCAGGGCCGGACACGATCCACAATGAAGTGCTACTCTACCTGGGCTCATCTGGGAGAGAAGCAATCCTCAAGCTGATCAATAAGACATGGAGATCAGGCAAACTTCCAAAAGCCTGGAGGAATGCACATATTGTCCCCATTTTAAAAACCAACAAACCCCCAGATGAACCCAAAAGCTACCGTCCGATATCTTTAACATCATGCCTGGGGAAAATTGCTGAAAGAATGA
The DNA here is from genome assembly GCA_024509875.1 of Oreohelix idahoensis. NCBI lineage: Eukaryota > Metazoa > Mollusca > Gastropoda > Stylommatophora > Oreohelicidae > Oreohelix > Oreohelix idahoensis. The sequence continues at coordinate 180,629 of JAMPIV010000604.1, forward strand.
TAAACACACGTCTCTATTGGGTCCTTGAGAGCTCCAGTATTCTATGTCATGAACAGGCAGGCTGCACAGAAGACCAGCTTTTCCGTTTGACGCAGAGAATTCATGATGGCTTCCAGAGTAAGAAACATACTGTGGCCATCTTCTTCGACTTCCAGCAGGCCTATGACCGTGTATGGAGAAAAGGCCTCCTGATGAAGATGATTGGCATGGGAATACATGGCAGGTTATACAACTGGATAACATATTTTTTATTGATCGAACAATCCAGACAAAGATTAACAATGCAATCTCATCTAAAGAAGTCTTAGAGGAGGGCTTACCACAAGGCTCCTCATTGAGCTGCACTCTATTTCTCATCTATATCAATGACTTAGCAGACCAGATCAAAGCTGAAAAAGCTCTGTACGCTGATGACCTGGTGATATGGCAGAGTCATGAGAATCTAGAAAGTGGAGCTCAAAGACTAAACGGAGACCTTAGAAGACTACATGAGTACTGCAAAACATGGACATTAAAGATCAACTATACAAAGACTGTGTACACTATCTTCACCAAAAGCCATAAAGTAGCCAAGAAGAATATCAGTCTGTGGCTAGACAAACAACAAGTGACAAAAGAAGAACATCCCACATATCTTGGAGTCACACTTGATCGGCAGCTCAACCTCAAGAACCACATTGAGAATACAAAGAACAAAGCACTGAGGCGATTACAACTATTGAAGAGGCTTGCTGGCACTACATGGGGATCAGACAAGGATACTCTGAGAGGCTTGTACCTTGGCTATGTCCGTTCTGTGATAGAATATAATAACTCACTGCTTACTACTTGCTCCAAGACAAACCTGGAGTCTCTCGACAGAGTGCAAAGCAATGCCCTTCGACTAATCAGTGGAGCTATGAGATCAACGCGAACTGCTGCATATGAAATACACACAAATATGGAACCCCCCAGTTTACGGAGAGATAAAGCTGCTTTAGAAGTTTATGAAAGATGTAAGAGAATGAACCGAAACTACCCTAACAGGTACCTTGTAGAAAACTGGGCACACAAGCAAAGAATAAAGCACAAGTCAGTCTTGCACCATGTCCATGAAATACAAGATGGATACCACCTCCCAGAAAGAAGACTAGAAATACAGAAAGTAGTAAGGAATTTACCACCACATACCCACTTAAAAACACCAGAAGTACAGATGAAATTAGTAGATGGAACAACCAAACAGGCCGACCCAGTCAGTCTTATGAGTGCATCACAAAGAACCATTGATGCCTACCCTGAAGAATGGTTACATGTCTATACTGACGGATCTGTATTTAAGGCCACCATCAAAGCAGGTTACGGAGTTTACATATGTTATCCAGACGGATCCTCCGACGAGCTGTTTGATGCATGCGGGGAGTTTTGCTCCAACTATGAAGCTGAAACCATTGCACTGGAAACAGCTGTATACTATCTGAAGACTGTATTTGATGCCTTTCCCATAAAGGCTCAAAACATTGTCATTTTTACTGACTCATTGTCTGCCCTACAAGCTCTGGAATGCAGTGGACATTGTTAAACTGAATTAGCCAAACTAATCCAGGACGCTGACCAGCTTATCACTTCCTATGGCATCAGAATAGTTATGCAGTGGATCCCTGGCCCCTCAAATACACCAGGTAATGACAGCAGACAGATTGGCAAAGAAAGGAACAAAACAAGAACAACCACTCACAGCAACAACTCTCCAAACAGCCAAAACACTCATACGAACAATAAACAAAGAAACTTGGCTGAACAGATGGGAAATGGGAAACACTGGAAGAGAAGTTTACAGACATATGGCTGGTCCTGATCCTAACGACAACATCAACCATCTCACAAGGAGGGACCAAAGCACCATTTTTCGACTCAGAACACAACATATACCACTCAACAGTCACTTGAACAGAATCCAACCACAACACCCTCCAGGGTGCCAGCTATGTAACTACCCCCATGGAACTGTTGACCACCACCTCTTTGAGTGCCCAGCACTTGATGATGTTAGAAAAATGCTCCTTCCTCCCAGGCCAGATAAGTGGAACGCCTTGTACGGAGATACAAAACAACTTGCGAAAACATGCAGATATCACTACATGGCATTGGGCCGAAGGGCGAGAGCTCAAGTGCCACTGGATCAATAACAACAACAACAACAACAACTCCCATCTCCTTTTGTGGAGTGAGAAAGTAGGCTATAACCAGCAAAGTCACAGACACACCTACTCACACACACCTGCGTGTGCACGCAACAAGAATAGTAAATAGAAATACAGAACTTAATGTTTAAAAAAAAATATATGAAAATACATCAATAATGAAAATAATTGCAAAGAAGAAATATTTTACATATACTGTACAATTAAATAGTATATCGGCATCAATACATAGAGTGCTTAAGCTAACAAAGACATATATATATATATATATATATATATATATATATATATATATATATATATATATATATATATATATATATATATATATATATATATATATCTGTGTGTGTGTGTTTATACATTGTCTTACTCCGGCGGTCTCCGCTACACACCAACCCACAAAACCAAAAGCAACACCACCCGCACTCTCCATTAATACCCCACCGAACAACTAACAAAACCTTACACAGTTTTTATTTCTCTCACCCCTATATTCTCATCAATACCTACATGCCAACACACGCACATGCGTCATCACCCCCGCCAGCCAAAATAAATACTTCCCGAACAGCTAACGACTATAATAAACTACAACCTACCTACTTATCGCCCCTGACCACCTGATCGATTTTATCGATTTTTTATATTTATGTATTTTGTATATGTGTGTATATATATATATATATATATATATATATATATATATATATATATATATATATATATATATATATATATATATATATATATATATATATATATAATAATAATAATAATAATAAATTCTTTAAGCGCCAAACACGGCGCATAAGGCAGAAACCAGTGCTCTCCAGGTTGTTCGTTGTGACGCCACTCCTCTTAGCTCTTGCACATTATTTAGGCCCAACGTTCTTCCTTCTCTTATTATTGTTCTTCTGAGTGTTTCTTTTGGTCTTCCTTTTTTCCTCTTACCCTCAGGAACCAAAGTGAGCGCCTGTAGTGGTATTCTGTTGTTTTGCATTCGTAGGACATGACCGATATATGACCATCGTCTTTTCCTTATATAGTCGGAGACATATTTCTGCCTAGAGTCTTCTCTTATTTGTCGATTAGTCTTGAATTCTTTCCAACTGATGTTCATGAGTTTTCTAAGACATTTGTTCTCGAATGTATTCAGCTTGTTCTCCAATGATTTTGTTATTTTCCAACTCTCACAGCCATATGTTAACACTGAGATAACATGTGAATTAAACAGACGAAGCTTGGTATGTATATTCAATGATCGTAATTTCCAAATGTTAGATAATCTATTGAAGGCGCTAGCTGCCAAATCAATTCTAGTATGGATTTCTCTTGTTGTGTCACCATCCTGAGTCATTTTACTGCCTAAATAATTGAAACTTTCAACTTTCTGTAGTTTTTCCCCGTTCAAGATGATATCAAAGGTCTCGTTAGAAAAGTTCATAGCTTTAGTTTTAGAGGCATTTATTTGGAGACCTATTTTAACCGAGAGATGACACAAATTATTTATTGCTTCTTCGGATTGTCTTGGTGTTGAACTTAAGAATGCTACATCATCTGCGAAATCCAGGTCCCCCAGGAATTTTCCATTTGTCCATTTTATACCCAATTGTTCATTGTGGGTATAGTTTCTCATAACCCAATCAATAGCTATTCCAAAAAGTAGTGGTGACATAATACAGCCTTGTTTCACCCCTGTTTCTACTGTAAACCATTCTGTATTCCCTTTATTTGTTCTAACACAACATCTTGCATTGTCATATAGCGCTTTGATTATATTCACATATTTTGTTGGAAAACCATAGATTGTAAGTATCTTCCACAATGATGGGCGGTGTAGACTATCAAAGGCTTTTTGAAAATCGACGAAGGTGATAATAAGTGGCGATTGCCTTTCCACTGATTCTTCTATAATTGTTCTTAGTGTGAATATTTGATCAATACATGATCGTTTCGGCCTGAAACCCGCTTGTTCTTCTCTGATCTTTTCGTCAGCATGCAATTTAAGTCTTTCTAACATCATGCAACATAATAATTTTCCAGGTACCGATAATAGAGATATACCACGCCAGTTATTACAGTCTGATAGATCACCTTTCTTCGGTAACTTTACAATAATACTGTCTTTCCATTGTTGTGGTGGTTGTTCTTCTCTCCATACTTCATTTATAATATCTAAAATTCTCAAGAGGTTGTTGTCATTAACTGCTTTAATCATTTCCCCTGAAATTTCGTCAACTCCAGCAGCTTTAAAATTTTTTAATCTTTTAACGGCTTGTTTGATCTCGTCCAGCGTGAATTCATCGCAAGTTATTGGCAAGGTGGTTGTGGGTGTTTCATTATTAAAATCAGGTGTTACTGTTGGTGGTGGTCTGTTTAGCACCTCCATGAAGTGCTCAGCCCATCTCTTCATTTGTTCTTTTTCTGTTGGTATTGAATTCCCTAATTTACCTTTAACAGGTGTTTCCATAGCAGTAGGCTGGTGACATAGTTGTTTTGTAATTTGATAAAGGCACCTACTATTACCAGTTCTTGCAGCATTTTCAGCTTCTACGGCCAGTTCATTGATGAAATGTCTTTTATCTCTTCGAGTTTTTGTCTTCACTTCTTTATTTAACAAGTTATAAGTTAGTTTGCAAGATTCAACTGCATTATGTGTACTTGCCGCTAGTAGTTTAAGTTTTGCTGTTTTCCTTTCTTGTATTTTATCCCAAGTATCTTCTCTCATCCATTTTTTCTTTTTATGTACTAGGTATCCGGTGGTCGCTACTGCTGCTTCTGTCATTGCTGTTCTCAGTTGTTCCCATTTAGTATCGATTGTCTTGGTGGTGATATCGTTGTCAATTTTGCCTAAAGCATCGAAATAGTTGTTCATTTTGACATTATATTCCTCCTTTATATCATTTGATTGCAGTCTGTGTACATCTATTCTTCTATTTTTATTCTGTTGGTATAACTTCTTCAGTTTAATTCTCAGTTTAGCTATGCAGAGGTTATGATCACTTCCGATCTCTGCACCTCTGTATGCTCTGACGTCTTGAACTGATGAGCGAAATTTAGCGCTTATGCAGAAGTGATCTATCTGGTTCTTAGTTCTGCCATCAGGTGAATTCCATGTTATCTTGTGGATATTCTTATGTGGAAAGATGGTGTCTGCCACAACGAGGTTTGATATTTCACAAAGTTCTAGAAGTCTTTCGCCATTTTGATTCATACAGCCTATGCCATGAGTACCGAGATATCTTTGTACTCCATCGTTGTTGTCACCTACTTTGGCGTTAAAATCACCCATGACTGCTATTATGTCATGCTTGGGTATTGTGTTGATGGTACTTAGAAGTGCTTCATAGAAGTCATCTTTTGTGGTATCAAGAGCGTCGTTAGTTGGTGCATAACATTGTACAACTGAGAGCTTGAAAAATCGTGTCTGAAATCTAGCTAATATTAGCCTCTCATTGATAGGTACCCAGCTGATAAGCGATGCTGCTGCTTTCTGTGTCATTAAGATGGCTACTCCCTCTGTGTGACGATTATCATTACTACCAGAGTATATAATTTGCTTTTTTTCTTCTGAAATATATTTTATGCCCTTCCCCGTCCATCTACACTCGCTGACACCCAATATGTCCAACTTATAATTATCCATTTCTTTAATTACTTCTTCCAATTTTCCGTCTTGATACATAGTTCTTACATTCCAGTATCCGATTTTAAAAATCTCCTTAGCCCCCAAGATATTAGAGTGAGTCATGTTTACTGTCGAGCCTGGTTCTGTTTCGGTAACAATAGCTTGTTTTACGATAGTGAATTGTTAACTCACTGATCAACCCTCCGATCCAACCGACCGATTCGAGGGTTTCGAGGTCAGTTATAGGAAAATATCTACACCACTAGATACTCTGGTGTATCTTTTATTCTATAATTTAACATAACATGGTATTATCCATCGAAATATACACATTCCTGATGTTTTTCTTTCGGCGTCTAAGGTGAGAAACGAATTTCACCTCCATCTTGGAAGGGTAGATAACTCTATATATATATATATATATATATATGTATATGTATATGTATATGTATATATATATATATATATATATATATATATATATATATATATATATATATATATATATATATATATATATATATATATATATATATATATATATATATATATATATATATACAGTAGAACTCCATTTATCCGAACCCCATGGGACCGAGCATCGTTCGGATAATCAAATGTTCGGATAATTGGATTACATAATGTATCGAGTACATGTACACATATTTCTAAAAATAATTAACCATCACAAGGAAAATACACTATAAAACATATTTACTTGTACTGTAATAATAATACCCACACTGTATTAGATCACTGTATCACCAAAATCTTTTATTACACTGCAGTGCATGTACTACTTGTATTAATTATTTTTGTTAAGAAAGAGAAATGTTTTCAAAATAACATTACAAACGATTCAAAACCAGGCGCAACTTACGTACATATGTACTTGCACAGATGTAGCCCAATATTTAAAATAATGAGGAATCCTCTTTTGCACCAAACTGGATAGTCTCCTATTGGCTGCTAAGTCCCGCATTCTCTTCAACAGCAGAAGCTGTGTAGGACAGCTGTCATCTTCTTGCTCGTACCAAGCCATCGCTGTTTCTAGTGCTATAAAGGCCTCTTCAGGACTTGGTCGACGTTTTGGTTTTTCTTCATAATCTACAAGTACATCATGTACTTCTGAGGAGTCTTCATCATCGGTCACTACATGTATTTGGTTTTCTTCTTGCACAAAAGACAACATTTCTTCGTCATTCAAAAACTGAAAACCAGAATCATTATCATCTTCTAGCCACATGTGTGCATCATCTTTGTCACAGTCCGAAAATCCGGGCATTGCTTGAAACAGTTCCACAACTTCATTTATACAATCATCATTTGTGTCCACTGCAGTAGTTTCATTTCCTCCTTTTTTCCCAAGCAATCTACTCCAAACCTTGTTGAGATTATCTTGTGACAGGGTGGTCCAAGCATCAGCTAACATATAGCAGCAGTCCTTGAGATTAAGCTTTTTGGAAAACGCCACCACACTTTCTTCATCTTCAGCCAACAATAAATGTCGCAGGACTTCCTTCTTGTACATCTTTTTAAGCTTTGCTATAACACCCTGATCCATTGGTTGAATCAGTGCTGTTACAGTGGGAGGCAGAAAAATTACTTTAAAATTTGCATCAACTGCATTCAATGTATCCGTCTCTGGATGAGATGGTGCATTGTCCAGTAGAAGAATTACTTTTCCAGTTTTCTTTTCTTGTTCTCTCAACCTCTTCACATTTGGGATGAACTGATTTGTATACCAATCAAGAAATATTTCACTATTCATCCAAGCACTCTTCTGTGCTTTGTAACACAATGGGAGACATGTCACATTCTTTAAACAACGTGGTTTTTTGGCTTTGCCGATCATTAGCACCGGTAAACGATGACTTCCACTGGCATTCGCGGCTACAAAAATTGTTACTCTCTCTTTGCACTTTTTAAACCCAGGGGCAGCTGCTTCGCGCTGAGATGCAAGTGATTTTTTGAGGCAATAATTTCCAGTATAAGCGAGTCTCATCGGCATTATACACATCATCGAGTGAATAACCTTCTTCTTCCAAAAAAGCCAAGAATGTTTCTTTAAAATTTTTAGCGGCAGTTGCATCGCTAGATAAAGATTCCCCTTGAATCTCCAATTCTCGTATGCCATGACGAGATTTAAAGTTTCTTAACCATCCCTGGCTAGCCTTAAAGTCAGGAGGACCGTCAAGTTGATTGTTGAACTGAAGTGCCTTTTCACACAACAGAGAACCAGAGATAGGTTCCCCTTTGCTTCTTCTTTGCACAAACCATATATACAAAGCCTCTTCCAATTTCACATCTTTCGCATTTCTCATGGTTTTACGTTTCTTCGACCTATTTTCACTATCAAATTTCGATGCGAAGCTCATAATTTTATCCTTGTTACTTTTGATGTCAGAGACGGTAGCTTTCCCAACATTGAAAACCCTCGCAAGTGAAGACACAGTTTCACCTTGTCCTAGTCTCTTGATAATTTCTGTTTTTGTTTCAATTCACAAAACATTGCGGTTCCTTTTATATGCTTTAGGCCTACTGGAAGATGCCATATCGCACAGAGAAATACTTGTACACCAAAATTATTCTTCTGTAGTAGCAGACACAATTATTTTAAGTTGAACTGTCTGTTTAGCCAGTGTTCTACCTAGAACGCACACGTACACTGGATTGGTAAACCAGATATTAACTGACTTTATGATCTAACTGACTTTCTGAACGTAAGCGACCGACCATTAGCCATCCCATTCTCTACAAATTGTTCGCACACATTTGAAGTTTGCCGCATCAAGAGATTCAGAATTTTAGTCTAACGTGACTGTGGCATCTGATTTTTTTTTTTTTCTGGAAAAAGTGTTCGGATAATTGGATCAATACCACCCGCACCACACCACGCTAATTAGCCAACTTCCTCTATAAAACTCATACTAAGCGAATTTATCGATTTTTTAATATTTTCCTCTTTATCTCAAGAGTGCTGGGTTTTATCGATTTTTATGTAGTGTGTATATATATATATATATATATATATATATATATATATATATATATATATATATATATATATATATATATATATATATATATATATATATATATATATATATATATATATATGTATTGTATAAAGAAACATAACAACACACTGCTGAGTCATAGACTTAAAATAACTACACACAAAACACCAGACAAACCAAAAGCAGTACCACCCACCACGCCAGTGACACCCCAACACACATATGAGTCGTCACCCCCGCCAGCAAAAGTCAATACCCTCTCCCTTAAAAAAAACCCCGTAGTAACCTACGCTGCCATTATCGACTTTTATATTTTATATATATATTTGTTGTGGGAGGCGGCTGTAACAAAAACACTGTGATATTAAATATATACTTCTATTTAAAAAAATGTGGCCTTTGTTATCTATGTTGTAAAATATATATATTTTATGTTGTGTATATATATATATATATATATATATATATATATATATATATATATATATATATATATATATATATGTTGATTGACTAAGAAACACATAACAATGTTAAGTCATACACAATCTATCTACTAACCCTCCATTATTGAGCTAATATTTTGCTATATAAAAGTCCGCTCCACCTGCACAATCGATCGGCATATTTTACTATATAAAAGTCCGCTCCACCTGCACAAATAATAACCGTTTTGCGCGTGCTATACTACTGATATTGCCTTACAGTTAGTAAAATTCACATGTCAAGTCAGTCCTATTGTATAGCTCTGAAACATGGAGAACAACAAAAAGAACAACCAGTAAGGCACATACTTTCATAAATGAGTTCTTGCATAGAATATAAATATTAAAATGGTATGACAGTCACTAAAATGAAACTAATGACAAGAACCATACAAGTGTCACTGGAACAAAAGATGAGATGAAAACGCTGGCGATGCATATGTGACAGTGACATCTCTGTTTGTAAATAAACGTGTTTGAAATGTCAATTGTTCAGATCAGATAAGATCGGGTTGCACCGTATTAACACTAGGCACATATTATGTTCATGTAAGTGTTGTTATTAATGTTCAGTGGTCTGAAAGCCTATACACTCTAGATGTTGATTTCCACCATCATGAGAATGTGTGCAACCTTGTTCAACCCAGGTTCGTTCTACCGAATGAGAATGCAGCTACTTGTTGATGTTTCATGGCGTATAATGTAATGGTAGTGCTCACCTCAGTTTGTTAACACAGTTCATCTCACAGTAGCACATAAGTCATTGACGACACTTACACCACGATAACTAACTGTTTCACTGACAAACATTTTCTAAAACCACTAACAATAGTTGGATACAAGAATGTTAAAGCATTCCTATTTACAAAATCAGCAATATTATTTATAGTTTCATTTCATTCTAACTCTAATTATATCTAATCATATTCTATACAATGTGAGAATCCTTGTTCTTAGTTATCTCTATTTATATTCTTGTTCCCATCATGACAAGAACCTTGAGAATCATTGTTCTCACTATTTCACAACAATGTGTCAGTTCAACAGTTACACTGATTCTCAAAATCTCATATAGATTACCAATATCATCTTTCTTAATATTCAATGAACATTTCTGATTAAGTTTTACAGTATCTATAATTAAATATCGAGTCAGTGGTTCTCAATATGTTTACTTACAAGTGGCATCAAAAGCTAAGCGTTTGAAATAAAAATCACCACTATTGCCTGCCAGTCTGCAGGATCACATATTATCACTTCACTATAACCCCTCCACCAACGGCGTGAAGATCTAAATATTAATTACATATTCTATAGCGTCAACATGCAGAATAACATTTACTTTAAAATGACTTAAGTGCCGCTTGTGATTCACAAGTCACCTTAGCGGGTTAAGATCATTGGTTAACAGCTTGAGAACCACTATCTCTCTTTCTTACTTCTTCTCTCCAGTTATCGGTACTTATTGTTATTCGAACTCTAGCTGAGATTATCTAAAAATTCTCTTCTTACCACTTATTATCATTATTAGCTATTCTCTACAAAACACTATCTATACAAATCTACACTTCTTTCCAACAATATCATTTCAAAAGCCGAACACTGGCTAATCCAGCGCACGACCTATGACAAACTTCCTACATTTTTAGTTCTCTTCTCTACAAATCTCTATCTCTATTTGAATCTCAAATCAAAAATCTCCTTGACCGCGCTAACAAAAGTATTTATACTCCGTCATTCTGCACCCGGCACCTGTTTTTCTCTGTTTCTATGGGAAAATGTCAGGATTTCATGATTCTGTCATCCTTGCTGACAGAACAAAATGCTCACTTCAGCATGCTTTATTTTCCAATGACTCTTTTTCACGTCCCAGATATGCGACACAAATGCACTTCTACAAATATTCTGATTAAAAACAAATACCAAACTATCAGTCATTCATATACAACGTCCATTTCACACGCACAGGTGTTCAGTACTCATGGTCAAAATTCAATTCATTTTCCTAAATGTAACTTACTACTGTCAACATTTCATTCCTTTCTCTTATAAATATTATAAGATGTCAGTCCAAAATAACATTGTTTTGTCTTTGTTTTTGGTTACCAGTGTGAGAACCATCGTATAAACTTAGAGTAGCTGTCAGTTTACGTATGTCAATAGCATAAAATGCACAGATGTGCAGAACGCAGTGACCCGCACTTGATTCTACCAAACAACACTAGCGACCCCTGCTGTTGTGGTTAATCGTCCTCTTAATTGACAGCTCTCGACCTCCGGGTCAACTAATTGTGCAGCGAACTTTAGTTTGTAATTATTAAATGTGAGAAAATATCAATGTATATTCTCGTTTGTACGTTTTAAATTAGCTTTCTTGTTTTATTATATTTGACTATATTATCTAAAGCAATACTCCCGACGGAGCATGCAGCCCTGTTGTATTGTTCACTAATTCCCTTTTAAATGTTAGCTTTCTGTTTTATAATGTTAAGCTATATATTATCGGAAGCAATGCTGCAGACGAAGCATGCAGCCATTGTACGGTCACACACAGGACACACATTGAGGAAACTTGTTGATAGAATTTCAAGGCAGTCCTTGTTCTAAAATCCCCAGGGAAAGAAAGGGAGGCAGAGGTAGACCAAAAAACACACGGAGAAGAGAACTTGATGCGGAAGTGAAAATTATGATGAACACATAGAAAGGACTTGAAATGATGGCACAGGAGAGGAAGATGTGACGTGTGTTTGTTGAAGGCCTATGCTTCTTGGGGGGTCAAAGGGTATTGGTTGGTTGGTAATAAATATGAAAATTTCCTTCATCAGTTTTGAGCTCAATGTCGTACATTTTTAGATAGGTTAGAGATACATTTGGTCCCGTCTGAATAGAACAGAAAAAGTGGGGTTATCTGAGAAAGAAAGTGTTAGAATAGATTCCACGAGTGAATAGATTAAGGTGAAGATCTGTCTCTGGAATGACTGAATTCTCTAGTCCAGCCTATCTATACGACTATCTTTTAGTAATAGACAATCTATCAAAACCTCCCTATAAATACAATTATAAGTTCACACACACACACACACACACACACACACACACACACACACACACACACACACACACACACACACACACACACACACACACACACACACACACACACACACACACACACACACACACTCACACACACACACAGAGAGAGAGAGAGAGAGAGAGAGAGAGAGAGAGAGAGAGAGAGAGAGAGAGAGAGAGAGAGAGAGAGAGAGAGAGAGAGAGAGTTATGTGACAACAGGACTCACAAACGTGAAAAATATGGTAAATGGAGATTGGGGCTGACAACCACAATAAATTAAGTTTTGTTTAGTTTATTATCACTTAAACTTTACAACATCAAACATATAGAAATCAATATAATCATTTGGTACAGACATAGGAAAATAACCCAATAAGTACCCTCCCCTCTTGTTGAGAAAAGATCCCAAAAGAAATTAATAACCCAAAAGGTCAAAGATTAACACTAGGGTATAGAGTAGACAGTAAAGCAAAGAACAAAGTTCCTAGTTAATCTATTTCGTAAATAACAGTATTTGCAAAGAAAATAAAGGATGGTACAGTTTCCGTAACTAGAACGTATTCACTCTTACTCTGTCATTCGTGGCCACATCAATCACGCCTTACCTAAACTTGGTGTAACAATCTCTTGAACGTAAACATTCATGCACATGTATCATAATCCAGTAGTTCTGTCCTCCGAATTGAGCCCCAGTCCCTCCACTAATAATTAATTTTTATAAGGAGGACGCTCAATTTGGTGGTTGAGTTCCTGGATATTTATGTATTGTCACCTCGAATGGTTCATGTAGAAAAAAAAAAGAACGCGATCTTATGTTCACAGTAGACCGCAGTCAGTACTTCCAATAGCTAAAGAAAACTCTGGTTGCTAAAAACTGTTAATTAAGATGATGCTGATAACTCCTATCGGCTCGGTCTGGGGTGAGTGCCGATTGTGAAACAGCGTATTCTCCTGGATAAAATCCACTTGGGAAAACGACTGTCAGAAGTCGGGAAAAATGTTATGTATATTGCCTCCGCGGGCTGATAAATTGAATAAAACAATCTGGGAATTTGTAAGTCCAGTTACCTCAAATTTACAGTTAAAATGTTAGTTTGTCGCCTTGGCAATTCCTGTTCACACCTGTACTGGGGACGAACGCCAAGGAAAACGACAACTATTACTCCTTCAGCAACTGAGAAACAGACCACAATAGAAAAAACCGCTGGCCGCTGGTTTTGATCAAGCCTATATTAGGAAGAAACAAAACATTTAACCCAAATGACAATATCCTATGCTATCAAGCGTAAGGTATGATCTCTTATCCTCTCCGTCACCTAATTAAATTAAAAGGCACACGGTGTCTTAGCCTATCTTATAGCGCTTGGCTTAGCGAGTACAGGTTGGGTTTTAGGCATGCAGCCTTTCCCCCTCCGACCCGGTAAAACAATCAGCGCACAATATCAGTTATAATTTAATTATGACTTCGCTCCCTTAACAAATATCGCCTGTCATTACTAGTTAGTTGATTGTCGGCGTCTATTGTTTTGACACATGATATTAACACTAGGCATTTAAAAATTTACACACAATGGAATATAATTGATAAGTGTACTTTTGCAGTTTATTAGGGAACGTCACATTGATAAACGTAGTTTTCTGCGGTGAAACTTGAATGCCACTGTTAGAGCTGGGCACACAGTAGAATGGTCAACTCGTTCCGACACAGTGCTAACATCGAGTGACAATGTAGATGTAATATAACGCGAATGTGGGAGCCGCGCTAGCGTAGTGGTTACAACACCGCCCTAACGACCGGGTGATACAGGATCAAACCCGGGCGACGGCATTTGAGGATTTTTCGTCGACCGGGATTTGGACTGGATTAACTCGAGACCTGGCGAGGACATTTGAAGGAGTGTCGTCGACCAGGGACTGGCGGCTCCTGAGCAGACCCAGCTGCAATGGGTACCTCCGAAATCGGCGAGTATTTGCCTGAATGGCGAGGGACACCTGTCTCTGTACAAGAAATAAAGGGATACTCACGTAAAATCAATGTCAGGTTAGACATAAATAATAACCTGAGATTTCGCCTCGAGTATTAGCGGGCGAACGAAAAAAAAAAAAAAAAAAAAAAAAAAAAAAAAAAACGCGAATGTGTATAGAGTTCTGTGGCGTTGACAAGTCACTCACTCAATCATAAGCAGAAGTCAATAAAGGGCAGACTACTGGCGTCGTTTCATACATTTATTAATGGACGTACACTTCGACATCACGAGTACAGTCACTTGAACAGGTTGGCACAAAAATCATCGTATACTTGAAAATGGGTGGCAATATCAGATGTACATTCATGCAGTGGTAAATGTATAATGGAACGATGGTAGACAAGCACTCAATATTCTGGATGTCTATCGTCTCATGCTTCGACTGACTAATCGCGTCAGTAAAGGTGAATACATAAACGTCAACAATGGTTCGCTGACAGAACCTTCTCTTGGCTAAGTTTCTTAAGCCGTACATTCATCAAAGGTTTATAGCAACAATGTTAAACCACAGTAGTGGGCTTTCATAATATGTAGATCTCTGTACCATCATCAAATAATAAGACCTTTTCTGTTCTCTGACAATGATCCGCTTATAATGGCGGGAATCCAAAATGGCTCTTCTCCGTGAGCTTCGTTCGCTCAGGACGGAAAATTTTGAAGCAGAATTACTTCAATATATATATGTAAATGTCCTCATCGGGCTTCTCATCAAATCTGCTATCAATAAGGCTGGTTACCTCAAGTGATCTAGTGCTGCTAAATAACACGACATCTTCATCTGTCATCAACAATCCTAGATGTACGATAATACGTCTCCCATCTAGGTTTAGCAAAAAGTTCAGCAAAAAATGTTTGGTTTTACCTGGCTTCAGGAAAGCACACACAAGCGAATAACGCACGCCATTCCTAGGCGTTAATAATGGACATTAGGAGAATCTCTGATAATACGATCATACAGAGAAACAATCTCCTTCCTTGAATAATTCACAGAGATCAATCTACAAAACTTTCTAATCAACCAGCCCCTAGCAGCGACGACATGACAGCCTTCTCTGATCACACCAAACCGGCGCATGCCCAGAAAAGCCTTTCACTCCAGAGTTCAGCTCACAAAATAGTCCGACATAGAAATACAAAGATATAAGATCGAAATCGCCTTAAATAGTCAAGGAATAAATATACATTCAGGCCATAATCATTTTAAGCAAGACCAATCTGTTTCTGGCCATACCAGACGAAAAATGACGTAAATCTAGTATTCATACGCCAGATTGAGACACAAGAACAGATAACCCATAGAACGGAATACAACATCGAACAATCAGGGTTCTGTCCCTTAGACTAAGAATCATTGATTCTCATATAAATATTTTACATCAGACCAATAGTGAATACTTTACATCTGTATGCCTATCAACAGTAATCTGTGCGTCACACAAAAAATATGTGCGCAACAATAATGCGCATTCTACTCTGTCACTTTATCCGTCACTCATAGCATTATACTTAGTCAGCTAAACCGTATCTTCTGCAGTAAATAAATGGTTGATGGATTTTACATTACTGAACCACTGGTAAGAAAATATCTACGCGTTTGCTATTTCTCTAGTCTTAACGCTAGGGAATCGCAGTGAATAAAATCTTAAAACTTTAACTTATTAAACACTTAAGCACAACGTATATTATTTCCAGAAAACAGAATAATCCCAACGAAGGCTATTAACGCACTATTTCACATAGGTTTTAGCGTACGCGTTTAGATTATCCAAAATTTCCTGAGAGACTTGATAACTGACTTGGAGAGAACGCAGTATATTTACAGATTTAGGGTAATTATCTCTAAAGGATGTGACAATTCACACCTTCGTCATAGCAGGGGAAATCAACGAGCTTCCTTTCAGAGATAAAGGATTTTCCTGTTCGCTCTACTCTCGATGTCGAACGACATCAAAAGACATGGACCGAGCGAACGGGCCCCCTTTAGATTTCCGTCCGTTTCCGCAGATCAAAACTTTTGCACGGACAACAAAGGTGGTCGGGAAGTATTATTATCGCCCTTTGTATTTGCTACCGAGGATCTGGTCTTTTCCCCACGTGCTTTCTGTCACTATCCGATGATTGACAGATCAGCTCGCGTGAGAACTCAGGTAAACAAACCATGTTCGCTCCCCTTGTTGACTGCCGGGTGCGAAAGTTTGTAAACACTCATTAGCGCATGTAAGACAGGAAAAATAGGCGTGGCTTTAGAAGTGAGTCAACAGACAGCGAATTGCGTGGTTTTGCCTTCGCAAAACATAAACACTAACTGAGGAAGCAAAGGTGGTCGGATTTATATGGCTATATTTACATTATACGTCACACTCAACAAGGAGCGTATTCGTCAACAAACTTCTGCTAAATCTTCCTATCCCGTGCCATCAGGACAAGGTCTTTTCACGTCTACCTGATTCTTTCATGTCTCTCTCCACGTTTCTTCCCTGGGTGTTCTTCTGTCTTTCTAACTCTCTTGCCCTCGGGGTTCCAAAACAATGACTTGTAATACTATCAACATGTGGTTTCAGTGTGTCCACTACTCATCGTCAGAGTTTCCTTCTGTGACAAGCATCTTTTGCACACCACATGTGAGTTTTATATTTGAAGTGAATGTAGTGCTCACGAATGTTTGCACATCTTTCGTCGCTATGCGTAAGTCGCATATGACGTGCCTTTGTATGGCCTAGCGTCAAAGGCGATTCCGCTGTGTTTATTCGAGGTGTATGCACATATGTTTTTCAGTGTGGAATATGTTCTCATTCCAACTTATAGATAAATAAGTGACATATATAATTTGCGTCCTGATATGGACTATGTTGTAGAAGATTGGATCATTAATACCAATTGTTATAAGGAATCATTCAATGTGTAGATATACTGATGCTCGTGATGAATCATATTAAATGTTTCTATGTGGACAGAGGAACTTATGCACTTTGAAGCTGTTGCCACAGTTGGCCAGTTATATTGTTTGATATTGTTTTGAGATAGCTTCATCAATGACTCGTGCCTTCTGTTATGAATCATTCCTCACCTCAAAGTTTTCTTGGGGGGGGGGGGGGGGGGGCCAAGTATATTGGATTTGATGAGGCTATATATTGGATGAAAATTGCTTCTAGAAGTTGCTTTTTTTATTATGGAAAAAGGACGTTGATGACTGTTAAAAGTCAAGTTATGGACAAACGAATTGATATGGCCCAACAGTTTGACAGTTAATGGATATTATATCAAGTTACTGGAGGAAATAAGTACCAGCAAAATATACTTTCAAAGCACGTACACGACACGTGAACTTTTGTCAGAAAAGATGTATTTAATTTCTGCCTCCGTAGCAAGAGATGAACCTGAGATTATTAATTAGTCAATGCCTGAACTACGGCACTATTGCTTGGCAAACTTTCAATTTCACCGTGGACCGTTAGTATAGAAGGGCCTGCTGCAAATCGTACTAATTGCCGTCGTTATTGCACAGAAAAAGATAAACTGCCCGATTGTTGTAATCGGAAGGTGACCTCAACCATCAATGAAACAAAGTCGATCGTCAACAGCCAACATCCAGTAGAGGACAATAATAAATACATAATGTCTACCATAGATAATCGACGCGATATTGATGGACGTTGGTGTCCTTCTACGCTTCTTTTTTCGGACGACGGACGTATTATCACATTGTAAAGCCTGTCGATCGTTGCCAGTACCGCTGCTGAAGCTTGGATTTTACTTGGGCACACCATAAGACTGTTTACGTTATTGGAGAGATTTACACCTTCATTTTTTCCCATACGACTACGGCAAATTGTGTATACCATCGGATTCTCATCGGTACTGCAGTGAAAAAAAATGGCAGAACTTGGTTATACTGATAAGTACATTGTTTGTGCAGGGCCTAGGTTGTATGTTCAGAGTCTTGTCAGGCACATCTTAATTCTTTCATTTTTTTAAAAATCCATAACTGTTGTACTTACTGCTCGTGGGACGGTTGGTATGGAGTGTGAAAAATTTTCATCTTATGAAGGAGTTGTTCATTGCTGTTCTGTTGATCTATTATATAATAGTCTATTTCGGAGGCCGGCATTCGGTGCTGAGAGGTATTTAATTTCCGGTTGAGCCTATTGTATTCTTGCATGGTTAGCTGTGACGTCACGTCTTCTTATATTGTCATTCACGTCATTTCTACCTTTATTTCCATCCTTGTAATGTTTGTGATACGTTTGCCTTACCTTGCTATCTTTTTAATATTTACAACGTCATGAGTGTATTGCGTCTTGTTTTTGTCTTTTTTTGGTGGAAGATTTTTGTTTTATTTTAGTGCGATTGTTTTTCTAGACAATGTACTTTCTGTACGTTCTATTTATTTGTTTCCATTAATGTCTTGCAGTCCCAGTTTGTTATCGGGTTGTACTGTATGATTTTTCATTGATACATTAGTTATTTACTTGTACTGGATTATATTGACATTTTAATATAGATATTGGTATCGATAGGGATACTTGTTCTAACTACGGTTTGTAGTGAGTTAATACAGATTTCGGTTTACGAACCATATTGTTTTACGTCACAGCTACAGCGCCCTAATTATGTCGGATTTCGACCAATTTCTGGAACAAGGTAGGAAACTTGGCAAGGAAGGGGACGATCTGGATAAATAAATTACATTACATATGGATGAGGCAAAGGAAGAAGAAGAGAGTAAAGGGCTCTCGACAGAGAAGAGAAAATTAAATTGGCATCGATGGAACATGAACTAAAAAGATTAGCACACGAAGAGAATTTCAAATTAGCAGAGATTGAAAGAGACAAAGAATTTGATGAACGACATAAATCGTTTGAACTTGAAAAGTCAACAACAGGCAACCAGAAATACAGATTGGACAGCAAATGGACCGTCTCGGAAAAAGACCACTCCACACTATAAATTAAAATTGCCATGTTTTGCACCATTGACTGATGATGATACAAATTTCTTTCTCCTGAGGTTCGAATCTCATGCCTCAGATATGAACATCCCAAAGAAATCTTGGGCTGTTCTGTTACCTGAATTTTCTTTTTCCGGCCCTTATGTTTACGGCTACTTAATTTAAAACTTCCTGTCCTCCTCAGGACAAATGCGTCTTTACATGGTGTTGGAGGGTGCTTAATGCAGCGTCATGAAGACGAGTATCACTTAGTCTTATACGTCAGCCGAAAATTGAACTCTGCTGAATCCCGTTATCCTGTTGTGGAGCGTGAACTTTTAGGTCTCGTGGAGTCTGAAGAAACTGGACAGGTATTTGTTGGGATCGCATTTTTTCATCCAGACTGATCAGAAGGCAATTACTTTTCTTCAGTCGATGAAACCACTAAACGCAAAATTAACCCGTTATGCGTTACAAGTACAATCGTATGATTATTCTGTTTTACCCATAAAGGGTAGAGATAATGTTCTTGCATACGTCATCTGAAGATGCACAAATTGACTATTCTATACGAGTTACCGTGTATGTCGGATGATTCATCTAGATTTGGGATTTTTGAGTTTTACATGTGATCTTTTCAGACATTTGCTGACTGAAGTTTTTGGGATATCATTGACTACTTGGATTTGTGACAAAATCGGTTATAGATTGTTGACACTGGGGGTGGGGGGGGGGGGGTGGGGGGGTTGAAGCTAACACAAACCCATAAACTCTTTATTAATTTGGCCCGCCCATTTCAGTTCTTTTTGGTCTTTTATAATGGTAAAGTGGAGTAACTGGCCTGTCACTTTAAATCGGACAGGTTCACTCCCCTCGTTCTTTAATGTGACATAAGAAATGTTTGACTCGCCCAAGACTCTCAGTTGGGGTACGCGGCATATTTGGTAGCGCTCTTTTGACCACGAGTCAGACGCCCGGCACTCGGTTTCTGAGAGTGTGCGGAAAAAGTTCCCGGGTCTTTGACAGCAGGGAAACTAGTCGTGGGGCTCCAAAACTGTTACATCATATTATGCGATAACCCGGGCGAAAGAGCAGCTTGGCGACTCGTCCATGACAACTGCGTTGCTGGGTGGCGGTCAAAACAATTTCCCTGCGTTTTTTATGCCAGGGAAAGTCTGAGACTCTCTTAACGTAAGAGCGGTCACCCTGTCACGCAAATTCTATTTGTAGCGCGTCGCCAGGAAAATTCACTGGTTAGCTTTACGTTTGTTTTTCTGCGTTTGTCTGTGCAGGTGTTGGACACCTGTGGCCTAAATGGCACTATATATTGGGTTCTCTTATATCACCAAATGCTTCAGTCCTAAAATTGCTGTCGTGAGCGGTAGAGACCTCTGTGCAGTTTGCCAACTAAATTAGAGTGGGAAATTCTTCACAAATCTCGGTAAGATCCTTAAGTAACGAGGTAGTGTTCTAATTTTACTTGGAATTTTTACTTAGTCAGAATACGTTTAGTATAGTGTTCTAGTAATTTTTAAATTTTCACTATTTCCCAACAAACACCAGGAGCTTTAGTAGTTTTGTGAAATTACGTTATGCCACTTACGGTCTTTTCTAAGCCAAATAGTTGTGTATCTTGAAAAAATGCTACGAGGAAGCTCCGCTAGAGAACCTCCTTATCCACAAAGTGCGCATATATCTAACTGGTGTCACTAAAAGAATAATTTTTAACACAGAGTGTAAACACAAGCAATTGTCTTTTTTGGTCTCCGTGGCGGATTGTTGTAAATGTTCACTTCATGTAACTTTGATTAAGTTGATTTCTTGGTTGCATTATTGATATTTACATGTAACTTTGTGGATATTGGTAATTTATTTGAGGTTTACCAAGCGTAGACTTTTATTGTTGTCATATGGAGTGCATGCAATTATCAAGCGTGTCGCAGCCAGTGCGTTAAACTTAGACTGGCTTGCGATTTTGTTTAGAAGGACTGGCTAATTCGGTGTAGGTCGGGTCAACACCAGGTAAACGAAGCAGGAATGTTTACCTACCAAACCAGCCCGCTCGCCGTGGGTAACCTGAGCACGCATAGTTGCGAGTTTAGCAGTAGACCCGCCCGGAACTTACTGCTCGCGTGTCTGTAGAACGGTCAGTAAGTGGGGGGGGGGGGAAGACAAAGATGAAATACGGGACCAGGTCAGCAGTTGGGGTTGGACTGGTTGTAAATAGTGAATCTGTACTTGTTTATGTAATTGCTTTGTTATTAATGTTGTTTGATTTGATGTCGGCTCGATGATCAGAGATTCTTGAATATGGTTTCATTTCAGCAAACACCGGTAAACTCCGACGGAGTAAACTCTGAGCCATCGGCCTGTAATTGACTTTCTGGTAAGGCCGTATACAGAAGCAACCCCTTTACAGTGAGGCGTTCACATCCACCACAGTCGTTCGTTTTATCAGCCTCTTACTACATATTCATTCGGGGATTCCCCTTGCTTGGAATATTTGTTAACGCCACCTCGCCAAGTAAACGGAGCGCTTATGCTCCATTGGTGTCTATGGCATACATCGCCTGTACAGACACACGCCTTTACAAGAGTGGTGGACTTCGCCAATAGTGGTGTGATTACTGCCAACGTATAATTTCCTATTGAGTGCATTTATCGCCAAACCATTTAGATTCTGGATCTATTTGTACAGTTTGAAGACTTAGCATTGGTCTTGGAAATTCTTCCAGCGGTGGATTTACCGTGGGGTCGTTTGTTTTTGTGCATTGTCAGCATTCAAGGGCGAGGAAAGGGTGATCATTTCGCCGTCTGCCTTTCGCCTACAAGCTGAACTCCAAGCGGAGTATTAACGCAGATGGGCCGAAGGAGAAGGACTGGTGGGGGAAAGGGGGGGGGGAGTGCACTCAGAAAAGTGTTTGAAAGGGGAAGAGATTGTAGTGACTGTCAGGCAGGGTCGTTAAGTGGAAATTTAAAAGCTGTGTTGCTGCCAAGAAGAAGTCAGCGGCGGGGGTATTTGTGTGTGTATGGACTCTTATTGTTTCAGGGTTCCCTGCTGAAGGATTATCATCAACATTTCCCCAACAACAGCTGGAGTATAAATCTGGGTAGATTATCATCATTATTATTATGTTTACTAGTATTGTGGTCATTTGATTCTTTGTTTTTTTTTTGTGAAACGCATTTCTTTGATTTGATGGTTTGTGATTCTGATACTTTTCTTGTTTTGCCATAGTTTTTTTTAAATTAATAAAGTAGACCTATACGTGGATTAGACTACCTTTCTATCTGTACTTGTATTCTACTATCTGTACTCGTACTGTTTGTTTTTGGAGGCACTAATGTGTATTAAACCTTACTCCAAGTAAGAGGGAGAGGCAGAGTGACAGTAGTTGCGTAACAAAGTAATTGAGTGGTAGGAGGGTGAGTCAGTATCTGTTCTTTGCTCCTGATAACTATAATTCACTCTATCCACACTCAACGCCATAACTCATCTATCTTCTAAGTCTTCACTCAGACTTTTGTCGTGTCTCAGACGTCACTCAGACTGTTGTCTTGTTTCAGGCAGGCTCGTAAAATCCACGCATGACAGGATTCACATAACTATTCCTTAATATATTATAATTCTATTTATTTCTGGAACACAGTGGACACAGTGAATACTAACTTAGTCATTATGAATTTATTTAATTTTTTTATATTTATTTATATTTTCTTTTAAGTTCTTATGTCTCCTATCTAGCCTTCACTTTCTTTCTTTTCCCGACGAAGGCCTTGTGGCCGTAACGTAGACTACTTTCTTTGTCTTTTGTCCTCGTAAGACTAATCACCTTTTTTCGATTTTTTTTCAAACCCATCCATTGTTCATAGTTGAATACTTTGTATAATATCTTAGTTAAATAGTTGATTTCATATCATATTAGTCTTAATTTGTGACATTCTGATTAGATGTTTTTATACTGTCTGAAAACTTGCAGTTTTCAGTTTGAAGGGTGGGGTAATGTGACGATCATCTTTTGAACGCTACATGTGTATTTTATACTTGAAGTGGATGTAGTGCTCGTGTATGTTTGCACATCTTTTGTCGCTATGCGTAAGTCGCATATGACGTGCCTTTGTTTGGCCTAGCGACAAGTGCGATTCCGCCATGTATATTCGAGGTGTATGCACGTACGTTTGTCAGTATGGAACATGTTCCCATTGGAACTTATAGATAAATAAGGGAAATATATAGTTTGCGTCCTGACATGGACTAAGTTGTGGAAGATTGGATCATTAATACCAATTGTTATAAGGAATCATTCAATGTGTAGAATACTGATGTTCGTATTGAATCATAATAAAATGTCTATGTGGACAGAGGACCTTATGCACTTGATGCCGTTGCCACAGTTGGCCAGTTATATTGTTTGATATTTTTTTGAGATAGCTTCGTCAATGACTCGTGCTTTCTGTTATGAATAACACCTCACCTCAGAGTTCTGTCATACTTCTCGTAATTTGTTCCTCTAACACATTTTTGGTTCGTGTCATATTATCAATACCTTTTGTCATTTCTAGCATGAATTCTATGTGTTCCATACTTTCGCAATATTGCCGATACGAAACAGTTATATGTTTTCAAACTTAACAGATGTAGACGTAAGTGCAATACAAATGTGAAGATGTTTCTTTAATTGTTTTATAAACAATAAAAATCACCAACATATTCTAGATATGGTGCACAAAACGCACACCGATATAAAATTCGATGATAATCATTAATATTCCTTTCCTGAATCACTACACTTTTGTGAATCATCAAATGAGTTCACATGATTTTTGCTAAAATATTGTCATGTACCAATTGTACCGATTAGTAAAAGTTTAGAACTGCCTTTGGTCCATGAGACAAATAGAATACGAGTAAAGACAACTACGACATACCAGGAGACTTATTAGTAAAACACGTCAACAGAGTTTTGGGTATGGAGCTAGACACGCAGTCCTGTAGAACCGTAGCTATCTAGATATACTTCTAGATGTCCATCATTGTCAAGAACAATACTTTTCTATGGGACCAGTTCTGCTTTCTGTCTCTTTGGTCAGGGATATAAGAAGTTACGAGTCATTGCCACATGATCAGTCCCTGCACAATTTTCTAAAACACAGGCGTAATCTTCATGTTATACTACTGTACCATATTTCTGTGTGGTCTGGGTTATTATTACTCTTAAAGGACGAGAGAGTATTCTGTGCAAATTTTCCACTTAAAAATAGTGCTTCGTAGACGAGGGTCATTAAAGCGATTTGCAACACCTAACACGTGATATGTACCTAGAGCGATCGTTAGTTGGCAGGGAGGATAGTGTGATTCGCTTCCGTTGCTAATCGGTGGTGCCGTTCGGAAAGTCCTGGGTTCGATTCTCCGGCAAGCCACTCACTTTTGTTCTTTTTCTGTTGTCTAGTTTTCTACTACTTTATTTCTCACGAGTGCCTGAAACATTCCTTTATATTGTGTAATATTTATTTATTTACATGATTTAATGCCATGTTTGACGATCGTGAAATGAAAATTGGTATAGTTTACATTTATAGCAAGGACGTTATAGAGTCAGTTAAGTTTATGGAGTCCGTTACATGCAGTTTCTTGGTATGTGGTCAATTGGTTGTCAGCAAACTATATATTTGCGCCATCTATCAATTTTACAATAACTCCAATTATAATGTTTTACCAACAATTGTTTTGTAGTATAAATCATAATGTACATAGAATAAAGTAAAATTTAACGTTCACCGGCATTCTTTACTGTATATATTCATGTGATAAATGTCTGCCTGTAAACCGTAAATATTAATATTCAGATCATTTTCTGTTCTTAATTGTGTGCACGTAAAATATGTGCACACTAAATGATAGTTTAATGACACAAGCAATGATAAGGTTAAACTATCAAAACTGTGATCAAGAGTTGTGCTAAAAGATAAAATTAGAACATTACTTCCCAGTGGAAACGTTCAGTATTTACATAACACTCATTCCTGAAGTCCTGCCTATTTAACGTTGACGCTCACGTGCGATAACTAAACACTGGCATAACACACAGCTTCCTTGGTTAAATAAAATAAAAAGCATGCTAGATACGTCATTTCATACAGTGTTCTACAGACTACAAGTTAGCAAAAAACCGTTTACGTCTTCACAAAATCGAGTCCAGATGAAGCATCTTGTAATTGTTATGTGAATTTCTGTTTTGTGATTGGTAGACACTGAAATGGAAAGATGGAAAGAATATTTCTCAGAACTCCTTGATGGTGAGCATGGTCAAGCATCAGAAATGATAACCACTAGCACAGAAGAGGAAACAAATGGTGATGAAGATGACATAAAGATGGAAGAACTGAAGGCAGTACTGGAGAAAATCAAGATGGGCAAAGCAGCAAGGCATGATGGTATAACACCAGAAATGGTTAAGTACATGGGAGCATCAGGCGACCTATTACTCTTAAGGGTCCTACAGGCAGCGTGGTGTAACAAGACCATACCAAAGGACTGGGAGATTGCCATCATAACACCAATTTTCAAAAAGGGTGACAATCGACAATGTGGAAACCATAGAGGCATATCCCTTCTCAGTGTCCCTGGTAAAATCTACTCTAGAATCCTAGAGCAGAGACTCCGACGCTTAGCTGAGCCACAACTGGATGAGGTCCAGTGCGGATTCCGAGCAAACCGAAGTACTCAAGACCTAATCTTTACACTCAGACAGCTGAGTGAAAAGGCCCTTGAGTATAAGAGTGAGATCCATCTTTGTTTCTGTCGTAGATTTTTGATAGGAAAATTAAGACTTGGGTTGGTCCCTTCTGAATAGATTAGAATAAGTGATAGTCACAGTGAGAGGTAGTAAATAGAAATAGATTTCCACGAGTGAGATGGTAGAAATTTATAGAGGCTGTCCCGGAAATCGAGAATCTCTCTCTCTTTCCGCTTATCTTCTACAACAGATCCAGAGGAGTCAGACAGTCTATAAAAAATTATGTATATATTAATATATCTCTATCCACTCAGGTGCCCGCACATACAAGTGACGACAGTTAGACACACAGACGTGGAAAAACTATAACAAGGATTATATAAATATTATGGGAACGAACTGACCACCACACTGAAATAAATGTAGGTATAGTTTAATTATCATAGTAAACTTACATCACAACATAAAAAATACATCAAAACATATACAAATAGTCATAAAAAATCAAGGAATTGCTACAAGAAATGATAGACCCGTTGGTAGGATCCTTCCCCTGGATATATATAGCTCACAGTCCCGTTAGAAGAAAGTGATAACCCCAAAGAGTTACAGATACATATGATTGAGTCTATGGTTTCCCCCTGTTAAGGTATGGACAGACTTGATACTCTGCTTTATTCTAAGGGAAAATATTGTTAGCAATAACTTGCATAAAGGAAGTTAAGACAGCAAAATGGGGGACTCAAACAAAGAACATCCTTCAGTCTACTTTCACTCGGTTCTTTCATCAGGGCCCTGACTCACACAACCTTACCTAAACTCGTGCTGTTGTTCGCCGTCTGGCGCAAACTTTGGGACACTCACACACTTTTTATCTGTTTCTGTCGTTTAATGAAGCGGATCCCAGCTCTGCAGATTTGTTTGTTGGTTTCATCAAAATGGATCCGGGGAGCGTCTGCTTCATGCGATAGTTATTTCAGACTAAAGTTAGTGTCACTTGACTCACGAGGTAAGAATTAGGTTTAAGCGGGCACACAGTGTCAGAACACGCGGTTTCCCTTAATTAGGGAGATGACCGGTGGACAACTTCTCTCAACAGATAATCTAGGTTCACCACACACTTTGTCAACAATGTCGGAAAGTTAATGTTTTAGATTTCTGTAATTATTCTCGCCACAAAGTAGCCTCCACACAGAGTTCGAGGAGAATATGGTCTGGCTCAAAGGCCCAGTATAAACATTTATTCTTAAAAAAAAAAACCTGTTAGTGGGATTGGTATTCTGTCTATCTCTGAAGGCACACGCACTGTCAGACAGGTGGTACTTGAAAAAAAACCCACGTGGTTAAAGATGTAAAATGTTTATGTTTCTCACAGGTATGTCTCTGTACTAAACGCCAGCAAAATTTGGGTTACCCCAGTATTCAGTGAATAAAGAAAAACACATATGAAATATTTTACATATTATGTACTCAATATAACTTACGTTTTGAACTGCCAGCATAAAGCTTGACTTGACGTTTAAACTTCCCGTGAAATAAGTTATATATATATAAATCCATCATCATGAATTAGGAATACCTACGTATTCCGTCAACACTCATGAGGCATCTAGCATTTATAAGTTAGTTTAGAAAAATTATTCTCGTTTGATTATTTAGCAGTAAAATTAAATTCCTTAATAGCCGACTGAGTTTAAGCTAGAAATTATAATTTCTGTTTTCCACTGTAACTCGTCACTATAAAATAATACAGACTATATAAATTAAGCACTCTGCACCAAATCTAACTAGTGAAATATGAAATAAGCGAATATCACTTTAAACACTTCACAAAATATTAGATACTTAATATAATATATACCTCAACACAGAACTACAGGTAATCGCACACTTTAGAATCATACACTGATATATTTATTGAAGTCTAGAAGTTCGACAAATTGACGAAACAAACTGAGAAACTTCGCTATACAGCTTATTCTATTCACGAGCAACCTGTCTACTGCGAATTTTGAGGACTGAATGAAAATAAAGTTTCAAACTCCGGTAAATATCTTAAACCAGGACAAAGGGGTCCCAACTTATTTCGCAAAACGAAATAATCTCCCCTTCTCATTCTTACACCTTACATAAACTAGAAAACTACCATGAACTGACACTCGTGCGTTTTCACACCTCACGCTGGCCAGGGCCAACAGTGAGTGCCTTGTCAGATGGGATTTCCAGAGAAATGTCTCAAACTGCGCCGAGGAGATGTCGGTTATAGCGCCTCACCTGAGCGCTCAGCCGATGCAACTCGTTGTGGCAGGTAAAAATGCAGACAAAATGTCGCCTGTAGGTCTGGCGAAAGCGAATATTCACAGTGTATTTCGTCTGGTGCAGGGAATGCTGTAGACATATGTCTGCTCCTATGTCTGGCCATACGAATATATTAACAGTTTCGTCCACTGACACCTAATGCAATAGAATGCATTTAAACGCTCTCTCTCTGACACGTTATGTCATAAATGCGTTTACCAGTATGAGAAAGAAAACGGTAAAGTTGAGAATGGGGAAGAAAATATTTTTCGCAAACGAATGGATGCGAAAAATACAGGAAAAGGGTAAAGAGTGATAATAAAATAGAGGACACGGGTGAAGAAAAGAAGAGTATATAGAGAATTTAATGATCATAACTCTCTGTGACAGTTTCATAGATCTGGAAAAGGCAGTTGACAGGGTCCCCTGAGCAAACTTTGGGACTGTTTGGCAAGGAAGAACATTCCAGCACCTCTGATTCATGCTATACGGAGCTTCTACAAGTCTTGCAGAAATTATGTGAGGACAGCAAACCATAAGTCAGAAAAGTTCAGGACCACCACTGGTGTAAGACAAGGTGATATCCTGTCACCTTATCTTTTCATACTCCTCATGGACGATGTAAGGAGAGAACAAGAAAGTATTCAGTGAGGTACTGGAAGATGAGACAGGTATGTATTTCAGAGCTGGCATTTGCTGATGGATGATGTTGCCCTGATTGCTAAATCAGAGGCACATCTACAATCCAACCTGCAAGTCTAGAAGGAAGAGCTGGAGAAGAGAGGGATGGTCATAAGTAGCTCTAAAACAAAATCCATGGTGATATCACGAGAAGAAAGAAGACATCAGATTAAGCTGGGAGAACAGGTCCTGGAGCAGGTCGACCACTTTAAATATCTCGGAGCTATTATAGACCGAAAGGGAGGCATCAAAGAAGAGTTGGCCACTCGAAAAGCAGCAGCTGGGAGACTTTTTCAGGCCATAAATCGAGGATTCCTCAGCAAGAGAGAGGTTGGTAAGAAAACGAAGATGGCTGTATACCGCTCCACCTATGTCCCAGTCTTGACATATGGATGCGAGTCATGGGCAATGATTACAACCCATAAAAGCCAGATCCAAACCTCAGAAATGAGGTATCTGAGGAAGGTGGTTGAAGTAACAAGAAGAGACATGGTCCGCAACCAGACGATACGTCAAGGCCTAAAATCCCACCCCCTGCAGACCCAAGTAGAACAGTCCCAACTAAGATGGTTTGGCCATGTCTGCAGAATGGGAGAAGATCAGCTACCACAACAAGCAAGGGAAACAAAGAGCCAGGGATCCAGACCCCCAGGACGACCCAGAGTCCGCTGGGAGGACAACATTAGCCAATCTTTGAAGGACCGAGGACATGAATGGAACCAGGCCAGGAGGAAGACAGCCGATAGGATAGTCTGGCGCTCTCTCTTCCAAACCTCTACATCTCACGGTAGAAGGGGAACGAGTAAGTAAGTAAGTAAGTAAGACACTGAAATGGTGAGTAGACTGAATTTTATGAGTTATAATGGGTTACAATTAGGTTTTGCATATATTTCTCGAGCCATCTTACTATTAATATTGACATTTGAGTTAATTTACAAGTATTTAAGAAGCGTATTCACTAAATCAACAGTTAGGTTATTTATGTAAATCGACTTAAAAATGTCCATCTTATATGAAATAATGTATCATACAGTATACAGAGATGCATCATTATCATCATCATCATCACCAACCTGATTATCATCATTATCGCCGTTACCTTTTTGCCTTCTGTAGATCATACGCCATTCCTCAGGTCATACCAAGCTCTCCACTTTTGTGCCTTTTGTTCAAGGTCTTTTCATTTCTTCTTTGTCCATTTTAGGTCAGTCTCCAACTCCTTCTACATAAGTTTTATGTCTCTCTCTGTTTCTGTTACCATCAGAACACCAGAACAATAAATGTCAAGTTTTTTACCTGGGAATTCCAGAACAAGAAATGTCAAGTTTTCTACCTGGGAATACCAGAACAAAGACTCTCCCGGTCAGTATCCAGACATTTGTCTGAAAAATCCCAAACTGACACGGCGCTCACTTGGGCCATGGTCAGCTGTAGTGTGAAAACTGCCCTGAAATGGAGTCAGGCTGTCTGGGATTTGAAACTGACACGCGTACATCGTGGTCAGTAGGTGACAGTTACGACACGCGTTAAGCGGACGTAAATGTTGGGAGTAGGGGAGATAATTTCGCGTGGCGAAATAGTTTGGGCCCTTTGTCTGATTTTAAGATATTGGCCAAGTTTGAAACTTTAATTTCATTCTCGCTCATAGACTCCACAGTAGATAGGTCGCTCGAAAAAACAGAATAGCTGTTAGCGAAGATCTCAGTTTGTTTCGGCAATTTGTCGAACTTCTAGACTTCCAGAAATATTTTCAGCATTTTTATTCTTAAGTTGTGCGACTACCTGTAATTCTGTGGTTGAGGTAATTAATATGATAGATATATAGATTTTGTGAGTGTTAAAGTGTTAAATCGCTTAATTCATTTTAATCTATTTCTTTAGCGCAGAAGAGAAATAAAGTGGTAGGCTATTATATTTTCTAGGGAAGCATTCAGTGGAAAGCAGACTAAAATTTAATTTCTAGCTTATAACGGAAATTGTAGCTATTTATGAATTTAATTTAACTGCTAATACTCAGTCGAGTGTATTTTTCTAAACTAACGTATAAACTCTAGAATCCAGCCTCAGGAATGATGACGGGATACGCACGTGTTCCTAATTTATGAGGAATGCTGATTTTTAAATATAACTTACGTCACGGGAAGTTTAAATGATAAGCAAAGCTCTCTGCTTGCCAGTTTAAATGTAAGTTTTTAACCAGTACAGATTCTGTTTATTATATTATATGTGTTATTTTTCCTCCACACAGTGAAAGTTTTGGGGTGACCCTAACTTTACCAGCACCTAGTAGTAGTTTCCATACTTGTGAAGAAATAGACAGTCCTTATTTTGAACCACGTGGGTTTTCTCAAGTAACACTGATCTGACGGTGCAAGTTAGACAGAAATACCAATATCCCTATAACGGGTTTTCAAAGACTGTAATGATAAATACTGGACCTTGGAACCAGCACTTAATTTCTTCTAGAAACTCTATATAATTTGCTGCCTGGTGGCGTGAATATTTACAATCATTTCCCGACTAGATTATATCTTGTGGACAAATCTGTGGTGTGACTAAAGTGAATCCTATACTGAGGGAAGGCACCGACCTGACATTCATCATTTTTTAGAAACCTACGCTATTGACACTGTGCTCTGCTAACTCCCGCGCCTGGAATAAGTGTTAGGTGACTTAATCAGACATTTGAACAAATTTGCATACCCAAGTAGTCGTTCCCGGAGACTCCGAGTTAAATACGTCTTTTGGAACTGGGGACTTCTTGGCAGAAGACTGCATTTTTTGAGTCTGTGTGAAAATCTAAAATCAATGTGTTCCAAGAGGCAGCAAGCAAAGTCGTGAGTACAAGTTTGAGAAGCCATGGCGGAATGAATGAGTGTACGCTGGTCTGAGTGATATTTTCACTATTTTATCTTTGACACCCTGTTGCTGTCCTTATTTTCTTTTCAATCTGCATAATTTGTTGCTAAGGCTAGAGTTCTTGTGTTTTTGTCTTAGGTTAAATCAGAGTTTTTTCAAACTCTGTGCATATAATTACGAGATAAAACAAAGAAAACTCTTAGACTCAAACCCTATGTATCTGTGACTCGGGCGCCATCATCTGTTCTCTTAACGGGGCCGGGCTAAACCTAGAGTTAACACTATAACGGGGCTATCATCCTTGCAACATTTCCTTGATTTTTTATGACTATGTGTATATGTATTTTCCTTGATGTACTTTCTTTGATGTTGTGAGCCGATTTTTCCTGATAATAAAATCGCTCTTGAACTTTATAATCGTGTTTGGTCAGCTCGTTCTAGATAATATATATATCATTGTTATAGTTTTCCCACGTCTGTGTGTTTACCTGTCGTCACGTGTATGTGCGTGCCTGTGAGTGATAGAAATATACGTAATATGTATATTGGTGTAGTCTGTCTGACGCTGTAACAACTGTTGTAGAAGATAGGTGAGAGAGAGAAGAATTCTTTTCGCTTTCAGAGACAGCCACTATATCAAATCTATCATCTCACGTGTGTGGAAATTCTATTACCTTTCACTAACTCTCACTGAGTCTATCACCTATTCAAACCTATTCAGAAGGGACCAAACCTCGTCTTAATTCTCCTATCGGAAATCTACGACAAATGAGGACTCGTTTCCGGTCTTTGAACTTAGAATAGGAAGACGAGTACGACAAACGTGGACTCGTCTATCTGGATTTTGAACTTAAGATTCTGTATTCTCATATAGAGTAAGAGTGTGATGTCTTGTGAGTTGTTATATCTTTAAAAAAAATTACCCCCTAGACTAGCGATCTGTTTACGGGCGTGCTGACCACACAAACTAATAGGTTTTTTTTCCACAGCATCTTTGAATAATATACATTTTAGTTACAGGTTGATTTTGTCGGGATATATGTTAACTGCGGATTGTAATACTAAATGCTGGTAAAGTGGTGAGTGTATAACATTCACTGGGTACTGAGGCAGAACGGCGTTTGAACTAAGTTAAGGAGTGTGTTTCGGACTTTTTGTCCAGATTAATTCCCTCCCTTACCCGATCTGACTTCAGGGGCGAACTTATAGTGGATTTTTAAAAATTAAGGGATTATTTTTCTCTTTAATTTTTGCAATATTCTTTTGCTTTTCCACTGTAGCAACTTATTTTTCAGTTGTAATCTTAACTACCATTTATTTGGCGTAGTCGTGTTTTGCATTAAGTGCTTTATTGCCGATAATAGCAGCGATAGTTAGATTTTACTTTGGAGGAGGTATCCCAGGGTTAAGGATATCATCTTTTGAATTTTTGGGTTTTTTTTTTTCTCGTAAGTGGTAGGAACCAGGTTATTCTTTTTCCTATTTTCTATCTCCACGTGTCTCAGTCACTGACATAATATGGCCGAGAGGGCAAAGCTTAGACAACTTCTCAGGGACGAAGCGAGAGAGGAGGGACTGGAAGGAGAAGAAGCGAAAGCTTTTGTCAGAGACGAACTTGAGAGATACGATGCGGAAGGAAAGCAGCTGAAGCTAAAGAGGAAAAAGAAGAACTCAAGAGGAAAGAAGCAGAAGCTAGGAGGAAAGAAGAAGCAGCCGAAGCTTTACAGCAGAAGAAAATGGACGAGGAAATGGAAATCCGCAGGATGCAGCATGAGGAAAGAGAGAAAGAGAAGGAGAGACAGCATGAGAAGGAGAGGGAGGAGAGAGAGGAAAGAGAGAAGGAGAGACAACATGAGTTGGCTCTTAAAGCTCTAGAACTTCAGAGCCGTGGGGCTGCCTCTACCTCCAGCAATGGAGAGTCTTCTCCTCATTCTTCCTTAACTGACCCTGCTAACACTCAATCTCTTCAACTAAATGCTATGTCTTTCACTCTTGAATCTTTTCCTTGTCCAAATGAGAAGATTGACACATGGTTAGAAAAATTTGAGAAAATTGCAACTCTGTACGGGTTAGAGAGGTCGCGTTGGAATATGAAACTTTCCCAGGCCCTAAAAGGTTCTGCTTATGATGTTTATTCTAAGCTGGAAAGTAGCCAACAAGACGACTACGATGTGTTGAAGAAAGCGTTACTGGAGCGCTTTGAAATGAACGCTCGCAAGTTTTTGCAACTGTTTCGCAACAGCCGGAAAGAGAATTCTGAAACTTTTCACCAGTTCTCATCTCGTCTTAAGGGATATCTAACAAAGTGCCTTGAGCTTTCGCAGCTCCCCTCTACCTATGAAGGTCTTGAGGAA
Source organism: Oreohelix idahoensis (assembly GCA_024509875.1). NCBI lineage: Eukaryota > Metazoa > Mollusca > Gastropoda > Stylommatophora > Oreohelicidae > Oreohelix > Oreohelix idahoensis. The sequence continues at coordinate 214,908 of JAMPIV010000604.1, forward strand.
CTTGTTCTAACTGAACAAATAAAGAACACTTTGTCTGCTGATACCCGGGAGATTTCTCGCTGAGCAGGGGGCAGAAAAACTTGAAGACATTTTGGAAAAGTCTGAGCGTTATCACAATGCGCTGGCTGAACTACCGGCCACAAAGCGGAAACCGACAGAGGAGCATTTTCGAAAACATAACCTAGAGCAATCTTCTCAGGCTTCTAACCAAAACAACCACAGAGAAACTGGACCTCAAAACCCCCCTCCTGAAAAATCCAAGTTCTACAAGAACAAGTACCCCAACCACCCCAAACAGTCTGATCAACCCGACCGCCCTACATGGCAGCGTAGCCAGAAAGGACAAGGTGGCAAAGGGAGAACCCCTGAGCACGGGACATATGATCAGAGCGAGCACACCGAGCCGAAACGCATCGGATGCTTATTGACAGTCTCGCAAGGCGGAATTGTTGACAGTGATTCCAAACCTGTTGGGGATAGACCCTCAACGCGAGGTACTGTTACTTTGAACGGTTCTCAAACTTCTTGCTTATTTGACACGGGGCTTTCTTACGATTGCATTGTTGCCAGAAACCTGGTCAAACCCGGTCAAGAGACAGCAGAGACCGTCCAACTTTGTGGAGTTCGTAAGAGTGATGCACCTACAGCGCTTCCCATCGCATTGGTGGAGATACACTCTGACTTTGTCAGAGGCGTGATCAAAGCGGCTGTTATGGATGATCCCATCTACCCAGTCATACTTGGCGGGAGATACGTGTGTATTGGGAAACCGGAAGAGCCGATTGTGGCAGCAGTAACTACAAGAGGGCAAACCAAGAAGGAACGGGAGCCTGCGCCAAATTTGTTACCTATGGAACTTAAAGAAGCGCAATACAAGGACCCTACTTTGGCACCCTGCTTTAGGAAACTGCCCATGGCTAAGGAACCCAAACAGCACGGGGACATTTTTTCTGAGGATGGCGTACTTTATCGGAGAACGGGCAAGCCTGACCAAGGTTACAACCAGCTCCTAGTACCGAAACAGTACAGAAGCCAAATCCTAGAAATGGGGCACTCTCTTCCCTTTAGCGGACATATGGGACAGAACGCCACAAACCAACGTATAACCACTCATTATTGGTGGCCAGGAGTAAACACTGATATTATCAGGTACGTCAAATCCTGTGCCCAGTGCCAACGGGTACCACCCAAGCAACGGACACCCCCAGTCCACATGGGTGAAATGCCAATAATGGGAACACCATTCGAACGGGTTGTGATCGACATTTTAGGGCCTTTCGAAAGGACTAAAAGAAGGAACAGGTTCATCCTGACCTTAGTCGATACATGCACTTTATGGGCAGAAGCTATCCCGCTAACATGCGCAGATGCCAAGCATGTCGCAGAAGCCCTCGTGCAGATTTTCACTCGGTTGGGATTCCCTCAGCAAGTGTTGACGGATAATGGATCTCCATACCGAAACCTGTTGATGGATGAGATCGTTAAGATCTTGAGGACCCAACACATCCACACTAAGCCATATACTCCGGCGGGAAATGGGCTCGTGGAACGTGCTAATGGAAACCTCACCATGATGCTAAGTAAGCTGGCACAAGTGAAACCTGAAGATTGGGATCTCTGTATTCCTGCAGCATTATTTGGCTACAGAGAATCTCCTCATACTTCCACAGGATTTCCGCCAGCTACACTCTTATTCGGCAGACCCATTAAGGGCCCGCTTGAAGCCTTACTTCAGTCTCTGACAGACGAGAAGGCGGATGAGACAGTCGTCTCAGCAAGTAAATATGTGTCGGTTTTAAACGAAAGGTTGAAACTAGGGTGGGACCTAGCAACGACTAACTTTAAGCGAGCTCGCACAAAGCACGCTAACCGATACAGGAAAGTCGCGGAAGAGAGAGAACTGGAAGCAGGAGAGAAAGTTTTGGTGTTACTCCCTACTGAGAACAACCAACTGAAGATCGGATGGCAAGGGCCGTTTACCGTCCTGAAAAAGATTTCTAAGGCTAACTACCAGATCTCTATTGAAGGAAAGGAGAAGGTTTTCCATTTAAATCTCTTAAAGAGATACATGGAAAAACCAGTGCCAACCTCCGACCATCTCCTGACGATCGCCAAAACTGACGAAGATGATGATAGTGGCAGGGATATTCCACCGCTATCACAGGAAATCTTTCAAAAATGTCAGAAGCGGCGACGCTCTTTCAAGCGCGCATATGAGACATTCCAGGGGAAGGAAACTTTGAGGAGTGGACTTGAGTAGGAATTGGACAGAGATGGAGGGGGAAGAGGAGAGGGAAGAGGACAGACACCCCGAAGCTACGGTTATAGGAAATTAAACTCCATAACGTAGACATGGAGTGCTTCCATATCTTAAAGGGGGGAGGCTCTATCACGTAGGGTTTATATTCATTTAATTTCCTACAACTTCTTCCTATTCTTTCACCCGGAAATTCTCTCTTTTATTATCTCTGTTTTTCATTTTTCCTGTATTCTTTTCATCCATTCGTTTTGCGAATATTATTTTCATATAATTCGCAAACTTTACCTGTTTTCCTTTCTCTTAAAACTGAGAATCGCGCTAGGACGATATTACGTAGATGTCAGGGCTGCAGGGCGTCAGAAGGCGTGATAAGTCGGTTCGCTGAACACAGGACGTAGCAAATCGTCTACATTCTCAACGAGCGCGCGAGCTTCTTCTCGGCATAGTCCCGGTGAGGTGTGATACTTTACATCTGCACCGGTCAGTATCCAGACATTTGTCTGAAAAATCCCAAACTGACACGGCGCTCACTTGGGCCATGGTCAGCTGTAGTGTGAAAACTGCCCTGAAATGGAGTCAGGCTGTCTGGGATTTGAAACTGACACGCGTACATCGTGGTCAGTAGGTGACAGTTACGACACGCGTTAAGCGGACGTAAATGTTGGGAGTAGGGGAGATAATTTCGCGTGGCGAAATAGTTTGGGCCCTTTGTCTGATTTTAAGATATTGGCCAAGTTTGAAACTTTAATTTCATTCTCGCTCATAGACTCCACAGTAGATAGGTCGCTCGAAAAACAGAATAGCTGTTAGCGAAGATCTCAGTTTGTTTCGGCAATTTGTCGAACTTCTAGACTTCCAGAAATATTTTCAGCATTTTTATTCTTAAGTTGTGCGACTACCTGTAATTCTGTGGTTGAGGTAATTAATATGATAGATATATAGATTTTGTGAGTGTTAAAGTGTTAAATCGCTTAATTCATTTTAATCTATTTCTTTAGCGCAGAAGAGAAATAAAGTGGTAGGCTATTATATTTTCTAGGGAAGCATTCAGTGGAAAGCAGACTAAAATTTAATTTCTAGCTTATAACGGCAATTGTAGCTATTTATGAATTTAATTTAACTGCTAATACTCAGTCGAGTGTATTTTTCTAAACTAACGTATAAACTCTAGAATCCAGCCTCAGGAATGATGACGGGATACGCACGTGTTCCTAATTTATGAGGAATGCTGATTTTTAAATATAACTTACGTCACGGGAAGTTTAAATGATAAGCAAAGCTCTCTGCTTGCCAGTTTAAATGTAAGTTTTAACCAGTACAGATTCTGTTTATTATATTATATGTGTTATTTTTCCTCCACACAGTGAAAGTTTTGGGTTGACCCTAACTTTACCAGCACCTAGTAGTAGTTTCCATACTTGTGAAGAAATAGACAGTCCTTATTTTGAACCACGTGGGTTTTCTCAAGTAACACTGATCTGACGGTGCAAGTTAGACAGAAATACCAATATCCCTATAACGGGTTTTCAAAGACTGTAATGATAAATACTGGACCTTGGAACCAGCACTTAATTTCTTCTAGAAACTCTATATAATTTGCTGCCTGGTGGCGTGAATATTTACAATCATTTCCCGACTAGATTATATCTTGTGGACAAATCTGTGGTGTGACTAAAGTGAATCCTATACTGAGGGAAGGCACCGACCTGACATTCATCATTTTTTAGAAACCTACGCTATTGACACTGTGCTCTGCTAACTCCCGCGCCTGGAATAAGTGTTAGGTGACTTAATCAGACATTTGAACAAATTTGCATACCCAAGTAGTCGTTCCCGGAGACTCCGAGTTAAATACGTCTTTTGGAACTGGGGACTTCTTGGCAGAAGACTGCATTTTTTGAGTCTGTGTGAAAATCTAAAATCAATGTGTTCCAAGAGGCAGCAAGCAAAGTCGTGAGTACAAGTTTGAGAAGCCATGGCGGAATGAATGAGTGTACGCTGGTCTGAGTGATATTTTCACTATTTTATCTTTGACACCCTGTTGCTGTCCTTATTTTCTTTTCAATCTGCATAATTTGTTGCTAAGGCTAGAGTTCTTGTGTTTTTGTCTTAGGTTAAATCAGAGTTTTTTCAAACTCTGTGCATATAATTAATAAAATCGCTCTTGAACTTTATAATCGTGTTTGGTCAGCTCGTTCTAGATAATATATATATCATTGTTATAGTTTTCCCACGTCTGTGTGTTTACCTGTCGTCACGTGTATGTGCGTGCCTGTGAGTGATAGAAATATACGTAATATGTATATTGGTGTAGTCTGTCTGACGCTGTAACAACTGTTGTAGAAGATAGGTGAGAGAGAGAAGAATTCTTTTCGCTTTCAGAGACAGCCACTATATCAAAATCTATCATCTCACGTGTGTGGAAATTCTATTACCTTTCACTAACTCTCACTGAGTCTATCACCTATTCAAACCTATTCAGAAGGGACCAAACCTAGTCTTAATTCTCCTATCGGAAATCTACGACAAGAATATATAACTAACTTTTTTGTCCTTTTTGTTTTTGTCAGTGGTACGGGGTTATTCAAAAATACAGCTTTGACCTTAAGAGAGCGATATTCTTTTTTATGTTGGACACGAAATCTTTCTGTTTTGATATCAATGTTTGTTCATCCAACTTTGTCTACGTTGTTGCCAATATGTATGCATTTTCCCACATCTTTTACAGGTGTTTCTAAAAGTGATTTCTTGTTATCATTATCGCATTAATTATCAAAGCCATTATCATGATATCATTATTAAAATAAAACCTAAAAATATCCACTAAGTTTTCATTTTGACTGGGTTTTATGCTTATTAATTTTTCTTCTTAGTTATTTCTTCATCTCTCCTACTTAGCACTCGCCTTTTTTCCTCACCTTAACGAAGGCCGTGTGGCCGGGCTGCAACTCAGGCAAGTTCTCTTTGTTTTGTGTCATAGTAAGACGCATTGCATTTTTCTATTTTCTATACAAGCACACCCTTCAGCACGTCTTACTGCAGTCCCTATCATCTTAGAAAAGATGACCAACATGTTCTCTGTGATGCTAAAAGCCTCAGCTCTAAAGATCTCCAGATGTGTAAAGAAAGTGATAGAGAAAATCGGAAATAATGAAGTGAATCAATACGTGTATATCTTACCATACAAGGACGGCATGTATCCTGGCAAACGTGTACATTGCATGGTAGAAGAGGAACGACTAAGTAAGTAAGTATATTTTAAGAAAACAAATCACTAATGGCTTTGAATAATTAAATTTTTCCAACAATTAAAAATATAGTTCCTGATGTTCATTATTTTCTTGTTCAGAATGTGTGTTCTATGCAACGTTTACACGTACGTATAATCGGAATTTCCGATTATAATAATGTCAGAGATGACTGGCATAGCACACAACAGACAAATATAATATAAATTCTTTGAACTAATCATAAGGAAAAATTGTGAATACAAGGTACTTATGAATAACAGTGCCGAGAGGTGGTTCTATCAAATTGTATTTTAACTAGCAAATTTTAAGCATATACAAAAACAAGACAACAACGATGTACGTTAATAGTCACTATATGAAAAAAAAAACATTGTATGGGAGAAATAGACTTTCATAAAGGGAATACAAGATCAAACTTTCTGGAGAACCATACTCTTAGAACCAGATCACTGTAAAGTAGAGGTCAACTTAATTTAACGATTGAATTTTTGCCGCAGTGAAGTATCCAATCTACATAGCGCATCCTTTTTACTATACTGTTCAAAAAAAAGAAACGCATAGCTATCCGAGGGCGCGTTTTTATGAGTTTGTAAGTACAATTTGGTGCTAGGGTATATAAAAACCAGCCTCAAATGTTCTTTAAAGTGTCAAATACACGTGTTGACCTGAATTGCGTTCGTTTTTGTAATCGTTACAACGCAGTGGTCAATAGTGTTTATGACGCAATTTTTGACCACATCTCATGATGCGCGCACGTGAAAGCAACAAAATTTGGAGTGAACACTATTCACTGACTACGCAACTGAAACCCTATAAAAGGATAACGCTACACACAAAAAAATTTAGTTCATTTTCAAGCAGACATTTATGGCGTCTCTATCGATAAATTTAAGGAACATTGCTATTGGCCGACTGCATGCAGGCGAAAGTCAAAGTCAGGTTGCCAGGCATCTAAACGTGCATCAGAGTACCATCAGTCGACTTTGGCACCGGTTCCAAGCCACTGGCTCAGTTGAAGACCGGCATCGCAGTGGACGACCCAGAGTGACAACAGCAGCGGAGGATCGCTTTATTCGGCTTCGTCACCTCAGAGACAGGTTTACAACAGCTTCCTCAACTGCCCAGTCATTGCCAGCAGAACGTCGTGTGTCTGATCAAACTGTTCGGAATAGACTGCATGACGCTGGTCTTCGGGCACAACGACCTCACCGAGGACCTGTCCTTACGCGCCGCCATCGCCAAAATCGACTTCTTTGGGCCAACCAGCATCGTCCCTGGGCAGCTGACAATCAATGGAGACGTGTCTGGTTTAGTGACGAATCTTTCTTTTTGTTGCAGCGTCACGATAGACGGAGAAAGGTCTACCGTAGGCGAAATGAATGTTTTGCCCAAAATTGCGTTGATGAAGCTCCGCCGCACAGTGGTGGAGGTGCAATATTGTGGGGAATGATCAGTTACAACGGAAGGAGTCAATTGGTGCACATTGAAGGAGGCTTGAATGCGCAACGATACGTCAATGAAATTCTTCGTCCCCATGTCCTTCCACTTTTGGCTGCTGTCGTGAAAAATTCTAATCCTCATATATAAATGAGAAAATAAATGTAAAGCCTAACGAAGTAATTTAATAGAAGGAAAGAAGAATGGCAAAAGACCAGTGCTTTTCCCAATAGCGTACACCTGCGTTGTAGAACGCCATAATAAATGTAACGCTTCCATGTTTGATAGTAAAAGCCTACTGCATAAACTACACGCGTTTCTAAAAATAAAACTGGTACTGTATTTCTTATACTACCTTGATACGCAAACTGCTTAATGACCTAGATATAATATTACATTAATGTCATTATATACACTACGTTAACCTAGAAGACAGACGGGCTTAGAAGAGAGAGAGAGAGAGAGAGAGAGAGAGAGAGAGAGAGAGAGAGAGAGAGAGAGAGATGCACGGAGGAACGCATGCAATGCTACCACGTCGCCTCGCGATTTAAAAATTAATGCCACCCCACGCGAAAGGCATGCAGGCTTGATTTTTTTCAAATAGACAGTGATAAAAAACACTAACGATACTAGGTAAGGTTTTAAAAAACATGTTGAATGCTTATTAGGAAACATGACACAATACTGTTTTACGTCTGAAATCCTGACTTTATACTGACAGAACAGTCGAAAAGGCAGGACAGGTGGCGGTTTGAGGAATAAAAAAACAAATACACGACTATCCTAGAATAATACATATTTTGAACGAAGCCACTTAACCCCATTAAACTTATATATTCTTGTACCTTAAGACTTGCTGACAAAGAATATGTTATGTGTTACGCAAATGGTCTAGTACTTAATAAATTATAGCCAAAATACTATAGCGAGGTTGTCTGACAGCACAAGATCATATTTGCTCATAATGGCTGTTTGAACAACACTGCTTTAGGGGAATGAGGCCAACAAGTTAGATAAGATTTGATTGGCTGTAGAAATATGTAAGACGAAACCGGATTAGTCGGACTGCAAATACTAGTTGGTTGTTAATGTTTACGGTAGGATGGGTAATATTTTTTCAAAGGCTCTTGTAAACATGGTCTCATTGGTTAGAGCGTTCGATATAGGCAAATAGAAGCGTCAGTTCAGGGCCAGTTTTGAAAATAAACTTTATGAGAAGCCAGTGCGTTGAGAGCAAGCTAATATTTTTCTAATAAAATCCTGGGATAAGGCAGATCAAAATTGTGCCAGAATTCATCGCCAGTCAACGTACTTGTGTATATTTCCTTGAATTGGACCGTGGTACTGAAGTATTAGAGCAGCACCTGGTCTGAGTTTTGCTGGATCCAGAGGGCTGGCAGCAAACTCCTTGTCCAAGATATCGATCAGTGGTGTATTTCAAGATAACTGAGAAGCAAGCGAGCAGAGGAGACAGTTTTCTTGCCGCCGACTCATAAGTTAAGAATTCGTCAGCCAGAGCAGCTCACCCTTGTATAACCCACCTTTAAAAGTGACTGTAATATTAACTTAAGAGGGACAGTATTGGTTTACAAATAAGAAGAACTGTGAACCCTTCTATATTATTTCCACCATTAACAAACACATGAAGTCGTGATGACAAACAACAACATAGCTTCAAAAGCCAGTATTACCTCTTAATACCAGAGCATAACACTACACACATATTGTAATAATATTCTATGTCAGGACAAAGATCCTTTGTATAATTTTTGTACATAGACATTGTGTTTGCATTTGATTGTGATTCCTGATTCACTCTGTAGTTGGATCAGGATATCTATTCTTGAAAGAAATTAATACATAATTTAAACGTTAACACTTGACTTACTTAAGCTAGTCTTCTAGAGTGTTATATGTATGTGCTTGTCATAGTGTTGTAAAGTGTTGTGAATCTTAAATAAAGTATTTATCTGTCTGTTGTTGTTGTGAACTTACACTTCATCATTATCATAACCCTAGACATTCAACGTAGTAATCACAATAGCCCAGAATAAGTCTGATTGAGGTCTAAATGTGGTAGCAAAGTAAGGTCATCTGTAACACACTACACCTATTAGATACAGATACCTTCACAGCTGATCTCAGTCAGTACACTAAGTCCCCTATAAATATTTATATAATCCCAACTTACCACATATATTGGGGTCCTGTCCGGGATTTTGAATCCTCCCCTAGCACATATATTTGGGGGTAATTCACTTCTGGAAATTATAAAAATTTAAAAGGGATCCTTGGGTGGAAAAAAAATAAGGTTGAGCTCTCAGTGCTTGTGGTTGTCCTTAGTTAATTAGTCATAGATAAAATTGTTTAGTTAAATATTGTATACATTTGCCTGTTAGAAAATGGCGGACCTGGCAAAATTTCGATCTGCTGCTATGCAGGCTGCTAAAGAGTTAGGAATGGACGGGCAAGTTATGATTGCTTATGTCACTACTGAATGTGACAAATTTATTGAACGCGAAGAAAAAAGATTAGAAAAAGAGGCTGAAAGAAAGTTAGAGGCAGAAAAAGAACTTAAGAGGTTGCAGATTGAGGCTGAGGCTAAGGCATTGGAGGCAGATAGGGAGATTAAAAGGCTCCAATTAGAAGAAAAAAAGGCAGAAAGAGAAGAACAAAGATTGACTGCCGAAAGGGAAGCAGCAAAGGAGGAGAACAGATTACAGAGGGAGCACGAGTTACGACTAAGGGAGTTGGAATTTCAAGGCCATGCTCCTGAAAATGGTGCCAGTCCCTTTACCTCCGAAGCCACTGCTAGTCAGGGAGCCTCAACCTGAGCTATGAATTTTCATCAAGATCATTTTGTTGAGAAAGACGATGATATTGAGAGCTATCTAAATAGATATGAACTGTTAGCTACCACGTATGGGTTAGAGAGAGAAAGGTGGAGCTTAAAGTTATCTCAAGGGCTTCGTGGTACAGCTTATGATGTTTTTGCCAAAATGAGCAGAGATGACCAAGACAATTATGACATGTTGAAGCAGGCTCTTTTGTTAAGATATGAAAAGAATGGAGAATTTTATAGAAAAAAGTTTAGGAATGCTAAACTACTGTCAGGTGAAACATATCACCAGTTCTCTGCACGGTTAGAGACATACTTGGAGAAATGGACTTCTCTGGGGAAAACCCAAGATCTTAAGGAAATGATCCTTATAGAACAACTAAGAGAGTCCATGGCTCCAGACCTGAGAAAGTTTCTCATGGAACAAGGTGCAGAGAGGCTGGGTGAGTTGCTAAATGTTGCTGAAAGGTAGCAAGCAGCTCAAGCAGAGGTAACAGGTAATAAAAAGAAACAAGTGGATAACTTTAGGGCACCACAGAACTTTAATAAATTTGATCCTAGGGATCAAAACAAAGGTAAGCACCAGTTTGATAGGCCACGGTATTAAAATAAAAATAAAACCCCACAATTCGATGAAAGGAAATATGATGAAAGAAAATCTTTCAACCAAGGAAAAAGGTGGTGTAAAAATTGTAAGATGAACAATCATGACACTGACCATTGCAGAAGGAAACCTGTGTATATGGCCACCCTTCAGGTCAGGTCGACCTCAAGAAAGGAGGAGGATATTATGTTAGATACCACTCCAGAAGAGATGAGGAAGGCCCAGGCTGGAGATAAAACACTCAAGCCTTGTTTCAGAAAATTGTCAACTTGTCATACAACTCCAGGCAAGGGAGATTTTTACATGAAAAACAAGTTGATGTATAGGAAGACTGGAGCTAGATCCAAAGATCAGGGACAGCTGGTACTTCCTAAAAGATATAGGGCAGACTTAATAAGGAGCCTACATGTGAAACCAGATGGGGACCATGAGAAGATAGGTACCATCATCCAAAAGGTGGCTCACAATTATTATTGGCACAAGGCAAGGTGGGACATTGTGAATTTTGTAGAAAGGTGTAGCATAGCACATGAGGGAACACCCACAAGTGGGAACATTGATCAGGACCTGGACACGCCACGGGGCAAACTTAGGCCTGACTATAGAAAGAATAATAAAGTGGACCAAGTGGAATGGGAAGCCCCTTTTCACGGACAATCTTCAATTGACTGTTTTACAATGGCCACTATGCAGTGAGTGCAAAAAGATGTCTTACCCCAGGATAAGCCGAAAATCCCTCAATCGGACTTATGTAAACGGGAGGAAGAAGATGTAGAGAGGAAATCTCTCATCAAGAATTCTAAGTGGGGAGAAAGCCCCAAGAGAAAAGTTGGTAGCGGTCGATTTGTGCATCGAGTGCAAAGGACCTGACATGTGCCAGGAAAAATAAGTTTCCGTATTTAAAAGTCCATATGTAACTCTGTTAAGAACGTGGACTGATGAAAAGGCAGAGGAAAATATTACATCATCATACCAATATGTGAATGAGCTGACCACTCGTTTAAAAACTGGCTGGAAACTTGCCAATGAAAATTTGAGACAAGCCAGGAAAAAAACATGCTGCCTATTACAACAAGAAAGCTAAAGACAGAGAATTGGCTGTGGGAGAGAAGGTACTGCTTCTTCTACCCGGTAGTCAGAATAAGTTGCAAATTGGATGGCAAGGTCCATATACAGTTCTAGAGAAGGTGTCTAGAACAAATTATAAGATAGATAAGAAGGGGAAAGAAAAAATCTATCATGTGAATCTCCTGAAGAAATATTTGGAAAGAGAAAATCAGGAAGAGACACATTTGTTGACCTTGTCTATTGCAATGGAGATGAAAAAGGAACCACTTTCATCATATGAATATCCATTACACCCCTGTGAGACAGCTGCACAGGTGAAAATCAGTACACACGTAACGAAAGATCAGAAGAAGAGAGTGCAACAGGTTTTAGATGATCATACAGAGGTGTTAACGGACCGTCCGGGGCATACAAACTTATTGGAATATGATATGAAACTTATAGACCCAACACCTGTATGTATGAAAGCATATTCGATTCCTTTCGCTAAGGAGAAAGCCTTGAAGGAAGAGATAGACTATTTGTTGAAGGAAGGAATCATTTCACACAGTGAATATTCATATAGTTCCAGTGTGGTGCTCTTAAGAAAACCCTATGGAGAACATAGACTCTGTATAGATTACAGGAGACTGAATGCTATCACAGAAGGTCAGGTGGATCCATTGCCGGATACAAATCAGTTGTTTGCCAGGCTAAATAAAGCTAAATATTTCTCAAAAGTGGATCTGAGCAAAGGATACTATCAGATTCCGGTAAAGCCTGAGGTTAGACCTTATCTAGCTTTTAGTACCTCAGAGGGACACTATGAATTTAACAGATTGCCATTTGGATTGAAGAATGCGCCCAGTGTCTTCTCTAGAATGATGAGAAAATTATTGGATCCACTACACAACTCAGATATCACCACATAGATCAACTCCTCATAACGTACAATTTGAGGAACATCTAATATTCTCGGGACATGTCGTTGAGCAGACTCCGAGAAGAGAAATGGTGAATATTGATTGCTAAGCAGCATTAAGACAAGCAGTAACACTTGCCGCTGTTCAGTAACATATCTGAAATGGATTCTTGGATTGCAGAGGTCTGAGGTAACCTTCGTCAGTAGTGCTTACTTTGAATTGACCCACCTGCATTAATCCATGATAAAAATAAAATCAGCGAAACGTTGATGCGGATTTTCAAAGCCGCCATCCGTGTGATGAGAATCACAGTGATCACCAGGAATAATATTAAATTTCTCTATGTGTATATAGAATTATGGACTGACATATGATGTCTGTTTTAAGTGGGGAGAATTTGTCGTGAAAAATTATAATCCACATATATAAATGAGAAAATAAATGTAAAGCCTAACGAAGTAATTTAATAGAAGGAAAGAAGAATGGTAAAAGACCAGTGCTTTTCCCAATAGCGTACACCTGCGTTGTAGAACGCCATAATAAATGTAACGCTTCCACGTTTGATAGTAAAAGCCTACTGCATAAACTACACGCGTTTCTAAAAATAAAACTGGTACTGTATTTCTTATACTACCTTGATACGCAAACTGCTTAATGACCTAGATATAATATTACATTAATGTCATTATATACACTACGTTAACCTAGAAGACAGACGGGCTTAGAAGAGAGAGAGAGAGAGAGAGAGAGAGAGAGAGAGAGATGCACGGAGGAACGCATGCAATGCTACCACGTCGCCTCGCGATTTAAAAATTAATGCCACCCCACGCGAAAGGCATGCAGGCTTGATTTTTTCAAATAGACAGTGATAAAAAACACTAACGATACGAGGTAAGGTTTTAAAAAACATGTTGAATGCTTATTAGGAAACATGACACAATACTGTTTTACGTCTGAAATCCTGACTTTATACTGACAGAACAGTCGAAAAGGCAGGACAGGTGGCGGTTTGAGGAATAAAAAAACAAATACACGACTATCCTAGAATAATACATATTTTGAACGAAGCCACTTAACCCCATTAAACTTATATATTCTTGTACCTTAAGACTTGCTGACAAAGAATATGTTATGTGTTACGCAAATGGTCTAGTACTTAATAAATTATAGCCAAAATACTATAGCGAGGTTGTCTGACAGCACAAGATCATATTTGCTCATAATGGCTGTTTGAACAACACTGCTTTAGGGAAATGAGGCCAACAAGTTAGATACGATTTGATTGGCTGTAGAAATATGTAAGGCGAAACCGGATTAGTCGGACTGCAAATACTAGTTGGTTGTTAATGGTTACGGTAGGATGGGTAATATTTTTTCAAAGGCTCTTGTAAACATGGTCTCATTGGTTAGAGCGTTCGATATAGGCAAATAGAAGCGTCAGTTCAAGGCCAGTTTTGAAAATAAACTTTATGAGAAGCCAGTGCGTTGAGAGCAAGCTAATATTTTTCTAATAAAAGCCTGGGATAAGGCAGATCAAAATTGTGCCAGAATTCATCGCCAGTCAACGTACTTGTGTATATTTCCTTGAATTGGACCGTGGTACTGAAGTATTAGAGCAGCACCTGGTCTGAGTTTTGCTGGATCCAGAGGGCTGGCAGCAAACTCCTTGTCCAAGATATCGATCAGTGGTGTATTTCAAGATAACTAAGAAGCAAGCGAGCAGAGGAGACAGTTTTCCTGCCGCCGACTCATAAGTTAAGAATTCGTCCGCCAGAGCAGCTCACCTTTGTATAACCCACCTTTAAAAATTGACTGTAATACTAAAGCAAGAGGGACAGTTATTGTTTTACAAATAAAAAGAACTGTGAACCCTTCAAGATTATTTCCACCATTAACAAACACATGAAGTCGTGATGACAAACAACAACATAGCTTCAAAAGCCAGTATTACCTCTTAATACCAGAGCATAACACTACACACATATTGTAATAATATTCTATGTCAGGACAAAGATCCTTTGTATAATTTTTGTACATAGACATTGCGTTTGCATTTGATTGTGATTCCTGATTCACTCTGTAGTTGGATCAGGATATCTATTCTTGAAAGAAATTAATACATAATTTAAACGTTAACACTTGACTTACTTAAGCTAGTCTTCTAGAGTGTTATATGTATGTGCTTGTCATAGTGTTGTAAAGTGTTGTGAATCTTAAATAAAGTATTTATCTGTCTGTTGTTGTTGTGAACTTACACTTCATCATTATCATAACCCTAGACATTTAACGTAGTCATCACAATAGCCCAGAATAAGTCTGATTGAGGTCTAAATGTGGTAGCAAAGTAAGGTCATCTGTAACACACTACACCTATTAGATACAGATACCTTCACAGCTGATCTCAGTCAGTACACTAAGTCCCCTATAAATATTTATATAATCCCAACTGACCACAGCTGCCCAAAGGTCTGTGTTTCAACAGGACAACGCCAGACCCCATTGTGCACGGTTGACCACGCAGTTCCTGACTGCCAACAACATTCTTTGGCCATCCCTGTCTCCAGACATGAGTCCGATTGAGCACCTTTGGGATGAGCTGCATAGACGTGTTTGTCGCCGAGACGTTGCTCCAGCCAATCGCCGTAATATTTTCCAGGCACTCCAGGAAGAATGGGCAGCCATCCCACAGGCCCACATCAGACGTCTGATCGCATCCATGCCCATGAGATGCCAGTCGCTGATCGATGCAAGAGGAGGCCACACACCATACTAACGGGAAAGCCCGTACGCCAAAATACTCTCGTGACCCAGATGCAAAACAACTGTCTATTGATTTGTTGAACCCTAAGGTATTCTTGTGTGCAATTTGAACAATTAACTCATTAAATTAAAAAAGTTATTTAATGTCAAAATTATGGCTATGTGTGTGCCTTCAGTAGCTATGCGTTTCTTGTTTTGAACAGTATGCATTAAAAACGTACCAGGAAAGCGAGTTATCGCAGTAATTACTTGTTTCTGGTGCGCTGCGATTGTTTATGAAATTATTCCAGTGTTTGTTTACATAAATATGCCATATCATAAGAAATGCATTTCACTAAATCCCCCTAAAGAATATTTATATTCCCTGGCTGTTTTGTATAATTTAAATATCATTTTAATGTTTATTTGTTATTTCAAAATTGCCCGTTTGGCTTTTCGACGAAAGAAAGCTGCCAACGCAAGGAGGCTACCTTTAAACGGCCTTGAAAATGTTAATATTTATAAACAGAACAGAACAGCTGCTTTGAAAAGTGTGAAGTTTTTTTGCTATAATGTGTGGTATTTATTTGCTATGTACTATCGCAGCAGGCCTGGCAATATCACTCAGTTTTACATATAGAGTCCCACTGTACTTGTACATACCACTAATGTTCTTATTGTTGGTTCATTCGGTTTTTAATTTTGTTATATATGTTTACGTAAACAAAGATTTTTCTGAAGCGCTGAGGAAAACATTGTTCGATATGAAATCTGTAGTTTTCAAGTGTGAGGCTACGATTGGCACACGTAAACAATAATTCACATAAACATGAAGAAGTCAAATAACGGTGCTAAGCTGCTAAAACAGTCCACCCCCTTTCACCGTTTTCCCTAACTTATCGATCAAAGAGACCTAAATTCAATACGTTCAAATACTTGACCGCAATATTGGGTTGTAAAAACACAACATATACCACTCAACAGCCACTTGAACAGAATCTAACCACAACACCCTCCAGGGTGCCAGCTATGTAACTACCCCCATGAAACTGTTGACCACCACCTCTTTGAGTGCCCCGTACTCGATATTGTTAGGACAATGCTCCTTCCTACGAGGCCAGATAAGCGGAACACCATATACAGAGAAACAAAACAACTTGTGAAAACATGCAGATATCACTACATGGCATTGGGCCGAAGGTCGAGAGCCCAAGCGCCGCTGGATCAATAACAACAACCAACCCCCAAAATAAAAAAAACTCACATTTATATGATAATAGTCATGTCCAGGTATTCTTACATGCACAGTAAATGAAAAACTCCCATTTATAAGATAATAGTCATCAGTAAATGAAAAACTCACATTTATAAGATAATAGTCATATCCAGTTATTCTTACATGCACAGTAAATGAAAAACTCACATTTATAAGATAATAGTCATGTCCAGGTATTCTTACATGCACAGTAAATGAAAAACTCACATTTATAAGATAATAGTCATGTCCAGGTATTCTTACATGCACAGTAAATGAAAAACTCACATTTATAAGATAATAGTCATGTCCAGGTATTCTTACATGCACAGTAAATGAAAAACTCACATTTATAAGATAATAGTCATGTCCAGGTATTCTTACATGCACAGTAAATGAAAAACTCACATTTATAAGATAATAGTCATATCTAGTTATTCTTACATGCACAGTAAATGAAAAACTCACATTTATAAGATAATAGTCATATCTAGTTATTCTTACATGCACAGTAAATGAAAAACTCACATTTATAAGATAATAGTCATATCCAGGTATTCACACATGCACAGTAAATAATAAAACGTACAAAACAATGAATTACATGCCTCAAACTAGAAGATTATGATGGGAAAATGGTCAAAAAATTGAAAGTGTTTGCAATTTTTGAGGGTTTTTGTTGTCAAGGTAACTCACATGTCATTAAAGCTAGAGCTATGCAGTTAGGCTGATTCATTTAACAATATATTTTAAGGATTGTAAACTAGACTATGATTGGCTGGTTTAATATCTGATTTTGTGTGGATTGTAAACTAGACTATGATTGGTTTAATATCTGATTGTGTGTGGATTGTAAACTAGACTATGATTGGTTTAATATCTGATTTTGTGTGGATTTAAAAGTATGTGACTAATATTCATGTTTAAATTTGAAGGTTGGTGGGCTAGCAATATCCTTACAGTTTGTTTATTTGCAGTATTTTAGCTGAATATCTTTATCACTAAAGGTGTTAGAAATATTTTGATATACATGCCCAGGTATTTAAGAAAAATAATATTTTGAGAAATATAAGAAATAAAGAGAAAATTACACGTACAGAGAAATGTTTTCACTTCAGTAGTCTCTTTAAATGTGGTAATCATCTCTGACATCATCCCTTTCTGATATGACAATTTTTTAAAAATCCTATGAAGCATACTTTTCACAAAGTTCTTTGTTTCACTGGACCTTATTTACTGTTTATCAATGTTTGAAAATGTTTGAAATGCATGTTTTCAAAAGATGAGACGAAGATTCTCAAACAAATATTTTCTCCTCAGTTCTCCATTGTTGAACACAATGAGTGCATCATTTACTGCTATTTTCAGCATACTTCTTCCAACAAAAATATTCTTTGGATAAATACTATATTAGATTATGGAATGATTCAATTGAGTTGTGAATCCCATCGTGAGCACACCTTTTCAGAATGGTATTAGCTAAACGTTCACCAAAAACTTTGAAAATGAATCACGCATGTTTAGTAAGTTGATTCTGTTTTTTTATCTGCAGCTGGAACTTATTCCACAGAGCACCAACTTTCACAGTGTTTGTGTATTCCTTGTCTGTGTTTCCAGATTGTCCATATGCTTTTCTTTATTTCTGAACTATTTTCAACATTTTTACGTTTGGTTGCTCCGTTATTGAATCCTTGAAATGATGCTTAAACAAATTTGATTGTGCTTCCTTCAGAGAACTGTATACCGAAAAAAATGTTTTACAATTTATCCATTAGAAGCAAAGATACATACATTTTTCATCTTGCATATATAATTAGGTGACAATACATAACCTGACTTATTTTTTTTAAAATCATATAAAATCATCTACGAAGTTTTAGTGAAAATAAACAAACTCTATGTAGTAAAAATGAATATACTTTCCAATGCAATATATATACACGGTATATATAGGGTTCAACCTTCCCTTTGGCAGCACATTTCTTCTCCAATTACTATGCCAGTTCATGTCTCAACACAATTTCCGTTATCCAGAGCTGTTTATCGATTATGTTGTTGACTTCCTTCCACGATGCAGACTACACAGTATATACTCTCTATGTCTGCCTCCATAAATTTATTTCCTTTAGCCTTTCCGTTTGTCACAGTAGATTATACCTTTCCTCTACTCATAAACAAGAATAAAGAAAGTTGACTACATAGTTCTAATATGAGTAATAAACGTCTTCTGCGTGGTGACCACCATCAGGATGTTCTCATTATTCTGTTTAGATGATGTCCAAGTTATTCTATACATCTTACCATAAAATTACATCCTTCTTTGGACTCCCGGGATTTTTTTCTCGCTAGTGTTTTCCTTACTCACTTCACTAGACTACTCACTTCACTAGACTACTCACTTCACTAGACTACTCACTTCTGTGTGACAACACCGGCACTACATGATGATTACAAAAATCACTTTCTATTTTTAAATTATTATTTCTTCACACCTATCCAACTAATTTATGTGAAACAAGGACAAGATTAAGGGAAATAACTGTTATTATATTACATAAACTTTTTTTTTTTCGTACGCCCGCTATTACTCGAGGCGAAATCTCAGGTTAGTATGTCTAACTGTGACGTAGAGTAGGAAAAGTGAAGTCCCTGAATCGATGGATGATAAAGGATAGTAGCCTCGAATAGCTTCGCAGCCCCTGGATATGTGTGCAACACAATAGTCAACGTGGATTCCACGCGCGCTCATTAGCATGCACAATATCAACGTAGAATTCTACAACGTGGGCTAATTAATATGATAAACAGTTTTCATTCGTTCATCCAGGACATCGCTTTGTCTTAAAGGGGAGGTTAAGCCACGCCTTCTGCCTTACCTTAGAGCGATCTAAGTTAACTACCTCCTTCACCTTTCTTTCTTACTGCCTAGTAGGGCGTTGCCAAAGTCCAACGAGGAAAGCGGTTATCGATCTAAAAGGCAGTTGTGGTCCCAGAACGGACGAAGCAGTTTCACGCCGTCGTTTAACACCTCAGTGTGAACCAGAGAATCGCTCGCAGACTGAGACGAACGGGGAATAGTCTAGCGGAAAGATAGTTGGGTAATAGAGCGGGGACTGGCGGCGCAGAATCAGAAAAGTTCCCTGATTTCAAAAAAGTTGTGAACTTTCGCGTGTCCCCCTGATTTTTCAGTTCTTTAATTATATATTGAGACCACTGAAGAATGCGTTTATCATTTGCGCCAGAGAGTTTGATGGAAGTACTAGCTATATAGAACAAGATTTCATGTGCATATCTTCTATATTGGAGTCTAAAAATCATTCTGTTTGGCGATTGGTAATATATTAGTTTCAAGTGATCAGTGGTCTAGTTCTTTCATTTTATTTCACTGGATTTTGTGTTAATTTAAACCTATTAAATAAACCCATCTCAAAAGTTTCCAGTTGTAAATTAAATGATATATCTATACGTTATTTCCCAATATAATAGATGCTTAAATTAATTTAGGAGCCGTTATGGATTTATAACAAACTAATACAGTTTAGTTCTGTATATACGTGTGTTTCTAACCATTAGACTCGCGGAGAGTTTTTCTTAAATGTATATAACTGAATACGCTAGTGTTTAAAAATAGTCGTAACTGTAAACTTAGCGCGCGTCAGAATATGATTAGTGTTGAGTGTATGATTTCATGCTTTCTATTTTTTCACATAGGATGATCATATACCTTTGCGTCCCAGCAATTATAGAGTCCTCCAGACTCGGTTCTTCTAACATCAAGATTTTTTATGAACCTTTTAAATATAATCTTCTTGTGGGGGGACCTGTGCGGTCTCGCTCTCTAAAGTTACATGAGATAAAGCAACCCAAGAACATTTAAAACTCATAAAGCAATAAATTATGTAATTTAACTGGAGAAGAACAATTGCCAGAAGCGATATAATATATATATATATATATATATATATATATATATATATATATATATATATATATATATATATATATATAATATATATATATATATATATATATATATATAATATATATATATATATATATATATATATATATATATATATATATATATATATATATGTCACAGTGTGATTAACACAGCTGTGGACTGGCGGTGCTCCGCTGGGGGCGGATACATAATGTCAGTTGGGTGTGAGAGGTGTTTTCATACACTTAACTTAACAACACGAGACTGCGAGGTCTCAGGTCAGGGGTGAACGCAAGGGGCGTTCTGATTGGGCAGTGAAGAAGAGAGAGTAGGGCGAGCGAGGAGGTTTTGAGGTGATGATGGCCGACTCGTATTGTCGAATGCAAGAGGATATTTAGTTGTGAGAAGATAAGGCATTCGGTTATCTGAGATTTTCATCAATGTGTTACACTTCGCTAACTACATATATTGTTGTGATTTTGTGGTGATAATTATTTGAATACATTAGACAGAGTTGGGAACATTGCTAGTGTTCGTTATTATTTGAATGGGTTCCACTCCACCCCTCTGTCTCTCATGTGTAGTATTTCGAGGACTAAGGCATATGTGTATTTAATACAAAATACCCTGTGTCAGGTGGGGAGCTCGTATTTGGGTCCTCGTGTTTGATGATCTTTGCACGTCAATGCAGCGCCAGGCCAGAAATCTATTTTAGGTCACATACACTGTAGGCCTGTTTTTTTCAGTCACGTAGTTGTCAGGTACTTTTTTGAATAGTGAGTCACGGGTCACGGATTAGCGATACACAGTGAAGTGGGGGATTTATTATGAACAGTACGCTGTGTCAGAGCTAACAAAATGTCAGGGCGACATTGAGCACTCCTCTGGTTAAGAGAACGACGCCGTTGTCGGCCAACGTCTGCGGTGTGAACCAGGTTGTGGCAGGTTCGTTGACATTAATTTTTGTTGTCTGCGGGGCTGAGAGGACGAATATGTTGCTGCTAGTACAGGCTGGGCGAACAAGTGATGGCAGCCTTGGTAGCATTCATTTCAGCGTCTGATTAGTCAAGACTAGAGGCCGCTGCAGCGCCGTTTGAAAGCCAACAGTGGGACATTGTTGCCACTACACAGTGTTTACTGGCTCAGGAGACGACGTACCTGTAGAAATCAAGTGGTTGAGTCTTCTTGTGGAACGGGGTGCATGCCGAACACGGGAACTGGTGCATTACAGTATCAATATTTTACACACGGTCGTTACGGAGGTTGCCAGAAGCTGAACAGTACTAGATTTACGTTACGATCTTTGCCTTATACAAAACACTGCAGTCCATCATCATAAACTGTACTGAACTTTTTCTCACGTAGAAGGCTGCACTACAACTTTGCAAACGGTGGTATCTTTCATGAACTCGTGAGATGTTATTGGAGTGGAGCTGGCAAATCCTCGCCTTGTGCTGACGACGAGCTAGTATACAGTTGTGGTATAACTTTGATGCGTGTGGTCTGACTTTTTGCTTGACATCCCTGTGATATTTCAGTGAAGACAAGGCACTATCTGGTGACAAGCGTGGACTTCGTGCCTTACTCAGGGGTCACCCTAATGGACAATATTTGTAACTTTACGTAACTTTGTAACGTGTCGTTCGTTGTGTGGACCATTGCATCATTAGTGACTAAAGTGCTGTAGATATCAACGTCATCATCAGGAACCCAGACCTGCGGAGATCATCAATTTAATTGATTTATAGTTAATTTTTTTTTAATGTTGTATTATTACTATTATTATATATTATTGGACAATTATTTTTCTTTTAGTACCTTTCTACTTTATAATATTATATAATTAGTAATCATTCTCCTGTGAACTCTTTTCCATTTGGTTGGTGAGTACGTCATCCAACTGGTGTGGTGTTGCAACATACTACCTTTGGTCACTTCATTGTTTATTGTAGGTTTTTGTTGTGTCTTCGTAGAAGTATAATTTTGGTGTCATTTGGTTGTTGTGTGGGTTTAGGATTTTCTCTTTTGCATTGCGGAAAGAGATTATGCTAAACTGTTCTTTAGGAGTGTTGCTAGGTGAATTGTGGGCCGGAGCACGGGCACATAGAGCTGACCCTATTGGCTGCCCTGCATAATTCACGTTGCACATTTTAGTGTATTAGTGGTGCAGGTCTGGTTTGTTTGCACGGTGTCATATGTGTAATAGTGTCTCTTTGTCATGTTTAATTGGAGTATTCTCTTGTATTCTTCTTACTATCATGTACATACATTAATCCCATATTACTCCATTTCTTAACATGTACATACGTTAATTTCCCAAACTCTTGTTTTCGTTTGTTAACAGCTACGGTTTATAATTAGACATCTCCTGCTGTCTGAGGATTTTTTTTTTTATTCCACCGTACTGTTGTGTTCGTTCGTGTAGTAAGGTCGTCTTGATCATCTTCATTATTATCATCATTGTTTGTATTTATGTTTGTTTTGTTTTAGTGAAGTGTATCTCAATTTCAATTCTAGTACTGATGGCATAAGAGTAGGTTGTGTATTTTTGCTTGTGTAGACGTAGTTTTCTGGTTTGGTTGAGAATCTCATGTATGTTTATGCCATTAATTGTATTGCAGTGGGTTTTAGTTTCACTGCTTAAATATTATGGGTGTCATGGGTACAGCAAATTATGCTGTTGAATAACTTCACACCATTATACTGAATACACCTGTTTGATTGGTACAGTCAGTATTTCTGACTAGGCATTACATATAATTTTGATCCTTTTTTTTTAAGTACAATATCTGATAATTTTCCAGTGGGGAATACTGAAGGCATTTTTTTTTGTACACTGAGTACTGCTTTAAGAAATTTTAATTTAATTACATTACATTACGATGGCTAGCCTCTTAGAATTTGTTGAGGTTGGTAAAGAGCTAGCATTAACAGGCCCTGCTCTACAGGAATGGGCAGAAAAAAAATGGAAAGAAAAACAGGAAAATGATAGAATGGAACGGTGTGAGGAGAGAGAATTCCAGAAATTGAAGATTGAAGCTGATAAATTGAAGATTGAAGCTGATAATTTGAAGATAGAAGCAGAGAAAGAGATGAAGAAGATAGAAGCAGAGAAAGAGATGAAGAAGATAGAAGCAGAGAAAGAGTTGAAGAAAATTGAAGCTGACAGAGAAATAAATCTAAAGAAGCTAGATAATGAGTCCAGGAAGCAGGATTCAGGTGGGAAAGAATTCTCACGTCCTTATAGACTACGGTTACCCAATTTTAATCAAGATTTGGACAGTATGGACGTGTATTTGGAACGTTTTGAAGCAGAAGTTTTGGCTTGGAAGATAAAGAAGGAGGAATGGCCTGTTCTGCTGGGAAATTTGCTTTCAGGATCTGCGTTAGAAACTGTGTATAGTATCCCTTTAACCGACAGAGCAAATTATGACATAGTCAAGGAGAGGTTGTTAAGGAAATTTCGTCTAACGGCGGAAGGGTATCGGGCTCGTTTCCGAGACGTGAGACCAAGCGTCAATCAGGATTTTGAGGATTTCATTGCGAAAATTACTCAGCTATTAAATCGATGGATTGAGATGGAAAGTATTACTAAAGACTTTGATGGGCTTCTTGACCTTATGTTACGGGACAAGGTATTGTCATCGTGTTCATCTGAGCTTATTGCGTTTTTCCAGGAACGCAAGCCCAAAAACATCGGTACGATGTCAGAATTAGGACACCAATACGTGACCGCGCATCCAGGAAAGGTCATACACAGGGAGAGTATCTCTGAGACTTTCTCAGCGAGTATAGGAAAGATTACTAGAAAACCTTACAATCAACATAGATCGAAGAGTGCCGATAGATTTGGCCCCAGAAGATTTAATTATGATAGACCCTACTTTCGAGGAGACAGATCTCCTGCACGGTATGACAATTATCGGGACCATAGATCACCGAGGAAGAAATTTAACTATCAATCTGATAGAAATCAATACAGATATACTGGAGACAGACAGGATAGGTACCCGCGGAATCAGATCCAGATAGATGCGCCAAACGAGCAGGAACAAAGACGATTTCGCAAAAGCTCACCTTACCAAAGAAACAAATCCTTTGAGAAAAAGGAGTCAGACCGAGTAGTCAGACACTCTCCAAACAATAGTCCAAAAAAGGATAGCAATACTCAGCTACACTGTAGTCTTTGTAATGGAACAGGACATTTGGCAAAGGTCTGTGCTAATAATTCAGAACGAGCGAATTCGGCTTGCATATTAGAAACCTTTAACAATGAAAATTGCGAAGGGTGTAAGCCATTATTTGAACCAGACGGTAAGCCTATGCTTATTTGTGGTCACACTCTGCCTTGTCTCTCTTCTCTTGAAGAAAATGGTCATTTGGAATTGCATCCAGGATTTGTGCAAAAGCAGGAAGTGTCTGTGTTGAGAGACACGGGCTGCACAACTATAGGAGTGCGTAGATCCTGCATTGATGACTCATGCTTGATAGGTAAGACAGCAAGATGTGTCACTTTCGGGGGTAACATTGAGTATTACCCTCTTGCCATTATTGAGGTAGACACACCCTTCATATCTGGTAGAGTACAGGCCTGCGTACTCGAAGCACCGATAGCGAATTTGATTGTGGGTAATGTGCAAGGTGTGCAGGAATGTACTCAGATGGACATTAGGAAATGGAGGGACAATCGTGTGCGTAGTTCCAATGCGGTGATTACGAGGGCGCAGTGAAAGGCAGATGACTCATTAGAAGCGACGCATCATGAAGCTAAGAGATCGGAATTGGTCACTGGAAGTCAGGATACACAGGTGTCGGACTTTATCCAGCACCAACGGTCAGACGGATCATTGCGTAAATTTTACAACTTTGCCGAGAGAGGTGATGTAAAGTGCACGAAGCTGGCCAGACATTGGTTCGAGCTCAAGAATAATGTTCTCACTAGGTGTTTCGCTAAGGGAGTACAAACTCAGCGCCAAGTGGTGGTACCGTGTAGTTTTGGAGCAAAAGTGTTAGAGGTTGCACATGACTCCCCTTTCGCGGGACACAAGGGTGTGGCTAGAACGCGCCCGAGGGTGCTGTCACAATTCTATTGGCCATTGTTTAGCAAGGACATTAAACTATATTGTAGGTCCTGTAAGATATAACAACGGATGAGGCATAAAGGCAGAACTCCCAAAGCTTCAGTGCAGGTTACGGACTTGTCAGTACGACCTTTCCAGAAAGTAGCGATTGATATTATAGGCCCCCTCTCGGTCACTTCAGACAGGGGATATCGTTTCATTTTAACGATGGTAGATTTGTGCACCAGGTGGCCGTAGGCGGTACCGATGATGAGTATTACTTCACAAGCAGTCACAGAGGCTTTGCAGATGTTGTTTTGCAGGTTTAGTTTTCCGGATGAGATATTATCGGATAGGGGCCGTCAGTTCATTTCGAAGGAGATGTCAGAAATCACTGGGCTGTTGGGTATTGCCCAAACATTCACGAGTCCATATCACCCTCAGTTAAACGGAGTGAGCGAGCGTTTTAACGGTGCATTAAAACACATGCTGGCAAAAGTGACCGCAGAATCTCCGCAAGAATGGGATAGGTTACTCCCAGCGGTCCTGTTTGCCTATAGGGAGGCTCCCCAAGAGAGTACAGGATTTTCCCCTTTCGAATTACTGTATGGGGCAAACCCAAGGGGGCCGATGCACATATTGAAGGATTTATTAACTGGAAAATGTGCAAATAGCACATCAGTTACGAGTTATGAGTATGTAATGAGCCTCAGAGAACGTATTGTAAAATCTTGTTTGGTGGCACGTGATTGTTTTGCGGGGTCATTAGCACGGTATCGGAAGTACGCAAATCGGAACTCCAAACTAGTATCCCTGGTTCCAGGTGAGGAAGTTTGGCTACTTTTACCAGCTAAAGAGGATCGCTTGAGCATTACGTGGCAAGGACCATTCAAGGTGGTTAAAAAAATGACAGATGTCGATTACCTAATTTCGGTCCGAAATAAGGAGAAGGTATTTCATGTGAATATGCTGAGGCCATATGTAGAACGACCTGAGTCATTGAAAGCAGTTACAAGGGAAGCACAGACTGAAACAACAGTGGTATGTACGGCAGTCATTGATGACACGGGAGATGAAAAAGGTGAAGGGAATATCCAGTTATCCCTCGTACCCCTGGTTCCTTCAGAGTCATGGAATATGGTGCGAATCGGGGATGACCTAACAGTAGAACAAAAGTCGGAAGTACAGATTATATTAGCGGAGTTTAAGGATGTCCTCACAGATCTGCCAGGACGGACAGACCTGATTTGTCATGATATCACTCTGACATGTGATCAGCCTATTAGGGTAAAACCGTATCCATTGCCCATGCATTTCAAATCAGCTGTCGAGAGAGAAATTGGTGACATGCAACGACTGGGGATCATTTCTCCGTCTGATTCACCATATTCTTTTCCAATGGTTGTGGTTCGCAAGAAGAAGGGATCTCTTCGTATATGTATTGACTTTCGGAGATTGAACAGCATCACCGTCGTTGACGCTGAACCAATACCTAATTAGGAAGATCTGTTAACACAACTCACCCACGCTACATATTTCAGCAAACTAGATCTGTCTAGAGGCTATTGGCAGGTACCCCTCGCGGAGGCTGCAAAACCTCTAACTGCATTTAGTACCCCCAAAGGATTGTTTCAGTTCAATGTCATGTGCTTTGGCTTAGTGAACGCGCCCGCCACATTTGTGAGGATGATGAGAAGATTGTTAGGACATCGATCGGATATTATTACATATATCGACGATATATGTTTGTTTCATGAGTCATGGGAGGATCACATGATGGGGTTATCTTCCCTATTGCGGGGTCTAAGGCAGCATAATTTAACGGCACGGCCGAGTAAAGTTTGCATAGGTTTTAAAGAGTTAAGTTTCTTAGGACATACTGTAGGTCATAATCACCTGAAACCGGAAGATGTGACAGTCACAAAGATTTTACAGTTGCAGACACCTAAAACAAAAAAGCAAGTGAAAAGTCTAATTGGACTTGTGAATTTTTATCACAAGTTCATCCCTCAGTTCTCTTCCATTGCAGCTACACTTACCTCGCTAACGAGTAAGGGGATACCAAATAGGGTCGTGTGGGCACAAGATTGCGAGATAGCCTTGTCTAGAATCAAGAGGGTGTTCTCTAGGAAACCCATCTTACTGATGCCAGATTTACGCAAACCCTTTGTTTTGCGGACAGACGCATCTTCTGTAGGAATTGGAGCTTGTTTAATGCAAGACCACCAGAGTACCTTACATCCAGTGATGTATGTGAGTCGGAAGCTGTTGCCGGCTGAGACTAGGTACTCCGCGATTGAAAGGGAGTGCTTGGCAATTGTGTGGGCAGTTTCAAAGTTGTCCCGGTATTTGATAGGTGCACATTTTGTATTACAGACAGACCATCGACCACTCTCATTTTTACAGTCGTCGAAATCGACAAGCTCGAAATTAACTCGCTGGGCTCTCTTACTGCAGCAGTACAAATTTACTGTTTTACCCCTAGAGGGTAAGCTCAACGTTGTAGCTGACACTCTGTCTCGTTTGTAGAATGCTTGTTTTTTTCTTGGTTTTTTCCCCCACACGATGTTTAAGTGAGTATGCAAGATATGTGAAGACAAGAAGGATATGAATGTATACTTGGCTCAAAAGCCGGATGTTGGGTGTTGGGAGTGCGCCCAGCCGCCTTCCAAAACAAGAAGAAAAAAAAAACTTTGTTTTTTTTCCCCAGGGGGGAGAGTAGATGTCACAGTGTGATTAACACAGCTGTGGACTGGCGGTGCTCCGCTGGGGGCCGGTACATAATGTCAGTTGGGTGTGAGAGGTGTTTTCATACACTTAAGTTAACAACACGAGACTGCGAGGTCAGCAGGTCAGGGGTGAACGCAAGGGGCGTTCTGATTGGGCAGCGAAGAAGAGAGAGTAGAGCGAGCGAGGAGGTTTTGAGGTGATGATGGCCGACTCGTATTGTCGAATGCAAGAGGATATTTAGTTGGGAGAAGATAAGGCATTCGGTTATCTGAGATTTTCATCAATGTGTTACACTTCGCTAACTACATATATTGTTGTGATTTTGTGGTGATAATTATTTGAATACATTAGACATAGTTGGAAACATTGCTAGTGTTCGTTATTATTTGAATGGGTTCCACTCCACCCCTCTGTCTCTCATGTGTAGTATTTCGAGGACTAAGGCATATGTGTATTTATTACAAAATACCCTGTGTCAATATATATATATATATATATATATATATATATATATATATATATATATATATATATATATATATATATATATATATATAATTTTTACTGCTCTGCTGTGGAAAAGAATATATTCTTGTACACTGACAGTCCTGTTGTTTTCCACTGGATTTAACCCCCTCCCCCCCCCGAAGAAAACATAACTCACTGTTCAGTCTTTGTCATCACGCTATAGAAGTTGCCCACCACCAGCGGTGAAAATCCAGGAGACCACTACCTTCTCATAACTATACCTGTGACAGTGCCATCCCATTAAAAACTTTAGTTAAAAAGCAAACAAGAACACTAATGCTTCACCTTCCAGCGTTTACGGGAAAATTTGCTAAACGCCAACCCGCTAGTCTGGGGCTGGAAAACGAAGAAAAAGACTCATACAATTATTGAGTATTTACTTGCCTGTTTGTGTTATTCTATGGAGTGCCAGATTCAACGATCGGTAAGTGTGAATGGGTGTGATGGCCATCGCTAGCGTGCATGAATGAATGAGATATATTAGCTAAACTTATAATTTTCTTTACTTGGTAAATATCTTTTTCACTTCATTCAGTGTATTTTTCCTCTCTAAGGGGGATGGTTTACATTTTCTGATTTCCCCTCCCTTAATCTGCTTAGTCAAGGGATAACTTGGAGAATACTAGGATTCTGTTCCTACACCCCATACTAAATAGTGTAATAACCCCTATCAGAATAAATTAATCTATCTTTTGGTTAAATTGTCTCTTTCTGATAACCACTTGTCTTTGGACTGGTTTTTTTTGTCTATACAAGCGGGAAGGGGTTATTGGGATGCTACTATTTAAAGAACCCCCCCCCACCCCACCTTGTTAAATTGTATTTTTCTGTAACTATGATTTTTTGTTTCTGTACCATGATAAATGTTGTGATTTTGGTTTAACTGATAATAAACACCATAAACCTTAAATTACTGTGTTGGCCGACCCATTACCCATATCTGTTATATGTACTTTGTATTCACGTTTGTGTGTTTGTAGCATCAAATTGGTGTGTGTACATGAGTTTTGAGTAACTGACAAAAATTGTTTAGCCAGGAGAGGTTTAGGAGTCTTCAGATAAATAAAATTGTCGTAAGAAAGGCAAATCGGAGAATTACCCGATTTCAGAGACGGTCCTTACTCTTTTTCAGCACCCTGGTGAATCAACAATCCATTTCTTAACCCTTACTATCACAGAGCCTTCACTATCATTTCCCACTCGGACGGGACCACTATTTCTAAGACCTATCTCAAATAAAATTACGACAATATATGGGTTGCTCGCCGGGATTTTGAGTCTGATCTAGAAATTAGTACCACTAAACGGGTAGCCCAGTTTGAGTCTGATCTTAAGTCTGGGTCTAACTCTAGATAGAGTGTGAGTGAGTTGTCTTTGTGAAGATAGGGAATAAAAATAATTTTACCCCTAGACAACGCTTTTAGTACTTGGTGTCGACCACACAAAATAAATATAGGATTGTTTTCTTTCCACAGCAGCAGAGAGTTACGGAAAACAAAAAAATCGTTATTTTAATTATTCTCTGGCAGAGAAAATTGGAAATTTTTTTTTTAAAGATTGCTGGGATCTCGTTATTGTGAAACAGTCATAAAGGTTTTGAAGTTAGCAGAGTTGAGCAAAGCTAAAGACGTCTTATTCTGATTTTTTAAGTCTAGCTAATAACGTGTCTTCTCTTAATTGACTTCGGAGGGCGGAGTTTTTGTGGTGGAGATAATTTTTAAGGGAAATTTTTTTTTCTCTTTAAATATTAATTAAATAAATGTAAATTTTTATATATATATATATAAATTTTCTCTACTGATAGTAATAGTAGATTATTTCTAGTTGTTTGACCTACCATTGAACGTGGCGTAGTCGCCTGCATTAAGAGTCTTAATTGACAGATAATAGCAGCGATAGGTTAGCACATTAATAACGGTAAGAGGTATCTCAGGTAACTTATAATTTGTGTTTTTCTCGTAAGCGGTTTAGAGTCTTTTCCCCTTCTTTTCTTCTTATTATTCCCTAGTCGTATTAGCATCCAGTTCTTTGACATGGCAGAAAGAGTTCAACTTAGGTCCATGTTGAGACAGGAGGCGAAGGAGACAGGATTACAGGGAGATGCCGTGAACCTGTTTGTCAACAGGGAACTTGACAGATATGACGTGGAGCAAGAGAAAGAGAAGGCAGAGAGGAAGGAAGAGAAAGAGAGAGCAGAGAGGAAAGAAGCACAAGATAAAGCAGAGAAGAAGGAAGCACAAGAGAGGGCAGAAGCTAGGGAGAAAGAAGCGGAAGAACGTTAATTGGAACACAAGAAAATTGAGGCAGAGATGGAAGCCCGCTGGGAAAGAGAGAAAGAGAGACAACGTGAGGAGAGAGAGAAGGAGAGGCAGCACGAATTGGCGCTTAAGGCTTTAGAGAATCGGGGTGCCTCTACTTTCAATAATGGAGAGCCGTCTTCACCCCAGTCTCAGTTAACGGATCTCTCCAGCACTCAATCTGCCCAATTAACAGCGATGTCTTTTGTCTTAGAGTCTTTCCCGAGCTCCAATGAGAAAATTGACACCTTGCTAGAAAAATTCGAGAGGATGGCAAATCTGTATGGGTTAGAGAGTTCCCGGTGGTGCCTTAAACTTTCTCAGGCACTAAAAGGTAATGCTTATGATGTGTACGTGAAGCTGGGAAACAACCAAAATGACTACGACATGCTAAAGAAGGCCTTGCTAGAGCGTTTTGAGATGACCGCCAGAAAATTTCTGCAAATGTTCAGAAACAGCCGAAAGGAGAGCACGGAGACATTTCCCCAGTTCTCTTCACGTTTAACGGGCTATTTGATAAAGTGCCTAGAATTATCAGAATTATCTCTTACATATGAGGGAATTCTGGAACTTGTTCTTGTAGAACAAATAAAATCAACTTTATCAAACGAAACCCGTAGATTTTTGGCTGAGCAGGGCGCAGTCAAGCTAGAGGACATCCTCAATAAGGCGGAACGCTATGCAAACGCAATGGCCGAACTTCCCAGCACTAAACGAAAACCCGCAGATGAGCCATCTTGAAAAAAAAATCTAGAACAGTCATCCTATTCTTCTAATTCCTCCCAGCACTATAACCAACGAGAAACTAATACCCAGAGACCTCCCCAGGACAAATCGAAATTCTACAAAACCCTATATCCCCCAAACAACAACAATCCTGATCAACCTACCAGGCCTACATGGCAGCGCGGCCACCAAGGTCAAGGAAAGGGGAAGACCCCTACAGCAGGGACGTCTGATCAGGGCAAACACACCGGGCCAAACCGCATCGGATGCTTGCATATAGCCTCGCAAGGAAGAGTCAATGTCAGTGATTCTCAACCTGAGGGGGACAGAC
Organism: Oreohelix idahoensis; assembly: GCA_024509875.1. Classification (NCBI taxonomy): domain Eukaryota; kingdom Metazoa; phylum Mollusca; class Gastropoda; order Stylommatophora; family Oreohelicidae; genus Oreohelix; species Oreohelix idahoensis. The sequence goes on from JAMPIV010000604.1 coordinate 246,878, forward strand.
CCTCAACGCGAGGAACTGTAATTTTGAACGGGACCTCAACAACTTATCTCTTTGACACTGGATTATCTTTCGACTGTATTGTCGCCAGGCACCTTGTCAAACCCGGTCAGGAGACAGAGGACACCGTCAAACTATGTGGAGTTTTTAAGAGTGATGCACCCAGGACGCTTCCAATCGCACTTGTAGAAATACACTCTTATTTTGTCAGAGGTGTTATTAAAGCGGCCATAATGGGTGATCCTATCTACCCAGTTATCCTGGGCTGTAGATATGTGTTTGTTGGGAGACCGAAAGAGCCGATTGTGACAGCGGTAACCACAAGAGGGCAAACCAAGAAGGAGAGGGAGCCTGCGCCAAATTTGTTTCCGAATAAACTGAAGGAGGAACAACAACAGGACCCTACTCTGGAGCCCTGCTTTAGAAAACTGCCCATGGCTAAGGACCCCAGACACCACGGAGACATCTTTTCGAAGGATGGCGTATTGTATCGTAGAACGGGCGACCCTGATACAGGGAATAACCAGTTCCTAGTACCGACGCAGTACAGAAGCCAGATCTTAGAAATGGGGCACTTTCTTCCCTTTAGCGGACATATGGGACAAAACGCCACTATTCAGCGAATAAAAACCCACTATTGGTGGCCGGGAATGAACTCTGAGATTATCAGGTACGTGAAATCCTGCGCCCAGTGCCAACGCGTGGCACCCAAGCAACGGACACCCTTTATTCCCATGGGTGATGCGCCAGTAGTGCGGACACCATTTCAACAGATCGTAATCGACATTTTAGGACCCTTAGAAAGGACTAAAAGAAGGCACAGGTTTATCCTGACCTTAGTCGACACTTCCACTTTGTGGGCCGAAGCTATACGGCTAACATGCACGAATTCCAAGCATGTCGCAGAAGCCTTCGTGCAGATATTTACACGGTTGGGTTTCCCTCAAAACGTTTTGACGGACAACAAATCCCCAAACCGTAGCCTGTTAATGGAAGAGATCGTAAAGATCCTGAGGAACCAGCACATCTACATAAGCCCTTATAATCCGGCCGGAAGTGGGTTAGTATAACGTGTCAACGGAAGCCTCACCATGATGTTACGTAAGCTGGCTCAAGAGAAACCTGAAGAGTGGGACCTTTATATATCTGCAGCTTTATTCGCCTACAGAGAAGTTCCCCAAGCAACTACAGTATTTACGCCAGCTACACTTTTATTTGGCAGACCTATAAAGTGGCCACTAGAAGCCTTCCTTCGGTCCCTGACAGACCAAAAGGCTGACGAGACAGTCGTCTATGCAAGCAAATATGTATCTGAGTTCAAGGAAAGGCTACAGCTAGGATGGGATCTAGCTACAACAGGCCTTAAGAAAGCACGCGCAAAACACGCTCAAAGATACAATAAAGCTGCAAAAGAGAGAGAACTCCAACCAGGGGAGAAAGTTTTGTTATTACTTCCAACCGGAAACAACAAACTTCGCATCGGATGGCAAGGGCCGTTTACCGTCCTTAAAAAGATCTCACGCACTAATTACAAGATCTCCATTAAAAAAAAAGGAGAAGGTCTTTCACGTAAATCTGCTTAAGAAATATTTGGAAAGACCAGTGCCGTCCTCCGAGCATCTCCTGGCGGTCGTCATAGCAACGGAAGACGAGGAAGATGACGATAGTTGCATGGAGTACCCATTGCAACAAACAGAATTCTTTAAAGATGTCAAATTCGGCGACAATCTCTCAGAAGAACAACAGACAGAAACCAGGGCGCTACTGTAACAGTACGCTGCAGTCTTAACGGATGTACCTGGTTAAACAAATCTCATAGAATTTGATATGAAATTAACAAACGAGACCCAAGTTCGAACCAGAGTTTACCCCATTCCGTACGCTAAAGCGGATGCACTACACGGAGAAATAGACAAGCTGCGTCAGGCAGAAATTATGAGTGAGTCTACATCTCCTTACAGTTCGAGTGTAGTACTGTTGCAGAAGCCCAATAAGGAAGTTCGGCTGTGTATAGATTACCGGTTACTAAACGCTGTAACGGAATTCCAGCCCGAACCTCTCCAGACTGTTTCTGAGCTGTTCACCAAGCTTAGCAAAGCAAGAATTTTTTCCAAGATTGACCTGAGTAAAGGTTATTACCAAATACCAGTCAAGGAGGAAGTTAAACATTTGTTAGCTTTCAGCACTAGTGAAGGACATTACACATTTAATGTGATGCCGTTCGGACTGCACAACGCACCAGGAGTGTTCACCAGGATGATGAGGAAGCTTTTAGAACCTTTGCACAGTCCCCATATCCATAATTTCATGGATGCTATCTTAATTGCATCGGAAAACTACGACGAACATATTGCTACGGTTGCTATGCTCCTCAGGAGACTACAGGAAACTGGTCTCACAGCCAGACCTAGGAAATGTCTCATCGGGTTTGAAAAGCTAGACTTCCTGGGGCATACTATTTCTCATGGCTGCATGTGGCCTGTTAAGAAGAACGTTAAGAAAATAGTTGCAGCTAAAAGGCCCCGAACGAAGAAAGACACCCGTTCTTTCTTATCACTAAGTGCGTATTATCAAAAATATATCAGGAATTTCAACGGATTAACGGCGCCCCTGACTGATCTTACAAAAAAAGGACGTCCTGATAAGGTTATTTGGGATTCGCAGTGCGAACAAGCATACAGCACTTTAAAAGAACAGTTGTCCGGATACCCCATTTTGAGGTTACCTGACCTCAAGAAACCTTTTGTATTGCGGGTCGACGCGTCGGGTCAGGGCATCGGGTCAGCACTGCTGCAAACAGATGACACCGACCCGAATATGTTATTCCCAGTTGCGTATGGCAGTCGAAAATTAAAAACGGCTGAATGTAACTACAGCACAGTTGAAAGAGAATGTCTGGCACTGATTGACGGGATAAAACGTCATCATGAGTTTCTTTACGGGACAGCTTTTACGGTGCAAACAGACCACGCTCCCTTAGCTTTTCTTGGCGCAAATAAGGAATTTAACGCAAGGATCATGCGCTTGGCCTTGCTATTAAGCGTGTACTCCTTCAAAGTGGAATATATTCTGGGAAGACAGAATGTCGGAGCTGATTTCATGAGTAGAAACTGGACTACGGATGAAGAGGAGGAAATCGAAGATACCAATCATCCAAAAGTTACCAATCAGGGCAGCTTCATTGTCATAAATGAAACATGAAAAATGGGTTCATGTCTAAAAGTGGGGACGATTGTGACGTAGAGTATGAAAAGTGAAGTCCCTGAATCGATGAATGATAAAGGATAGTAGCCTCGAATAGCTTCGCAGCCCCTGGATTTGTGTGCAACACAATAGTCAACGTGGATTCCATGCGGGTTCATTAGCATGCACAATAGCAACGTGGAATTCTACAACGTGGGCTAATTAATATAATAAACAGTTTTCATGCGTGCATCCAGGACATCGCTTTGTCTTAAAGGGGAGGTTAAGCCACGCCTTCTGCCTTACCTGAGAGCGATCTAAATCAACTACCTCCTTCACCTTTCTTTCTTACCACCTAGTAGGGCGTTGCCAAAGTCCAACGAGGAAAGCGGTTATCGATCAAAAAGGCAGTTGTGGTCCCAGAACGGACGAAGCAGTTTCACGTCGTCGTTTAACACCTCAGTGTGAACCAGAGAATCGCTCGCAGACTGAGACGAACGGGGAATAGTCTAGCGGAAAGATAGTTGGGTAATAGAGCGGGGACTGGCGGCGCAGAATCAGAAAAGTTCCCTGATTTAAAAAAAGTTGTGAACTTTCGCGTGTCCCCCTGATCCTTCAATTCTTTAATTACATATTGAGACCACTGAAGAATGCGTTTATCATTTGCGCCAGAGAGTTTGATGAAAGTACTAGCTATATAGAACAAGATTTCCTGTGCATATCTTCTTTATTGGAGTCTAAAATTCATTCTGTTTGGCCAGTGGTAATATATTAGTTTCAAGTGATCAGTGGTCTAGTTCTTTCATTTTATTTCACTGGATTTTGTGTTAATTTAAACCTATTAAATAAACCCATCTCAAAAGTTTCCAGTTGTAAATTAAATGATATATCTATACGTTATTTCCCAATATAATAGATGCTTAAATTAATTTAGGAGCCGTTAAGGGATTTATAACAAACTAATACAGTTTAGTTCTGTATATTCGTGTATTTTTAACCATTAGACTCGCTAAGAGTTTTTCTTAAATGTATATAACCGAATACGCTAGTGTTTAAAAATAGTCTTAACTGTAAACTTAACGGGATTCAGAATATGATTAGTGTTGAGTGTATGATTTCATGTTTTCTATTTTTTCACATAGGATGATCATATACCTTTGCGTCCCAGCAATTATAGAATCCTCCAGACTCGGTTCTCCTAACATCCAGATTTTTTATGAACCTTTTAAATATAATCTTCTTGTGTGGGGACCCGTGCGGTCTCGCTCTCTAATGTTACATGAGATAAAGCAACCCAAGAACATTTAGAACTCATAAAGCAATAAATTATGTAAATTAACTGGAGAAGAATAATTGCCATAAGCGATATATATATATATATATATATATATATATATATATATATATATATATATATATATATATATATATATATATATATATAATTTTTACTGCTCTGCTGTGGAAAAGAATATATTCTTGTACACTGACAGTCCTGTTGTTTTCCACTGGATTTACACCACCCTCCCCCCCCAAAGAAAACATAACTCACTGTTCAGTCTTTGTCATCACGCTATAGAAGTTGCCCACCACCAGCGGTGAAAATCCAGGAGACCACTACCTTCTCATAACTATACCTGTGACAGTGCCATCCCATAAAAACTTTAGTTAAAAAGCAAACAAGAACACTAATGCTTCACCTTCCAGCGATTACGGGAAAATTTGCTAAACGCCAACCAGCTAGTCTGGGGCTGGAAAACGAAGAAAAAGACTCATACAATTATTGAGTATTTACTTGCCTGTTTGTGTTATTCTATGGAGTGCCAGATTCAACGATCGGTAAGTGTGAATGGGTGTGATGGCCATCGCTAGCGTGCATGAATGAATGAAATATATTAGCTACACTTATAATTTTCTATACTTGGTAAATATCTTTTTCTCTTCATTCAGTGTATTTTTCCGCTCTAAGGGGGATGGTTTATGTTGAGGGTGTGTGGTTTATTTATATTTTTCGTGCTTATTCATGCCTTTTGCGTTTGCACGACTGTTTATGTGTATCCAATATTGGTAGGAATGTAATGTCCAGGGTTCTCTCTTTACGTGCCTGGCGAATAAACATTAACTCTTAGTGTAACCGGGGCAGGTGTTCCTTAGGACTGGAACGGCACCATATTACATCATGTGGCAGTGCCGGTATATGCAGTATTTTCAGTTTACTTTACAGAGAGCAGATGTTTAACTGGCCTAATCACCAGAGATTTAGATTTCTCTCGTAAATTTGTGTTACCAGGTTCGATTTTCTTCTCTTAGGTGTTGATGTAGCGAATTTAATTGAAATGAATAGATTTCTTATCTAGATCTCAAAACTGTAGTAATTCACCTTTTCAACAGCGTTCGATTTCATGCAAAACTTTTAATATCTTTCAGCATGAAACTTAAAATTTCAACAAAGTCTGGAATTCAGAACATTTTTACAATAATAAGTATAATAAAATTCTATCATCTCATCAGATGCTTTCATCGATGCAAAAATCCCTTTTTGCATCCTTGTCTCGTAGGCCTACTCAATTGTCAAATATGGCGAACCTTCTCATTCCACCGTATTCCTTCCTTTAAGTTACAGTCTTATTTTTAGGTTCGACGACATTTACCCATCTCCTCAGATTTGTCCTTGATTTCTTTATCGTCATAAGCATTCCTTGAGTTAAATGCTTTCCAACACAAGAATATTTTCTACTCTACATGGTTTGAGGTGTAAGATATTTTTTTGCAAATTGACTCAAATCCTCGAACCTAGTTCTGCTGCGACTAGGGTTGGGAGCTCTATTCAAAATACATATTTAACGATTGTCACTACTTACGCCAGTAAGAAAATTATAACCACTCAATGTCCTGAAATACACATTTTATAAGAAATGTTGAAGTTTGATTTTCTCAAACTAAGAAATATGTAGAGCTGGACCAGATACGACCTCTTGAGTTGCGCTCTTTCATTCTACTGCCAAAATGGCGTCGTTGTTCCACTTTCCCCGGGGTAAATCTGAGCTATCCGATTGGTCAGGGGAAATCACCCAATTATTAGAAATGGCGTGTAGAAGCGACTCTACCCTAAATATGTGACACTATTTATTATTTTCTGTTTCTCATAAAATATAAAATTATGGGGTGGTCTGTGCTTCCTCTGTCTTGTAAGAATATAGTCTGTTTCCAAAGGAACAACTATGTACACGGCCACATATAGATCCCGGGGCTCCGCAAATGTATCCCGTAGGGAGACATTTGAGTACTATCAATAACAAAAATCCATCCCCAAAAATTTCTAAGTTCAAAAAAATTTTTCAGAAAAATTTAAAGTTCAAAAATTTTTCTAAGTCCAAAAATATTTCCAAAAAATTTAATCTAATTCCTATACTGGGGTCCTATGTCTATATGAGGTCGTCTGCTATGTAAAAAAAAACTAGTAGTGGACATCAACTTCAAAAAGTGTAACTTATTCATCACATCATAATATTTTTCACCAAATTTACAAATTGGCAACACTGCCCAACAAAATCTGCAAAACACTCATAAGGTCATCACTAAAAAAATGTGACGAGTGGCAACACTGGGGAATGAACAATAAACTATCTTATTTGCAGAACTTGGCTGGATTATCATAATCTATTACATTTCATTCAAAAATATAGTTGATTACATTCTCTTGGATGTGGTAGGGGTGTTATCTCTTTTCTGTACTGTTATTTGCTCCATATTAAAAGCCTGCAAGTACTAAAAAAAAATCTTTTTTTTTTTCTGGCGTACTTATTTATTCTATTTCCCAAGTACTCTGCAATATTCCAAGAAATGTCCAAAATCTCTAATTCCTATGGTAATGGCAATCCACTTTCATAGAATAGCCAATGTTTTCATGGGTACTCATCATCTTCTTCTTCTTTTTTTTTTTAGTGAATGAGCCACTTGCTCATTATTACATGTAGAAAACATCTCTAAACATAATATGCATATGTATCAGACGATAATACGACCAGCATCATTTTTATAAGTAATCATTTTTCACAATAAAAGCATTAAAACCTCATGGCTTATCCTTATTTATCTATCTGAATGTTTCCTTGTTATAGACATTTTCTAAATGGTAAGTGTATAAATTCGTTCTAAGTCCGTCACTGTAGAAAATGTTCTATATTACATTTTTTTTTTTTTTTTTTCAAAATATGTGATGTTTGTTTCCAATATCCGTACGTCTGGTGGTGATCCTGTCCATTAGTCAGTTATTTCTAATCATTCCTTCTTTTCTGTCAATACAGTATATTTTTTTTTTTTGTGAACTCTTCCCTAGAAATATTATTTTATATATATATTTATTCTTCAAAGATCTTCTTTGACTTCCCATACATCAATTTTCAAACATCACATTGTTCAGCAACCAACAGACGAATGTGTTACTATCATATTATGAAATATAAGGGAAAAGAAAAATATAGTTTCCAAATCATCATGAATTTTCTACATTGGGTTCCGTATTACTTTATTTTCTCTTTTAAGACAACTGCTTATACTCTTGACAATATGTATCCATGTTGTCACTCTCGAGGCATCCTTGTATACAATTTATATTTGTCTCCTTTTTTTTTTTTTTCATAACACCAATGTATCATTTATGGTGTTCCAATATCATTGTATCTATTCTAGTCCTCCTGTTATCTTGAGAATTCATCCTTAGTAACTCCCTATGTACCTTATCTAGCAATACCTTTATGCAAAACACATCAAACAATTATTTATGGAACTATCAACTGAGATGTAAGAACTTTTGACAATATGAGATGAAAAAAAAATTTTGGGGTCATCACTCAAAAAAAATGTGACATAGAAAGGAAGAAAATAATCAATTGATCGTGAGGAATCTACAATATTCTCGTAAGACAAAGTTCCTGGCACTCTGACTACTATTTATCCATATTATTTCTGGTTATCCTTGCATACAGTGTACCATTTCCATTTTCTTTATAAGTCCAATTCCTCGCTCATGGTGCTCCAATATTTAAAATGTGGATCCTTCCTATTCCTCTTATTCTGTACTGGAAATATTAATTGTCCATGTACTATATTTGCGAATATTTATCATCAATATATCAACTAATCATTTATAGAACTATTAACATAAATGTCTAGACTTTACTAAAACATGAACAAAAACATGTCTTTTTACATATGTGCAAAATTTCGACACCAACTCTGCCTTCGCTGGTCGAGGGTTAGTCAGAGTTATGTGGTGCCTGTAACATCCGCTGACTACAGCCAGATGGGTGACTTATGGTACTTATAATTCAAAAATCTCATCCGTCAGTTATCTTAAGTGTGGGGCGGGGGTCTATTTCATGGTGTCCTTGACCAAGTTTGCTGCATTTCTAATCTAGATATTCTTTTTTTTTTTTTTTCATAGTATCTCCATGATATATCTGTGACATGTCTGTCCTTGGGATAACATTATTTTTTTTTTTTTTTTATCCAATATCCTCGGGGTGAGCAAATCTCAGTGTGTCCACTTTCATCAATCATTTATTTATTTTCTCTCCTGTAATTCTGGGTATGTTATGAGTATTTTAAATTGTCAATTTATTCCAACTATCTTACAACATTCTGTAATTCGTGATAAGGAATAGTCATTTGTTATACAACAATGTTCATATTACAAAGGCAATAAGCAAAAATCAAAGAGATATCTTCTCCAAAATGCGGATGCATCTCTATTTCCTTTACCTCTGGGCGTAGCAATTATTCAGTCATTATTTTTTTTCTCCATTATTTAATCTCCATTTTGTGTCCTTAGTACCTGTGGTTCCATGGGATTATCATAATTCATTTGTGTCTCTTGTCTACTGATAATCCTTCAATAATGACTTCAAATATGGTCCTCATATGTGCAACAATCATCTGCTCTGATTTGTTCCATGGTATTCATCAAATATTCTATTATATCCTTGTCTTATCTCGTAACCACGAAAGACTAAGATTATTCCTCCTCCAATGTTAATGTGGGGGATTTTGTGCATAAACATTACAACAAAATCTCAGCTGTGACAACATAAAGTTTCACCTTAATATAAAATGGCATCTTCATCATACATAACCAGTTGCTTCTTCATCTCATGTGTCATTAGTGGTTATCATGCGGTAATGGGGTATTTCATTTGCTAGGTCAGCATGTGCAAATGCTATTTCTTTAACATGGGCAAAGGCATCATCAACAAATAGGTGTAATGTGTTCAATCTGGGGTTAGCATATACTAATGCTCTCAAGGGATTCTTCATTTGCAGAAATTCAGCATGCGCAAATGTCATTGGGGTATTTGTGATAGGCAGTAAAATTTTTGACAGTACTAATATACATCTGGGTCTAAAATAATAATGTACATTTGAAAATAAATAATCCTGTGGAGAAAAATAGCATAACCTACAATACTAGTTTTGGGTATGAATTATGTGCTGTTGAGAGATATTATAGTAGGAACAGTATGATTGATCAAGGTGGCAGATATCAAGGAGTTTAGCATAATATAGATCAAAGAAATATTAGTATGAGGTAAGAAAAAAAAACTACTGGTGTAAAGTGTCTGCATGAAAATGCTGGTGAATGGAGCGTGGAATATGATCAGTTACAAAAGTGGAGATGAATGTTACAACAGAATAGTGTGACACATGTGTTATAGGTAAAGTTGTGTAGCATTCTAAATATTAAGAAAATGTATGTAACTAAATAAGGGTGTCTGTAAACTCGTAACACCGTGTGTTATCAATTGTTTTAACATTTTTATTTCACAATTATGCTATCTAAAGAAAATCCTCCGTGTGCTGGTCTTGATTTCTTTCTGGGCATCCGTATTCTAAGGCTGGAAAAAATAACTTTCTCAGTGAGGCTTTGACATCTTAGTCTGTAAGCAAGTCATTTGAACTGTCAAAAACTGAAAATAGAGTACATGGGGAGAGTTAGTACATTGTTAAAAAGGTTTGTTCACATATGCGTTGACCGTGTTCGGATTTGCGAACATATAAAACACCTGGGCGTGTTTTTCAGAACAGCTTCGCTAGTTCCTTCACCATCTCTAACCTTGCAATGTCCCGACTGCTTAGGCGAGCATCATACTGAGTAGCAGTGGTGACGGGTGTGATAGGCGACGACACTGCATTTGCTGATTGTTGGGACACTGAGGACATTGACGAATGCGGTGATGGCTTAACATCATTTGATTGCGGTGATGGTTTTACTGTGGTTAGGGTGTGTATGGCTGGAACATCTGTTGGTTTTGAGGCAGGTATATGTTTCGCCTTGATTTTTCTTCTGACCTGGTTGTGCTGAACGTTAGCACTGGTTACAATGGGCACAGTAATTTGCACACTGTTGTTTTTGACTAGTTGAGATGAGGCTAACACTTCTCGGCTTGGTTTTGGAACATGATTGCGTTTCTTCAGAATCTTTCGTCTGATATAGTTGTGCTGTATACGCGGAATTTTGTTGCTAGGGATTGAGTCATCAGATTCTGTTTTATAGGCGCGTTTGACGCTGGAGCTGACTGGTACAAATAATGTACTATCCGCATCACTGGTTTCAATGGAACTAGCTGTATCAATGTCTGTTTCTTGTTGGTATAATTCTACCATTTTTCTGTCATTATGTTCGTTGGGGTCTGACAAAGCTATGCTGTCTTGTTCTGTTTCGTCTCCATAAAGATCGCTGGTATATGGTTCAACAATCTGCTTGGGTATAGTTTCTTCAGGATCTGATTGTTTTGAACGAGCAATCTTGTTCTTGTGGTATAGCAGTGTTTGGTTTTCACTAGTGTTAAAACTAGAACTGCCTGAACTGGGGGTGTGATAGGTATCAGCTGACGATTTATCACTGTGGGAGTAAGTTTGAGTGTGGATATAAGGTGTTTTCGTGTTGTCATCGTGTGACGTCTGTGGCATGATTTCTTCATTTCTAATGCGCAGGTCTCTGTCTTGTAGTCTATTACGTAATTCAAGTGGTGGGATATCTTCTTCGCTTTCGGACGAGTCTCGTTGTTGTCTTGCTCGATGTATTTCATCTGTGGGTGGTCTGGGTATGTGGTCGTCTTGGTAAAATTCAGAGTCTGTCGTCTCTGACTCTGATATGTCAGACGAATCTGTGCTGGATGGATTATAATTTAGGGTGGCTTTTCTGACTGGTCTTGTATTTGTCGTCAGAGGCGGAATGGGCCGGTGATTATCAATTTTTATTTGTTTTACGTGAGCTTTTGTTTGGTGTTGTTTCTCTTCATTCCAAATAATGAAGTTTACAGGCGTAGTTTGTTTCATGATTTTGTAGCCATCTAACCATCGGTCATCGAATTTTGAACTGCGTACATGTTTCTTGTAGTATACTCTGTCTCCTATTTTGTACGTTGGTAGCTTGGCTGATTTATCATGTTGTTTCTGTTTCTTGTGAAATGCCTTCTGCGTATTTCGTTGTGCAATCTGGTGAGCTTTATACTTTTCTTGAAGGATTATTTCGATGGGGTCTTCTCCCATGTATTTTCTTTGTGGGCGAAGTAGGTTGTCTAACGGAAAGTTTGGTTCTCTTCCGTATAGCATGAGAAAGGGTGACATTCCTGTGGTATCGTTCACGTTTACTCGGATGGCTTCAAGAGCTTGGTTAATGTATAGGTCCCAGTATTGGTGGTTCCCCTTGATATATTTGCTAATAATATCATGTAGGGTGGCGTGCATGCGTTCATTTCTGCCATTTGCATTTGGGCAATAATAAGTGGTTGTAGTATGCTCAATATTCAGCTGGTGTAAGGTGGCTTTAAATGGGTTACCTATAAACTGTTTACCGTTGTCTGAAATGATTCGTTTTGGACAGCCATGCCTGGGAATGAATTCTTGTAAAAAAATTTGCGTGATGGACTGCGATGTGGCATCACTGAGTGGGTAACTTTCTGGCCAAACAGAGTATTGGTCAACTATGTGCAGGAGGTATTTGTTGCCTGATTGGGTGAGTGGGTAAGGACCTGATAAGTCAATGCTCACTGTTTGCATGGGGTAATGGGAAGGTTGCATTTCTTGAAGGGGAATTAAATGTGGCTTCATGTTTCTCAATTTACATGTTCTACAGGTGGCTACATATTCTGTAATGTCCTTGTAGAAAGTTTGCCAATAATACCTTTTCTTTATGACATCAATTGTTTTGTCTCTTCCCATGTGCCCGTTGTTATCATGAAACTGTAGCAATACTTCTGGGACTAGATGTGCTGGAATGACTTTTCTTAGTGTCCCTTCTTGTTTCTGATCAATATAGTATAGAATTCCATCCGTTGGGTGTACTGTAAAATCTTTACTTTTTGTTGGGTTTTCTTTCACGTATGTGAGCAGCTTGACAATTTCTGCATCTTTCGCTTGTTCTACTCTCATGTCAAACATCTCTTGGCTTTCTTCTTCTACTTGAGTGGCGGAATCTGAGGTACTTCTTCGACTTGATGAAGTAATTTCATTAATTTCTTTAGCATTATCGTCAATCTCTGAGGATGTGCCATCATTTTTGACTCTATTTGTTTTCACTTCAGTTTCATCATCATATTTAATCCTGGATAAGAGGTCTGCACAGGTGTTCATTTCGCCTGGGATATGTTCGATAGTGGTGTCGTAGGACTGTAAATTCATTGCCCATGTCTGTAACTTCTTTGGCTGTTCTTGTGTTTTGGTGAGCCAGTTAACCAAAGGTTGATGATCAGTTCTTATAATGAGTTTAGTTCCTCTGACGTAAAAGTCAAACTTTTGTACTGCATAGTGAATAGCATATGCTTCTTTCTCAGTGGTGGTCCACCGTTTTTGTGACTTTGACAATGCGTGGGATAGGAATGCAATGGGTTTCTCATTTGGAATGTTTGGTAGGATGGGTGTTTCATCTTCTAGTACAGGTTGGACCAAACAAGCACCAATTGCGTTATCTGAGGCATCGGCGTATAGTATCATGGGCTGAGAAATATCTGGATGTCCAAGCAGTGGGATGGTGGTTAGGGCATTTTTTAGATACTCAAAGGATCTCTGGCAGTCTTCTGTCCATTTGAAGCGTGCATACTTGCGGGTAAGGGCTATCAAAGGCTCTGCTGCTCTGGAGAAATTGATGATGTGGCGCCTATAGTACCCTATTGTACCAATAAATGAGCGTGTTTGTCTCACCGTCTTGGGGCTAGGCATTTCTCTTATGGCTTTGACTTTATCTTCATCAGGTCTGACGCCATGTCTATTGATGACAAAGCCTAAATATTTTGTTTCTGTCTTTAGAAACTCACACTTCGACAGTTTTAACTTTATTTGGTGATGCCTGAGTCTATCAAACACTGTTTCAACCTTGCGGAGGTGGTCTTCCATCGTGCCTGCGGTATGTATCAGGATATCGTCTATGTATGCCAGGGCAAATGGATGTAGACCCTTTAACACTTCATCCATGAGTGACATATATGTTGCTGGAGATCCTTTTAGACCAAATGGCATAACATTCCAAAAAAAGCTTCCCATATGTGAACAGAATGTGGATTTCTGTTTTGCCTCAGGTGTCATGGGGATGCACCAAAAGCCTGACCTTGCATCAAGTGTGGTAAAGTATGTAGACTTTCCTAACGTCGCAAGTAGATCGTCTATCCTGGGGAGGGGGTAGGAAATGACTTTTGTGATTTTGTTAAGGGCACGGTAGTCGCAGCAAAAGCGACTGGAGCCGTCTTTCTTTGTTACGATCACTATGGGTGAGGACCATTGGGAACGGGATCTTTCGATGATTCCTGCCTGTAGCATTTCATTTATAGACCTTTCCACGAGTTCTCTGTTTTTCAAGGGCGTATGATAGGGTTTCATATGTATTGGCTCCTCTGTGGTTGTTTGAATGTCCATTTTGACAGTGTTAGTTCTGCCTAATTCCATGTCATTGAGTGCGAATACATCCTGGTGCTTTTCTACAAACGTTTTCAAACGTTGCTTATTATCTTCTGTGGCATTCAGGGTTGCAAGTAACTGAGCTATTCTCTCTCTGTATTTATGATCTGCTATGATATCTCTGGTCTGTCTTGATGCCTCCGTTTCATTCCCATAATTTTGGGACATTTTTCTTGCATCTTGTGAAAATCTCTGCTCCTGGTATGTGGCTTTCTTTTGCGTAGTTCTTTGCCGTTCATTGGGCTGTGCTTGGTACTGTCTCCTCTGCCATGTACTGTGTGCATTTCCATTTGTCACTGCATTTACTGTATATTCATTTCTTATTATATTTCTGGGGTAGTCGTTGTTGTGCCATTTTTTCTGATTATTTCTGCCGTAACTGCGCTTATCCGCGTACGTTACTGTATTTCTTCTGTTTGTGCTATAGGGCTGTCTTCTTTCCCTGGGCGAAAATTTTTCATTCTTTCTGTTTCCAACTTTGCTGCTATAGTATCCTCCTGTGGTATAGTCATATAAGAATTCTTCCTTTTCTTCGGAAATTTCAATTGGTTTTGGGACTTTATCATATCCACCTGTTTTTGAGTTATATTGATACTCCATGGGGCATGTATCACTGTCTTGTCGCTTTGGATATCCTCCTGGCAAGACAATTTCTGTTTCTCTGTTACTCTGTGATATACAGCACTTCATCTTTTCTCTTGGTGTGCTGGGGCGCAAGAATGAGTAATTATAGTCATTTTCATACTGTGGCCTTTCTCTTCTTATGTATGGACTGGTTCGTTTCTGCCATCTGGGTAGGGTATGCTGTGGTGTAACATAACTGTGACTGATGTTACTGCCTTTTTCTGCATAAGCCTTATAACTGTTTACTTTCCGTGTACTATGGTTATTTGTACTGCGATTTCGTGCATTATGTCCAGTGGGAGTGGTTGAGACAATTTGTGGATGGTCTCTATTGGTTTTGGTTTGTCTTATTGTTGACGTATCCACTTGCGCTACAACTGTGCCTCTTTTTATAGTGGTAGTTTTTCCTGACATATTCAATATCATGATGGGGAAATCTCTGGACTTCGAGACTTCAGCGATTCCCTCTGTAATTTGCAACAATGGGTCATCAATAATGCTTTCTTCTGCTAGGGGCTGTACTTGAATTGATTGCCCTGGTGTTATGTACTCAGAATTTTTTACTCTGCCTTTTGCTATGACCAGGGAGTTTGGAGCCACCGTTATGGGAGCTGTAATCCTTACTAAAGACGCTATGTGGATATCGTCCTGGAGATCTATGTACGTATTGTTGACTTTGATTTTGTGGAGGTCATAGTATATTCGAACTTTGTGTTTGTTAAAAAAATCTCTCCCTAGGATAAGATTTCTAGACATTCCTTTAGTAATGACAAATGGGTGTTCAAAATTTGTTTCGCCTAAGGAAAATTTTAGCCATGCTGTCCCAACTGAATTTAGTCTTTGTCCCGTGACTGAAGCTAGGTGTGTTTTGGACGGTTGAAATCGTACTAAGTGTTGGATCCTCTTGAACAGCTGGAACCTAATAAGGCTGATGGATGCTCCTGTATCTACCAGTGCCCTATATTGTTGGCCCTGTATAGACATGATGCAGGAACTGGGGTCCGGATGTATTTTAGTTCCATCATGCAACATTTCTTCATATTGTATTTTACTGGATGGGCCCACTTGACAATTTCTGTTCTGTGTTGTTTCTTTTGTTTTGGACCAGTTTCTGTGATTGTTGCCCTCACTAACGGTCCTGTTTAGTGAGTGGCGCGGCCGTTTCCCTGACGCATGAGGGGTTGAGGTGCGCCTCTGGTATACTGATTTCTGGTGTAATCACGTGGGGGTGGTGCGGGTTGTTGTGGTTGGTAACCTCCTCTTCTGAATGGTGCATGATTGTAATTTGCTCTACAGGACTTGTAACCATGTCCGAGCCTACCGCATGTAAAGCATCCGTTTGTATTGACATTATTGACGTCGTTTTGCCTCTGTGTGGGGGGTCTATAATTGCGGGGCCTATCATCTCGTTGTCGTGGGCGAGTCCATTGCCTCCTGGTATGGTCAACTTCCATAGGCTCATGCTCATCATAGTCCCTATATTCTGGTCGGGGTTCCCTACCTGCTCTTTGTTGGAACCTTCGGTGAAGATTTTCCTCCTGTATTGCTGCTTGGATTGTTTCAGCAATAGTCTTGGTGTCTTTTCTAATAAGATGCCTTCTGATATTTTCCGCTCTAAGGCCATCGGCAAATATCCCCACTAACTGTATTTCTACATCAGGTGTGGTAGGGATTTCTCCGCAAAATGCCTCTTCTGCCATATTGAGGAATCGATCTCCAAAAAGTTGTACCGATTCATCTCTTTCCTGTTTCATGCTTCTAAGGACTGACCAAGCATGCATTTTGTCTATGATTTCCCCATATCTCTGGGTGAGCTCTTTTTTTAGGGACTCGTAGGTTTCTGTGGGGTACTGCTGGGACCTCCTTCTTAAAAAATCAGTCACGTACGAATCAGAACCTAACAGAGCGATTTTCTTTTTCTCTTCATCCGTTGTTGCCTCTGCTAGTGCCGCAAATTTTTCCATGTCGGACAACCATCTTCTGAATTTTTTCTTGTTTCCATCGAACGGCTGAACAATGGATCTAACCTGTGTGAATTTCGCGTAGTTGTCATTTTTCTGTAGGGTTTCAGTAATTTGCCGTAGCGCTATTATTGTTGGTCCTTCCATATTTTGTCTGTCCTGGGGCTGCAGTGGTTGTGTATTTACGGGTTGGTTCTGTGGTTGTTGTTGTTGTTGTTCCACACCCAGCTGTTGAAAATTTTGTAGTAAATCGTCCATGGTCTATGATCGCTAGTTATTCGCTTTATCAAAGAGAAGTGGTCACGGGCACCATATTACCTTCATGTAACCGGGGCAGGTGTTCCTTAGGACTGGAACGGCACCATATTACATCATGTGGCAGTGCCGGTATATGCAGTATTTTCAGTTTACTTTACAGAGAGCAGATGTTTAACTGGCCTAATCACCAGAGATTTAGATTTCTCTCTTAAATTTGTGTTACCAGGTTCGATTTTCTTCTCTTAGGTGTTGATGTAGCGAATTTAATTGAAATGGATAGATTTCTTATCTAGATCTCAAAACTGTAGTAATTCACCTTTTCAACAGCGTTCGATTTCATGCAAAACTTTTAATATCTTTCAGCATGAAACTTAAAATTTCAACAAAGTCTGGAATTCAGAACATTTTTACAATAATAAGTATAATAAAATTCTATCATCTCATCAGATGCTTTCATCGATGCAAAAATCCCTTTTTGCATCCTTGTCTCGTAGGCCTACTCAATTGTCAAATATGGCGAACCTTCTCATTCCACCGTGTTCCTTCCTTTAAGTTACAGTCTTATTTTAGGTTCGACGACATTTACCCATCTCCTCAGATTTGTCCTTGATTTCTTTATCGTCATAAGCATTCCTTGAGTTAAATGCTTTCCAACACAAGAATATTTTCTACTCTACATGGTTTGAGGTGTAAGACATTTTTTTGCAAATTGACTCAAATCCTCGAACCTAGTTCTGCTGCGACTAGGGTTGGGAGCTCTATTCAAAATACATATTTAACGATTGTCACTACTTACGCCAGTAAGAAAATTATAACCACTCAATGTCCTGAAATACACATTTTATAAGAAATGTTGAAGTTTGATTTTCTCAAACTAAGAAATATGTAGAGCTGGACCAGATACGACCTCTTGAGTTGCGCTCTTTCATTCTACTGCCAAAATGGCGTCGTTGTTCCACTTTCCCCGGGGTAAATCTGAGCTATCCGATTGGTCAGGGGAAATCACCCAATTATTAGAAATGGCGTGTAGAAGCGACTCTACCCTAAATATGTGACACTATTTATTATTTTCTGTTTCTCATAAAATATAAAATTATGGGGTGGTCTGTGCTTCCTCTGTCTTGTAAGAATATAGTCTGTTTCCAAAGGAACAACTATGTACACGGCCACATTAGTATTAACTTACTTTGTGCACACATCTCTTTCTCCAACGAAAGTAACAATAGTTGAGTGACGGTTTTGTAACTTTAATACACAAGACGAAACTTCAAACAGACCCATTGATGTGGTCAGGCAATTTGAACATAATCCAGATTAATAATAATAATAAAATTCACTCATTTTCATTAACAATTATGAATGTTAAATATGCCATACATTATAATACTTCCATGTAAAAACAGGAATATACATTAGGGTTATCCACACATGCCCACACACACCTCTCAACCGTAAAACGGCTGGACACTGACTGCCCCTCCTCGTTGCTAAACTCTCTCTCGTTTTTTTACCTGCCTTGTTAGCAAAACTTCCCCAGCCAGTCTCATCACGTGACATAGAGTGGCTATTTGGGTGAAGTGGCAAAGTGCCAAACTCGGCGTTAAAATTAATGCATTTTCTACTCCCAACATTGCCCCCCTGTTCCCGAGCGGAAACCAAGGGTTTTCGCTTGAGAACAGTGGATAGTTAGCCCAAGAACTATTAATCTATTAGGAAAGAAAAAAAAATCATACTGCTTAGAATAATATATATGAAATAGTAATTGTAGTACCAAATGACATGAAAACATATATATTTAAATAGTTTAGACAAAATGTAATCCAATCTTTCAAAAAATGCAATTAAAGTCGTAACATGAATGTTTCAATAGTATATCACCTGAAAACCAAACAAGATCAGACAATGTCAACATCTGGCACAAACAATTTCACTTTCCAGTTACATTCCTTGACAATAAGTCTGCCAGAAAGTTTTCTGATCCCTTGATGGGGATAATTGTATATCTATATTCTTGGATAAGCAAGAACCATCTGTGTAGTCTACTGTTTGTCGTAGTTTTTTTTGATTTAGGGATGTTAGTGGACGGTGATCCGTCTGGAGGTAGAAGTGTGCGCCAAGTAAATAGCGTGATAACTTGCCCATACACCAAATGATGGACAAGAGTTCTCTTTCACTGGTGGAATACCGAGTTTCTGCTGGTAGCAACGTCCTGCTTACATACAAGCATGGATGTGGAGTATCATTGAACCATTGCAACAGGCAACCACCAATGCCAGTCTGAGAAGCATCAGTCCTCAGAAGAAATGGCATAGTGATATTAGGTAACACCAAAATAGGTGCCTTGGAAAATACAGTTTTAATTTTGTTCAAAGCTCCACTGCAAGTGTCGGACCAAACAACTTTATTAGGAGCTCCCTTTTTAGTCAAAGATGACAGGACAGAAGAAACAGATGAAAAGTTCGGAATGAACTTGTGATAGAAGTTAATGAGTCCTAACATGCTCCTAACCTGTTTCTTTGTCCGAGGGATATCTAATTCTAATATGCGTTTAACAGTCTGCTCATCAGGGTATAACATGTGGTTACCAACACGGTGACCAAGAAATGAAAATTCTCGACAACCAATCTGAACCTTTGAAGGTCTAACTGTCAAACCATGCTTTCTGAGTAGCATTAATAAAGATTTTAATCCTGTGATGTGTTCTTGCCAAGAACTATGGAATAAACAGATGTCGTCTATATATGTGATGACATCAGACCTATCTCCTAAGAGTCTCCGCATCATGCGCACAAAAGTCGCGGGAGCATTGACAAAGCCAAAACACATATAATTCCATTGGAATAACCCATATGGAGTCATAAATGCAGTTAGAGGTTTGGCTTTATCAGTTAAAGGGATCTGCCAATGCCCCTTGGAAAGATCTAGTTTGCTAAAGTATGTAGCCTGGGATAGTTGTGATAAGAGATCCTCCAAAACAGGCATAGGCTCAGCATCTCTGAGAGTGACACTGTTAAGACGTCTAAAATCAATGCAGATGCGAAGAGATTTGTCCTTCTTTCTAACTAGAACCATAGGAAAAGAATAGGATGATTCAGAAGGAGAAATGATGCCCACGCATAGCATATCCTTAAGTTCACTATCCACCTGAGATCTGTAGTGTAAGGGTATAGTATACGGTCTGAGTTTGATAGGGTGATCATCAGTCAATGTAATATCATGATAGATAACATCAGTGCGACCTGGAAGTTCAGTCAGCACATCAGAGAAAGATTCTAAAACAGCAAGAGCCTGTTCTCGATAACTAGAATCTAAATCACCTGATACAGTTACATCTCTCCAAGATTCGGAAGATGTTAAAGGCAGCAGAGGAAAATTAAAAGAAATATCGCTCGCTGTAGAATCATCAGATTCCACAACAGCTGACAAAGTCTGTTGCACTGGTTCATCAGAAATACTGTCCAAGATAGGTTCTAATTCTGTAGGGAGCTCCACATATAATTTTAACATATTGATGTGAAATGTTTTAACTTTGCCCCTTATGTCAATGGCATAATCTACATCAGTTTTCTTCTCAACCACCTTAAAAGGGCCCCGCCAAGAAATTAGCAGTTTATTTTCCTTGGTCGGAAGAAGTACTTGTTCTCCTGGTAGGAACGAACGTAATTTTCGAGATTGGTTGCAGCGCAATCTCGACCTCTGTGAAGCATTACATATCATACCTGATGCATAAGTACATGCATCTACAAGGCGTTGTCTGAGATCAATGACCAGTTCATAGCTGGTGTGGACAGTAACATCCTCCACTGATCCCAACAACAAATCCTTGAGTATGTGCATAGGACCTCTAGGGTTGGCACCATATACCAACTCAAATGGCGAAAAGTCAGTGCTCTCATGGGGCACTTCTCTGTAAGCAAATAAGACTGCAGGTAACATTCGGTCCCAGTCACGAGGACATGTCTCGGTGACTTTGCCTAACAACTGCTTCAACGAGCCATTGAAACGCTCGCAAACGCCATTGCTTTCCGGATGGTATGGGCTTGTGAACGAATGCATAATTGCTAACATGTTCTCAATATCTTTCATCATTTGAGACATAAATTGAGTACCACGATCTGATAAGATTTCATCAGGAAATCCTATGCGACAAAAAATAACAAATAAAGCATCAGAGACAGCTGCTGAGGTGATAGTCTTCAATGGTATGGCCTCTGGCCAACGTGTACATAAGTCTATACACGTTAGGATATATCGTTATCTTCTATCTGACATGACTGACATAGGACCAACTATGTCAGTTGCAAACTTGGTGAAAGGACGTAATGGCACATCAGTGACTTGTAAGGGTGCAGCGTGGTGCTTGCCCCTACGTGCTACCTTTTGACAAGTTGTACATGACCTGCAGTATAGCTTTACATCTCTGTTAACACAGGGCCAATAAAAATTTGAGGTGACACGAAACAGAGTACGCTTAATCCCCATATGACCAGCTAAAAGCGAGTCATGGGCAGTATTCAATACAATAGGTCTAAAACTCTTTGGAATAACTACCTGTCTCCTGACTAAAACATAGTTGTCAAAGCATCTAGTCAGTACTGAGTTTTTAAATTCAAACCAATAACGTGAAGTTTTTGTCTTCTTCACATGCTTGCTTTCTGCTAGAGCAAACAATGGTTCCAAAGCAACATCTTCGCGCTGTTTGGCCGCGAACGACTGGGGGAAACATTATGAACATTCTGAAGAGATGCTGTGTCACTAAATGGTATAGCTGGCTCTACCTTGGATTCAGCCGCATGCTGGGCCCTAGTGACCACAGCGTTAGCCAACATTGGGTGAGATTTAACCCATTCTTGTATCTCCTCTGGAGAGCAATCCTTAATACCTGGTATATTACCAAGAATAATGTCTGATACTGGTTGGTCAAGGACACATGCCCTTACTTTACCTGTAAAGAAAGGTGTGGCAATATCTATTTCTGCCACTGGGTAACACTCTATACTCCCACCAAATGTTATACACTTCACTGTTTTACCAGTAAAGGCAGATTCATCAATTAGCGATCTACGGACTCCGACAGTGGTACAGCCAGAATCACGAAGGACACTTACATGCCTGTTATACAGAAAACCAGTATATAACGTGAGGCATCCCACGTTCTCACAAGATGACATAGCAGGTAGAGCATGCCCGCAAATTAATCTGGGCTGTGAACCAGGTTGGAATAAAGATTTGCACCCATAACAATTTTCATCATTAAGTGAGCTAACAATACATGCATTGGCATGGTCTGTTCCCTTCTCATCATTCTTTTTTGTAGTTACACATGCATTACCCTTCTCATGATTGCTATTGTCATTATGCCCACAGTGTTTGTTAGTGCTGTTTCCATAATATTTCTTATAAGGTCTATTCCCAGCACAAGACCAACATCTTCCACTACTCCTATTAAAACTGTAGGGTGCATTGTCTTGTGTGGGTCTATGATCCATCCGTTTGTGATGCATTTCCTCATTACTGTTAGAATTCTGCCGCCACTGACCTTGGTTTGAATAACCATAGTCTCGCCTCTGTGAGAAGTTAGATGGTGACTCTGCCTTGGGAAGTTATATTTTCCTTGGTA
Organism: Oreohelix idahoensis; assembly: GCA_024509875.1. NCBI lineage: Eukaryota > Metazoa > Mollusca > Gastropoda > Stylommatophora > Oreohelicidae > Oreohelix > Oreohelix idahoensis. Next base: position 269,471 of record JAMPIV010000604.1, read on the forward strand.
GTTGGATCTATAGCTTTGCCTTACTCTGCTGTCCACACTCTGTGATCGAGGTCTCTGACCACCATCTCTATAGTCATGACGAGCTACACATACTGGGAGTGCGTCCTTTATAGTTGGTTTGTGAACCTCTTTATCTGGGTGAGCTGTCATATATTGTCCCCCAAGTATCTCCATTGCCTCAATGTCTTTTGGTTTTCTTTCTTGAAAAAATGAGGCAAGATCGATGCTACATGCCGACAACACCTTGTCACGTAACATTAGATCAAGTAAGCCAGTGAAGGTCTTATCAATTCCGGACAATTCTATCCATCTTTTAGAATATAATTTTATTAATGAGATAAATTCTCCAAAGTCAGCTTTCCTGCTAGGCAGACAGGAATGAAATTTATCACGGAATCCTGCTTCCGTAAGCTGAAATTTACGTAGCAATGTCTCCTTGACAACATCGTAGTCTTCTCTACTACCGCTGTCCAGAGCAAAATAAGCCTGTAGAGCGTCCGCTGTTAGAAAATCGCATAATGTTGCACTCCATTGACCCTTGGGGATTTTCAACGCACTGACCTTGAGCTCAAAACGTTGTAAGAAACTATCGACGCAGTCAATTTGTTGGCTGAAATTAGGCAATCGTATCCGGTTTGTGGTCACAGGTGTACTAGATGATGTGTTTGGAGCATCCAACTCCACTTTTCTTAGGGCGACAGCAACATCTATATCTTTCTGAATACGCAATTTCTCTATCTCCAAATCAGTTGATTTCTGAGCAGTTGCAGCAGCTAATCTTAATTTTTCTTGCTCAGCATCAATCTTTAGTTTTTCTAGCGCAAGAGTTTGTGCAAGATCTTTTTCTTTCTCATCATGTTCTAACTGACGACGTTTTAATTCACGTTCATTCTGCCTTTCAATTCTTGCATTATAGCTGTCAAATTGTGCAGTAGCAAACGCCTCTAGTTCCGCTCCTGATTTATTAAATTTAACCCCAATTTCTATAAAGTCCTGAAACGAAGACATGGTTTTCTCCCATAAACTACTTTCTGTTCAAAATATAGTGATATTTATAATGATGAACAATACAAAACTCAATACCTATGTAAGTCCTATAAACCCACCAAGGACATAATTAGAATGTGTTAAATTATGGTGATATTGTTAATGAACACTGCAGTGCTCAATACATGTTATAATAAAAGAAAAAAAATATGCAAAATTATGCCATGTATATCAATGGGTCCAGACAAATATACAATGAAAAGATGAAGGCAATGATGTCAATGACAATGATGATGGTATATTTTCAAATACAACACCCACAAAAACAAATCAAAATTAACTAAAATAAGACAACAAAAACAATATTCTATATTAACATGTTAATAAATAAAAAATAATAACTATTAGACACTACAGATAATTCACAACTAAAACGAAACAACCGTCACATTAACAACTAAGGAGAAGAAGGTATAGAAAGCACTATTACAACAACTGACAATGTGAGACATATATACGAAACAATAACAAAACGTGATACCTAACGCCACATCTAAACAAAAATGAAATGTTCGCAATGCAAAAAAAGGTCTATCAGTATGAATGCGTCAAAGCGCTAAAATTCCTTAAATGCAAACCTCACATAAACCTATAGAAAATCACCTTTCATCATACTTCCGAAGATGAATGTAAAAAAATGATACCTAAAGAAAATAAATGGCAACACTGAACATATAGAATAGAAAAACAGAAAAATAGCAAAGATGGAGCACGCTATTAAAGCACAAGATGCTTTAAACAAGCTTTTAAAATGAAGCTAAACGTATCGTAAAATGCAGACTAAAGTGTTTTGGTCTGAACACGGGCGTAACGTTGTTTACTCAGTCTCGCATGAATCAGGAACACTGAGCCAAAATAGAAACTATAGTTCTGAAAACTTGTTTGATATGTCGTCTGGTCGAACTGTTTTATTTATTTCTTAATAATAAGGTCCGTAAAGTTTCTTTTATAGATTTATAAATGTTAGTACACGTATGTCCCTGAAAGGCTTCAATGTTTTTGGAAAAACTAGGTTCTCCGTTCGTTTTAAAATATTCCATAAACAGAAATCATGCGTGTTTGTTGACGTAAATTCCTGCTGCCGTTAAAGGTCACTGGGCGTGGCTAATTTGCCGCAGTGCGTCGAAAAGTTTCGCTTTGTACGGGAAGTTCATTTGCGCGATTGCTGGTTTTACCGCAGTGTTTGCAAAAAGGTTAGTTTGCACGAAAGTTCATTTACACGAACAAAAAGTCATTGTTATACAGCGCAGCACTTCAAAATAGCTTAAAACACGTTGCATTGAAAGTGCATCTGAACTCCTGTTTCATGTTCAATCATATTATAGTTCAATTGATGCAAATGCATTTTAGATAAACTTGGTGCACATAATTAATTCAGGAACAATGGCTTGGCTACCCATCTGTTGAGGGTGTGTGGTTTATTTATATTTTTCGTGCTTATTCATGCCTTTTGCGTTTGCACGACTGTTTATGTGTATCCAATATTGGTAGGAATGTAATGTCCAGGGTTCTCTCTTTACGTGCCTGGCGAATAAACATTAACTCTTAGTATTAACTTACTTTGTGCACACATCTCTTTCTCCAACGAAAGTAACAATAGTTGAGTGACGGTTTTGTAACTTTAATACACAAGACGAAACTTCAAACAGACCCATTGATGTGGTCAGGCAATTAGAACATTATCCAGATTAATAATAATAATAAAAGTCACTCATTTTCATGAACAATTATGAATGTTAAATATGCCATACATTATAATACTTCCATGTAAAAACAGGAATATACATTAGGGTTATCCACACATGCCCACACACACCTCTCAACCGTAAAACGGCTGGACACTGACTGCCCCTCCTCGCTGCTAAACTCTCTCTCGTTTTTTTACCTGCCTTGTTAGCAAAACTACCCCAGCCAGTTTCATCACGTGACATAGAGTGGCTATTTGGGTGAAGTGGCAAAGTGCCAAACTCGGCGTTAAAATTAATGCATTTTCTACTCCCAACAGTTTACATTTTCTGATTTCCCCTCCCTTAATCTGCTTAGTCAAGGGATAACTTGGAGAATACTAGGACTCTGTTCCTACACCCCATACTAAATAGTGTAATAACCCCTATCAGAATAAATTAATCTATCTTTTGGTTAAATTGTCTCTTTCTGATAACCACTTGTCTTTGGACTGGGTTTTTTGTCTATACAAGCGGGAAGGGCATATTGGGATACTACTATTCAAAGAACCCCCCCCCCCCCACCTTGTTAAATTGTATTTTTCTGTAACTATGATTTTTTTTTACTGTACCACGCTAAATGTTGTGATTTTGGTTTAACTGATAATAAACACCATAAACCTTAAATTACTGTGTTGGCCGACCCATTACACATATCTGTTATATGTAGTTTGTATTCACGTTTGTGCGTTTGTAGCACCAAATTGGTGTGTGTACATGAGTGTTGAGTAACTGGCAAAAATTGTTTAGCCAGGAGAGGTTTAGGAGTCTTCAGATAAATAAAATTGTCGTAAGATAGGCAAATCGGAGAAATTAGTAACCTAAGTCTTCCAAACATGGAGCGTTCAAGAAAATGACAACAATTGGTCTGTGCTCGTACAGTTGCCAAATTGGGATTCTAAATCCATTACAGTATAGTAATAAAATAACATGCCCGCCAGGTTGCGCAAAGTAGCAAGGAACAATTTACAAGTAGCTCATAAGTCGCGAAATCTCTCAGTCATAAAATTAAGTGCCACGGGGATAGTAAAAGTAGCCAAATCACGAAACGTAGCCCAATCTGGCAACTCTGTTATGGATAAACAGTAAAAACAAATGTCAAAACAATGAGTATCAGCTGCCAGTTAACCAATAAGATATATATATATATATATATATATATATATATATATATATATATATATATATATATATATATATATATATATATATATATATATATATATATACATATAATCACTCACACCAATTGGGCTAATTCCATTTGATTTAGCTACTTTTAAGGTGTTTTCTCGCAACTTTTCTTGAAAGTATCTGGCAATCCTGGTTCTGAGACTTCTGACATTCAAAGCACCGCAAAAGAATAACTACAACAATAAGTAATGGATTTGACAAACAGATAAAAGCTTTATTTCCTTTTTGTTTGTGTGTGAGATCAACACCTAACTTGTTGTGTGTGAAAGGATCAACATCTAACTTGTTGTGTGTTAAAGGATCAACATCTAACTTGATGTGTGTGAAAGGATCAACATCTAATTGATGTGTGTGAAAGGATTGTCGTGGGTGAGTAAAGTGTAGAGTATTTTCTAGTTGGACAATAGTATGAAATCGACAAGGGATAGTGGACTGACAGAGTTATAGATTACACACACAGAAAGGTGTAAATAGGAGATGGACTTGAGACAACCTGGAAGAAGATTTACCAAAATGATCTCTCTCTCCAAGCCTCAACTCATTTTTACTGTCTAAGCATCTCCTGCTCTCACTCTTTTCTCTTATCAAACATAGAGATTATAGTAAAGAGCTAAACAAGTTTAATTATGGATGAAAAGGGTCGGGAACAGCGCATTAATAAATGTGTAAACTTTATTAAAGAAGAAAAGCATGGAATTAATGCATATCATCATACACAGCATAAATTTACATCAATAATCAAAATATTCATCAATAACCTTCAATAATGCCAATACACACCCACAAACACACACACCACCAACACTCATAAAACCTGTAGAACACGGAGAAATAACTAACTATCTAACAGTCTGTCAGTTTTTGTGGGACAAAGTACAATGCTTCCGACAGTGTCTTTTACGTAAAAAAATATACTCCATGGGAATGGCCTTGGCCTGTATAAATCCACTGTAGTCGCTATTGTTGGTGGCACCCCTGATTTCGCGATGGGGACTGGAAGACTGTCTATCTCCTGCTGACCAAATAAACGAACTGAGCGACAGCCCGTCCGTTTTTCGTGGGACCAAATGTGCTAGCTCCAGAAAGTGTCTTACGGATAAATATCCTTCAAGATGAATGAAGTGAAATACCCAACTTTCCTTGTAGGTGCTATACGTTGGTGACCGCTACTTGCGTGAGGGAGGCTGGAACTCTGTCCATAGATGGCTGCTCATACGTGCGAGGTTTTAAGTATCCAGAAATACACCAGAAGTCACTTGAGGACACGGAGTCCCAGGCGCTCTTTATCCGGCGCTAGGCTCTGCTTGGCTGTAAATCCTGTTTAAACTGGTTTGGCTGTGTTTTGCTGAGTGCCCCGTTTAGGCCACACGAAGTCGGGTGATATCAGATTCTGCTATGGACATGCTGGGCGGTTTTGATATTCTGGACGCCGCAATGCTCTGGCTGGTAATCCAATAGGCGAGTAGAGAACTACTACTGCATTTGGTGATTCCAGATTTAGTGTTGGCTCCGTTGCACTGCGTGAGCTTAACTTGGCATTGACAAAAAGGGGTTTTGATTCAGGAACGGGGTTGACGATTCGTTGCTAGATGTATACAGAAACCCTCTAGATCGAAGAGTATATGACTTTCTTCGCCTGACTGGAGTCTGCTCTAGCGATTCGGTCTCCCTGAAACTGAGACCCAAAAAAGACACCTTTAACCTCAAGCAAATAATAAATCATACTAACTTTATACAGAAAGTTTCGTTCCACTATGGGGTTAAATTTATTGTAGTTATTGCTATGATAGTTTAGGGCTGTCTTTAACCATGTTTCCTGTTCCTTAAAAAATATCAAATATCAACACGCGCCCGCATAGGCTTAATATCTTTTGTACACCCATGTAACTGTCATTAAATGTTCTGACAGCAACAATCTACTCCTCCTCTCCCAATCTCAACATACAGGAAACCTAACCTTTAGTTACAGTTAAATGAATATGCTTATTCATCTTACAACATTAAATGAATTTACATAAACAGATTACAGCATTTGACATTACACAAATAAATCATATGTCCCTTTGGGGAAATATATTAATATTCCACAAAATGAGTACAAAGAAAATGCAATGTTCTTGCTATAATAATACAGTTGTGGCTAAATCATAAGATATAATTATATCTATGCCTGGTGACTGCTTTCAGTGAAAGTTATAGACTAGTGCCTAGCCACACAAGTAAGCATAAAATGATTCTCCCTTGCCACTAAAATATATATCAAAAAGGAATAAGTGACTATCTCCTATAATCCAGAGTTATTACCTGCATCTCACTATTCAGTTTTAAGTGAACAATCCACACCTGACATTATCTTACAGAAATGACAGTTAATTTAGCCTATTCTTAACCTATGATAAGCATCTGTGGACTGATTCTACGCCTAATATCTGTTACTGTAAGTTTAACATTTAACCCATGATAAACTGTAACAGTTTAAGCACCACTTAATTAAGGCCGTAGGCAGTGTAATCTTATCACTGAACTAAATTACTAGGAGAAGTCCTCAAAAATGAAGTAAGTCACTTCCTATCAGATATATATAAAAAGCTAACATGAATATAATATAATAATTATAAGATATGTCAACTCACCCCGAAAATGACTAGAACATAGGCAAACACATTCTAGTACTGTGTTAAAGTTTGCCTTATCTCATGATGGTCATCTACGGGCCAGGAATATTCACGAATGTCTTTGTCTATTAAACCCGTCTACTCTTATAGATTACAAGGACGCTCCCCCCAGACACCTGGCCTGCATATTTCTACAGATGTATCGGCGTAATGCGTAATCAAGAGAGTAAGACAAAGGTTATTCTAGAGACATCAGAAGTCAACAACCGCAAGAAAATTTCCTCAGGTAGAGAAATGCATAATATTATGAGGTCTCTTGCGTTCTAAGGGGCAAAACCCGGAGACTGACCGCGATTGTTATCTCCCCCTGAAACAGATCAAACTCGTTACCCAGGCCTCAAAGGGTACCAGCCGCTCGTGATCAAACGTTTTAAAGCGACCAGAGAAATTCCCCTGAACGGACCAGGTGAGTGTTGTAATATTGCCGCTACGCTCACAGTTTCTGACCAGTGGGGGATTTCTACTGAAAGCCAGAACGTAACCAAACGCGGGTGGGGTTTGAACAGGTGAAAAATGAAAGATAGAAAAGAAGAATACAAATGTCTAGGAAAACAGAACATTAAAAGAGTTAATAACATATGGAACGAAATGGTAAAATAAATTATCGGTCACGTGACAAGGATCAACATCTAATTGATGTGTGTGAAAGGATCAACTTCTAACTTGTTGTGCGTGAAAGGATCAACATCTAATTGATGTGTGTGAAAGGATCAACATCTAATGGATGTGTGTGAAAGGATCACCATCTAACTTGATGTGTGTGAAAGGATCAACATCTAACTTGTTGTGCGTGAAAGGATCAACATCTAATTGATGTGTGTGAAAGGATCAACATGTAATGGATGTGTGTGAAAGGATCAACATCTAATTGATGTGTGTGAAAGGATCGACATCTAACTAGTTGTGTGTGAAACGATCGACATCTAACTTGTTGTGTGTGAAAGGATCAACATCTACGTTGATGTGTGTGAAAGGATCAACATCTAACTTTATGTGTGTGAAAGGATCAACATCTAATAGATGTATGTGATTGGATCAACATCTAATTGATGTGTGTGAAAGGATCAACATCTAACTTGATGTGTGTGAAAGGATCAACATCTAATTGATGTTTGTGTGAACGGGTCAACATCTAATTGATGTGTGTGAAAGGATCAACATTTAATTGATGTGTGTGAAAGGATCGACATTTAACTTGTTGTGTGTGAAAGGATCAACATCTAACTTGATGTGTGTGAAAGGATCAACATCTAATTGATGTGCGTGAAAGGATCAACGTCTAACTTGATGCATGTGAAAGGATCAAAATCTAACTTGATGTGTGCGAAAGGATCAACATCTAACTTGATGTCTGTGAAAGGATCAACATCTAACTTGATCTGAGTGAAAAGATCAACATCTAATTATTGTCTGTGAAAGGTTTTTTAATGTGTAGTGTCATTAGTGTGACAAAACGGGGCGGCCCCTATCGATCCTTGTTTCACTCCTGCAGTATCAATACAATTTTGGTACTGATTTTTATTATGTGCTCTCAATTATCGCACTTTTCTTTCTTTCTTTCTTCGTTATTTTTCTGCTAAGTAACAGATATTTGAGTATTGTCGAATTGCTTGAATCTCACTGAAGGTGATAATATCATATTTGCTTGATGCTACCCAGATTTGCTGAGATAATTACTCGCAGTCGCAAAGGGAGTGGCACAGCTTGGCTAAGATTAGCACAAGATCTCGTGTATGCGGCGGAAGCTTATGACATAAGCGTTTCCTGTCCTTCTTGTTATGACAAGACTACTTTCTGATAAAGTAATGATGGTTACATTATGAACACGCTGTTGTATGAGTTTACCGATCTGTCTGTATGTTTGTACACAAGGGAATCGGACATCTTATTACCATATATGGGAGAGTTTACCTCTGCCTTACGTTCAAAATTATCCGATGTCGGAATATTTTGAAATTACCCCATAACCCGCCTGTTTGAAAATGATTGGAATTTTTGATACCCCATAACAAACGAAGGCGTGGGAAGGCAGGGAATATAATATGATCATTTCTTCAAATTAATTCACTTGAGAAATCGCTCGCAAAGATACCAGGTTGCTACAGTGAAGAATTAGAATTCAGAAATTTTTCTTAAAATACCGGACACCTTTTACTGGGAGTATTTATCAGGACTTACAATATAGCACAGGAAATCTCTAACATTTTAAATAAGGAAACCTGGACTGAGGAAACTGAAGGACCACACATGAAGTCAGAGAGGGAACTTATTAAATTAATGACACCCCAGACGCGCGTAAAAGGCCGATCCAATTCTCTTTTATTCATCTGAGCAAAACGTCTGTGAGTCATGATTGGAACGTACTATCTCTGGAACAAGAAGAGAACAGTGGCCTAAGCTTTAAGACGAGGGACCCACGTGTTAGACTCTCCTTGACATTTCTGGGAAATGAGCTACCCCCGAAAACCTTGATCAGAGACGAGCGTGAGCAGAGTGAAAAGAACCAACCCATAAGAAGGAGCAGAACCATCATTGGCATTACTTCTTGTAACACTTCACGATCCTTAAAGACCATGATGATAACTTTTCTTGATCCATAACTATTCAAATTATTTTCCAAATGTTAAAACCTGAAGTGATTATTACATTTTATTATTTGTAATGTTACAGATTTAACTTCCGATTTAATCATTTTAAAGTTGCTGCAGGTTTGTCTCAGTCAAATTACAACACACACTCTAAACAGAGATATACTAAAATAATAGAATTCCACTGAGTAAATCAGGGGTAAGGGGGCTTAAACGAGCTGAAAATAATAAGTGCTTAAATCCTTCACAAAAGCGTCGGCAGAATTACAGAGTTAACATACTCAGCCAATGCAGTATTGTTCTCGCTTATTCTGAATATGTTGTGAAAATTCCCTTTGTAATAGAAGTGTTATCACCCTTCTATCTACATCTCTGCCAAGAGTAATCTTGTGCGAAGGTAGATACCGTTGAAGCCCATATTAGATACTCTTGCGTTTTGATACCGTTGAAGCCCATATTAGATACTCTTGAGTTTTTGCCATTGTTGGACCACTACTGCAAAGCATGGGAGGCAATACCGTCGCAACTGGGCTCTCGTCTTAGGATTGAACTTGGAGACGCCATTGTTATAAAACAATTGGGGTCTCGACTTGGGATTTAACGCGGTCGCACAAGCGTGATAATTCACAGTTGAGCGACACGCGCCGGGATTATAGAACTTGTCAAGTTATTCTCCTGGACTTAAGTGACATAAATTTCAGATTTACTGAAAGAATAGTGTCAAGAAGGTGTTTAATTATGAGACTGAGCATACATTGCATTCATAAATAACAGTAAATGTAACTACGTAAAGAATAATTGAATAAGTGAAAGAAACACAATTTCTTGTAAACTGAAGTTAAAGTTAAAGAAATAAGAAGTTCATTTGGTGACGCTAATTCAGTGTTGTAATTTGGTGTTTTGTGTTAGTAGCTGTTGTGCATTTGTGTAGCTTTGTAAACAGATTTTTTGCTCAGAATGGCAGAGTCCCAAAACCTCAATGCCGTTTACCTTAATCTAGGCCGCGAACTAGGGTTTTCAGCCAAAGAACTTTCTGACTTCGTGCTTACTTCGGTAAGAGAACAGAAAAAAAAAAAAGAGGAAAAGGACAGGATGGAGGCAGAGAAAGCCGCACTCAGTGAGGAGAAGGGAGCTGAGAGAGAAGAGAAAAGGATGGCCAGGGAATACGAAAGAACCCAAGCTGAAGAGAAGGAAAATCAAACGGCTTTCGAAGAGAAGAAAGCTGAAAAGCAAAGGGCCTTCGAAGCCGCAGAGAGAGAAAAGAAGAGGGCATTCGCTAAGCAAAAGGAACAGGCCGACAGAGCCCAAGCTCTTAGAATGAAGGAATTGGAACTCGAAGGAAGAAGAGTGGATTCTAGTTCTAACAATGGCGGGTCTGGCAGTTCTCAAAATAGCGATGGAGGAAACACCACTCAGGTGGTGGCACCTAGTGCCATATCCTTCCAATTAGATGTTTACTCTGAGGCTTCAGATGAAATAGACATATATCTCTCTAGGTTTGAATCCTTAGCAGCTACATATGAGTTGGAGAGGTACAACATGAAGCTATCCCAGAGTCTGAGGGGTTCTGCTTATGATGTGTTTCTCAAGATGCCCACGGAAGAACAGAACAGCTACGACATGTTGAAGAAAGCTCTGCTACAGTGTTTTATGCTAAATGTAGAGACTTTTCATGGTAAATTCCGTGAGGCGAAACGACAGAAAGATGAATCGTATAGACAATTTGCTACACGACAAGAAACGTACTTGGAGAAGTGGGGATCTCTCAGCACCTTTGATGAATCTTATGAATGGTTGCAGGAGATGATTGTCGTGGAACAGTTCAAAGACTCGCTCACCCCTGACATGAGAAGGTTTCTGGCGGCGCATGGAGCCGAAACTCTTGAGCAGGTGGTACTATTTGCCGATAGGTACCAGAGCGCCCAGTTGGAAGTGAATCCGTCTAAAAGGCGCCACCACGATAGTCACCCCAAACAAAAGAATCACCCGGATGATGACTCCAAAAGTACGGACAACACAACACTTAAAACAGCCAACCAACAACAACAACAACCACAAGACCACTAGAGGCAGAAACAGCAATTCAGCCCAGGGAACTGGAAGACGATATTGTAAATTCTGCAAAACTGACACACATTTAACATTGGACTGTAATAGGCCGGAATCTGGCCCTTGTAGTGTCGCTTGCCTGATCAGGGCGCCGAAAGGGAAACATGACCCCCAGGCATATGAACAAAATCCTAGTTACCCTTTTATTACTGAGCATGTAACCGTTGGCAACCAAACTACACGGTACTTATATGATTCGGGCCTCGACTACTCGGCTTTATTTTCTCCATCCTTGGTGAAGGCCCACCAATATACTGGTGAAACTGTAGAAATACAGGGGCCTCGGAAGAGCATGAAGCCTGTGCTACTTCAGGTTGTGGAAATTGATGTTTAAACCCAATATGTACAGGGCAAAATCAATGCCGCAGTTTTAGACGATTTAGTCTATCCTCTCATTTTAGGGAGGAAATATGTGTTTTTTGGAGATCCCTCAGGTGACTCCAGGCCGACACAAAAGATAGAGAACCCAAGACACGGCTCAGCGGCCCCTGAGTTGTCATTTTTACCCAGTCTGAATATTTCAGAGCTGAAGCATGCACTAAGGGCCGATCAAAGCCTTAAGCCTTGCTTTTCCAATTTGTATGGCAATTACACCCATACTCCCCAGGGAGCATATTACAGGGAGACAGGTTTGGTATATAGACGGGTGAGGAATAAGAGACAGCTAGTTGTCCCATTACCCTATCGCACCCGCCTTATGCAGGAAATGCATTTAACCATGCCCCATTCCCTTAAAGGTTCATATGCCCTGGTAAAACAGGTCTCATTGAATTACCTCTGACCAGGTTTGCGACGTGATGTTCGACAGTTTGTGCGAGATTGCTCTGTTACCCATAGCCCTGACAACCAGAAGGATGAAAGAGTTTGAGCAGAGTAACCAACAACCAAAGTTGGATAACTCGCACCTCCACTCGACATTTCTATGTAGTAAAGCAGAGTTACGACGAGCGCAGATGGAAGACATTACTTTAGCGCCATACTCTGAACAGAGTCAGTGCAACATAAACCATACTTCAGCTGGAACTTTCCACAACGAGGATGGGATTATTTTTCGACGGACGAGGCAAGGGAAGCAACTCGTGGTGCCTCTCCCCTTAAGACCCTCCGTCATGAAAGCGGCTCATGTATCATCACCAGGAGAACATGTTTCAATAGGAAATACCATGAGTAACCTGAAGAAGGATTACTTTTGGCCTAGACGGTGGGCAGATGTGCGTGAGTACATTGAAAACTGCACACACTGCCAAGCAAGAAACTCAGTCACTCGCCACTGAAATAAAGGAACGGAGGACAACTCTAAGAGAGAGAGATAGAACCCGGTAGACAGTAGAACCGATCGAGAAGTGACCGCCCCATAGCTAGATATTCTACAAATCTCTTAACAGCGGGGGTATGTGACAAAACGGGGCGGCCCCTATCGATCTTTGTTTCACTCCGGCAGTATCGATACATTTGTGGTACTGATTTTTATTATGGGCTCTCAATTATCGCACTTTTCATTTTCTTTCTTTCGTCGTTATTTTTCTGCTAAGTAGGAAATATTTGAGTATTGTCGAATTGCTTGACACTCCCTGTAGGTGATAATAATCACATTTGCTTGACGCTACCCAGATTTGCTGAGATAATGACTCGCAGCCGCAAGGGAGTGGCACAGCTTGGCTAAGATTAGCACAAGATCTCGTGCACACGGCGGAAACGTATGACAAAAGCGTTTCCTGTCCTACTTGTTATGACAAGATTACTTTCTGATAAAGTAATGATGGTTACATTTTGAATACCCTGTTGTATGAGTTTACCGATCTGTCTGTAACTTAAAATACCGGACACCTTTAACTGGAGTATTTATCAGGACTTATAATATAGGACAGTGTAGCGGGAGGTTATTTAAAATTATTTATTATGTAAAAGTATGCCAGTAAAGAGTTCTGGTCTTACAAGTAATACCCCAGTCTTAGAAATAAGCACTGGTGTATTGTTATCATAAAAATAGTCAGACTGTGAAAACCCTGGCCCAGTTGGTAAGAAGTAGTACCAGGATTTAAGGTGTCTCCTCCCTGTGACTATCTTATGATTACTTATTTTCTAGGGGATAATAAAATGAACATTCACTGAAACCACAAATGGAAAAAGTGAATAAATCCTCAGGTACAGTTAAAATAGTTTAATAATTACACTAATATTCTATTTCTACTAGTTGGAAAAGAGTATACACATATATATAAAAATATTCACACAATTACTATTATTGTCTGTTTAGACTTCAAGATCTTAAATAATAAAGTTACTGAAATCACTGTTATTAGTCCTTTGAATTTAAGGATAACTGTCATCAGTTGACTGAGTTTCTGTATGGTTAATTATTGTTTTCAACTATTGGCTGTTTCACATGTATAGGTGGTCAGTGTCAAACAGGACACTTATCTTTCCAACTTGATACTGCTGAAACTGTCCTTTGCTGATATCAGACTTGGTAGGCCCAACAGTAGGGATGCCAATGACCAGTTGAAGTTCACTCTTTGGGGTCCTGCACTTTGGTGGGATTGCCTCGGATGAACTACACCGGCTTCTGATACTGACAGTCTGGTTTGAGTTATTTCATGGAACCTGCAACATATCAGCCTTGGCTAGTATCTGGCTAGACTTGTAGCTGACTAGCACAGATGTCAGACCAGTCAGTCATCAGATGTCACCGTTATACAATCATAGTAAGTAAGGACATCATTTCAGTGATATAGCATTAATATTAACATATCAGTAATAAACATCATCTGGTTTAATCCGCTCCTATACATCCCTTCATATTCTATAACTTGATCCTTCCAAATCATATCAAGTACAAATTCAAATCTGATGCTATCTTAGCAACTACCCAAAATTAATACATAAAATAAATAAAGTGAGTGACCACGTGATCAGGTTGCTTTCTACTGAAACTGGCTGTAGAACACTCCAGTTTACCAGCTGTAAATGGGTACAAAGTTGTGCGCTCGAACTAGGGAAGGCAAAGGCAGCGAGGAAGGGGACTAGTCACCTAACCTCGTAAAAGCGGTATCTTCCATGCTGAAGCTTCTAACAATTTATTTCCCTAAGACAATCTCTGGTCATGGGACTGCCTTTATCTTCGTAAGCGATAATGCATTTAATATCGACGAGATACAGCATTAAATATAATAAATATTTTCTATTTGGCTGTGGGGCTAGTTTTGATACGTTTTTGTACAAGCAACCATCTTCCACTAAGCACATGAATAAATCATATTAAAATAATAATACGTTATATCAATGAATATTATACAGGCATATTTTGTGAATTCTAAATGAACCTGTAATACAAAATAAAAGAAATTATTATACAGGATAGCTATCGTAAATTCGCTTACCCTCAGACTCCAGACACTTAGACTGAAATTTTCTGGCGATCCGCTCACACTTCAGATGGATTTAGAGTCGTGGCGTTATCTGCCCTCAGTCTTGTCTCAACCTCTTGCGTTGTGTCTTCTCTATCAGTTTACCGATCCGCTTTAAATACGTATAGCGCGGACGTATCGGAGAGTACCGACGTCACAGCTTAAACTAACCTGAAAAAATCCTTCCCGAACCGTGATTTCAGCCGATCTGTGCGTCGACTGAAATTTTGCCTTTCTCATTCTCAGCATATATAATATCCATATTGTTCCATCTTATCTAGTTTTATACAGCTGATAAAACTCTATCTTCCTATCCATGTAAATTCCCAAACTGTTATTTGTTGATTTTAATATTTCGAACAGAAGTGGGTTTACCAGCTTTTAGCGTAACTGTGGGCAGCCGAAATACGCATATATCTCCGTAAATGAGAACTTCCTACCGTTCCATCTTATATGCAGTTATACACCATCCTTCCCTGTACTGAAATGTAAAATCCTTTTCATACGGATTCCCTTCTGTTTTTATTTATCTTTGGCGATTCCCTCTGTCCGATACACATTTCGCTGATACGCCGCCATTTTGAAAGCGGTCGTTCGATCGTAGACGGGTTTATAAATCTAACTGATCCCGTTTGCAATGACTTGAAACCAATTTTGCGACATAGCTCCCCCATATTTTAAGCTGGATGATATCTAGCTTAACTATTGGGTACAAGACAATTGCAAATCGACCATTCCGAGGTTAGTTTTCCTTCCTTCTATCCTCCTCAAGCTCTGTGGGATGACGACTAAGAAAATCTGCGCCCACATTCTGTTTTCCGGGAATATATTCAATAGTGAAGGAATATGGCTGAATCAATAATGACCATCTTAGTAAGCGAGTATTTGCATGACGTGATGAGGCCAAAAATGACAGGGGTTGATGATCGCACTGGACCACAAATGGCTTGCCATACAAATAGGGTTGAAACTTATTGATGGCCCACACCAATGCTAAACATTCCCTCTCTATAGTAGAGTAATTCTTTTCTGCCGCGTTCAACTTGCGGCTGGCATAAGCAACAGGAAACAGTTCCTCATCCTGGGTCTGAGATTTTTGCAAAAGCGCGGCCCCAATTCCTACATTGCTTGCATCAGTCCGTACTATAAACTCTTGCGTCAGATCTGGTAACTTCAGAATAGGCCTACTAGTGAGTTTATGTTTCAATTCTGAATATGCATGCTCACACTCTGCAGTCCACTTTATTGTGTCCGGCTTCCCTTTCTTTGTCAGATCCGTCAAAGGTGCACATAAGGTATTGAAGTCTTTGATGTACTTTTGATAGAATCCTCCTAAGGATACGAACGACCTCACATCCTTTTTTGTCTGTGGTCTAGGTGCATTCCTTAACTTTTCTATATTTTTGGGATCAGGAGACATGTTTCCATGACAAATTGTATGTCCCAAAAATTCTAATTCCTGACATCCGATTACACACTTTGTTGGACGAGCAGTCAAACCTGCCTCTCTGAGTCTACCCAGTAACATTGATAGAGAATGTAGATGATCCTCAAATGTTTCCGTGGCTATGAGAATGTCATCCATAAAGTTGGTGATGTTAGAGTTGTTTAAGGGTTCCAGCAATTTCCTCATCATCCTTGAAAATACGCTTGGTGCGTTTTTCAACCCGAATGGTAGTACATTAAATTCGTAGTGACCATCCGAAGTGCTAAAAGCCAGCATGTGTCGGATCTCGGGTTTGACAGGAATCTGGTAATATCCCTTACTTAAATCGACCTTAGAGAAATATTTCGCAGTACTTAGCGTCGAGAACAGCTGATTGGTATCCGGTAATGGATCAGCTTGGGTTTCTGTGATCGCATTTAATTTCCGGTAATCGATACAGAGTCGGTGTTCTCCACTTGGTTTTCTCAACAGTACAACACTTGAACTGTAAGGTGATTCTGACTTGGAAATGATTTGTTCTTGCAACAGATAATCAATTTCCTCCTTCAATGCCTGTGCCTTGGCATATGGTATAGGGTAGGTCTTCATGCAGATAGGTGTTGGATCGATGACCTTCATATCATATGTCAATAAGTTGGTGCATCCTGGTTTATCAGTTAACACATCTGCATGTGTTTTTAAAACTTCTTTAACTTGCTCCCTCTGTTCCTGAGTTAACTGAGTACTAATTTTGACTTGTTCATATGTCTCAGTCGGTCTTAATGGATACTCTATTGAGGTAAGTGGTTCATGCTTCATTTCGGTTGCGATGGCCAGAGTCATCATATGAGCTACCTCCGTTGATGTCCTGTCATAATATTTCTTTAACAGATTAACATGGTACACCCTTTCTTTGCCCTTCTTGTCAATTTTGTAATTAGTCCTGATATTTTCTCTAGCACGTTATATGGACCCTGCCAACCAATCTGCAGTTTGTTGTTACTGCTGGGCAATAGAAGAAGCACTTTTTCTCCAACAGCAAGTTCCCTATCCTTTGCTTTCTTGTTATAGTATTCAGTATGTTTCTTTCTGGCTCTGCGAAGATTGTCATTAGCCAATTTCCAGCCCATTTTCAGTCGAGTGGTCAACTCATTTACATACTGAATTGATGAGGTGACACTTTCCTCTGCCTTCTCATCTGTCCAAGTCCGCAGCAATGCTTCCAGTGGACCTTTTATAGGCCGACCAAACAACAATGTGGCCGGTGCCATTCCTGTGGAATTGTGTGGGACTTCCCGGTATGCGAATAATGCAGCGGGTAAGTATACATCCCATGTTTCAGGTTTTTCACTTGCCAGCTTCCTGAGAATAGAAATGAGCGTACCGTTGAACCGCTCGACTTGACCATTTCCTTGTGGGTGATAAGGAGAGCAATGATAATGTCTGGCTTGAAAAATCCTGAACACTTCTTGGGTTAGCTTTCCCTTGAACTGGGAACCATTGTCCGTCAATATTTGATGTGGAAAGCCTAACCGGGTGAATATTGTCAACAATGCCTCTGCCACATGCTTAGAATCTATAGATGCCATGGCTACGGCCTCTCCCCACATAGAGCATGTATCAACTAGAGTTAAGATATAACTATTCCTTCTCTTAGTCCTAGTGAGGGGTCCAACAATATCCACTGCAACTCTCTCGAATGGAGTACCCATGATTGGCATTTCTCCTAGAGTTGCTGGTGCAGTCCCATGCTTGGGGGCTACACGTTGACACTCTGGACAAGATTTCACATATCGTTTGATATCTTCCGTGATCCCTGGCCAGTAATAGTGACAAGCTATCCGTTGACTGGTGGCACCAATTCCCATGTGTCCACTAAATGGAATAGCATGTGCGAGCTCCATAACTTTCTCCCTGTATGACTTTGGTACTACCAGCTGTCCATGTCCTTGAGGTCCTGTACCAGCTTTTCTATACAGTAGTCCATTTTTCATATACAAGTCTCCTTTTTCTGGAGGGTTATGGGCCTTTGGCAATTTGCCAAAACAAGGCTTCAATGTGTCATCTTCTGATTGAGCCTGTTTCATCTGCTCTGGCTGAGTATTGTTAGGATTTTCCTCCTCGTTTTTGGTGCTCGACCTGGTCTGGACTGCTGCCAGGACAACAGGTTTTATCGGGTCACCCAAAAATACATACCTACACCCCAATATCAGCGGGTATATAGGGTCATCTATCACTGCGGCTGTTATCACTCCTTCCACGTAGCGAGATTTCACATTGATCCTAGCTATAGGAAGTGTCATGGTTGCTGTTCCCTTAGTTGCCCCTTGTATTTCCACGGTTTCTGTGGTAATTTGATCAGAGTGCACTAGGGTTGAACTCACAACTGAGTCGAAATCCAGGCCGGTATCATATAAGCACATGACTCGATTTCCGTTCACGGTTACGAGCTCACTCACAGGGGGATGACGGAGGCTATTCTGACTCCCTGTCAGTTCCATCATATCTGTCCTATTCCCTGTTGCTAAACATGCAGCGTGATGAGGGGTTTTCCTTCTACAATCTACAGTGTTGTGGTTGCTCATCTTACAAATTTTGCACCACTTATCTCCCTGTTTGTAGGGTTTCTTTTCCTGAGTCTGAGGGTTCTTGTCCTTATTATCAAATCTTGGTTTATTTCTGTATGGATGATCCTTCTGGTCAAACTGGGTATTCTGCGGTGGTGGCTTATATCCTTCTACCTGCTTCCTTTTTGTTCCTACCAATTCAGCTTGAGCTGCTTGGTATCTCTCTGCACATTTCAAAATGTCTTCCAGCCTCTCTGCTCCTTGTTCCATAAGGAATTTCCTCATTTCTTGAGACATGGAATCTTTCACTTGCTCTAACATAACCATTTCTTTCAGATCCTCGTAGGTTTTCTGATACTTACCTAAACTACTCCATTTCAACAAATACGTTTCTAGCCTAGCTGAGAACTGGTTATATGTTTCTCCAGGTAGAAGTTTAGAAGTTCTAAATTTCTTCCTATATGCCTCAGAGTTCTTTTCATACCGGATCAGTAAGGCTTGCTTTAGTATTTCATAATTTTCCTGATCTTCTTTGGGGAGTTTCAGAAACACATCATATGCAATACCTCTCAATCCCTGGGATAACTTTAGACTCCATTTTTCCTTTTCCAGTCCATATGTAGAGGCTAGCCTTTCATACCTATCCAGGTACGACTCAATTGCGTCCTCCTTTTCAACAAATGGATCTAGGTGGAAGTTCATGGCCCCATTTGCTGGGTTCTGAAAAGAGCTATTCGCAGAATGAGGTGAGCTATTACCATGGGTGATAGTCCCAGCCTGAAGTTCAAGATCAAGCTGTCTCATTTTCAGCTCATGGTCTCTCTCTGCTTGTAGCCTCCTTTCTTCTCTCTCAGCTTCCAATTTCTTGGCTTCTCTTTCTGCTTCCAATTTCTTGGCTTCTCTTTCTGCTTCCAATTTCTTGGCTTCTCTTTCTGCTTCCAATTCTAATTTCTTGGCTTCTAATTGCTTTGCTTCTCTCTCGGTGTACTTTTCACATTCCGTCGTGACATACCGGATCAGAACGTCACCATCCATGCCAAGCTCTTTTCCCACCTGCAGTGTAGCAGACCTAAATTTGACCAAGTCAGCCATGATGTATCTGTAGTCTAGTAGGGCAAGCGATCTTACTCCAACTAATTTACTACAATATAATTAACTTAGTTAAAATTAAAGTTAATTAAACTGACTTCACCATATATGAAACAGCTTTCTTTATCTGTACTCAATGGTACTCCTAAAAATATAATTATTTCCTACTATGTTTACTCTTTCCAAAAAACAAATTTCCAAAAAAGAAAATTTCCTACACAGGAGAAATAGAAAGATGGCTCAGGAATATCAAAGATATATCCCGGACGAGCCCCCACTGTAGCGGGAGGTTATTTAAAATTATTTATTATGTAAAAGTATGCCAGTAAAGAGTTCTGGTCTTACAAGTAATACCCCAGTCTTAGAAATAAGCACTGGTGTATTGTTATCATAAAAATAGTCAGACTGTGAAAACCCTGGCCCAGTTGGTAAGAAGTAGTACCAGGATTTAAGGTGTCTCCTCCCTGTGACTATCTTATGATTACTTATTTTCTAGGGGATAATAAAATGAACATTCACTGAAACCACAAATGGAAAAAGTGAATAAATCCTCAGGTACAGTTAAAATAGTTTAATAATTACACTAATATTCTATTTCTACTAGTTGGAAAAGAGTATACACATATATATAAAAATATTCACACAATTACTATTATCGTCTGTTTAGACTTCAAGATCTTAAATAATAAAGTTACTGAAATCACTGTTATTAGTCCTTTGAATTTAAGGATAACTGTCATCAGTTGACTGAGTTTCTGTATGGTTAATTATTGTTTTGAACTATTGGCTGTTTCACATGTATAGGTGGTCAGTGTCAAACAGGACACTTATCTTTCCAACTTGATACTGCTGAAACTGTCCTTTGCTGATATCAGACTTGGTAGGCCCAACAGTAGGGATGCCAATGACCAGTTGAAGTTCACTCTTTGGGGTCCTGCACTTTGGTGGGATTGCCTCAGATGAACTACACCGTCTTCTGATACTGACAGTCTGGTTTGAGTTATTTCATGGAACCTGTAACATATCAGCCTTGGCTAGTATCTGGCTAGACTTGTAGCTGACTAGCACAGATGTCAGACCAGTCAGTCATCAGATGTCACCGTTATACAATCATAGTAAGTAAGGACATCATTTCAGTGATATAGCATTAATATTAACATATCAGTAATAAACATCATCTGGTTTAATCCGCTCCTATACATCCCTTCATATTCTATAACTTGATCCTTCCAAATCATATCAAGTACAAATTCAAATCTGATGCTATCTTAGCAACTACCCAAAATTAATACATAAAATAAATAAAGTGAGTGACCACGTGATCAGGTTGCTTTCTACTGAAACTGGCTGTAGAACACTCCAGTTTACCAGCTGTAAATGGGTACAAAGTTGTGCGCTCGAACTAGGGAAGGCAAAGGCAGCGAGGAAGGGGACTAGTCACCTAACCTCGTAAAAGCGGTATCTTCCATGCTGAAGCTTCTAACAATTTATTTCCCTAAGACAATCTCTGGTCATGGGACTGCCTTTATCTTCGTAAGCGATAATGCATTTAATATCGACGAGATACAGCATTAAATATAATAAATATTTTCTATTTGGCTGTGGGGCTAGTTTTGATACGTTTTTGTACAAGCAACCATCTTCCACTAAGCACATGAATAAATCATATTAAAATAATAATACGTTATATCAATGAATATTATACAGGCATATTTTGTGAATTCTAAATGAACCTGTAATACAAAATAAAAGAAATTATTATACAGGATAGCTATCGTAAATTCGCTTACCCTCAGACTCCCGACACTTAGACTGAAATTTTCTGGCGATCCGCTCACACTTCAGATGGATTTAGAGTCGTGGCGTTATCTGCCCTCAGTCTTGTCTCAACCTCTTGCGTTGTGTCTTCTCAGAGTTTTACCGAACCGCTTTATATACGACAGCGCGAACGTATCGGAGAGCAGATACGTCACAGCCTAAGACTAGACCTGAAAAAATCCTTCCCGAACCGTGATTTCAGCCGATCTGTGCGTCGACTGAAATTTTGCCTTTCTCATTCTCAGCATATATAATATCCATATTGTTCCATCTTATCTAGTTTTATACAGCTGATAAAACTCTATCTTCCTATCCATGTAAATTCCCAAACTGTTATTTGTTGATTTTAATATTTCGAACAGAAGTGGGTTTACCAGCTGTTAGCGTAACTGTGGGCAGCCGAAATACGCATATATCTCCGTAAATGAGAACTTCCTACCGTTCCATCTTATATGCAGTTATACACCATCCTTCCCTGTACTGAAATGTAAAATCCTTTTCCTACGGATTCCCTTCTGTTTTTATTTATTGTTGGCGATTCCCTCTGTCCGATACACGTTTCGCTTATACGCCGCCATTTTGAAAGCGGTCGTTCGATCGTAGACGGGTTATAAATCTAACTGATCCCGTTTGCAATGACTTGAAACCAATTTTGCGACAGACAGGAAATCTCTAACATTTTAAACAAGGAAATCGGGACTGAGGAAACTGAAGGACCACACACGAAGTCAGAGAGGGGACTTATTAAATTAACGACATCCCAGACGCGTTTAAGAGGCCGATTCAAGTCTATTTTATTCATGTGAGCAAAATGTCTGTGAGCCAGGATTGGCTTATTGGTGGGTACCAGCAGAACGTACTATCTCTGGAACAAGAAGGGAACAGTGGCCTAAGCTTTAAGACGAAAGACCCACGTGGTAGACTCTCCTTTACATTTCTGGGACACGAGCTACCCCCGAAAACCTTGATCAGAGAGTGAAAAGAACCAACCCACAAGAAGGAGGAGAACCATCATTGGCAGCTAAGTTCAAAACTATGCTGCCTCTTGAACTTCTTGTAACACTTCACGATCCTTAAAGACCATGTTGATTACTTTTCTTGATCCATAACTATTCAAATTATTTTCCAACTGTTAAAACCTAAAGTGATTATTAAATTTTGTTATTTGTAATGTTACAAATTTAACCGATTAAATCATTTTAACGTTACTGCATATTTGTCTCAGTCAAATTACTACACACACTCTAAACAGAACTATACTAGAATAATAGAATTCCACTGAGTAAATCAGGGGCGGGGGGCTTAAACGAGCTGAAAGTAATAAGTGCTTAAATCCTTCACAAAAGCGTCGGCAGAATTACAGAGTTTACTCAGCCAAAGCAGTATTGTTTTCCCTTGTTATGAATATCTTGTGAAGACTCCCTTTGTAATAGAAGTGTCATCACCCTTCTATCTACATCTCTGCCAAAAGTAATCTTGTGCGAAGGTAGATACCTTTGAAGCCCATATTAGATACTCTTGAGTTTTGGCCACTGTTAGACCACTACTTCAAAGCAGGGGAGGCAATACCGTCACATATAGTAGTACTGAATAAAACAGAATTATAATTCTGTATGAAAATAGTGATGTCCCAGTGTTGGAGAGAAACACTGGTATCACAGGATAGTCACGGCTGTGAATGTATCTGCTTCAGAACGTATTTGGAGTAAAGTCAGATCATACCTTGCCACCTTGCTATGTAACTATCTGTGATAATTAAATAAATCAGAACAACTAAACTTCAACATTTATAAAATTAATAAGTCAGTTGAGTACAATTTCTGAATTTATTATGTACATCTATCTACTTTTGTGCTGAATTGTGAGTGTTGGAAGATGGAAATCAATGGATAAACATATTACAACATTTGGATGATGGTGAATGTTATAATTTAAGTAATTAACGTAAAATAGAAAGTCTTTCCTGGAACGTCCACTTGTATAGAAATAAAGTTTATCAGCTATGCTGTTATCTCTAGTCTCTGGCTATGCTAAAAGTCAGTAATTTTTATTTTCGACTTTGACGGCTCACATACGCTGCAGGAATTGGTCTTATTGTATACTCATCTTTAGAGTAAGATCTGTTCTTGTTAGAATGACACACAGCACTGTATTCTGAAGATCTGTGCATTAGCCCACCCAACACTGAGGGGGACTAAGGCCGTAGTACAGATAACAATCGATAGGCTCCTGTGAGGTTCCAGGCAGCTTGGACTGACCTGAACTCTAGATCTCAGGTGTATGATGGCTCATATGAACCCGTGAGCAATGATAGTCATGTGGCTAGTCCGTGGTTATGGAACACACACGTCCTAGTGTGTATGATATGAGTGTGTCTCAGATGTTTGCATGTATATGGATGATACATGGCTCAGTATGATTTAGCAATAGCGAGATAAGACAGGTGTCTAACTGCAGAACATTTTCTCAAATAATATAATTCATGAATAAAACCAAATTACATTTTATACATATGTATGATGCCACCATTGCCTTTATCCTATGGAACGTCAAGGCAACTCTGACAAGTGCTGCAAGTCAGCTCTGAAAAGTGCTGCAAGTCAGCTCTGAAAAGTGCTGCAAGTTAGCTCTGAAAAGTGCTTACTTTTTATTAATTTATTAATCCCGTCAAGGCCTGTTGACAGGACTCTGCTGAGTCACTGTTGGTTATATTGTCAGTTTCCATCTTCACCAATGATACTAGTTAATACAAATGTTCTGCATGGTACATTCATATCCTAACGATGTAGATCGACTAACTAAAATCCTGAAATAAAGTGTGATTTTAAGTTCACAAATATATAAAGTAATTCTACATACCCTCTATGATAGATGTTAAGCACAGATTAGACTTGACTTGGTGAAGTATGTCTGCACGGCAAGCATACAGCAAAGTATTAGCCTTGGCAGCTCTCTTCTTCTGTCTATCTCTCTGGCCTGTTTTGTGTTTGTGTGCTGTTTGAATACATCGCTGCTTATTTTTATAGGTTAGTCGCGTACGTATAGGAGAACAAGGTCGATTGGTTAGTTTCAGTCCTCTAGGTTTTCGTACTTCCGAGCGAAACTGTATAAGTTACCATCCAAACCTATACTCCATACAACTACACACATCTATCCCTAACCTTCTGATTTACCGTCTTTCAATTCACTGACTGTGGGCTTCCTTTCCATATACATTTGGTTGAAATTGGTTAGGATACATAATATTTACAGAATTTTAAAGTCAATCGACTTGGTAGTTTCCGATGTGATGGCTCAGTCAAACTTAGTTTTCTCCACAAATAATTCTTCCATCCACTATTCATTTGAATTGCATATTCCTGGCTTTATCCTTCGAAAAATAAACTAACTTCTATCACGTTTTGATAATGCATGCGCCTATACCAAATATAAATCCGTCCAGAAGTTCGTACTCTGCTGTCGCCATGTTAAAAAATGCTCTTAGCATTATCGATCGGCTTTTGCACTCCTGCGTTTTGATTGGATGATCTCATTCTACTGTCTTTTCATACCACAACAAGCCTAGTTCGTTTTTCATTCATTAACTAAACATGTGTATACAAATCATGCGACAAGGATCAACATCTAACTTGATGTCTGTGAAAGGATCAACATCTAACGTGATGTGTGTGAAAGGTATTGAAATTACACACAAGATCATATTCAAAAAAGCCAAACCCTAGCCAAGTGGTTGATGAATCTTTGCATTGTATTTGTTGTCAGTCCAGAACGTAAACATGGCATCTAATTCTTAAAATTAAATGTAAAAATATTTAGTGAAAGAATTGTCTTATGCATTTTGAGACTCCCCATACAAAATGTTCAAGTTCATGTGAAGAATGTACAATCCTTGTGTGACAGCGCCATTGTCATCATGTCTGTTGTCCATCGCCATTTTAGGTTACATCTAAACCTACCACAACATATCATGTGGCAGCCATTTTAGGTTATATCTAAAAATAGAACATTAGTAATGCCGCTGATGGAGTAGCCGCCAATCAGAGAAGAGAAGCGCCCAGGCTATCGCGTCAGTTGAAATCCTATATCATTCCGATCGCCTGTCTCGGAGAGAGAACAAGCTATTGAGATCTGAAGTGTAGTTCAAGCAAGAACATGCCTAGGACTTGTGAGTAGATATAATATTATTCTCCAACATTCTAAAGTCTTTACAGTGTTAGAAAGGATATAGGATATTAGGTTTACCATCTGTGTGCCGTAGTATTTTAAATAAGTATATACTTAATTCTGTGGTATTTATTTCGCGTGCGGTTGATGTTAGATCTAAAACTATTTGGACATGGCGTGGGTCCATGTTCAGGAAATATAACACGTGGCCAGTACTAGAACTGGCATATTCAGTTATTACATTTGTATAAATGAAATTTAATGGTTAAGTATTTCCATATTGTTTGGGGTTAAGGAAACCTTCTATGATCTTATGTAAATCCGACACGTAGTCGGTTTGAATAATATTTAATTGTGGCGCAATTTAGATTGTTATATTTATTAACTACGTTGCTGATGCCGAAAATAGTTTATTTTAGTGTGGCGAGTGCTGCAATTTATTATTATGTTACAGCTTACTAGAATACGTCTTGTGCTTCTTCAGTAATGTTAGACTGATAATGTGTTGTAAGTATTAGTAAGATCGGCTATAGCTAATTGGTGTTAGCTTTGTTAGTTTCATAGTATTTTATACAGTGTAAAATCTCTATTGGTTATCTGTACCACTTTAAATAGCTTTGCTAAGCCATTATCGATAACTATGAATTGGCAGTAGTGCACCACTTCACATACCTAGGGTCTACCATCAATGGCAAACTCTCACTGGATACAGAAATCGACAGCCGCATTGGCAAAGCTGCAGCTACCTTTGCCCGCCTCACATCGCGTGTTTGGGGAAACTCTAAACTCACAATGAAGACCAAAGCTGCGGTATATAATGCCTGCGTCACCAGCACACTCCTATATGGCAGAGAGACCTGGACGACCTATGCTAAGCAAGAAAGAAGGCTCAATATCTTCCATTTGCGGTGTCTACGCCGCATCCTCGGCATCTCGTGGAAAGATAAAGTGACAAATGTCGAGGTGTTGTCACGTGCTGGCCTTCAAAGTATGTATACGCTGCTTAGACAGCGCAGACTTCGCTGGCTTGGCCGTGTTCGCCGCATGGAAGATGGTCGCATCCCAAAAGATATCTTCTACGGACAATTAGCAGATGGCAAGAGAACAGTTGGGCGACCACAGCTGAGGTTCAAAGATGTGTGCAAGAGAGATATGAGGGCACTGGACATGGATCCAGCAACATGGGAGGATGAAGCTGCCGATCGTACTAAGTGGCGATGCTATTTACGGCACCACCTCAGATTGGGCGAAGAGAGGCTCACACAAGAAGCAGATGTGAGGAGAAAACGTCGAAAGGAGCACCAGGAAAATAAGCAGCTGAGGGCTGCCACCTCAGGGGCGCATTCCCATAGTCAGTTATGACTGAAGGGGCTATTATTATTATTATTATTATTATAAGCCATTATTTCTATAATATTTAGTATTATAATGTAAGGTTGCTGTAGAATGTACAACCACGCAGCTTAGCTGGGTTGTTAGCGGGGCTGTTTGCTGTTCTCGCAAGATGGCATAACCATAATAGCACGTGGTATGAATGGGTACCTGTAGCTGATTGATCATGGCTGACTGTGGTGGGCGCATGTTTTCTGAATGGTAAGTGTTATTATTCATGCTATTGATTTTCACTTAGACATTGTTTTTATATATTGTTTTTCAGAAAGTCTACGAACACTGTCTGGGTGTTCGGTAGTATTAAATGTTGATCTGTATAAGGCTTTGTGTTGCTTGAATTTCTAAGTCTGCTGCTGAGAGGGTTGCAAGCAGCCAATAATTGCAACCCCTGTCAAACGATCCTTAATAAAATTTTCTTAATGCATGGGTCTTGGGTGTGAGGTAGCCACATCGACATAGGTTCGCCTCAAACACACCTAGCCCCTGTCACACTTGTTTTACCGAATTATGTTAGAACAACAGTAACCAATACATCGTCACATTAATTCTGCAATATGCTAGGGAGTGTTTATTTCGGTGTGTGAATTAGAAACGACATATGCACCAATGTAAACAATATCCATGAAGAATACAATTTAAACAAAGCTGTGTTTTGAAGAAATAAAAATTCGTATATTTGAAACTGGCGAGTCATTGCAAGAAGAACAGAAACTGACTAACAAATTGCAATTAAAACGTGAAAACATGTACAAAAGTACAACAAGTTTTATATTAATGTAATCAAACTGCTTCTGTCAGCTGCCAATCAAAGTTGTCTCGCACGCTACCAGAGATTTGGGGATTTATTTTTAATTTACATGCTTACGTAATCTGTAAGAATTATTCACCATGGAAACTGATGTTTTACTTTCTAGAATTGGTGCAATCACGTGATCTGTTATTATTATTCATCACTCAATAGGTTCTATATAAAAAAATAGTAGATTGTAAAAGTTAACCGCTTTCTCACTTAAAAGCAAACACTACTCAGTACTTTGCTGGGATCAGGGAATGCAAAAAAAAAGATTTATTGCAAAACTGACATACCACTTTGAATACATTATTTGGCATAAATTACAGTAGCGGCGAACATCCAACCATATTGTTATCAAACACATTTCTGATATTTGACTGATCGTATTTCTTCTTCTTCTTCTTCTTCTTCTTCTTCTTCTTCTTCGTTCGCCCTGAAAAGGACGGTGGTTGCGTTGTGTCTGTTTACGCCGTAGCTGTGATATCTGCACCTTTCGGTCGACACATCCGACTTCTGCACGGCATTTTTTAGGACCGGGTTTGCCTTCCCATTGCGATCCGTGCTCGCTCAGCCAGCCTGCACTGCTGCAGACTGTTTCCAGGACCACCACGTGGAGGTGGAGCACGGTCTTGACCAGCTCTGGTTCGCTGGTCCTGACGCAGGCAGTCAAGCTATGAGTCGCTGACTGCGGTCTCTATTGCTGCGTCTTCTGGTCCTTAATAAATGCTGAATTATATTGATTAATTAAAGTTAAAATAAAATAAACAGTGCTATAATCTACACTTAACATAAGCTGCATGTGACCTTCTTATTTATAAATTTAATGGTATGTCGTCATTTATAAATCTGTAACCAAACTAAATTAACTTCATAGTTATATCGAAACGTATTTAAGTATGGTTACCCTTACAAAAATTGTCAAACTTGAAAATAAGCAAGCATAGACTGTAAATTTTAAAAGTGCAAAAACAAAAATGGTGCCTTATTTTGAATTTAATTTGAGCTCACTAAGGCCAACATAAACTAAGGTTGTCATGATTCGATTAAGATAACAATGAAGAAACGATTTTCTTCGTTCGTTTTTAGTCATAGCGTATTTGGAGCTGCATTTCATGCAGTGTTGGTCACAAATGTAATCCGTAAGCAGTTTTTATTTAACATTTGTAGAACCATCCCAAGTTAGCAGCTGTCGACGAAAGGGTCTGGAAATGTCGGACATCAAAGTCACAGAAAAATCTGCACAGAGCAATATTCACAGGAGGTAACCTCATCATTTGATCTATTACTCCATGTCAGAAATGTCCCCGCACTTTTCTATTCTTACATCTTAGGGGGCAAGCCATCTTGGTTCACGACTCTGTGAAAAGTCTGTTGATTTTTTCCCGCCTGTGCAAGAAATTAAAGTCGACCCATTTTGACTGCAATTTTCAGATTCACTGTTTGCTACGTGAGTTATCTATTCTGCTAAAACGAAGAAAAATGAAACTGACAGTTTGTTTCTACATAAATTATTGTCTACCATTCTGTAGCCCATGACCGTTGTTTCAAGCCAGCATAATGCCGTTCCCTCAGTGTTGCCAAGTGTTTTAATCGCCAGGAGAAACAGAATGAGATGTTATAACATAAGGAAAAATTGTAGGACCTACAGTCTGCACGAAATATATAGACAGACAGAAAATATAATGATTTTACTGTGACGTACGTCTAGTTTGACAAGTGAATTTTCCCTGATATGATGGATGATTTAAAGGGACCTTTAGCTTGTCATAACATTAGAACCCCTGAACATTTGTTGTAACTTTTCGTTTGCCAGAACTCATTCCACCGGGACTCATTTAGTAGGCGGCACGAGATCAAAGAGACAGACTGAGGGATTTTAGGGGAGACTATCGGCGTTATCAAAGACAGTAGTGTTCCCTGATACGAGACGCAGTTGCTTGCCGCTAATTTCGCGTCTCGGTGTCAATCGTAGAACCGTGCGAACGGGGAAACCGAAACGGGCAGCAGCGAGCAGATACGAAGACCAGGGGGCGGCTTCTTCTCTTGATTTGGCGGTCAGATCCCCAAAAGTTCGTGAGATCAAATAAGCTGTCAAGTTTATCATGTCCCACTCAACTTACATTCCATTTTAGCTAAATAGACCATGAAGACTAGAAACGTTATCACTCGCTGGCCAGACCTTTACAGAAGCACTAGCTTTATTGAAATCTTGTTATAGATTTTCCCCTGGATTTTATATATAAATTTGCAGTGTTTTCTATTCTGTGCAAAGCGGTAATATATATTGCGTAAAGTGATCAGTGGGCTAGTTCAGTCATTCTATTTCAATGGATTTTGTGTTAATTTAAATCTATTAAATTAAACCATCTCAATAGTTCCAGTTGTAAATATAATGATCTATCTATTATATTATTTCAAAAGATAATAGATGCTTAAATTAACTTTTAAGTCGCGAAGGAATTTATAATTAATAAATTCAGTTAAGTCCTAGTTTTATAGATGTGTTTTAACCACTAGAATTCGCAGTGTTTATTAAATACATAATTAAATACTCGAGTGTATTATAGGCTTAACGGGAAATTTATCGCGCTTGATTTTTCGGTATGTTACATGTCTTTCTTTCACACAGAGTGATCGTACCTGCGGTCCCAGCTAAATAAAGAAAGAAATAAAGAAATCATCCTATAAACTTCCAGTCATATTGAAGAAACATTTCTTTTAAAATATAATCTTGTGGCGGTCCTTGCGACCTAGCTGTCAGAATTAAATGAAATAAAGCCCACCCAAGAACATTTTAAAGAATAATCATCAAATTACCCTTACAAACCTGTAAGATAAACTGGAAGGTACTCATCGCCAGTAGCGATATCATATTTACTGTTTACTGTGAGAGAGTACATATTTTCCTGACTGTGACAGCCTAGTTTTTTTTTCCTCAATTGGATTTAATAAAACTATCATCACGCATTGAAGGAATTTTACCATAGCGGAGGATAAAAAGAGACCACTTCATTTTCACCCCTGTGCCGAACTGGGTTAGTGCCATCCCATAGACTCCTTATATATATATAATAAAAACACGAGAACTCTTAGTCTTCAAGTCTTGCGATAAGTGAGAATATTTGTTACCAACAAACCCTTGCAAACATCTGGGGCGGGACATCGAAGGATTAGACAGTTCATATGTCAAAGAATACTTGCTGTTTTTATATACTTTTTATGGATCGTCTGAGGCTGCATTCGGTAAGTGTGTGAGTATATGAGTGTGGATCCTCACGCGTGTGTATGAATGACAGGAAATTTAATCGTTTTCTTTTGTAAACCTGTTGTTAACTTTCTTGCCTAGTAATATAATTTTTCTGTATTCCCTGCATTGTTCCTTTAAAGGGGAGTTGCTAATTGGTTAACTCTGTTTAAAAACCCCCTCCTTTCCATTTGCTTAGTAAAGGGAAGAACAGCTGGGAAGAACAGGTTTTTTTTTCTATCACCTATACCTAACTTTGTAACACCTCTTTCAGAGTAATTAAATTCACTGTTAGGTTAACGTACCTATGTTCCTGATATTATCTATCTCTGGACTGGGTTTGTCTTTGTCTAATAAGCGGGAAGGGCTTAGTCGATACCAATCTTCTTCACCCCTCCCAAATTTGTTATTTGCATTTGTGTACTTATGATAATTTATGTAATACCTGATATTTGTTAGTGATTGATGTTTAAAGTGAATAAAATCACATAAACTCATTTAGTTCTGTGTGTTGGATATACCCACAGCCCAACATTTCCCCTATTCGTTTAATACAGTTTGTATCTACATCGTCTGTGTGTGTGAAAAACACCAAATCGGTGTGCGCGCAGAAGCGTGTCTGGAAAACTGGCAAATAATTGTTTGACCAGGAGAGCGGAAGAGAAGATTGAGGGAAGCGATTTGTCGTAAATAAGTCTGTCTTTACTCTCCTCCAGCACGCTGTGAAGCAACTATTTAATATCTACATTTTCTATCACTGAGCTTTCCATCATCATTTTCCACTCTAAACCGGACCACTATTTCTACGACTCTTTTCTCTCAAAATAAATTTACGACATTTACCACCCTATGATAATGAAGCCCGATCAATTACTTCGAGCTTACAACAGTAGAAGATTTGGTTTTAGAACACAGGGAAGATCGAGAAGCAGATATATAATCAATATTGCTGAAATACTTTAACAACATGATCTCACAATATTTAGTGGCACGCACTTGGCTGAAAAACCTCTTCTGCCCACTATGCTTCACGGCAGAAATAGACAAAACAAGTTAATGCATAAAGTACGGTTAAAATAAATCGTGTTTATTTTGATACCATATACGAGAGGGCTTCAAATGAAAACCTAAAATTTGGGATAGAAATTCGAAACACCGTGCTATTGTCATGTAAGTTGGCAGTATTAATGCTAAGGACGTCAAGAGTGTCCTGCAGGTGGCACCACGGTGCAGACGAACCACATGACGTCACAGTAGGAGTTTAAAGATGACCGCTCCACTAGTGACATGCACCAAAGAGGAGCAGCGTTCTGTTATCCGTTTTTTGAACAGCGAAGGTGTGAAACCTATAGAAATTCATCGGCGAATGAAAGTCCAGTACTGTGATGCATGCCTGTCACTCCAGCAAGTGTACGAGTGGAGTGGGAAATTCCGAAACGGCGTGAGTTCTGTGACAGACCGTTCTCGACCGGGTCAGGCACACCGAGTAGTGACCCCAGAGTCAATTGCAGCACTTGAACGCACCATGATGGAAAATCGCCGAGTGACTGTGAATGAAATAGCCGCACTTCTGGACATCAGTCAAGGTTCAGCACACCACATCATCCATGATGTGCTCCAGTTCCACAAAGACCCGCTATCAAATCAAAACGACGTGGACGTCTGAGTACAGGTGTCTTGTTGCAACATGACAATGCTCGGCCTCATACTGCCCGTGCAACGGTTGCAACCATCGAGGACCTACATTCTGAGTGTCTTCCACATCTGCCGTACTCGCCAGACCTAGCCCCAAGTGATTACCACGTCTTTGGACCACTCAAAGAGACGATGGGAGGAAAGACTTTCAGGTCCGATGAAGAGGTGCAGCAGGTGGTGCATGAGTGAGTGGCTACACGCGCGACCAAAAGAATTATATTCCAGAGGAATCCATGCACTTTGTAGGCGCTGGGGGACGTGTATAGAACGCAATAGTGACTACGTCGAAAAATGATACAGTTGTGTGTCACTTTTTAATATTAAATCTAGAAAAACAATATTTTTCATTTGAAGCCTCCTCGTATTTTTATATGATGTTTTCTTGTGCACTGAAATTGTACAAAGTGTTCACGCAATTAGCATGAACAAGTATAATTTATCTACACTTCTTTAACATATTGGGTTCTAGTTTCAGAATTATGAAAGCAACGTTACCGTCTCCCACATTGACGACGCGAAATAAATAACTCTGGGCTGAAAGATGAGTGCCTCAGCAGATGAGGCAAACGTATTAGAATAAAACAATCAGTTAATTTCAGAGTTTAGCTGATTACTTTTTTGTTAGCTTTTGTATACCAGAGGTGAAATATCTCAAAAAGTTACATTTATTTTTCAACAACATTTTGTCTGCAAAGCTTTAGATCTGAGAATATTTTCTTCTGAGCTTTTGCAAAGTCTATATTCATACGCACGTAGATAAAATAGTTTACAATAGGGTTGCCAAGATATAAGATAAGTAGAGATATGGAAACAAAATCTGGCACAGCCTGTCCCAGCACGTTCAAGAACGCTACACAACCTGATGGCAGCAGCAAATATCCCAAACATAATTAAAAAGAAATTTACACTTTTCATAATTGCCTTGCGATTGTTCACGAGTACAATCTCAATGTCAGTGCTACAAGTTGGCAGTCGTCGAGCATTTGCTCTCCTTTTGTGTTTTAATGCCACTTGAGCAATTTTGAAGTAACATACAAATACTGTAACACTAACGATTAAATACGCAGCTGCTCCAGTGCTATTGTACTCTACAGGTGGATTCGTAAGAATACATTTTTGATGATACTTCTCATCTGTGCACACCAACATAATGGAAGTAGCAAAAACAAATACAATAGCCCATAAACAGATGATGAATTTGAGGATGCGTTTCTTCGTAATGTTTTTAATATAGTAAAAAGTGTAAGTAATCCTAATATAACGGTCAATAGCTATGGCGCCAGTCTGAAGACAGAATAATAATAAACAACTTATTATTGATGAAAACATATAAGTGTCTACAACTCGTGTGTCTAAATAACGATATTTTAGCCCAGGAAGGTATATTATTCCATCTATAGCAAAAGCAAATGCCATTAGAATATGCATAAGGGCTATAGACACAATAAACATGTTATCGTTGGTGCGTAAATTCTTGGTGCGGCATATAGTTATTGTTATCAGTAAACTTTGAGCCAACACTACACAGCTGACTGGAATTAAAATGTACACCATGTGAAATCCTGAGGACAGCTGAAAGTCGCAGCGTGACGTCCAGTTTTCAACCATTGTTTACTGCTGATTGTATATATTCAGATTTTGTCTTATTTCAGAGCAAATGGTTTTCAATAATCTTTCAGTATTTCACTTTTGTCTAGAATTTTAATTGACCTGGAATGAAAATCAATACAATTGGATAATTTTCAAGAAATCAAGAAATAGTAAATTCAGAACCACAATTCGGTAAGGAAAGTGATGTAAAGGCTACTTCGTACATAAAAATAACAATCATTAAAAAGTACAACTTACGATATTATTAAAAACTGATCATTAAAAACTCACATTCCTAAATAATTATATTTTAATTGTTACATGTTAAATAGTGATACGTTTACAATTTACCATCTTACTAGTTAACAATTTCACAGTGTTACAAGTCATATGCGATTGTTTATCTCTCCAGAATTATGCTTTTCTAGCAGTAATTCATGTTCCTACTGTACACTGAACCCTCCTTTCTTTACACGACTGTCACAATTCGACTGAACCAATGTCTCGGCAATCAAAAATATAACTAACACCGCCTAAAACTATGTACCGCAAAGGTCATCCAATGGGAGGAGAGATAGTTCGAGGCATGGCCCTTACGCGTCTAGGCTAGTAAACAAAATGGAAATATGAAATCGTTCAAAGATTTGTGCTTTTCTGTTATTATGATGAAAATACAGATGGATTCCAACATAAATGACTATAAAGGTACGATATTACATAGCCTTCCCATTATCTAGATACCTATATCTATACTTTATGTGCAGTGTAGCTGGAGATATGTGTGTTAGAAGGCAGAAAAACAAAGATCGTCAGAAGTTTTGACCAGTTTTGGCTGAACTAGCAAAATGTACATTGAAGATAGAAAAAGGATAGCTATGTGGATCGATAGCGCCAAATCGTCTGTGTAAAACAAGACCGAGATGAAAGAAATTGGTTGAAAAATAACGTTACAGGAATTTATGGAAGTTGTACCACAAGCACACTTTGGATCAGATTGCTACATATTTTACGAGGAAATAAATGAAGGTACCAGCCAATGGCCTTATTGTTTCTCATACGCCGGATGTGACCGTATAAAAGGGAGAAGGCAGGGAGAAAAATTTCACTCACCGCCAAAATCGAATAAAGAACACAGAAGACAGTGTTACACCACCCAGCGCCTTTGCCATTCATCAGTGTGTGCAGCCTGTCAGGCCTTTAGATGCTCTATGTGTTCTGATTGAGGAAAGAGTACCTTAATAAAGAATGTGTATATAATATTATTTTATTGCATATTCATATTGTATTGTTGTATAGAATCATTTCGTGAAAATTCTGGAGGGAAAACGCCATTGTGTGTTGTGCATAATTTGTTTTTGAATTACACCAGAATATTGTTTTAAAAAGTAGAGTAAATTTCAGGAGACTTTGGAAGCCTTTTATGATTATTGGATGAGACACTACCTAAGGAACACTGATATAACAGGATGGTTTGAAGTACTGAATAATTTGAGTACATATTTGAATACTATATTAAGGCCTATATTATATCATTGATGTCAATCATGGACAATCAAGTAAAACTGAGTTTTTGGAATAATGTATAGTTGTTTTTGTTAAAACTCTCTGTATTATGTCTCTGACTGGAACTGTCTACTGCATCTTAACATCTTTTATCTAATTGTTTTGCTAATCTCACCTCTGTGGCAGAGAAAGTTCTTTGGGCCAGATACAACCCTAGGACAGTATTTGTTTCAGGTCCTACCGATACCTACTGTTAGCAAAACTGAAGACTCTGGTTTTCCTGTGCAAAGAAAAGAAGCATTCAGGCACCTAGTGATTACCTCAAGTCTGGTTTGGGAACCCTATTACCTGGGCTTTTCCAACCACAGTTGCAGCAGAGAGACATACGGTGTTGTCAACCAAAGCTAAGTGGTCTACAATTTCATTAAATATGGCTACCGACACTTATTAAGACACATGATGACATTGAGTTGTTGTTGTTGGGACATAATATTGTGAAAGACAGAATCTAAGTCACAGAGACTCTATTAAGAATTGAGAACAGTGAATACAGTTTTCGAATTCAAGTCAAGGAACAGTGAGAGTAGAATAATTGAACTTTTATTTAAAAAAACATTTAATTTTAAAAAGTGATTAATTTTAATCCCACGGCAGTTGGAAATCGTAAAGAGTAGGCTTATCAGGCCGCTATGGCAACATTTAAAAATTAGGAAACCTGCCCACAACAAATATTTATAGAATGTGTGATTCCTATACATTATATACACACATTGGGATTCTCGCCGGTGCTACGGAGTTCGTGCACTGCGCTGAGATCCTCCTTGTGTGATCTAAAGGAGGAGATTGGAGCACTGATGGCGTTGTCTGTGTGCAATGAAGATAGTCCTTAAAAACCAAACCAAACCTTGAGGGATTGTCTAATGTTATCCTCCTAGCAAACTGTAGGTCGTCCTGGAAGTCTGGATCCCTGGGTCTTACGTTTCCATATTTGTCGTGGTAGCCGATCCTCTTCCATTATGCATACATGGCCAAAATATCGTAATAGGGACTCCTCTACTCGGGTCAGCAGGGGTGGGTTTTGGTGCCTTGACATATTGTCTGGTTGCGGACCATGTCTCTTGTTACTACAACAACATTATCAGATACTTCATTTTTGAGGTTTGGAGCTGGCTTTATGTGACTTATATGTGACCGGATAAAATTAAAGTAAAGTACAAAATAACATAACTATTTGTAATGTTACACTTATTGGTTTAGCAACAGAAAATAACTTTGCACATTTTGGACACTTTTTTTAAATATAAAATTTTGCCTCGTTTTGGCGAGGCACGTCCCGTTCAACCTAGTCGGTTATATTAGGGCACATGTCCAAATACAAAAGACCTTCAGGTCTTCAAACATTTGTATGTCAATTAATATATTTTTGTTATTTGGACACTGATTTTCAAATTATGCAATAGCTTTGAATGCAGAAAATTAAATTTAGTAAAACTTCATCTACAGCTTTAATAGTTGAGACAGTCACAGTTACCTGGCTACACGTTCTAACCATGAATTATCACCAGATCTCTTGGACAAGTCTCGTGTTATTTAAGCTTTTATTGCTTACCATTTGCCAGCGTGAAAAACAGCCACAAAATAAATATTCCTTACAAAATATTTCACTAAAGGTTACAGTTAAACAGCTTACTACAGACAACTATTAAACATCTAGAATTTAGAAATTAAAATATAAATTCTAACAGCTACGACTCATTAATTGGCGCAAGAAATTTAAGATTTTACTTGGCAGAGAACTGTTTGAACCGTACAGCGCTTGCATGTAATCAGCAATCTGTAATAATGATTACTTATACATTCTTATTAATAACAATATAACTGATCAGTTTATACACCACCGTAGTCAGCCTATTTCGTTTTACTTCCACAAATGTTCTGAAACACTATTAAACGTTGATGTTTCAAGGTAACATTTAGTAAAATTGCGTTCGTGTGTGTTTGTTCAATTTAAATTATCTGAGCGCGTGGTCGTTGATGACGTTTTGATAAAATTGTTTACTTACCAACCGCAGGACGAAATACATTAATTGTTTTTGCTTCTTTTTATTAAACTGATTGACAAAATAAACACATACTTGGGCAGGAATAATACTGTAAAAGAAGCTTTAAAAAGTTTCTGCATTTTTAAAAACAGAAAACCAAGTAAAACTAGAATAAATATGTAACTATTTTTGTTAAAACGGGTCCTAAGTTTCATCATTTTTTGTTGTTACGTGCATCATACTTATCTTCTTTTCTTTCAGGTACAATGTCGACTGCGGTGTAAAGGAGATTAAAGGATCGAAACAGGTGATCAAGGGGGTGACCACTTCTGATGATCAGACTACCTCCTGCTGTATCGTGCTTTATAGAATTTCCTATCATATAACACTGGGTGTAAAAACATATAAGCTTTATATCTGTTTGCTGCCAAATACTATCCAAAGGTGAATGACAAGTTAAACATTGGGATGGCATAGAATCAACAGTGACGCTAACGAAAACAAGAGTTTTTAATCATTCTTAATTAGTCAAAAGATGCGATCTAAAAAGAACATATAACCACGGAAACTGCGTAGCAATAAGGGGCCATCCACATATGACGTAAATCAATTTTGATTTTATTTTTAACCCCCTCTACATTGTCACTTTTCGTCCAAAAAATATACACAACCATGTATGTGACATCACAAATCTCTTACATTTCCCCTCCTTCCTTGAAAAGATAGCATATAATCGAATGCACATTAATTAACAAGTGTAGACATAACATCAATCTTTCAAGTCAAATAATCTTTA
The DNA here is from genome assembly GCA_024509875.1 of Oreohelix idahoensis. Lineage (NCBI taxonomy): Eukaryota > Metazoa > Mollusca > Gastropoda > Stylommatophora > Oreohelicidae > Oreohelix > Oreohelix idahoensis. Next base: position 308,334 of record JAMPIV010000604.1, read on the forward strand.
ATTAATCAAGTTTTTACAAAGCTCTTCTCTTTCAGGAGCCCCCTCCTAGCACGAGACAGAGCCCAACCTTTGCTCTATCCAAATAAATCCATAAGCACCCCCAAACACACATACACTTGTAAATAATCACATCCGTCCGAATACTATCTTTCATGTGTCTTTGATCTATCGGGCTGTTGTAGTGACAGTGATAACATGCTACTGTTTTTATTTTTAAAAAAAATATAATTTTAATCAACAGTACTGTTTATTTAGTCTGCATTTTTTATGTCTGTTTTGCATTATATTTAAAAAATAAATATTTAATAAAATGTCAGTTGAAACCAGTCAAAGGTGATCACAATTATCCGATGTTTCAGCTGCCATTATAATACTAATACAAGTTGCCCACGAGGAAGCTATTAACTATTGCGGATAAATTTAGACTGTGAGGTTAGAGGTTAAAAAAAATTAATCTGATTTGACATAATGTTGAAAGAAGCGATCCTAATTCGTATTGTGTGTGACATTACATCTCTTTAATACCCCCACCATAGACATCACACTTCGCCACAAAATGTTGGAAACACCCCTTTTTTCCCCTCAATACGTGACGTCATATGTCGTCGACTCATATAAGCAGAAGGGAAGTTCGAAAACCCTATACGGCAACAAATTGGCAATACAAAAATAATGTCTCTGTTTCAACATTGCAGCCTGCGACGTCAGTTCTAGCATCCATGGTAGCGGCTAAAGACGTATAGTTTACTTGTGATACATCCTCGAATGTTTTATAGCAAACTAGTGTGGAAAATGTTAACACCGCAAATTACTCGTTTTTCCTGAAACACGGACACATGGATCTGTCTTATTCCATATTTTCTCTCGGAACCCCTGAGGATGAATCGCTGAACCCTAGGGTTCCGCGGAATGCTGGCCGAGAGAAACACTGGTTTGTAGTGTTTGTGACAATCAACATCATCGCAGTACCTGCAAACAAGATGAAGCTGGTTCAAACTTAACGAAGCACAGTCAACGCCTTCGCAGTACCTGCAAACAAGATAACGCTAGTTTAAACTTAACGAAGCATAATCAACGTCATCCCAGTACCTGCAAACAAGATAAAGCTGGTTCAACCTTAACGAAGCATAGTCAACGCCATCGCAGTACCTGCAAAATTAGATAAAGCTGATTCAAACTTAACCAAGCACAATAAAGAATTTACAAAACCAGTAAACCAGCGTGGAGCTGGATCACATACTTACGAAATAAACGAGAAGAAAGACTGGTTTGTAGTGTTTGTGCCAATCAACATCATCGCAGTACCTGCAAACATTTACCGAACGGTAAATTTGACATTAGAGAGTCTTTCACGTGCGAATCCAGAAACCTGATTTATGCTATCATCTGCAAGAGGTGTGGCATTACCTATATTGGTGAAACTGGCAGACGTTTGGCAGACAGGTTTCGTCAGCACTTAAATGACATCTATCATGGCACATATTTACCGGTGGCCCTTAATTTCATTAGGCCTGACCATTCAGGTAATTCTGATATTCATGTCACTGCAATTCTTTCGTGTGTCGGCGATGACCGTACTCGCTTTTCGTTGGAGAATCATCTTTTTTTTCAAATGGGCGTTTTATCTCCTGAGGGCCTTAATGTCCAGCATCATTTTGCATAGATTATAGTGGCTTCTCTCTCTGTTTCATACCTCTTTATTTCTTCTGTCGTTGTTTTTCTGATCTTTGTTTTTGCTTTGGTTCGTTTCGTATCCTTTTGTATCTTTTTAGCCGTCGCTAGTTCGTAGGTTACTTCCGCATGACGCTCATTTTGACAGCCATCTTAAGTGTTTCACTCTGGGATCATGCTAAGTGACTTATTACTTGTTTCAATAGCGTTCATTCCTGTCTTCGTTTCTTTGATTATTTACTTTCTTTTTTTCGATATGTCTGTCTGGTTTACGATTTTCTTACAGTATTATTGTTCTCGTTTCGCTTAGCACCGCTGTTCCATCTGCATGTTTCGCTCATTTGGTGTGTTCCTCATCATCATTTTTTTTAATATAAAGTTTTGCCTCGTTTTGGCGAGGCGCGTCACGTTCAACCTAGTCGGTTATATTAGGGTGCATGTCCAAACATAAAAGACCCTTAGGTCTTTGGTTATAGTAACATCATCATATATATTTGTAGCTCCATTATGTAATTCTTGTCCTTGTCACCTGTTCGTAACTGTGGCTGACGAAGGGTAAAACCCGAAACGTCATTTGTTTGCTGTGTACCGTTAACTTGTAAAACTGATTTCATACCATTTTATTTATTTTGTATTCATTTATTTGAGAAGAAAGACTATGTATGCACACTAATCAATCATAACATTTTCGCAGCACACTGAAGAATACTTACTTTTCTCAAGCTCTTAAATTCACATATTCTGTGTAGGGCACCAAATAAATATTTTAAAAAATATGTCTTTGTAATAAAGGTTTTTCTTATTTGCATATATAACAACCAGTATTTTAAAAAAAAAACACGAATGCAAATTGCAAGTAGACAGGCATGGTCCGTAATAATTAATAGTGTATTGGTGGTTACTAATGCCAATTGCAAGGTTTGGGTTTAAAAAAAAAAGAAGTTAGTGAGAATTCTAGAGGAAAAAAACACTATTAAAATTGCAGATTTTTTATTATACTGTCATTACAAATAATTAAATATATAAATTAACAAATAAAATAGTATGGACTCAGTTTTACAAATTTACGGTACACAGGAAACACGGGACGTTTCATGATTCACCCTTCGTCAGCCACATCTACAAACAAGTGAACAGGACAAGAATTATAGACAGGTATTTAAAAAAAATTATTGTAGTAAATAAGAGCAAGCAAACAGACACATATACAGACAGATAGATAGATAAATAGATAGATAGATAAAGCAGTCAGTGGCCATCACGCCAAGTGGCATCATGTAGGGCAGCAACAACATGTCCTCATTTTGCTCGACAGTGCCCCAACTCTGATTCATGCTTTGCATCTCGGCGTCCACAGTTCTCCGTCAGGTTGTCTTTGTTCTGCCTCTCTTTCGCCGTCCTTCTGGAGTTAGTAGCATAGCAGTTCTTGTGATGGTGTCCGGGTCTCTTCTGAGGACATGGTCAACCCAGTTCCAGCGTCTCCTGAAATTGATGGCGTACATATCTTTTTGTCTGCACCGTGTGAGCAGTTCCTGGTTGGAGATGGTATTCGGCCAAATGTTCGTAGAACTCTTCTTAGGTGTGGAAAGAGGATAATTTGGACATTTCCTTTTCTGTTACTCTCCAGCACTCCGCACCGCACAAAAGTACAGAACGTAATCAACTCTCGTATGATCTTAATTTGGCGTTTGTGCTGTACTGAGAAGATTTCCAGATGTTGTTTAGGTTGGCGAAGGCTGTTCTGGGTTTATTCATTCTGTTACTGATGTCTTTGCTTGTTCCGCCGTCTGGTGTTACCATGCTTCCTAGATATGCAAATGTATCTGTTTGTTCCAGCTTTTGGTTACTTATTTTAATGGCCTCAATATATATTAAATTTTGTGTGAAGGCCTCTTTTTTTCTTCAGGTTGATGTTCAGTCCCACCTGCTGGCTATATTTATTCAGTCTTTCTTTTTTTCTTGGATATACTGATGTGAATGTGAGAGTAGTGTAATATCGTCTGCGTATTCTAGATCTTCCAGTTGGTAAACGGTGTCCATATTATTCGTCTAGAAGTATTATATGTTGTCTGGCGCATCACCCAGTCTATGACAGCGTGACAAAGTGTAACAACGCCGTGAGAATTATTTCTTGGACTGCAAAGATTCCGCCAATCAGGACCTCTGGTTCAAAAGTTCACGACTATGGCCTCTGCTCATTTGCATAATTATATTGGCAACATGGCAGTGTGTAGAAGTGTGTAGGATTGATGTAGAAATACATTTATTGTGAAGAATTGGATGTACAGAAATGGATTCTACTTCACCAGTTGTTCAAGGGAAAGGATATGTGTGTGTGGAATGATCGAAGAAGTAAGTGCATGCAATAGTTTCGGAGTTTTTGTCAAGTAACTGTGTCGAATGGTTCGCAGTATGACAAATTTGTCTCTTTCATAAATTATATAAAATTGAAAGATGCACAAAGGAAGGAAAGTTTGATATGGAAATGAAGCTACCCTTCAGCTGAGAAACACGAAACATATACGAAAGCTACAGCTGTTGTGGAATGAAAGAACGAAGCAGAGATGTTTAAGGCATTAACACAGTTTGAGAAAATTCACTTGAGAAAGCCAGTCGAAACTGTCGCCTAAGATTGATAACGTCATATGCTGCAACGGTCGTTCGCCGTATGCCTATTTTATATTTTATAAGAGCGGCAAATTTGAAATTTGACACACACATGAGATCAGAGAACACAGCAAACTAAAGGATAGAGCGAGTCACCTATTCCTTCACCATTGTGTATTTGTGATAGCCTGCCTTTGCCGAAATTAGTCCTGTTAATGTATTTCTGAGAAGACCAGAGGGTTTCGGTCATACCTATAGAACTTAAGCCAGAAGTGAGAACCCAAGTGTTATCCTGCATAGCGACATGGAGCACTAAAGCTGGTCTAATTGTTGTGCTTGTCACAGAGAGTTTTATGATCAATAAATTTTCAATATTCTCTTCTTCCCTTTTTTTTACCCGTGTCCTCTATTTTATTATCACTCTTTATCCTTTTCCTGTATTTTTCGCATTCGTTCGTTTGCGAAAAATATTTTCTTTCCCATTCTCACTTTACCGTTTTCTTTCTCATACTGACTAGTAACCCTATTACGTAGATGTCAGTCACTGCAGATAGACGACAAACTGTGAAGAGTCGCTGCAGTCAGACGAGATGTGTGATTATGTTTCATACTCAGACATGAGAGCAGACGAATTGTCTACATTTGCACCTGTCACGCGAGTTTCCTTGGCTGAGTTGCTCGGTGAGGTGTGAATCGCGCCAGACATGCTCGCTCAGAGCAGACAGAGTGTCTAGCATTTCTCAGCTGACACTCACGCTCCACGGCCAGTTTTTGGCGTAAGGTGCGAAGACGCACGTTTTGGCATTTATGAGCTAGCGTCTAAGGTACGTAGGTGTTAAGGAAAGGGGAGGCTATTGCGTGGTTTTGGAAATAGGGCTCATCTTTGTCCGTTTCATAGATATAACTAGAGTTGGAAACCTGACTTCACGCACTCAGTAACTTCGCAGTTAGACTAGAACAACCTACGTTCGAGCCCTAAGAATCTCTGTTATAGAAGCAATTAGTTGGTCGAATTGAAAGTTCGATTCCTAAGTATCTCTGTTGATGATAGAAGGCATTAGTGGTTTTAGTTTTTAGTAGTTCTGTGTATTCTAGTATTTTGTGAAGTGTTTAAAGTGTTAAATCGCCTATTTCATTTTCACTAGTTTTTTTGTGCAGAGAGAATTAAAATATAGTCTGTATTATTTTATAGTGACGCGTTTCAGTGGAAAGCAGAATAAATTATATTTCTAGCTTATAACAAGTACATAGTATGTATAATTATTTGATATGTGGTTTTTTCCTCTATTTAGTGAAGAAAACTGGGGTTAACCCAAACTTTGCCAGCGTTAAGTACTGTTGAGTACTATCTGTGAAGAACTAAAACATTCTACTTAAAAGACTTGGTGTCAAATCTTTACAAGATCTTTAAAAGTGAAATGACATAACGGGCCTGTTGCGCCAGATTTTAGTCTTCCTGAGAAAACTTAAGTACAGTTCAGCCCTTGTGGCAAGTAAACTATTACAAACAGTAACGTTCCGCAAATTATGTCAACTTGTGGTGTGACCAAGAAGGTTACCTTTGATCGAAAGTTACAAATCTGACATTTTTCCCTAAGTAGTGGAAACCTCGTGATTCTGACACTGTGAACCCGCTTACACTAATTCTTATTACACATAAGGGAGGGAAACGTGACACTAACTTAAAATCTGAACGAAATTATCGCCTGAAGTGGACGCTCCCCGGACAAATTGGATGAAACCAAGATCTGCAGAGCTGGGTATCCTCTTCATAAAACGATAAAAACAGATTGTGTCATAACGTGCGCCAGACGGCGAACAGCAGCACGATTGTAGGTAAGGTTGTGTGAGACAGGGCCCTGATGAATGAACCGAGAGAAAGCAGGAACGAGTGACTCTTTTTATAGTATAACAAATTTCACCCACTTTGTAATTTCTTTATGCAAGTTTTGTTGCAAACAAGATACTTTTCCTTAGGATAGATCATACTAATATCTAAGTCTGTTCATACCTTTAAAAGGGGAAAAATCATTAGATTACCGCTAACGTATCCTTGATTCCTTGGGGCTATCACTTTCTTCTAACAGGACTGTGGGCATATCTTGAGGGATAAGATCATACAATGGGTCTATCATTCTTGTAGCATTTTTATTGACTTTATTGACTATTTGTATATGTTTCGATGAAATTTTATATGTTGTGACGTAAGTTTACTATGATAATTAAACTACAACTAAATTTATTCCAGTGTTGCGGTCAGTTTGTTCCCATAATATCTATATAATCATTGTTATAGTTTTCCCACGCCTGTACGTCTAACTGTCGTCTTATGTGTGTGTGTGTATGTGAGTGGAGATATATATATATTTAATATATATGTGTTTAGACTGTCTGACTCCTGTAAATCTGTCGTAGAAGATAGGTGAAAGAGAGAAGATTTTCTCGATTTCAGAGACAGCCTCTATCACATTCTACCACCTCACTCGTGGAAATATGTTTCTATTATCAGCTCTCACTGTGGCTATCACTCATTCAAATCTATTCAGAAGGGACCAACCCAAGTCTTAATTCTCCTATCAAAAATCTACGACAGTGCTGGTATCCCTAATACAAGGAAAGATCAGCTGAGTCTATATCGCCGTGTAGGAGCCGCGCTGGTGTAATGGTTACCACATTGCGCTGGCGATCAGGTGTTCAAGGTTCAAACCCGGGCGTGGGCATTTGAAAAAGTGTCATCGACCGGGATTTTGACTGAATAACCTGAACGGCTCCTGAGATAAACCCTCTGTGGATGGGAAGGAGCGAAGCTCCTGACCGGGTTGGAAGGAAAGTCCACAGTCTCCCCAGCCTCGTAATGACATGTCATTGGGCCGAAGGACTGAAAGCCCAAGTGCCGCTGGTTAAGGAAAAAAATATATATATAGCCGTGTGGAGTCAACCAACATTGTCACCATAATTTAAGGAGCACTCGGATAAGTTCAGAAACAGACGAACATTCGAGCAATTTATGTGTGAAGAGTCACGTGAAGGAAAAGACTGGTTAACTGTGTCAGAAAAGCAGAGAACTCAGTAAAAGTAGTAACTGTAATATCATTGTTATTTGTGTGAATATTGTGTAAATATAACGTTCAAATCCATATATAATTTTCATCAAATTCTAAGATCAGAAGAAAAGAAAATCATTATAAATAAATTGATTTTAATTGTAACTCGGATTTTGTTAATTTCATAAAGTTACAGTTGAGTTCACTTTGAATGTCATTGTTTAATTAAAGCATAGGATAGTCGTTACGATAAGACACTCTAGACTCTTGTATCTACCTATTACCATCTGGACAAGAACTCTTTACAGTCTGACTATAACCAGTGCCATCCATACACCAGTGCTCATTTCTGAGACTGGGGTAGTCTATATAGTCCAGTATTCATTCTCTGGAACTATCTTTATCATCTTCACTATACTATAGTAATTATCCAGTCACACAGTGGACACATACTCTCCAGTCACACTGTGGGCACATCTCTCCACCCAAAAATGCATAATCTCGTCACAGACAGTTTAAAATAGAATGGTTGACATGGGACATCCCTGTCGTTTACCTGTTTTCCCTTCAAAAGTAAGGTTGTTTATCCCAACACTGCATGTAAAGTTAGCATAGAGACTTTTTACGATAGAAACAGTACAACTCGGGATCCTATAAGCTATCCCTGTGTATGCTGTCAAAGCCCTTGTCAAAATGTGTCATATACCCTACCTTTATTTACAAATCTAACTGCGGTCGTTTTCGTTTCTTTTAAAACCTTATATGACGTCAGGTTCTACTTTAGTAAGCTATTTTGAATGGCACTGTGACCCACTTAGCTTGGGACAACAATTTTTAGTCAAACACTTCACGGGCTGGGAATATTGCGTTTTCATAACCGCTCATTATTTACAGAACTCTCGAATTATTGTGCTGTGTAAACTCAACTTTTTTCGAAACTATCTTCTATTTGTCTTTAATTATTTCTCCATGTATGTGTGTTTGTGTATGTGTGTGTGTGCTGATAAGACGTGCATTAGAGAGAGTCTCGTATTTATTTACCGATTTTTGTTGTTTCAAGTAACACGGCCATTAGTCGCAACGCCATATTCGTGTTCTATCTTATTTAAAATGTATTTTAGATGCTACAACTCGGCAACAACTGTCACATCAGTGTTGACTAAATCAGCGCTCTGTGTTCTCCGTAACTAGCTAGAAAGTGTGTAGGAAATGTTGAAGCTGATAATCCTGAGTTTCTGACGTGGAACGTTATAACACGATAACCGTCAGTTATAATTTTTGTTATGAAGTTCAGCTATGAGGACACATTTCACCCACTTTTATTTAGTGACGTCAATCATTGTATCAGAATTTCCACTTAACTTTTGAAATAGTAAATTTTATCCAAAATGTTTTCTATGTCAAAATTTGTCTACAAAGATAACTATTCTAAGTCGCTACCATCTGTTGCTCCAGTTGGAGCATAATTACAATACAAATAAACTGTTTGATATTAAAACACAACAGTATAAAGATACACATTCAGTCTGTATTATTCTACACTTGATGCATAGTAAAAATCTTATACTGTAAGGTTTTCTATTGTTGTAAAGATTTGACACGGAAATAATGTATTCCAAATTCAAGTTTTTTAATTCCTTTTAGAACAACACGTGACCATAGACGTAAATACTTGAAAAGGATAAATAATATATCTTCACCGTCTTTGCCAAATTTATTCAGACAGAATACTTCAATTCTAGTCTAATTCTTTCATTATCTGTGTAATTTGTAAAACTGAATCAATACCGTTTTATTTTTTAATATATATTTCTGTGCTTGTAATCTAGGTACATCTATTATGACCTTTACACACCGACTGGTAGCTAAGTTATCGTGAAGTAGGCAACACACACAAGAATAAAAACAAAAAACAGAGACATAATACAATGTCGGCTAATAACACATACGTCTGTTCAGTTCGAAGTCATTTTGATATTTACATTGTGTATATTACAGTGTTAATAAGTTTTATCATAGTTTGTGAATGTTTGGTTGTAATTTTCATAATATGGCGTACGGAAAAGTTGCACACAAACACAAATATCTTTGTTGCATCGCTGGCCGTCAATGGTCTGATATTCGCAGTGGCGTTTTTTTGTAATCAAATATCAGCCGTACCATTAAGTTGGTCTACCCAGTCAAATCTCGTGAACTGCTTTGTTCTTGGTGCTTCTTCTGCCACAACTAATCAGTCGGTGATGATCATGGGTTTGATCGCACTAGATCGTTATATTCTAATAGCTCATCCGTTTTACTACATACAGAAAGTAACAAAGAGGCGTGTGTACACAATTCTTATCTCAGTATGGATTGTTGCACTTATCACTATGATCATTCCTCCACTGGCTTACACGGATGATAAGTATCACGAGAGGTGCATTCTATTACACTTACCTTTCGCCTTCTACTGTGCAGGTATTACAGTGTATCTTGTGAGTCTTATATTAGTGTTTATTTGTTACTTGAGGATTGCTTGCGTGGCTTTAAAACACAACAAAGCAGCCAATGCCCGAAGACTTCATCTTGACGCCTCTTCAGGTAACATTCTACTGCGAAACAATCGTATGGCGGTGATGAGAAGTGTCAAGTTCTTTGCTCTTATGTTTGGTGTGTTCTCAGCTTGTACAGTTCCGCCTTTCCTGATCACAGGACTTGACCTTACGAACAGCCTCCCAATAAACATTTACTTGTTCTTTTTGATTCCAATTAATTCAATCATAGGTTTCCTGATTTATGCATATATGAACAAAGATTTCTCTAGTGCGCTGAAACAGACATTGTCAAATATAAAAGGATATTGTTGTCAAAGAACTAATGAGTCTTAAAAGCAACCCACGTGCTTAAGCACAATAATAAACAAATCTATTTGATACTATTGCTATTTCAGTAATGCTGTTATATTCGACGTACATTTAATGTTTCACATTATAAAAATCTACTTATAAAAACAAACCTTTATTTGATGGCATATTTTGAATGACACATGTATGTTACGAACCCCGACAAAGGAGCAAAACGTTGTAACACTGTAACCTAACTTTCAGTCCGGAGAAACTAAAAGCAAAGCTGAGCAGCCTCAAAAAAGCTAACGAGCAGCTCCATGCTGACCATATGTCCCTCAAAAACAGCTGTGAGAAAAACGAGTCTCAACAACAGAAAGAAAGCACATAGCAGAAAAATAAATACAGAAAGTGTCACACACACAAAAACTCAAATGGAAATTCCAACAGTGGGGAAGTACAACAATCGACACAAGCTGAACTGAGTCATAAAGAGGACAATGACATGTGCACTCTGGAATTCCCTGCAGACGTCTGCAGAATCCCTGTCCAGATTTCTAATCGGCAGCCCCCACTTCGACCGGAAACAGCCAGTTCACATCATAGCAAGAAACCTTCACACAATCCCGGCATATTTCAAACACAAGAAACAGCACACACTGTCACCGGCACACACACACGTCTTTCATAGAAGGAAACACCCCATCTTTGGTGACCAAAATGTGAAGGACCTTAAAAACTCTAAATTAGTAACAGCAGATATGGACACGGTCACTGTTCGCTACAAAAATTGGGCATCTGCGCAGGACCTACTGACCCTCCTTAAAAGATATGAAACTGATCTTAATGTAACCAAGGTCACTGTACATTGGTCTGTCGGACGCGCTAAAACATAACGAAATGGTACAAATAGAGCTAAATCTAATCACATCTAACTTCCATTTCCTGTTCCAAAATGCAAAGATATGTTTTTCAGCTATTATACCTCCTGTTCACTCACATTATCGGAAATCTGCTGAGATTAACAACAAAAAATTGAAAATGCATTGCATCAGACACCACCATACATTTATAGAATACTCCTCGTTCCTTGCCACATCTAGAGCTCCTAAGAAGCATCTTTATAGCGGCGACATTTCCTTATCCGATCAAGGAACCAGTATGTTGGCGACAAACATAAAAAAAACACCCTCAGAGGCACAACCAGCACATCAGCATCCAAGTATCCTTCTAAACGACACACGAGTGCAACCAGCTACTCCTCTAATGCGAATTACGACCTTGAGTTTCCATCAATACCCACAACTTCAAACACCAGCCAGACAACACTGTCACATAATCAGGAGTATCAAGACATACCTCTTGTTAGAACTACAGATGTGCAGGAAACAGCTAATAATATCAGCCTTCAGCAACATTCTACGACTGACGACCCACCTCAACAACAACAACCTGCGGCACTCCATCCCCAAAGGTCTGTAAGTGACTCAATTCAAACAACTCAGGTTCCATCTACTGAAATCTCTCCACGTCCGCTGTCGTACCCAATACCAATGAGAGATCACCCATCATCGCTGTCATCACATGTTTTCCCATTTCAACCTGCACACCCAACCTTTCATAACTTTCTACATCAGCAAAGCCTCTTGAACTACGCACCTTACACTTCGAGGTCCTACTGGCCGGAATATTCCATTCATGTAACAACAGCACCTTAACATCCCGCGAACACCTACTACCAAGTGAATCATCTTTTACGGCCAAATCCATCTCGCTTTTATTTTCAACAACCCTCTCCTCAACATTATCAGTGACTGTTCACTTCACAAGTCGACGTCTCTGTAGGACCAGTAACTGTCGGATAATGCTTATCTATTTGTTCTCAATGTCTGTCTGTCTGTTTGTTTGTCTGCCCTTCTATTCTCTTGGTGCAGCTTAACTTTGTTGTTAACATACACAGTTTGGATGGGTGCGCTTGTTTTGTGACAGTTTTTTACATAGTTCAGTTATCTGAATTGTTTGTAATTAGTTGTATTAAGTTGTGCATTTATTTACTAGTAATATAAATCTCAGATGTAGAATCATACACATATCTTGGCAGTAATATAGACAAAGTTGGAGGGACAGACAGCGATATCAAAATAAGAATACAAAAAGCAAGAGGAGCTTTCATTGCATTGGGAAATATATGGAGATCAAGAGAAATAGGATCCAACACGAAAATAAGAATCTTCAACTCAAATGTGAAGTCAGTCCTATTGTATGGCTCGGAGACATGGAGAACAACAAAGACAACAACCAAAAAGCTACAGACTTTCATAAATGGGTGCTTGCGTAGAATAGAGGGATTAAAATGGTATGACAAGGTTACCAACGTGGAACTGATGACAAGAACTAGACAAGTGCCAGTGGAACAAGAGATGAGAAGAAGACGATGGCGATGGATAGGACACACACTGAGGAAACCTGTTGATAGCATTACAAGGCAGTCCTTGTTCTGGAACCCCCAGGGCAAGAGAGGCAGAGGAAGACCAAGAAGTACATGGAGAAGAGAGTTGGAAACAGAGGTGAAAAAGATGAGGAGAACATGGAAAGAACTTGAGATGATGGCACGTGACAGGAGGACTTGGCATGTGTTTGTTGAAGGCCTATGCTCCTTTGGGAGTGGAGGGTTATGAATGAAATATTAATCTCACTTCTATAGCAACTTCGTGATGTTTAATTAGTTATTTACTTTCTATTTGAGCATAAAACTTCTTGTCACATAAAAATGCCTGATGCTTATGAACAACTATTAATTACAAATGGTTTACGGCTTGGCCACTTGATCGTAAACCATCTTTTAGGTAAACTTCCAGAACTCACACAAATTCTCAATCAAAATGTGCATGTTTTTGGTCTTTCCGAAAGTCGTCTGAATGGGAAAATAACTGACGATGACATTGCGCTCAGAGGTTTTAAAACAATTCGGCGAAATTCTAGTACGTAGTCAATTAGAGACGGTCTAGCAGTTTATATTTCTACTTCTCTCAGTTATCGCCGCAGAAACGATCTAGAGACTACAGATATAGAATGCATATGGTTAGAGGTAAAGCCACAAAAGCAAAGACCTATTGTAATCGGATATCTTTATCGAAATCCCAGCGTAGGAACAACATGGTTTGAAGATTTCACGTACATGATGGATAAAATAATTACTACAGCTAATGAAATTATTCTTCTTGGTGATTTCAATATCGACATGCATAAGCCAAACCAAACATGGACCAACATCATAACATCGTATAACATAAAAGAAATAGTCAACAAACCTACCAGGATAACAAAAACATCATCCACACTGATCGATCACATCTATGTAACCTGTCCAGAAAATAGTATAGAATGCTCCATCCCTACTATTGCTATGAGTGACCATTATCCCATATGTTGCACTTGGGCAAAAAATGGGTAAAATCTCCAAAAAAGAAACACATTAGTATTCAATATGGAAGTCTTAAAAATTTCAACCGTGAATTATTTTTGAATGATTTGCGAACTACACCTCTCGCCAACGGTTTCAACTTCCTGATCCTGACGACGCCATCGCATATTGGACAATGACATTTTATAGTATTTTTAATAAGCAGGCGCCCAGTAAAGAAATTCGCGTGAAAAGGCAAATTAAATCTCCATGGATCACACAAGAAGTTCTTGACGCCATGAGACAGAGAGATTGGGCGCATAAAAATAAGGATATCATTACATATCGGACAGTAAGAAATAACGTACAATACTTCGCAGAGAAAAGAAAAACTACGTTAGAAATTTAGTTCAGAGCAAAACAAACAGTAAAGAGATATGGAAGGCAATGTCACGGGATTGCCTCCCCTTGCTTTGCAGTAATGGTCCACTAATGGTCACAGCGCAAGCGTATCTAAAAGTAGGTCGTCCAAGGTATCTATCTTCTCGCAAGATTACTCTTGGCAAAGATGTAGATAGATGAATGTCGTTTCTACCGTAGGGGAGCCTTCACAAGATATTCCCAGAAGTCAAGAACATACGCTGCTTAAGGGCTGAGCAAATTTGTTTACTTATTATCTGGTCCATGTGGTATTCTATCCTAGTCCTCTAAATGAACCAATGCTAGACTCTTGTCGTTCTTAACATTTATTACACATAGAGATACAAACGTGTCTAACATCTCATAACGGCCATTATTCCAAGTCCCGTAACTCTCACCTCATATCTAAATATAGGACACTACATTCTCTCCCTTTCTTGAATAACAAAAACACACTGAAACTCAAACTATTCTACAAACATCACTAATGACAGACAGAGCCATTTGTCACTACAAAACATAGTCATTGAGACGTCTTGGGACATTTCGGTGTCTTGGCGGTGGTCTGCGTGTTTGCGGTAATTGCCTGTTGTTGTCCATGGTGACGTCAGCTGGTTCTGTGGCAGTTGGTGGCAACTCAGGACTGACAATATCATTTAAGTAATTATCATCTGGCTGTGATTTCTTTTTGGCTGCTCTGGTCAGGTTTTCGTTGACTTTGTTGAAAAACGAGACATTTCTTGTCACAACTCTGCCTTCACCTGAAGCACTTATCATGTTTCCCTTGATTTTAGTAATCTGGTAAGGTTCTAGATTAAACCTCGAAGTTGATTTGCTGTTTTGTTCTCGTCGTACTAAAACAAAATCTCATACTTTCAGATGAGACGGCTGTTATACGTAGTCTACGGTCTGCATGTTGTTTCATTCTGTATTTTGCCTGTGCATCTTTTCTCTGCACATCCGGTGAGGCTGGTTGACTCTCTTTGGTTTCAACTGTTGGAATCTTAATCGAGACCTTTCTTTGAAACACGAGCTCATATCTTGATTTGCGTGTTAACATATGAGGTGTTGCCATATAATTTCTAAAGAAAGCATACAGCTGTTGTCTCCAAAACTTTCCTTCACTTGTGGCTGTTTGAATGACCTTCTTGAGGTTTCTCATCATCCTTTCTATCTCCCCATTTGCCCTTGGCCAGTAAGGTGTGATTCTTCTGTGTCTGCATCCAACATGGTGCATAACATTTTTCATGTCTTGACTGTTAAATGGGGAACGATTATATGTTTTTAAAGTTTCAGGAATTCCAAATGTCGAAAATATCTTGTCAATCACAGGAATGACAGTTCTTGCTGATGTGGAATTAATGATTTCAGCAACTGGAAATCTTGAATATTCATCTACCATGACAAGAATATACTGTCCACATGGCAATGGTCCACAAAAATCTGCAGAGACTTCTGTCCATGGAGTTTGGGAAGCTCAGACATTTTCAAAGGTGTCATATGTGCTCCACTTTCTGTGCAAGCTTGACAAGCTAAACAATTTGCAACAGTCGCTTCAACCATTTTGTCCTCAGACTGCTCTTTTAGTGGGTGTCCTGACATATAATCAAAAGGATTAATTTTCCAGGCTTGTATACAACATTGAAATCATATTGCTGCAGTCTTAAAACCCATCTTTCTATACGAGCAGGAGGCTTGGATGTTCTTTTTCCAAATATCAACTCCAATGCCTTGTGACCTGATATGATGGTGAACTTGCTGCCATAAATGTATAAGTGAAAATACTCACAAGCCCACACTATTGCTAAAGCCTCTTTTTCTGTCTGTGAGTATATAGTTTCTGTATCTGACAGACTTCT
Organism: Oreohelix idahoensis; assembly: GCA_024509875.1. NCBI lineage: Eukaryota > Metazoa > Mollusca > Gastropoda > Stylommatophora > Oreohelicidae > Oreohelix > Oreohelix idahoensis. The sequence continues at coordinate 324,160 of JAMPIV010000604.1, forward strand.
GCTACCAAAAGCTACAACATATTCTTTGTTTCTGTCATCTCTTTGGGTTAGCATTGCCGCTAAACCGACTGGACTTGCATCTACTGAGATGAATGTCTTTCTGTTCCTATCAAAATAGGATGTACCAGCACTTTTTTGTTAGTTCTGATTTCAGCATATCTAATGCTTTTGACTGAGTTGCAGTCCATGTCCATGGTGTGTCTTTTCTTGTAAGCATTCTTAAAGGCTGACTGAGTGTTGCATAGTTTTGAATAAAACGTGAACAGTAACTGAACATTCCCAGAAGACTTCTCAATTCAGACACATTGGTTGGTTAGTGCACTAACTTTTCTGTGGTCTGGAACAATTCCCTTCTCAGAAAAAGTATATCCATAAAAATCCAATGTGTTTTTGCTGAATTCACATTTCTCTTTATTCAATGTGAGGTTATGCTGCCTCAGTCTGATGAATATCTGTTCTAGATTTTCATCATGTTCTTTTGGTTTTTTTTTCCCATAAACCAGAATATCATCAGATACATTCAACTGTCCCTTCAGACCCTGATGCACATTTCCAATTATATTCTGGAATGCTTCTGCCGCTGAGGCTATTCCAAAACTGAGCCTTTTGAATCTTCGTAAATCTAGATGTGTTGAGAAAGTTGTGATGTATCTAGATTCCTGAGCTAATGGAATTTGATGGTAGCCACTTCTCAGATCTAATTTGCTGAAAAACTTTGTTCCATTTAGATATACTATTATGTTGTCTAGTGTAGGAGTGATGTGTCTCTCTCTTTCTATAGCTTCATTAGGCTGTCTCATGTCTACACAAATTCTTACATCACCATTCTTCTTGATGACAGGTACTATAGGACTGACCCACGGAGTTGGCCCTGAAACTTGTTCAATGATGTCTTCTTCTTCTAATCTTTTCATTTCTTCTTCTACTTTTTGTCTGATGTGAAACGGAATTCTTCTGCGCTGTTGTGCTTTAGGTTTCACATTTGCATTTATGTGTAGTTTTAACTCAAAGTTGTTTAATTTACCCACACCTTGGAATAGGTCTGAATACTTTTCAAACAGATTATGTGTTCTCTTGATGCTATTTATTATTTTGACAACCTGCAATTTGGATGCTGTCATTTGGCTTAAAAGAACTTCATGTCCCCCTTCTACTACATTGACAGTAGTACTGGCTTGATGATACTTGGATTCTTCTTCTTCTTCTTCGTTCACCCTCAGACGTCAACTTGAATAAGTTCAAAGAAAGCGGTGGTCAGCCTGAGGCTGTTGATATCTCCGTAGATCTTCTCCAGGAATGGTACTGGTGATGGCCATATGCGTCTTCTCCGCTCCTCATATGTTGGGCACCTTTGAAGCAGGTGTTCGGCAGTCATTTTACCAGTGCCACAGTCACACTCATCCGTAGTTCCTATCTTTAATTTGTTGAACAGATGGTATCTCAATCTGTTATGACCGGTGCGAAGTCTGAAGATTACCACTTGTTCACTTCTGCTGAGCTGGTAATACGGATCATTTTTTGTGTGGCCTGGATGCTCTTCTTCCCACTTGTGCCTGTATCTGCGCGTGATAAAACTCTTGGACTCCTCATAGGTTATATTTGTGATACTTGGATTCAATGGTTGTTCTGAACATTCCAACCACTTTTAAAGGAGTCTTGGATGCATATAACTTTTTATTAGTGGGAAACAACTGTGGTCTTTTCTTCAATGGTTGTACGTGGTTGTGCTTATGACATCCACACTTGAACCTGTGTCTATCATTGCAGACCGATCTGTATCCTGCATTTTAATGATTGTTCTGAGAGCCGCGCTGGTGTAATGGTTACCACTTTGTACTGGCGACCAGGTGTTCAAGGTTCAAGCCCGGGCATGGGCATTTGAAGAAGTCTCATCGACCGGGATTTTGACTGAATAACCTAAACGGCTCCTGAGATAAACCCTTTGTGGATGGGAAGGAATGAAGCTCCTGACCGGGTTGGAAGGCAAATCCACAGGCTCCCCAGCCTCGCAATGACATGTCATTGGGCCGAAGGGCTGAAAGCCCAAGTGCCGCTGGTTAAAAAAAAAAAGTGATTGTTCTGGGGACATCTGGTCTGTTATGCAGTGCATAAACATAAGCCTCTGAGCTGCTGTCAGTGTCTGTGGTGTTTTCCTTTTCTCAGTTACCTGCTGAACGTTATTTTTAAAGGTGAGACAAAACTTGGCAAAATGATTTTGCTTGTGACAAATGTGACACTCTTTCCCAAATGCTGGGCAGTTCTGTCTTCCGCCTTTGTGAGGATATTGCCTTCCACAACATTTGCATTTTGTATATGATTCTTTCTTGGAGTTAGATCTGGAAGTATGAAACTGTGGTTTCTGCTTGTCGTGTTTGTCAGCTTGTGTGACTGAATCTTGGGTTCTAAATCTAAACTCCTGAAATTGCAGTTTGTTGACAGTGTTCTCCTCTTTCTTCTCTATGCGTGTGGCCTGTATTTCTACAAATTCTAATGTTCTGCCAATTTGTAGTACCTCATCCAATGTAAGGGATTTTTCACTTTGAAGAATCCTTCTTCTTAACTTCGATGATGTGCATGTCTGTATTACATGATTTCTAATTTCATCATCTTGATTCTGAAATTGGCAGTGTTTTACAAGTTGGCGTAACCTCGTGACGTACTGGTCTAAATTTTCTTCACCGTTTTAAATGGCCTGTCTGAACTTGAACGGTTCATACATTGTATTCTTCTTTGGGATGAAATACGAGTTCAGCTTCTGCTTTACCTTGTCGTGATCATCACTTGTCTCGGCAAATAGTCTGGTAGATATCATATACATCTTCTCCGGCATAGTGCAACAGTAAACACTGTTTGCGTTTGACATCTTTGACCTCAAATGCCGCCAGACAGTTTTCGAAACGGCTTACCCATTTTTCCCATTTGGTTCCTATGTTTACATCGTGATCATACTGAAAAAGGGTAATGGGTAACATCCTCGTCGCCATTTGTGGTATTCTATCTTAGTCCTCTAAATGAACCAATGCTAGACTCTTGTCGTTCTTAACATTTATTATTCATAGAGATACAAACGTGTCTAACATCTCATAACGGCCATTATTCCAAGTCCCGTAACTCTCTCCTCATATCTAAATATAGGACACTACAGTCCCTTGCCTTTTGTGAAGGGGTTATGCAATTGTTCTTGCCCGTCAAGCCCCCCGTTAGAGTAATCCAACGAATGCCCTCTTATAATTAATCTCTCTCTCTCTCTCTCTCTCTCTCTCTCTCTCTCTCTCTCTCTCTCTATATATATATATATATATATATATATATATATATATATATATATATATATATATATATATAGAAAAACTGGGTCATACGTTTGCTTTCGTACATATAAACTGAATCAACTATTATTTTTTAGTTTAAAATAACATACAACAAATTTAATAGTCAATTAGTCTTTAACATGGGAAAATAAATATGGAAAATTGTGTGAAAATTGAAATTAAGGTTTCCTCACTGAGGTTTAGAATGGGCTTTAGAATGTCTTTGATTTTTGCTGTGGCCTGTTACACACAACTTAGCTCCAAATGAGTCCTGCAGCTGTGGGTTCCGTCACTTCTTTTTGGTGATGAGTACACTTCTCCACATAATTCGTCCACTGTAGGCGGTTGGTGGTGATACTCTTCTCTCACACTAGTGGCGTAGGAACTTCAGTACTTTAGTCTGATGTCTTGTAACCACGAACTGTGACAAATTAGAAAGAAACAAATGCCTCAGTACATTTGTTCTCCGCAAACTAACAGGCCCATTGTCATGCGCTCCCCCCACTAATGTTAACCTCTCAGAAGAATTAAATTCCCGAGTACACAATGTAACTCAGGGAATATGATGAAAATTCACCAATATCCTTCTGGGTGTCAACTAGGAAATTGCTTCTGGAGTGCATGAATAATGATTTGCCTGAATTACAATTAAAAAAGGTATATAAATCTCACAAAATGATTCTATACACTTTAAGCACATGTGATGTATCATCACTCATTACTCGTCGCTACTCCCGTCGGGGTCTTGGGTCGCTCTTCTGTCGGGTTTCCCGCACGACTAGTCAGAAACAATCACCAGCTCTTGCAGTAGTGGTTCATTCATATACTATTTTCATATGTTGATGTTGCCAGCCTTATATAACCACTTAGCAAGAAACCTGTAAAGTTCACATTAGTAAATAAATAGTTTACACTTACCCAACATTTTGGGAATACACACTTCTCCTGGCACAGATTTCGAATGGACCCACAGCCCTTTAGTTAGATGCTGTTCGAATCACTGAGGTCTGGAAATATAAGTTAATTCCTCTGACGGCTGGTGTTCTGTAAATTCCTGGCCTGGGAAAACTGTTTGTATAATTCCTCTTATGACTTGGTCTGGGAAATATGAGTTAATTCCTCTGACGGCTGGTGTTCTTGAATCCTGCCTGGGAAAACTTTTGTTAAAATTCCTCTCTGGCTCCTTGTGATAAAATTTCCAAGTTTCCAGTTGTTGCTGAGTTATTTGCCGGTTGAAGATCATGCACTGAGTATGGTTACTTTAGTGATCTCTTGTTAATCGTGCTTTGTTTAGTATTACGCGAATTAGGGTGAAGGTGTTCATACAACTCAGTAGCATGGTATGAAGAAGTAGTTCATGTAACTTGAACTCAGCAACATTAATGAAGTAATTAATGCCTTCAGATTGAGTCCGTAATATTTAATCACATGTACACACAGGATGATCATTTCAAATAGGAACAGAACATAAGTCCTTATAAGTCATGCATAAATTAATCAATAACGTAGACTGCTGGTTTACGTGTCAATGTCCGTTTAAGGATACAATGCAGTATTGTCGTCAGAACATCACAGCTATATGCACGCGCAGCTAAACATGGCTACCTGCCGACAGTGAGACTGCGAGTCTGAATATTTCATACGAATTTGACGATTATTCTTCTCCTTCTGAGAATTCTAGTTAAATACTAACCTCCATAAATTTTCCTCTCATATAGAGTTCTAGGACTGACCCTGGTCCATCAAAAATGCACATATAAATGGCTATACCATGCCATTGAATTGGAAGGTTAGAAAAACGCAGCTATTCAGCTTGGCGGTCAAGTAACAAAGGGTAGCGTCTCCTAGTTACCGACTGTGTCCTAAACAACGCTAGACACGTCATAATCGATCGTGTATGGAGCGTTCAATAATTGAAACATCTATCGCAATATATTAAATGTCTTAACCTTTACATTTGCACGTCCGCTAACCTTTAGCAGACGGCGTTAATATCATATACCGTAACAATTCCCTGTACACCGGGGAAAAAAAAATCGATAGATTTTTTTTCAAGATCTATCCGACTTAACAATTTTTCAAAAAAAAAAAATTTAACACAATCGTGACATATGGCCGACGATGTTCTGAGTAGAACCGTGTCGCGGTCATGTCAACTAACTATTTGTCATAGTCATCTAACATTAATCACATTATATATCAATACTATACATATTATTATATCAACTAAATAAAATGTCCAATGTTAATAGTGAATGATAGAATTAAATTAAAGTAAGGTCTGTCGTATTAGTATGTCATATAGGAATTAATTTGACTAATTAAAATTAAATTAATTAATTAAACTAAGAGTTAAATTATTAAGATTCTAATGTAACGCGATGTTATGAGAGAAGAAAAGACAAAATAAGTGAGAAGAAATAGAAAGAAATTCGAATATAAGTTTAACTTAATTGTGTGTGTTAAGTGTTAGTGAATAATAACTATCTAATTTAACTAACTAAATAATGTATAGGTACATTTAAAAAAAATATTAATTTAATACTTGTGTGAGATTTATTTTCTCTTTTCATAATTTCTTCTTTTTATATTTCGTTCTCTTTTTTTGTTCTTTCATTTCATTTTTTTCTCACATTTCATTTTATTGATAATAATTCAATTAAGAAGTTAAGTTAACTAATTAATTAGTATAGGATATGATGATCCATCCGTAGTCTTGATCCTGATGAATTCTTTTAGGCAAAAATGTTCAAACGTTTATGTTGGAAAGAAATGTCATTTATCCCAGCATCCAAGAATTAAGTGCACATAAGATAATAAGTTCGACTTGTCGTCAGATATTGTTCCATGATTGTTCAACGAATATTCATATATCGTGTATGGACGTTAGACGAAGTTTCAATGTCAATATGTATACCTTGATTGTCTTTAGTTCAATTCTGTGATGCATATAGTGTTCAATGTAGTGATGATTTTAGGAATGTCAATGTTGATTATTCGTCGTCAATAGGATTACGTGACAACGCATCCGCCACAATGTTTTCAGTGCCAGGAATATGTTCAATGGAGAATTCAAATGGCTGTAGGATGATTGCATATCTGGCGAGTTTTGGGCTCTTGTGGTTAGATCGACGCAAAGATGCTACAGCACGTTGGTCCGTCTGTATGGTGAAGGGAGCACCAAGCAAGAACTTTTCAAGTTTAGTTATTGCCCATATCACTGATAAAAGTTCCTTGTCCACTGTGGAATACTTTGTTTCTGCCGGCTTTAGCTTTCTTGAAATATATAAGGTAGGATGTAGAATGCCATCATGGTTCTGGAGCAGGCATGCACCAATGCCGTAGTTACTAGCATCTGTTCGTAAGAAAAATCTTTTGGAAGCATCGGGAAGTCTTAAAATTGGTTCATGTGAGAACAAATTTATAATTTTGTTGAAAGTTTCATTGCATGTACCAGTCCATGTCACCTTCACCGGCATGTCTTTTTTTAACAATGAAGACAATACAGCCGTGATGGATGACAAGTTTGGTATGAATCTACTGTAATATTGAACAAGTCCTAACAAACTCCTGACCTGTTTCTTCGTCTGAGGAACTGCTATGTTTAGAATTTTGGAGACTGTACTAGGTAACGTTCGGATATATCCCGATCCAATGATATGTCCCAAAAAGGTTATCTCATTACACGCGATTTGCACCTTTGTTTCTGCCATCAATGGTACCTATACCTTGTAGCGGTATGGCAGCTTGTGTACCCTGACAATCCCCAGAGCTATGCCAGTGGGAGTTTTACTCCTGGTAGGTTCAACCATGCTGGACTGGTCTGCGTGGGTAGGGGTCAGACAAAAGCTGGTACCCTGGTCCTCCAGGTTGGGGGTTTTAGCACAGGGCCGACCCCTGTCTGTGTAAAAAATCACACACGTTACGGAAACAGCAATAAATGGAAATACTTTGATGCGGGCAGATGCAAAGAATGAACCACAGTTGGGGCACTGTACGAAGGATGGCCGCCGACCGAGCAAAGTGGAATCAATTTGTTGCTGCCCTACAAGACGCCATCAGGCGTGATGGCCGCTGACTGCTTTGACGGTTGGCGGTTATGGATCAAAGAAGAAGAAGAAGAAGGTTTAGCAGTTAGATGATAATTCCTTAGAGTGTCGAAAACATATCTAAGTCCCGAAACATGTTCCTCAAACGACGAACTAAACAAGCATATGTCGTCAATATATGTAATAACGTCTGGTCTACCTGATAAAATTTGTCGCATCAGGCGAATGAAGGTAGCTGGCGCATTAACAAGCCCAAAAGGCATCACATTCCACTGGTATAGACCTTGTGGAGTGGAAAATGCGGTGTAGTACTTAGCCTTTTCGGTCAGTGGTATCTGCCAATAACCTTTAGTTAAGTCTATCTTACTAAATATAGTTGCGTTGGATAGACGTGGCAGTAAGTCGTCGATAAGTGGATGTGGTTCGCTGTCAACTATAGTCTTAGCATTTAATTTTCTATAATCAACACATAGTCTGATGTTATTGTCCTTCTTCCGGACAATCACTAATGGAGAAGAGAATGGCGAATTACTAGTCTCAATGATTCCCAGAGACAACATCTGTTCAAGTTCCTTAGTAGTTTTAGCAAGGAAATGTAAAGGAACAGAATAGGGATGTACACGAATAGGTGTATCATCATTGAGAGTAATGTCATGACTGATAGCCGATGTGCGACCCGGGACGTCGGTCAACACATCTGGATAAGATTGTAATAGATTAGCAATCTGTAGACGCTGTTGCGGTGTAACCGTTGAAGAGATGGTTACATCCCGCCAAGATTCAGTAGGTTGAACTACTGGTACCGGTAACGGTAACTGTACCTCAGGAAAAGAAGATTCTTCTTCCTGGATGACGGATAAGTTAGAATAATAACAAGTAGATACTGTGTTGTCATCTAGTTCATGAAAAATTGACTGTAAGTGTTCAGGACGTGTATGAAATTGCTTGAGCATGTTAATATGAAATATCTTTTTGTGTCCCTTGATATCTAAGACGTAATCAACGTCGGAAATTTTATCAATGACTTTGTAAGGACCATTCCAAGATATCAATAATTTATTGTTATTGTGAGGAAGTAACACATAAGCCTCGTCGCCTGGGAATAATTGGCGTAATCGTCGAGACCTATTTTGTAGAGATCGAGCCTTAGCTTTTGCAGCCTCAGAAGAAGCTGTTGCCAACTGGCAAGACTCAATAATGTTCTTCCGAAGATTAATCACATACTCGTAAGATGACTGAGTGTCCTGAGTCATCTCCTCGTCAATTAATAAGTCTTTTATTAGTCCCATAGGACCTCTTGGGGGAGCACCAAAAACTAATTCAAAGGGAGAGAAGCCAGTTTGTTCATGCGGTACCTCCCGATAAGCAAATAGAACAGCTGGGAGTGCTCTGTCCCAGTCATGAGGGTGCTTAGCAGTAACCTTATGTAGTAGTTGTTTAAGTGTACGGTTAAGTCTTTCAACCGCACCATTACTCATAGGATGATAAATACTACTTAAATTCCTATCAATGTTCCAAGTTTTCATGACTTCCTTCATGGTGTCAGATATAAACTGTGACCCATGGTCTGATAAAAGTTTTCTAGGAAACCCTATTCTAGAAAAGATGAGATGTAGTGCATCAGCTACATCTGTGGTAGTGGTGGTCTTTAATGGGATAGCTTCTGGCCATCGTGTGCACAAATCAATGCACGTAAGGACGAATCTATGTCCTCTGGCCGATGGTAGCAATGGACCAATAATATCTATTGCCATCTTGTCAAACGGTCTTACTGAGATATCGCAAGCCTGAATAGGCGCCGTGTGAAAAGCTCCACGTGCTTTCACTTCTTGGCATGTAGTACAGGAACGTACATACTGCGAAATATCTCTTGACACTCCTGGCCAAAAGAATGAAGACAGTACTCGAGATCGTGTTCGAGTATATCCCATATGTCCAGCACAATGTGAGTCATGTGCATGTTGAAGAATGTACCGTCTAAAAGTATACGGGACCATAACTTGTTGTTTCATTTGTGATTTGTCATTAAAACATCTAATCAATATGTCATTTTTAATAACAAAACAATGTTTGTTATTATTACCTGAGGATAGATTGTCAACTTTATCAACCAGCTTAAAAATTTTTTTTAAAGATTTATCCTCTTTTTGTTTGGTTGCAAATGTTTCCCTGTCAATAGGTGAATTGACTACAAATTCCTCTTGGTTGTCTGCATCCATTTTATTATCATCAACTTTCTCCATGAGTTGAGTCTGCGCTCTAGTCGTCACGGCGTTTCCAGTGCATAGGTTATGTTTCTCCCATTCTATGATCTCATCTGGAGTACAATCTTTACTGCCGTGTATACGACCAACCATCAGATCAGCTATAGGCTTTTTTAGCATACATACTTTTACGTTCCCTGTGAAAAAGGGTGTTCTAATATGAACAATAGCTGTGGGGTAAAACTCAATAGTTCCACCAAATGTCATGCAGCGTACATATTCTCCTGTCGCACAGCTAGGATGTACCAGCGACTGACGTACACCAATCGTTGTGGATCCTGAATCCCTCAGCACTGAGACGACGGATCCATTAACTAATCCCCTGTTAAAAATTAGTAAGCCTGTTCCATCGTTGACTGCAAGACCTACCTCTGGTGTAATATGTCCGCAGTTAAGCACTGTTTCTTTCGCCTTCTGAAAAATAAGATTGCATTGTTGGCAACTATTTGCCACATTATAATTAATAGCAAAACATGCAGCAGAAGACTGTGTTGTATTATTGTCAAGTGGGACCTGAGCTATAGGGGTAGTATTATTTGTAACTGCCGCCCCTGTATTATGGTTGTAATGAGATGATCCCCGAGAATGAGATCGATTCCGAGTATAATTGTTAGAATTATCTCGTCGTCCTCTATAGTAACTATTATCTCGATGTCTCGAGCCATGATTATTACCATTCCAGTTATTATTATTATTGGGAGTATGTGATCGATTATAATTAGTGTTATGTTGACCATTGTGGTAGTTTGTTTGAGGTGAATAATTTCTATCTCGTGATCTACCTCTGTTGAACTCATTTTTATTGTTGAAATCATTATTATGTCCCTTCTGAAAGTTAACATTGTGATTTCTTTGGAACCTGCTTCTGTCTACACTGTGATGTCTTTGTTTGTTATTATGATTGTAGGCCATATTAGACGCCACAGGTAGAGGTTCTCTTAATGAGGAGTTAGAAATGGTTGCATTCGGATGTGCCGAACAGTAGTTTAAAGAAATTTTTTCTAACTCGTCCATAGTACCTGGTTTACGCTCCTGCAAATATGCAAAAAATGGCTGGCTAACCGAAGATAATACCTTATCCCGTAGTAGTAAATCAACTAATTTGTCGTATGATTTGTTGACTTCTGCCAGTTCAACCCATCTATTAAATGTATTGCGTATGTTCGCAATGAATCCTGCAAAATCTTTTGGAGATTCAGGTAAAATTCCCTTAAATTTCAACCTACAGTGTTCCTCGTCCAGGTGAAACCTTCGTAAAAGCAAGGACTTAATAGCACCGTAGTTATTTGCTATTGATGGGTCAGCATTTTGAGAAGCCGTCAATGGTTCTCCAACCAAGAATTCATTTAACTTGAGTACCCATGACTCTTCAGGCAAATGGTTTGTTTTGCAAGTCTGTTCAAAACGTGACAGGAACGATGAAAGGTCGTCCACGTTTAAGTTGAGAGTGGGTAATTTAAAGTTGTAGAAATGTTTAGTTTGGCTGGATGACGATCCATTTTGTGCGTTATTATTCTGGTTTGCATCAGCACTTTGTGCTTGTAATCTTGCTGTCTCCAATTTAATACGCGCCAATTCCATTTCTTGTTGTAAAATAATTTCCTCTCGTTTCAATTTATTCTCTTCTTCCTGTTGAGCAATTTCTCTTAATCTATTTTCCTTGGCAATTTGCTTCATCTCACGTTCCTCTTCCTCTTTCTTTAATGCAGCCTTTTTCTCTGCTTCTTTTCTTTCACGTTCCTCCATTTCTGCTTTATGTTTTTCCAGTTCTGCCTCAGCAAACTGACGAAGTTCTTGAGATTTATAACCATATTCCTTACCAATTTTAACGAAATGGTCTATAGTAAGCATTTTGACTTTTATCTGTAAGTAATTATTGATAATTACTGATTAAAATAGTCAATAGTAGCTTCAGAGTAATTATTATACTTACTCAACTTAGGAATATTCAATATAAATAATCACAATAGTACTGAACTCTTATGTCTAAGTTCAACTAATAGACAATATTTTGTAACAATATTGTATCTAAGTACTAACTATATCATAACTATTTATGATATCTGTTAACTATAATGTAATTACATCACACAATTAATCTCAATATCCAATAATGTTGGGTATGATTCCTAGTAATTATATTGTTCAATGTACTAAGTCACTCTCTTAGTACCAGAAAAGTATATTAAATAATATACAATGGGTCTATTACCTCAAAGGTAGACTATAAGATTATTTTATTTGGTCAATATATATATTATATTATTATGCCCTAGGCATCTCTTATAAATTGTAGTGCTACTTTCTTGGACTATCACTGCATAATTATGCAATGTCCCATATTAACCTTAAATATCAGAAAAAATTAATTAAATTAAATTACAAGTGTATTATTGCATATAATATCATATTATTAATGTAGTATTTAATATATATCATGAGGACAAACAAAACAATGATGCAACTAAAGGGTACAAACAATGTCAAGACGCAAACAAGACATTTTCACAATTAAAAATGAATTTATGAACTAAATAAAACAAGCGGAAGTGTCACAAGCCAAATGAAGGGTCAAGGTCTGACCCGAGGTCAACTTAATATTCAAAGTACACAAAAAAAATGACTGCAAAAAATGATGACATCACAGGACTCATAACGGACGAACATTTAACAATCATCAAATAAATGATAGTAAGAGGAGACTGGACGAAATAGTTAACGAACATGATACAAAACTGAATAAAATTGTGAACTGAGTACGAATAAAATACACCAGTTATCTACGGAACGGTACAGCTAACACAAATCGTCAAACGACAGCAGATTTGGACAGACAGTCCAATGGCAAACCTCAATGGGGCTTCCAAAAGTGCAATCGTTTAACTGCCCTAAGAAACGACCGAAATCAATTCAGGCATCGTGAGAGCCACAGAATCTAATTTCGGTTCATCCTCCCTACCTCCCACTAATTAACAACACATGAAAACAACCAAAAAAAATACATGAAACACATTCAGAAAAGACATGCCTATGCAGGCAAAAGGCATGGACTCAGTATTACTGTTTGCAATGACGACAGTATTAAAACAACTAGACTTATCTTTTCCGTTGCTTAGATCAGTGCTAGAGGTCGTCAACAGCTAGGCTAATGCCCCTGACTGTCTGCTCCTGTAGTCCATATCGTGTGTTTGCTTCAAATGGCTCATGTTTCCCCTGGTTAGACTTAGAAAACGACTTTGGTTTCTCCGACAGATCACCTACACGACTTTCAGTGACGTCACGTTGTTAGGCATTAGAATGAGTAAGACGTCATCTTCGACTGGATCATGTGATCGAAACTTGATCATAAATATTATGGTTAACATGTGCGTAAGGAACAGAAGTTTGTTTCTTTTTTTCTGTCGTTCCCCGCATTCGGCCGCCACTTTGTTGCTGAGTTATTTGCCGGTTGAAGATCATGCACTGAGTATGGTTACTTTAGTGATCTCTTGTTAATCGTGCTTTGTTTAGTATTACGCGAATTAGGGTGAAGGTGTTCATACAACTCAGTAGCATGGTATGAAGAAGTAGTTCATGTAACTTGAACTCAGCAACATTAATGAAGTAATTAATGCCTTCAGATTGAGTCCGTAATATTTAATCACATGTACACACAGGATGATCATTTCAAATAGGAACAGAACATAAGTCCTTATAAGTCATGCATAAATTAATCAATAACGTAGACTGCTGGTTTACGTGTCAATGTCCGTTTAAGGATACAATGCAGTATTGTCGTCAGAACATCACAGCTATATGCACGCGCAGCTAGACATGGCTACCTGCCGACAGTGAGACTGCGAGTCTGAATATTTCATACGAATTTGACGATTATTCTCCTCCTTCTGAGAATTCTAGTTAAATACTAACCTCCATAAATTTTCCTCTCATATAGAGTTCTAGGACTGACCCTGGTCCATCAAAAATGCACATATAAATGGCTATATCATGCCATTGAATTGGAAGGTTAGAAAAACGCAGCTATTCAGCTTGGCGGTCAAGTAACAAAGGGTAGCGTCTCCTAGTTACCGACTGTGTCCTAAACAACGCTAGACACGTCATAATCGATCGTGTATGGAGCGTTCAATAATTGAAACATCTATCGCAATATATTAAATGTCTTAACCTTTACATTTGCACGTCCGCTAACCTTTAGCAGACGGCGTTAATATCATATACCGTAACACCAGTCTTGTATTAAAATGGAGGGTTTACTTGTGAATTCCAAAGTTGCCCAATACTCGATCTGGTACTTCTAGTTGTGGAATTGTAAGTCCTATCCTCTTTCTTCTGGCTTGTAGGAGGTGTTTAGTTGACGCTGCGATGCAGTCTGTGCTGTTCTGCGTCTGATTTCTACAGTATATCTCTCAATCCTGAGTTTCAAAATCCCAGCGGTGTTTCCTGCTGAATGTTCCAATCAATTCATTGTAGCTTCTGGCGAAACAATCAAATCTATCTAGCACTGTTTGGGTGGGGAAGTTTATTATTACTCATCCCACGCGTATTTGAAAATATTAAATTTAATATACACGCAGTGATGTCAAATCGTTACATAAGACTTCCGGCGCACCTCTGTCTATCACAATATTGTGACCCTGTGTTTCTGTCGTAATGACTTCCGCCCAGATGTCTGCCGCGACAGATTATCTAATTATCCCCTTTATCTGCATGCCTCCGCCAGACAGATGTCTGGTCAGACAGTGTTGTCTCCTTTCATCGTACGTACAATACAAGCCTGTGTCAACATGATCAACAGCTTTCCAATGGGGTCAAATGTTTGACTGACACGTTTCCACAGGTGGTCAGACGGATTATGCGAAAAGCGGGTGACCAGTCTGACGGCTGGGTATTGTTACGATAATACCAAAGTTCAGCTGGCGGAACGTAAACACGTCTGAGGAGTGGCAAACAAGATAAAGACAGCCCTATAGCAAATACTGTCATAGCAAATACTGCCATAGGCGAGTGGCGTGTTAGAAACTTCACCATGCTATGTCCAGCATAGAGCAAAATAGTGAAAATAACGAATGAAAAGGCATGACTTATGCCAAATAAAAGCGATGAGTGAGAAAAAAAAGAAAAGAAAGGATACTGCCGGAGGGCTGAAGGTGTGAGAGATCACACAAAAGAGCATGTTCAGACGTTTTGTCACAAGCAATCAACACCTTAGTGAACAAACGAAATTTTCCAGACCCACATACTCCCAATTCGCCACTTACTTGTACAGACTTCAGCAATCATTTTCAGGCAGACATCAACAATGTAAAATCCGCCATTCCGTCTCCCCCTTGTGACTTAAGCAAATTATCAACGTTCTGCGAGAACAAATGTACTAACGCAATTCCACCCGACATCCCTTTTATAACAGTTAACGAAGTTTATAACTATATTACTGGCCTTAAAGATAATATCTCATCGGTACTTGATGGAATCAGTAATCGAATACTGCGCCATGCTGCACCAGCTATTAGTGATTCTCTGACATACGTATACATGTACAATCAATGTATCGCAAGGAATTACGTTCCATCTGCTTTTAAAATCGCTAAAGTATACCCACTTCTAAAACCAGGTTCAGCTGATAGTAGTAATCTTAGTAACTATAGGCCCATTTCTCTTATATCGTCGCTGTCCAAACCACTGTAAAAACACATCCACAAAACAACAATAGAACACCAAGTCAATAATGACCTCCTGATCGGCAGTCAGTCGGGGTTTAGGCCAAAGCATTCATGACACGCAGCCTTAACAAAGATGATAAACAATTGTCACCTAAACATCAATAACGATAATATATGTGGAGCAATCTTTGTAGATATCAAAAAAGCATTTGATATGATAGATCACTTTATTTTAATCAGAAAATTAGAAACAATGACAGTAAATACTAAGCTGGTAAAGTTAATTAAATCGTTCCTGTCGGATAGACAACAAATAGTCTCTTACAATAATTCCTGGTCAAACCCAACCGTTGTCCATACAGGTGTTCCTCAGGGCTCTATTCTCGGCCCTTTTCTCTTTACCATATACATTAATGACATTCCTCTGCACATCAAGCACTCATCATGTGACCTGTTTGCCGATGACTGTACTATTTATACAGGTGATACACGTTGCACTACTCTAGAACAATCTTTACAAAACGATACACATAATCTTATTAAGTGGAGCAACGAGAATCGCATGCAAATAAATATTAGTAAAACAAAATGTATTTTAATATCAACCAGATAAAAACTACAAAACTCGCAGAAAGCAATACTACAGCTCTGCATTGGAACATCACGAATTGAAAACGTAAATGAACACAAAATTCTAGGTCTCACTGTTGACCAACATCTAAATTGGAACTCACATGTACATGCACTCACAAAGCAAACAGCTCAGAAAGTTTACCAATTAGCCACAATTAAACATTTCCTGGATGAGGAGGCAAGTAAAATGTTCCACATATCTCATATACAAACGCATCTAGACTATTGTTCCACAATCTGGGATGGTTGTTCTGTCTCCAACACAAAAAGGCTCCACTCACTTCAAAAAAGCGCAGTGCGCCTTGTTGCTGATAAACACCAATCTCATTGTATAGATTTATATAATTATCTTCAAATATTACCCCTCAGGAAGCGCTTCAACTTCTTTATTTGTTACGAGTGCCTGAAAACATACCTTTATGTTTGTCTAATATTTATTTACTGTTTACAAGCCTCGGGTTTCCCTTCCTTATGTGTTATAAATGCAACCCAGAAGCTCCGGCAGCTTCATCCTCCACAGTTGCTGGATTTATGTCCAGTAGCTACACGTCTCTCGTGCACACATCTTTAAACCTCAGCTGCAGTCGCCTGGTTATTCGTTTGCCTTCTGCCAGTTGTCCGTAGATATATCTTTAGAAATGCGACCTCTTTACATACGATTTTGACGATGTAAAGTCGATTGACAGTGTAGACTGAGAATCAATTTGGATGTTGGTGAGACATTTTGAAGCCCCTGTGAAGGTTATTACTTAATAAAGTTAAGAATGGGGACATGGAATTTGTCACATATATATGTAAATAGTGCAGGAGTGACCCGTCCACCTTGCTTCCCCATCTAAGGTTTATAATTTTTGCTACGCAAAACCATGCATATCGCTGACGGAATTACTCACTGTTGAAGCCACGCCTATTTCTTCTGGTTAGAGGCGCTGACTAACGTTTACCTACGTTCGTACAGGCTAAGATAACAGTCAGCGAAAGCATAATTCGCTTATCATAAATTATCACACGAGCTGATTTGTCAATTATCATTGTTGACAGACAAGAGCGCGCGGATAGATAATTGGGTTCTTTGAAAAGTTCAGGAGTTTTGCCGCTAACGGTTTGATGTCCAACATTTCAGGGGACTTAAGCAAATGCAAAAGGGGCGATAATAATATTTACCGACCACATTAGTTTGTCCTAGATCCCTGGGACGTAATTATCTAATCGACCACAGAGAGATGGAATCAAAGACGGTCTGTTCGCTTTGCTACCGTCTATGCTGTTGGTCGGCATCAGTGAGCAGAAAATCTTAATCTCGGGAGTAGAAAGCGTTGATTTTTCCCTGATACGACCAAAGGCGCGATTTCCCTCACCAGTTAGTGGAATAACACCATTTCCGTATAAATACTCCGTCCTCCCAAAGTCAGTATCTAGTCGCTTCGGAATTTTTGGAAATATCTAGCTCGCCATTCTAGAGCCATTGTAAAAAGTGGATTATTAGATTTCGTGGAGATTGTTTCATTTTTCTGATTTGCGGTAATATATATTATCATTTAAGTTATTTTAATGTGTTGTTCCTCATTATAATTCACTGGGATTTTCTATGTGTTAATTGACTAGCGTAGTAAATGGCGCACAGCTAAATTGTTCCAGTGTAATGTAAATTTAATCACCCGTTATCACCCAGAAAGAGATGTTTAATTGACTAATAAATACACTAGACGACTAACTATTGACGGAATATAAATTTACTCCTAATCCATTATGTGTAATTGTGTAAGTGACTAGTGTAATATCATGTGGCGACACATATAGCTAGTAATGACCAGCGATATTTGTAAAGTAGTCATAATTAAATTAACACTGATATTGTGCGCTGAGAGTTTTACCGGGCGGGAGGGGAAAAGGCGCATACCTTAAACCAAACACGTAACAGGTGAGCGAAGCGTGATAAGATAGGCTAAGACACGTGTGCTTTTAATTTAATTAAACGACGGAGTGGATAAGAGATCTTACCTTTGCGCGTGATAGGATAGGATATTGATATTGTGATTAAATGTTTTGTTTTCTCATTAATTTAGAACTGATCACAAACCAGCCAGCCAGCGGTCTAAATACTACCAGTAACAATTCTTAGTATTTATCGGGTCTTCGATGTTGACTTGTGCGGTCCTCTTACTTCATCCAGAGAGAGAGTCCAAACTTATAAACATTAAGAATTAATTATAACTGGAGATACAAAATACCCAGATTTTGCATTCAATTTTATCAGCCCGCTGTGGCCAAATTTCTATACATAACATTGTTCCCGACTACTGACCATTGGGTTTTCAAGTGGATTTATCCAGAAAGAATAAGTGGTTTCATAATTGGCACTCAACCCCCCAGAGAGAGAAAACCCGGTATGAGATACCTTCATCATCATTAATTTTCTAACGGTTTACCCACCAGACATTTCTGTTAACTATTGGATGTACTGTCTACTGTCCACTGTGAACACTAGATCGTGGTAAATATTTTGCTACCTGAACTATCTGACGTGACATTATCATATCCAATAATCACCACCAAAGTAGGCGTTCCCCATTAGGAGAATTAATTATTCGTGGGGGAACTGGGGCTCACGTCGGAGAAGCACAACCCTGGATTTTGTTATATGTACACTGATGGTTATGTTCAAGATGTTGTTAAACAACTAGTAGGTAAGAGATTGTAGGTGGCCACAGATTGACAGAGTGCGAGGAAGAGGAGTGAATATTTCTGTTTGTATAATCATTGTACCCACTTCTTTTTTTTGTTCGCTAATATTGTTATTTTACAGGATAGATTAAATAGGAACTCTGTTCTTTACTTTATCGTCTATTTCTATACCCCTAGCGTTAATCTTTGACCTTTTGGGGTTATTAACTTCTTGCGGAATCCTTTCTCAACAGAGGGGATGGCACTTATGGGGTTATTTTCCAAATTCTGTAACCTATGATTTATTGATTTATATATATGTTTGATGTTGTGAGCAGTTTATATGATAATAAACTTAACAAAACTTAATTACTTGTGTTGGTCAGCTCAGCCCATACCCATACTCCATTTACCATAGTTTTCACGGTTGTGTGTCTTGTTGTCACATAACTGTGTGTGTTTGTGTATAGTTAAACATATATGTTACATGTATGGAGAGTAGGATGGTCTGTTAACAAGTTACAGTCGTAAAGATAGGCTGGACTAGAGTATCTTCTCAATCCAGTGACAGATTCTACCCTTAAACTATTCACTCGTGAAATCTTTTTCTCATACCTTAATTCTCACTTATTTACCATTTTGCCGGTTCTATTCAGACGGACCAAATCTATCTCTAATACCTATCTAATTTACGACAGAATTCAGAGTTTTTTTTAATTAAGAGCAACTTACAGAAGCTATTGAGAATGGAAATGGAGTGCAACAGGGATGACTAAATTCATCATTTCTCATTTTACTTGTTAGCGACTTGAAAATGAAAACATCTATTTCAGCCTCAAGGAATGGAATTTGGTGGATCTGATTATAAGGAGTGACCATCGTAATCAGTGTGACGCTACTGTGGTAAGTTTAGGGTTTCGCTCAATATTTGTAGAGATATATATCTGGCAGTCTCCTA
This sequence comes from Oreohelix idahoensis, assembly GCA_024509875.1. Lineage (NCBI taxonomy): Eukaryota > Metazoa > Mollusca > Gastropoda > Stylommatophora > Oreohelicidae > Oreohelix > Oreohelix idahoensis. The sequence goes on from JAMPIV010000604.1 coordinate 343,699, forward strand.
ATAGTAGATAATATAGAAGATAGTCACAAATAACTATAGTTCTAGAGGAAAATTGCTGTAAAAAAGAAATGTAGGCTCATGATGTGGATAAGAAATCTCTGGCAGAAACCATGGAACATCACATAGAGAAAGCAATGGATACAGATATGAAGAACTGACGCCCTGTTCCAAATCAGTATCTCGGCCACGACTGTTCAGAATTATCTGAGACTACTGGATTTCAAAGTAGATTTGATAGCTCAAGAAACTGATTTTATGGCTAATCTGAATTTTGTACTGGTGTACATGGAGTGTCTTTGAAAGCGCTTTGGTGAGAGTGAGGAAATTGTTTTATTAAATTTTCGCTCCTTTTCCTTGTAGCAGGCCTTTTCAGCCATCTACCATTAACAAGGAGCTGTTGGTTATATCAGGACGCGTTTCATTTATAGTGATATTTTTCTTGATTGTATTTATTTTATGCTCTGTGCTGTATTATTTCTCTCCTTTGTATTTTTAAATTTTAGTTATAGTTCAGATTATTGTATTGCTCCGAAGAAGGATGTCTATATTGGTATGCGTTTAATATTGGTTGGAGGTTTATTTATAGTAAATCTATATTTATCTGGGGGAAGTCTACTACAGTAAACTACTGGCTAGGCAGGCGGGCGGGTATGCAACGTTTGGAAAGCATCCACACTTATTTTATGTTAGCTTTTGTTTTTGTAATATAGTGTATTATTAACATTCGTATTTCAGGTGGGGTCTTAATGCCTATAATATTTTCAACACTATTTTCTACCATGTGGTTATTGTGCTATGTCTTAATGTGTTGTCTGTGCTGGTAATATTTCTCGCAGACCCCCAGAAAGTGTCTAAATATATTTGGTTTTTGACACTCTTCAAATATGGTTTCTTCTAGCATGAAATACTCAGTTCCAAGCTTAGGCCGCAGCAATTTTTTTTATTAATTAGTATTTTTAGTTCACCTTGTATTTGACATTTGTTGCTTGTTTTTTTTTTCTTCAAGGCTTTACATGAGAGTTTTCCTTTTGTAGCATTCGTCCTATGCCATTATTTATTCTTTGTTTTTTGCTTGTGCAATTAAAGTCTTAATTGTTCTAAGCCTACTTCAATTTTATTACTAGTTTTTCCCCGTTTAGCCTTCCTGACCGCAAGCTTATTTCCTGCTATACCATCATGCGCTGGTATCCATGTTAGTCTGATACTGCATCCTGCGTTGTGTTAAAATGTATTAACCTGCAGTATTTACTCTATAGTATCTGGCCTGCTGCATTCATTTCTGTTTATGAATGCTAGTGTTGATGAAAGAGAATCTGTGAGAATGGTCAATTTAGTTGGTGGGTTTTCTGTAACTATTTCTCAAGCTTTAAAGATTGCCACTAATTCTGCTGTAAAGATGGATGTATTACCTGTGACTTTATATCTCTTGTAGGTGTTCACTTTTGGTACTGCTATTCCTGCTCCTAATTGTCCATCTTCATCTTTTGACCCATCAGTGTATAAAATTAAGCTGTTTTGTATATACTGTTATGTAATCTAGTGCTTTACTCTTTGTTGAGATTATGTCTTTAGATTTAATTACGGCCTTTATTAAGCGGGAGTCAGTTTCTTTTGCTTTTAGGTCTTATGGTGGGATCTTTGCATTGTACTGTGTAGTATTGTTTATTTTTTGAAATAGGTTTAAGTGATGATTTATTTCTTCCATTCTAATATATCTATTAGTCTAGTGGAATGTGGTCAAGGTATTTGTTATTTTTATAACACGTTTTGTGCGCTGGATGGGTTAGTCTTTTGCCACTTTCGCCCAGTAACTAAATCTCAGCTCATTTCTACGTAGCTCCGTAGGTATAATGCCTAACATTACTTCTAACGTCTCTACTGATGTTCCCTTCTGCTATTATTGAGAGTGTCTGATTTTGGACTGTGTTTATTTTTTGTCTCTTATTGCTAGGAGCAGGGCATACATAGACAATACTGACATAATTAAGTTTGCCCCTAAAAAATGTTTGATAGAAGGTAATCATTGTCTTATTGCAGGCTCCACATCCACTTCTTTTATATTTTTTGTTAGCATGCTAATAAGACCCCTTCTGTTTTCCATTAATAGTTCTATGTATTTACACTGTATTCCAGAATAGTTGTTTGTCAGTATCATACATAGGAACCTAGTTGCTTTGGCTGCGCATATTTTGTGCTAATTTATTTTAATATCAATTATACCTTTTTTGATTACATGCTCTCTACAGAAGATCATTCCATTTGTGTTTTTAACATTTAGGTGTAATCGTGCATCCAGTCTGATACTTTATCTTTTTGTTTTTGTATTTTTTTAAAAATGAAGAAATAGAAGATTTTCTTCCTTTTCTCCATATCGCGTCATCATCTACAAACAGAGATAACTTCATTTAAGGTCTTTCAATTCGTCTCCAAGGTTGTTAATCTTAATAGTGAATATTGATGGTGATATTACTGATCCCTGTGGATTCCATTTTACTGTTCATAAACATCTGATTTATCATTTTTTATTTGTACTGTAAAATATCTATCCTTTTGGAAATTTTCTAAATAATTTTATGTTCTACCTACTACACCTAATTTCTTGATCTTATATAGTGCACCCTCCCTCCAACACGCATCATATACTTTTGCTACATTTAGGAATATTGCTTCATTTTTTTAAAGCCCTTCTTAACATCATGTTCTAGCTTCAGCAGTTGCTCTATTGTACTATGATAGCTTCTAAAGTCCGCCTGAGTTGGGCTGTACAAATTGTATTTTCTAAGTGAAATTGTATTCTGCTGTTAACTTTTGTTTCTAAGATTTTTCCTAGATAGTCAGGTCAAAAGACAGTCTAGATAAGGCAGAGCTAAATAGGCGAAACACTTTACTACAAACATTAAAAAATGAAAATACCGGTACTGACAATTCACATGTGTTTTTACTGTGTTCTGGTGACTTCGTTTCTTGCCTAAGTGTTTGGTCTTTATCATTGTTGTTACTGTGGAAGTGTAGGGGTGCCAGGAAGAACCTGATGTCCCCTGTAGGACAATATAAAGAATCAAAACCCATCTTTGCAATAAAATAAACTCTCTTGAGCTCCAAACAAAAACTACCAAGGAAATAAAATACTTATAAATAAGAGACCGGAGGTAAGAGGAGGTGGTATTGCCTTTTTACTACATGAAGACTTCAAAATATTAAAGTTTGAGCAGTTTCTCATATACAATATAGAAGGAATAAGTATAAATATAGACAGCGAACGAGAAGAGTTAAGGATAATAAATATTTATAGCCGGAGACGAAATATAATAGACTTCGATATAGAAGCTACTAGCACAAAAATATTTCGCAGAACATTATTGATAGGAGATTGTAACGCCCACCACAATGCATGGGTTAACAACACCAAAGATGCAGCTGGAAAAAGGCTGTTGGACTATATTGAAAGAGCAGACCTAATCATACTAAATGATATCTCAATGACAAGGATTAACCCATGAAACAGTGGAGTACATACAGCAGTAGATGTAAGTGTTATTACACCAAACCTAGCCTCGACCAAATGGGAAGTACTGGGTGACTCAGACTCAGACCACCTACACATAGAAATAAACCTACTGATAAATGCAGACCTAGTCTAAGAAACTCCAGATCTACATTCAATTTCAAAAAAGCAAACTTGGGGTCTTTTCACTCAGAGCTAAGTAAACTGACCATAGAACAAACTGACTCAGACAGTGTAGATGTATTTGCAGAAAGATTAACAAATGAAATTTTTAAAAACAGCAATAAGATATTTACCAAATGTGAATATGTCACATCACTTAAAACCAACACAAAAAGGTATAGATAAGGAAAGAAGAAAGATAAAAAGTCCAGTATCTTAATGAACGCTTTCCCTTCCCCGGACTGCGACCTGTTCATCATTGGCACTGTAGTCTATTTATTTATTTTTTCCTTTCCTATCTCTGTTAGTTCGGTGCTCTGTATTTGGCTACTAGTATTTTAATTATGTGTGTGTTCTAATAAGTACTAAATATTTATCACTAATCTAACTGTGGTATTTTTATAAATTATTTATAAATTCTTATTATTTTAAAGCTATTAGATAAGAATAAACCTAATCGACGAAACACAATGACTAGTTAATCTACGATTTTCTTGGTTGGACACTCAACGTTATCATCCTAAATGGGTTTTATAAATTTAAATTATTCGCTTAACTAATTGTAGCAAAGTTGATTTTGCTGGGGAGGTTATGATGGTATCCTAACAAAGAATGAAATCGGTGTCTGCATAAACCGTGTGAGGTCAAGCACATGTAGGCCCCTGACTCTAAAAGATGATGATGATGAATTATGTGCAGGGTACCTAACGCTACCTCCCTAGATCTCACACGGTCACTCTTGTGGCTCTAGTGTATGGTGTATGATGTACCTAGTGTCTAGGGGAGAAATGAGATGATGGTACACACCACAAAAACACTTTAATTTTCTATAAGGAAGTGAATAAAACAGTGGTTAAAGTTTTCTTTTAAATTAATCTTTTCTGTACAATTTATTTTGCCTGTCCAGTCATATCTCTTGGACAGGTCTTTGAAAATGAGGACAAGATAGTTTACATAAAAAGGATCAACTAAAAATATGTGTGGACAATTTGCCCAACACTGTAATGTTAATATATATATATATATTTATCTCTGTCTTGTGGGAAATGTTCACAGCTATTACTCTATTAATCTAGCAGGGAGATTCACTGTGTATGAGGGGCTATAGGTTCATCACGCCCCAAAACTTCCTGAGTATATGTTGAAATATCAGTGTTTCTTAAAGCGAAAGTGTCAGATGTACCCAGATGCCTAACTCATCACGTGGAATTCCATGGTAGAATGAAATACAATATGTAGATGCAGAAAATCTCTTTCAAACGTGCACCAAGCTCCTCCCGTTATCTGTTGACAGCATATGAAGGGTCGGAGACTTGATAGTATGTTTCTGACTCAGCAGGTTTACTGTCACCCGCTGGCACCAGGAAATAGAACCTCTGCAACAAAAGGACACCCTGGCCTTTTACATCTGATCACTCACTATATTTGTTATTCTCCTAAGGAGGTATGGGGTCAGCCTCGCGTGCCTTTCAAGGGCACTCGCCCCTAATTTTACATGACTCCCACCTTGCTGTGACCACACCTCAGGTCCCTATGGCAGATACGCCACTGTACGTTTACATATTTTTCCTCAATACAATAATGTGGAGTAACCACATTTCCTTTGGTATGATTTTCTCTTCTGTTTCTTTTTTTAAAAATATAAATGCTTCAGGCATGCTTAATAGTGTTCATAGAACACAGAGGCTTCTTACTATTCTAATGCAGTAATATTCAAACAAAATCATGACAACATACACCAGTTAGATACATTTCAAAGTGAGGACGCAACAATGTCTGCTCCCGGCATGTCCTTCACTTTCCCCCATAGCAGTATCTAACTTTGGTAGTTGGAATAAACATAGTAATTCATAAAGCATCCTTATCACAATTCAAGAAAACATAAACAATTGACGCTGACTTTACGAAGAAATGGCCTCAGTTTCCCTGTGCTCTGCCCAGACTGTGAATATTTATCTATTATTTAAGTTTAAATTTTTCACAGCTGATCTCAGCGTAACTGAATGAAAATTTTCTCAACTGGCACTGAGCAGCGAAAGCTTTTTGCTAATATTTTGTATCTCTGGCCAATCGAAACCTTCGACTACCAGAATTCAAATGCAGTTTCCTTTAAAAAAAAAATAAATAATTCCCCACTCTGCGTCTGGTAGTCGATTGGCCAGCCTGCCTTAGTTATGCCAATACAAACAGATGTTTCGTTTTGGATTACATTTTCCTACCGCCCCCTTTTCCCCTATACTCTCTGTTTACCCAAGCGAATTTGAATGTACCTCAATGCCGCTATTTCTAAGCCGGCGTCCCTACTAACGTTAAAAAAATAACAAGCAGGAACAACCGTCAGTCTGTTAGTGCGTCCGTAGACATTTAGTATTTCTTCAATAACTGGGCTAATATTGTGACTATCATATTATTTCAAACATATTCTTGCTCATTGAACTTTAAGCTATAATACCATATAATTTTTATGGTCAGTTTGATATTGATTTAGATTTTACAATTTTTTTCCACTGACCATCGTCAAGTAAAATTCTTAACAAGGCGGCCATCTTCCCCTCTCTCTCTCCAGCATGTATTTTTCAAATAACTAACTTGTTTCAGTTACGTCAGAAATGCTACCGCACCAAATGAAAATAAATTTGTCTGCGTGGTTTTGCTTATGCTGGCTTTGCTCGCGCGTGTATATCTGCATGGCAGAATGTGTCAAACGAAACGGGGGGAGTGCATGGCGGGTAAGAATTGGCGTTAATAATTTGTATTGTATCGTGTAACACTACCAAAAAATGTAAGGATTACTACTAAATTTGCGTTAAAGTTGACAGAATACGTTAATTCAGATAGTTATTTTGCGGCACACTTTCGCCAAAGCGTTAATTGTAAGTCTTGCCACAGTCTCTATCAAATCGGGCAAAATGTTAAAAATGTACGTCACAAGGAACGCGAGTAGGTTTAAACGGGGGGAGCGGTTCTAAGCCGTTTCTATGCACTAAATTCAGCGCTATGCTGGCGTGTGAGAGCAACTCCGTCAGACACAATATTGTTGTTGTATTTATTATCATTTTATGACTAAAATCTTACTGAAATGAGCGATTATTCTCGCAGATTTTACTACACACCTCCCATCTTAAAAACATGCATTCATTTGCAGGTTATAATCTGCGAGATAACTTAGCTCAATGAAGTCTTATGCGTTTTTCTGATCTTCATCATAAGGATGTCTGCTCAAAAAGTCTGCACCTATGTTCTTAGGGCCGGGGATGTATTCTATCAGAAATGAGTATGGCTGCAATAATAAAGACCATCTCAATAATTTGGAATTTTCATGCTTGGCCTGTGACATGAATACGAGTGGTGAATGATCCGTTTGGACCACAAATGCGCTTCCATATAAATAAATCTGGAATTTTTTTATTGCCCATATCAAAGATAGACATTCCTTTTCACTTGTTGAATAATTGTTTTCCGCCTTGTTCAACTTGCGGCTTGCATAAGCGACTGGGTTCAATTCTCCATCTTGTGAGGAGGACCTTGCAACAATGTAGCGCCTAGGCCCACATTGCTTGCGTCACTTCTCACGACAAATTCTTTATTCAAGTCAGGCAATTGCAATACTGGCCTGCTTGTGAGTTTTTCTTTTAACTCCTGGTAAGCCAATTCACACTGTGCGGACCAAATTATAGTATCAGGTTGACCTTTGCGAGTTAAATCCGTCAGTGGAGCACATATAGAGTTAAAATGTTTAATGTACTTTTGGTAGAAACCACACAACGACACGAAAGATCGCACATCTTTTTTTGTTTGTGGTCTAGGCGCTTTTTTCAATTTTTCCAGATTCTTGGGATCAGGGGTCATGCTACCCTGATGTACCGTGTGTCCCAAGAATTCCAACTCTTTACAACCAATACAACATTTTGTTGGCCTAGCGGTTAAGTTAGCCTCTCTGAGTCTATCAAACAGCATATTCAAAGAGGTAACGTGTTCCTCAAATGTTTCCGTAGCAATGAGGATATCATCCATAAAATTCGAAATACATGGATTTTTCAGGGGATCCAGCAATTTTCGCATCATCCTAGAAAACACACTCGGGGCATTTTTCAACCAAAATGGTAACATGTTGAACTCATAATGACCTTCCGAGGTGCTGAAGGCTAAATAAGGTCGAACCTCAGGCTTAACTGGAATTTGGTAATAGCCTTTGCTAAGATCCACCTTAGAAAAATATTTTGCCTTGTTCAGCCTGCAAATAGTTGTGTAGTATCAGGTAATGGATCCACCTGACTTTCTGTGACAGCATTCAGTTTCCTGTAATCTATGCACAGTCTATGTTCTCCCGATGGTTTCCGCAACAAAACCACACAGGAACTATAAGGAGACTCACTGTGAGAAATAATCCCTTCTTGTAACAAATATTCAATCTCCTCTTTCAAAACTTTTTCTTTAGCAAACGGAATAGAATAGGGCCTCATACAGATAGGTGCTGGGTCTAGTAGTTTCATATCATATTGCAACAAATTTGTGTGACCCGGTTTATCCGTTAACACATCTGTATGTTTTTCAAGGACCTGTTGAACCTTCTCCCTCTGTCCTTTTGTCAGGTGATTACTGATTTTCACCTGTGCAAACTTTTCACTGGGTTTCAGTGGATATTCGAATGAGGGGAGCGGGTCATTTTTCATTTCGGTTGCGATAGACAAGGCCATTAGATGTGTTCCTTCCTGGATTTGTCTGTCCAGATATTTCTTCAAAAGGTTCACATGATAGACTTTTTCCTTTCCCTATTTGTCTATCTTGTAATTTGTTCTGGATACCTTTTCCAAAACTGTATATGGCCCTTGCCATCCGATCTGAAGTTTATTGTTGCTGCCTGGCAATAGAAGAAGTACCTTCTCTCCTACAACAAGTTCCCTATCCTTAGCTTTTTTATTATAGTAAGCAGCATGCTTTTTCCTTGCTTGTCTTAAATTATCATTGGCCAGTTTCCAACTAGTTTTTAGATGAGTGGTCAGTTCGTTCACATATTGATATGACGAGGTAACAGTCTCCTCTGCCTTCTCATCTGTCCAGGTCCTTAGCAAAGTTACATATGGACTTTTAATTTTTCTGGCATAGTATTCATGGCACCTGTCAGGTCCTTTACATTAGAAGCTTTGTTTTGCGGACGTTTCTTCCTTGTGTCACCACACAAGAATCTACCACTACCAATTTGTTTCCTGGGGTTGTCTCCCCTCAGGTTCAAATTCAAATTGAGAGAACTTCGCTCTCTTTTATCTTCCTCCAGTTTACATAAGTCCGACCGAGGGATTTTCGGCTTATTCTGGGGTATAACAGTTCTTTGTACTCGCTGCATAGTGGCCATTGTAAAACATTCGAGTGAAGACTGTCTGTGAAACTGGGGTTCCCATTCCCCTTGGTCAACCTTATTATAATTATTTTTCTTTCCAGGCCTAAGTTTGCCCCGTGGCGTGTCTAGGTCCTGATTCCTTTTCCCACGGGTGGGTGTTCCCTCTTTATTTTCTGGCCCAGGTTTGCCATAATGCTTCTCTTGCATTTGGTTATTATTTTTCCACCCTGTGGAATTTTTCTTGCTGCACTGTTCGCAGTCCTCGACAAATTTTCTTATGTCTTCAACTTCTCCGGGCCAGAAATATCCAACAGATGTTCTTTTGCATGTGGTACCCATCTTCTGGGGTTCACCATCTAGAACATGTGTTTGTCTCATAACTCGTGCCCTATATTTCGATGGCACTACTACCTGTCCACACCCGGATAATCCTGCTTTATCCGCCCTGCAAAGCAGTCCATCATCCAAATAGAAGTCTCCTTTCCTAGGAGGGGTATGGAGTTTTTGGAGTTTCTCAAAACATGGCTTCAGTGACCTATCTTCAGCCTGTGCCTTTCTCCACTGTTTACGAGACATTGTTTTTGGTGGTTCCTCCTCTTTTTTAGGAGTCGACCTGACCTGAAGCGTGGCCATTACTACAGGTTTCCTTCTACAATTTTCGGTGTTATGGTTGTCCATCCTACACCGGCTACAATATAATCTACTTTGATGAAAAGGTTTTTTTTCATCATTCCTTCTGTCATTGAAATGTGAGGTTCTATTGTTAAAATCATTTCGAGGCCTATCAAAGTTCTGCTTACCTCTGTTATAAAATGTATTATAGTTTTGAGGAGCCTTATGCTGATCTACTGGTTTCTTCTTAGTTCCAGCTACTTCTGCCTGGGCTGCCTGATACCTTTCAGCGACATTAATTATTTCACCCAGCCTCTCCGCGCCCTGTTCCATGACAGACTTTCTCATGTCTGGAGCCATGGACTCTCTCATCTGTTCAATGAGTATCATCTCTTTGAGATCTTGGGTTTTCCCCAAAGTAGCCCATTTCTCCATATACGTTTCTAACCGGGCGGAGAACTGGTGATAGGTCTCACCCGACAGTAGCCTGGCATTCCTAAATTTCTTTCTGTAAAACTCTCCGTTCTTTTCGTATCTTAACAGAAGAGCCTGCTTCAACATGTCATAGTTGTCTTGGTCATCCCTGCTCATTTTGGAAAACACTTCATAAGCTGTTCCACGAAGCCCCTGAGACAACTTTACCCCCCATCTTTCTCTTTCTAACCCATAAGTAGTGGCTAACAGTTCAAATCTACTTAAGTACCCTTCTGTGTCATCGTCTTTCTCAACAAAATGGTCTACATGAAAACCCATAGCTGAGGTTGAGGCTCCCTGACTAGCAATGGCATCTGAGGCAAAAGGGCTGGCACCATTTTCAGGAGCATGGCCTTGAAATTCTAACTCCCTTAGTCGCAACTCATGCTCCCTCTGTAATCTTTTATCTTCTGCTTCCCTCTCTGCAGCCTGTCTTCTTTCTTCTCTTTCTGCAGCCAGTCTCTTTTCTTCTGCTTCTCTTTCTGCAGCCAGTCTCTTTTCTTCTCTTTCTGCAGCCAGTCTCTTTTCTTCTGCTTCGCTTTCTGCAGCCAGTCTCTTTTCTTCTCTTTCTGCAGCCAGTCTCTTTTCTTCTGCTTCCAATGCCCTAGCCTCCTTGTCAGCCTAAATCTGCAACCTCTTAATTTCTTTGTCCGCCTCTAACTTTCTTTCTGCTTCTAACTTCCTATCTTCCCTATCTCGTTCAATAAATTTGTCACATTCTGAGGTTACGTACTGGACCAGTTCTGGTCCATCCATGCCCATCTCCTTAGCAGTCTGCACAGCCGCAAAGCGAAACTTGGCCAGATCTGCCATTCTGATAAATACCAAATGTTCTAACTAAATTTCTAACTAATTACCACTTTATTTAATTAATTCTGGGTTCTGACACTTTCTTCACTTCCCAAATCTTGGGCAATAATATTTATGGGGATTCCCTGGGAAAATAGAATGTTGTTAATACTAAACCCCAGACTCCAATGTATGTAGTACTAGGAGAAATTCAAATGCCCGGACAAGCCTACCAATTTATGTAGCAAAGTTGATTTTGCTGGGGAGGTTATGATGGTATCCTAACAAAGAATGAAATCGGTGTCTGCATAAACCGTGTGAGGTCAAGCACATGTAGGCCCCTGACTCTAAAAGATGATGATGATGAATTATGTGCAGGGTACTGATACAAACTATTATTCACTCTGTTGCATCCTGTTTGTTCATTGCATACGCTATATAGGCTAATTATCCACCTGTGTAACATGCTGTGTTTCGTCTACGTTATCGTGACCGTGTTGTGGTGTAAATAAACTGTTCATTGACTGTCACAAGGCGTTCAACCCTCCATGACTCGTACGTGAGTTATCGTGGTGTGAGTGACTGTTTCTACACACCCTTCACATATCATACACGGTAACAGCACAGCAGTGCACACATGGATAATTAGCCTATATAGCATATGCAATGAACAAACAGTAGGCTACAATCTGAATGAATATCAGCCTTCCTTTATCAATTGGAGTAGATAGAACAACAGGCTTTATCAGTTAGAATAACAGTCTTTATCAGTTGGTGGTTTCCAGTTCAAGTTGGATCGAACTCACGACATTTATAATAAGGAGCCTGTGTGGCGTGATATTTAATATATAACAATCCTGGTATTCGACTACTCTATCGTTGGCTATTGTACACTTCATTTGCAACAGTGGATGCAACATCGTTTTGCAACAAATACTGATTGTTACAGTGGCGGCAATAATAATCCTAGCGGCAACGGGGGTGGCCAAAACTTTCGGACGTGATGCCCACGTCATCTGCGTTATGTGACTTTCTTCTGTGCTGTGTGGCGCATTTAGGAATCCATCATCATTATCAAACTTTACACTGATGACATCACCAACTACGGGTGCAATAGTGGTTGTTTTCAAACGTACATGGTGTGATAACTACTATATAAGACTTACCCAAAAACAGACGTTAACATAACTATGCGGTAACATATCTGATGGAGTGCAGCTTATTAATACCCATCTACATACAGGACTATAACATATCTAACATTTCCATTGCCAAGATATGCTTCATGATTCAGTTCTGCTTTTTTAATTGAAGTTTTCAAGTGAACTGTGCCATTATTTTGGTGGCGCAATTACAGAAGTTACCATCAAAGTATACAAGAGATGTCAAGTACCTCCTTTCATGTGGATTATAAACGAGATTGAGAGACGGTGTACCCCTACAGTTACAGAGGGAATTTAAGTGGATATGCTGTCATTCTACACATGTGCCTCAAGTAGATGATTGGCAGTAATACAGTTCATGTTTACCTGTGCGGTGTACGAGCACACATCGTACCGTGGCAAGGACAAAGGACCTGAAGTGAGAAGTGTCAAGCTGCGGCGACCTTATGCGGTGAACTGTTTTCCTCAGCAGACTTTGTGATGTTCAGCATTTTGGACGGGCGTATTTTCCTTTATTGAAGATAAGTGGTTTATGTTGTGGAAACTGTGCCATTTTATCTTGTGTTAACAAGTCTTCCTATATATATTGTGTACTATTTGTTGTAATGAGTATTTCATGTTAAATATTCTATGTTTCATGTCTACTTATGGAGATTATATCCCAGTTTACCCAGGGCTTCATAAGCATTCTTTAGGATTTAGTTAGTAAGTGTCAATTCTATGACAATTCCGGTTTAAGATTACAAACCTTACAGAAGTTTAGGTTACTAGTTGTCTCTTGGGACAAGTAAGTGTGTAGGTGTGAAGTAACGTTTCATGGTTGTTCTCATATTATTTTTCTTTGTTTTTTAGTTTATTGATTAATTTGTTTGTGAGCGTTATTCTCTATTTCCTATCTCTTAGTTTTTATACACATTTTCGTTTATATACGGTGTTGTTTATTGTCTTGTCATTATTCTCGGTTATCATTACATGCTATGTAACATTTTTTGCTTCAGTTCGGCTTTAATGTTCAGTTGACCTCTGCGAACGTTATCGTTTGTTCTGTAGTACCTTGTCTTTGTAACCGTGATTCCTATTGTCTATATAATATGTTAGTTGTTGGTAACTTATTGTAAGACTTTAGTGCATAAGTGTTTAAGGCTATTTCACATAATATTGACATCACTCAAATTGATAGAAAGGTATCCCTCATATTGGTTATACTTTTACAAAGGTTCTATGCACATGAACTTAATCTACTATGATATACAGTGATTAACTGATATTTGCAATTGCTTGAAAGGATATTTGGCTTTGTCAACAGAAAAAGTAATTGTCCGAATTTCTAGGGACATAAACTTTTAGTAATTATAAGTGGTTGATACATATAGTGAACTGAGTGAATAAGTCACTATGTATTTTGATACGTATTTTGAGTGTGATGTAGATCCTGAGGATATGAGACCTATATTGCAACATATAAGAGAGTTAGGTAGACGTTATGAGAGATTGCAAGGTCCACAACTGGAACATTTTGTGGTGAACAGTTTTTTGTTTGATGTGTCAAAGTCCCTAAAGTATTTTGCAGAAGATAATTTTCATCACGTTCCTCACTTAATGATGGCTAAGAACGTGGCAGATTTGCTGTATTAACTTCGTGGGCTTTTATATAGGTATACTAAGGTTAAAAACGATCATGTGTTGGAGAGTATGCAGAATATATTTCGCAACGTCGTGCCCGATGATAGGAAAAAGGAATTAGAAGAGGAGGAGCAAATGAGAGTTCATAAGCAGATTGCACTACATGAAAGGGAAAAGTTCTTAGAAAGTGTTGCTAAGGAAAGAGAAGTACAAGAGATGGTGTCTAGACTTAAAACTGATTTATATAAATCAAACTTGGATCTTGAAAGAGGGCAAGAAGCATTAAATTCAGCATTGTGCAGGATTAAATACTTGGAAGTTAATTTGGGAGATAAGCAAGGCGAAACTATTAATCTCACGCATAAACTTCAAGAACATAAAGAGATGTATGACAAATTGAAGGTTGAAAGCAATGTTCGTGAGAATACTTATTTAGAAATGCTTGGTGATGTACTGGATGATAATGATATTCTCAGTCGCCAACTAAAAGAAATGAATAGAGTATTTCCTGAGAAGATTAATGAGTCGAAGTCACAAGCTACTCAAATCCAGGGACTTCAGTCTCAGGTGGCCCGACTTCAGCCACAGATAGAAGAGGTTCAAAAGATGAGATTGAGGAAATTGGCGCGACAGAGGAGAGCAAGCAAAGAAAAGGATGAGAAGGTGAAATTGGAAGAGTTAACTATGGAGAAAGAGAAGGTAGCTAAAATTGAGAAATCACTGACGGAGGAGAGATGTAGAGTTATGACATTTGATGACGTATTTCAGAAACAAAGTGAAGAGATTTCACATAAGAATATTGAAGTTACGGAATTAAGGAAAAGACTGGATGGTATGATAGATATTGTTTTGGGAAATAAAATATTGTCTATGGTCATTGATAATGAAAATATTGATAATGTTAAACAGAAGGTTGATTATCAACACGTCATAAAAGCGTCGAGTCAGCAACAGACACTCGATGCCAAAACTAACATCAAACATGGTGAGCGAATATCCTTGCGTGGCAGATATAATTTTCATCGTACTGGTGACTATGCTGGTAATATTAATAATTCCTGGCGACAGGCCAACAGGGTTAATTCACTGTGATACTTGATTCTGTACATCACAGTAAAGACAAGGATAAATTTCATGTCAAAGTTCAAAAAACTAACCTTGTATCTGAAGTGGGAAAGCCTAATAAAAACATAATAAGGGACGAGACTAGTACGACTGGTACCCAAAGTAATACTCAGTATGTTAGTAGCCATAAGGATTTTATTATTCCTATTACTGATTCAGAGGTTAAGCACGCTGCCACAGAAAAGAAAAAAAAACAATCTTGACAGGAGAGATAATACAGATTTTAAACATTACCAAGGGAGTTCAGCAAATTGTAATCTGTCTTCTCCAAGAAACCAGAGACAGTTTAACAGATCTAAATATTTTGGTTCTGAAGATTTTGAAAAGTATGGTAGAAATGAGTACATGAAAGATTATCAATCTTACGATAATAGTTTTTCTAGAAAACAACAAAACCAATCTGGCAGATATTTTTATCGAAAGAGAAATAATAATGGCAACTATGTTAACTTTTCTCAACAAAGGCCTAAAGTTATTGATAAACAAGGTAATAATAATAGAAATAGTGTCTCTAATTCAACTGCTTGTTCTGCTTGTGGTTTTGAGAGAGTATCTCACTGTCGTGAGGGTAGAAAATTTTTTCAGCATCCAATAGCGACGACCTTGAGCGACGATCATTTTCTGCCCCATAAGCCTTCTGTGGTGTTTACACGTGTCAAGGGAAGGCTTGTTGATCGGTGAAAGGGCCACAGGTTTACACAAGCCACAGTTTTACGTAAATATAACGTTAATTTCGTTTTACATCGTTAAATCTTACTGTGAATTAAAATATAATTTTTTCATTTGTATATTTTCACAGCGACAGCTTTGCAATGTAAGTCAATGTTCCGGTGTTACATTAGTAGACAGAGTAAGGTATGCCACCTTGTATCCATGTGGTTAACCAAGTAAGCCGGACAGCAAGTTGACTCTGAATTGTATGCGGTTATCGTACCAAGTTTATGAGACTATTCAACACAGCTGGAATTATTGCCTGTTCAACTTGTTTAGAATATAGATATTATTGTATCGTATAAATATAGGATATTATATACAATTGTATTAAGATACCATATAACTTCTATTAAATAGTGTGTAAGCTCATTTTTTATGCACTATTTTATGCACATATTTATTTTTTGTACGACGATGTTTTGATGATGCAACAATTATTTTCATACTATTCTTACACTATTGTGTGATGACGAATATTGTATGCATTATGATCGCAGTAAGGTGTAGGATATTATTTGCGAGTGACTTGTCTCTGTAACTTTTTGATGAAAGCAGTGGACTATAGTATTTATGAACGCTAGTCAGAAGACTATGCTCATTTAGTCAATTCATGGTTGACCTTTATGCTCCATTATAAGCTTCGAACTACGAGAGCTGATACATCAAACATTGATGTGTTTTAGCAGCGGTGATTATTAGGACTGTTTTATATGCATGATGAGTTTGTCAGCCCTATGCACAACCTCATTAGCTAGGCATGGTGCAGTAGTCATCTTTAGAGAGTCTCTGTACTCACTAAATTTAAAATTCTTTCTTGTGTTTTGATGTCATGTTTATTTATGTATTAGCACATTCTAAGACATTATGTAGTAACTATTATATTGTGAAAAATAATTTTGGAAACATAGTTTGATTATATCAGAGTTAATTTTGTATTGCAAGTTGAGAATATATTCTGAAACATTGGTTTCTGAGTTTTTTTTTCGAGAGAATAATACTTGTGAATTTAAAATAATTTGATTTTTTTTTCTTGCTATTTAGGCATGCATCATTTTCCCAGCAGATTGTTTTGATTGTGTGTCTGCTTAAGTATAAGAATTTTTGTATGTTACACATTTTTGTTAAGCTAATTACATTTTTGATATGTTAATATAGAGTTAAATTTAAAAAAAGTTAAAATATCATTTTTATTTAACTTAGCGTTATGAAATATTTTTGTTTTTACTTTTTGGAAAATGTTTTCTAAGAATGTAAAATTTTTTTCTGTACCCTGCGCTTAACTGTGCGCTAGAGGGAGTAATCATGTGTTTTTTTACTTAACGCTTCATGGTGCGTTAGTTCGAGTTTATTTATAACGGTATTATTTTTTGTGTATATGTCTATGATAGTTCATTGTTATTATGAATAAGTTGTATAACGAGGTTAAGTGTTAGATTATGCTTCGTTTATCTACAGCTTTCTTTTGTGGTTGTTAGATATACACATACATTGTCTTTATATCCTATACTTTATTGTCATTATTATATGTATTTATATAATACGTTTTTGATCAAATGGTTATACGATGTATTAATCCATCGTTCTCTGCAGACATATCTATGTTCTTTCTTCTGTCTTTCCTGATTATTCTTCATTTTATTCTATTTCTTCTACTGACTTTTCGGTAGCGGTTCATATGTTGTTTATACTTTCATGTTGCATTTATATGTCACTTGATACTATTTGTATTCTTATTCATCCTACATTACGGATACTTACATCCTGTATATTGGTAGGTTAATTCTATGCTAAATAGACTTAACTTTGTTGAAATCAGATTATCTTTGTAGACTTAGCTGATTATTTTGTATGCTTTGTTTTCTGCTATACTCATAATGCTCATATTTTTTGGACGATATATAGTATTTGGACTTAACAGGTTGATTAATTTTTCTGATTAGAGCTTCATCACCCACTTATTTTTTGGTTGAGTAATCTTTTCAAAAAAATGATGATATCATTTTTTCCCCGGGGGGTGGTGTTAACTGTTAGGTCCAAATCTAAGCAAGGGCAGTAATCGTTATAAGTCCGGGATGAGTAAGAGATTATAATGGTTATCCCACTTGAACAGCATTTGTCTAGCTGTTAATTTATTTAAAAAATATATGAGCGTATAGCATTCGAATCTTCGAGATTCAGAACGCTTGTCACGGTGGCTGAGTTCCACGTGAGATAAATTTTCTAAGCTATTTTTGAACTATGAGCGAGAGTTCTCGGGAAGTTAGCCCCAGGCATTTGTGATTGGCTGGAGTGTTCGAGGAGAGAATGATTTTTGGGGAGTGTGTGCCGGGCAAGTGCACTGAGGAGATGTGAAGGGTTTTTTCGATGTGTACCAGTGTACAGGCATTTTTGCTGATGAATTAGGTGTGATTATCGGCAGATAAAATGTATTTTCTTTAAGGAGATGTTCCTTAGGCCTTGAAGTGTACAGGCCAGTGTTTAGATGAAATGTACCTTCTTTAAGGAGATGTTCCTTAGGCCTTGGAGTATACAGGCCAGTGCTGAGACGTCATATATTTGAGGCCTATAACCATTAGTACTGTGAGTGTCAGCAGTCTTATGGATGAATTAAATAGTGTTGAGACGTCATATATTGGAGGCCTATAACTATTAGCACTGCGAGTGTCAGCAGTCTTATGGATGAATTATATAGCGCTGAGACCTCATATATTTGAGGCCTATAACTAGTAGTACTGCGATGGTCAGCAGTCTTCTGGATGGATTATATAGCGCTGAGGCATAATGTTATTTGAGGCCTATAACTATTGGTACTGCGTTTGCCAGTAGTCATTCTTGATGGATTATTATGATTATATGATGTGGATCCTTGTTTTGGTATGCTATTATAACCTGTGTAACATGCTGTGTTTCGTCTACGTTATCGTGACCGTGTTGTGGTGTAAATAAACTGTTCATTGACTGTCACAAGGCGTTCAACCCTCCATGACTCGTACGTGAATTATTGTGGTGTGAGTGACTATTTCTACACACCCTTCACATATCATACACGGTAACAGCACAGCAGTACACACATGGATAATTAGCCTATATAGCGTATGCAATGAACAAACAGTAGGCTACAGTCTGAATAAATATCAGCCTTCCTTTATCAATTGGAGTTGATAGAACAACAGGCTTTATCAGTTAGAATAACAGCCTTTATCAGGTACCTAATGCTACCTCCCTAGATCTCACACGGTCACTCTTGTGGCTCTAGTGTATGGTGTATGATGTACCTAGTGTCTAGGGGAGAAATGAGATGATGGTACACACCACAAAAACACTTTAATTTTCTATGAGGAAGTGAATAAAACAGTGGTTAAAGTTTTCTTTTTAAATTAATCTTTTCTGTACAATTTATTTTGCCTGTCCAGTCATATCTCTTGGACAGGTCTTTGAAAATGAGGACAAGATAGTTTACATAAAAAGGATCAACTAAAAATATGTGTGGACAATTTGCCCAACACTTTAATGTTAATATATATATATATATATATATATATATATATATATATATATATATATATATATATATATATATATATATATTTATCTCTGTCCTGTGGGAAATGTTCACAGCTATTACTCTATTAATCTAGCAGGGAGAGTCACTGTGTATGAGATGCTATAGGTTCATCACGCCCCAAAACTTCCTGAGTATATGTTGAAATATCAGTGTTTCTTAAAGCGAAAGTGTCAGATGTACCCAGATGCCTAACTCATCACCTGGGATTCCTTGGTAGAATGAAATACAATATGTAGATGCAGAAAATCTCTTTCAAACGTGCACCAAGCTCCTCCCGTTATCTGTTGACAGCATATGAAGGGTCGGAGACTTGATAGTATGTTTCTGACTCAGCAGGTTTACTGTCACCCGCTGGCACCAGGAAATAGAACCTCTGCAACAAAAGGACACCCTGGCCTTTTACATCTGATCACTCACTATATCTGTTATTCTCCTAAGGAGGTATGGGGTCAGCCTCGCGTGCCTTACAGGGGCACTCGCCCCTAATTTTACTCCCACCTTGCTGTGACCACACCTCAGGTCCCTATGGCAGATACGCCACTGTACGTTTACATATTTTTCCTCAATACAATAATGTGGAGTAACCACATTTCCTTTGGTATGATTTTCTCTTCTGTTTCTTTTTTTTAAAATATAAATGCTTCAGGCATGCTTAATAGTGTTCATAGAACACAGAGAATTCTTACTATTCTAATGCAATAATATTCAAACAAAATCATGACAACATACACCAGTTAGATACATTTCAAAGTGAGGACGCAACAATGTCTGCTCCCGGCATGTCCTTCACTTTCCCCCATAGCAGTATCTAACTTTGGTAGTTGGAATAAACATAGTAATTCATAAAGCATCCTTACCACAATTCAAGAAAATATAAACAATTGACGCTGACTTTACGAAGAAATGGCCTCAGTTTCCCTGTGCTCTGCCCAGACTGTGAATATTTATCTATTATTTAAGTTTAAATTTTTCACAGCTGATCTCAGCGTAACTGAATGAAAATTTTCTCAACTGGCACTGAGCAGAGAAAGCTTTTTGCTAATATTTTTTATCTCTGGCCAATCGAAACCTTCGACTACCAGAATTCAAATGCAGTTTCCTTTTTAAAAAAAAAAAATTCCCAACTCTGCGTCTGGTAGTCGATTGGCCAGCCTGCCTTAGTTATGCCAATACAAACAGATGTTTCGTTTTGGATTACATTTTCCTACTGCCCCCCTTTTCCCCTATACTCTCTGTTTACCCAAGCGAATTTGAATGTACCTCAATGCCGCTATTTCTAAGCCGGCGTCCCTACTAACGTTAAAAAATAACAAGCAGGAACAACCGTCAGTCTGTTAGTGCGTCCGTAGACATTTAGTATTTCTTCAATAACTGGGCTAATATTGTGACTATCATATTATTTCAAACATATTCTTGCTCATTGAACTTTAAGCTATATTACCATATAATTTTTATTGTCAGTTTGATATTGATTTAGATTTTACAATTTTTTTCCACTGACCATCGTCAAGTAAAATTCTTAACAAGGCGGCCATCTTCCCCTCTCTCTCTCCAGCATGTATTTTTCAAATAACTAACTTGTTTCAGTTACGTCAGAAATGCTACCGCACCAAATGAAAATAAATTTGTCTGCGTGGTTTTGCTTATGCTGGCTTTGCTCGCGCGTGTATATCTGCATGGCAGAATGTGTCAAACGAAACGGGGGGAGTGCATGGCGGGTAAGAATTGGCGTTAATAATTTGTATTGTATCGTGTAACACTACCAAAAAATGTAAGGATTACTACTAAATTTGCGTTAAAGTTGACATAATACGTTAATTCAGATAGTTATTTTGCGGCACACTTTCGCCAAAGCGTTAATTGTAAGTCTTGCCACAATTTCTATCAAATCGGCCAAAATGTTAAAAATATACTGCCATCAATGGTACCTATACCTTGTAGCGGTATGGCAGCTTGCGTACCCTGACAATCCCCAGAGCTATGCCAGTGGGAGTTTTACTCCTGGTAGGTTCAACCAAGCTGGACTGGTCTGTGTGGGTAGGGGTCAGACAAAAGCTGGTACCCTGGTCCTCCAGGTTGGGGGTTTTAGCATAGGGCTGACACCCCTGTCTATGTAAAAAAAACAATGAAGTTACGGAAACAACATCAAATGAACAAACTTTGCTGCGGGATGGACATTCGGAGTCTGTGGCTCGTATGACTGTCAGTGGTGAAAGCCGAAAGGAAGCCACTGACATGAAAACGGATGTCCTGACCGCAAAACAGGATACAAGAATAGGATTTTGGAATGTCAGGACAATGTACGAGACAGGTAAACTAAGACAGGTCACGGCAGAAATGAGAAACTATAGGTTACACATCCTGGGGATAAGCGAGAGCAGATGGACAGGGGCAGGAAAAGTTAAAACAGCAACAGGAGAAACAGTACTTTACTCTGGAAGAGAGGATGGACAGCACAGTGAATGCGTAGCCATTATTCTACAGAAAGGGATAGAAAGGACATTACTGGAATGGAAACCCATCAACAACAGACTGATACGATTGAGATTGAGAGGGAGATTCACCAACACTACAATAATACAATGCTACGCACCAACGAATGATAGCGATGAGGAGGTCAAGGATGAATTCTATCAACAACTGCAGAAAGAAATGGAGGACACACCTAGATATGATCTTGTTATAGTAATGGGAGACCTCAATGCGAAAGTTGGTACACACAATACATATAATGAAAGAACAATGGGGAAATGCGGCAGCGGAATAGCAAACGAAAATGGGGATAAGCTAATAAGTTTCTGTAGCATTAACAACCTGGTCATTGGAGGAACACTTTTCCCACAAAAGGAAATTCACAAGTTAACATGGGAATCACCAAATGGTCGGGACAGAAACCAGATAGACCACATCATGGTTAACGGTAGATGGAGACATGCATTACAAGATGTGAAGGTAAGAAGAGGTGCAGATGTGGGAAGCGATCACCATTTAGTAGTAGCAAAACTGAAAGTGAAACTAAGAAGGGCTGGACCAACTGTAACTACACAGAAAAGGTTTGACATCAGCAAATTGAAGGACCCCCTTACCAGAAAAGCTTTTGCGGCCGACATTAAGAAACGATATCAATTTGCCAAAAGCCAGGAAAAGACATTGACTGATGATATAGACCAGAATTTTAACACCATTTCAACAATATATAAGGAAAGTAGCAAATCATGCTTAGGATTCCAGGAAAGGAAGAAGCAAGACTGGATAACACCAGAAACACTAAACACCATAAAGATGAGAAAGGAAATGAAAAGAAAGAAAACAGAAGCGAAGTCCCCCAGGTTAAAGCAACTATATAGCGAACAGTACAGTCAACTGGACAGGGAAGTTAAACGCCAAACCCGAGCCAACAAAAGGAATTTCCTAGACGATCTTGCAAAACAGGCAGAAGAGGCAGCACTGAGAAATGAACAAAGCACAGTATACAAAATAACTAAATTCATCAGCGGAAAACAAGGTGCAAACAATATTACATTAGTAAGAGATAAGCAAGGAAATCTCATCAAGACAGCAGAGGGACAGGAAACAAGATGGGCAGAGCACTTCAGAGAAACTCTGAACAAGGAAATACCAGAGACACAATTGAATGTTCCTGAGGCTGAAAACGATCTAGATGTAAATACAGACATTCCACGAAAAGAAGAAATCATCACAGCAATCAAAGGGTTAAAGAACGGTAAAGCTCCGGGCCATGATAACTTAAATGCAGAGCTATTTAAGACAGACCCTGAGCTAGCAGCAGAACTATTAGAACCACTATTTGCACAAGTGTGGAAAACGGGGACAACACCATCAGAGTGGAACAAAGGAATAATTGTCAAATTGCCCAAGAAGGGAGATCTTTCAGACTGCAATAATTGGAGAGGAATCACTCTTCTCTCAGTTCCCAGCAAAATACTAGGCAGGATAATTATACAGAGAATTTCAAAGGCAGTAGACTACAAACTGAGGAAAGAACAAGCAGGATTTAGAAAGAACAGAAGATGTGTAGACCATATATTCACTCTCAGGAACATTATAGAGCAGTGCTCAGAATGGCAAAGACAGCTTTACATAAATTTTGTTGATTTTGAAAAGGCTTTTGACAGCATACATAGGGACAGTTTATGGAAAATACTGAGGGCTTATGGAATTCCAAGCTGCATAGTGTCAATCATAAAAAGCCTCTATGCCAACTTTACGTGTAGTGTTGGGCAGAGCAACCTAACCTTCGAGGTGAAGACAGGAGTACGACAGGGATGCCCCTTATCAACCACTCTATTTTTAACAGTCATAGACTGGGTGATGCGCCAGACAACAGAGGGCAGTCCAAGAGGAATAAGATGGACTACATTTTCAACATTGGAAGATCTGGAATATGCAGATGACATTGCACTGCTGGCACATTCACATCAACACATCCAGGAAAAAACGGATAGACTTAATAAATTTAGCCAGCAGGTGGGCTTGAACATCAATTTAAAGAAGTCTGAGGTCATGACGCTCAATGTGAGCAACCCTGAGCCCATATCAGTAAGGAATCAGCAACTGGTACAGACAGATACCTTCACATACCTAGGAAGCATAGTAACACCAGACGGTGGGGCAGGCAAAGACATCAACATCAGAATGAATAAGGCAAGAACAGCCTTCTTTAGCCTAAATAACATCTGGAAGTCCTCCCAATACAGCACAAGCACAAAATTAAGATTATACCAGAGTTGCGTGCTTTCTGTGCTTCTCTATGGTGCGGAATGCTGGAGAGTCACAGAGAAGGAAATGTCAAAATTGTCCTCTTTTCACACAACATGCCTAAGAAAAATTCACCGAATCTTTTGGCCGAATACCATCACCAACCAAGATCTGCTTACTCGTAGCAAGCAAGAGGACATGCATACCATCATAGCTGGCAGACGCTGGAGCTGGGTTGGTCATGTCCTCAGAAGAGACCCCGATGCCATCACAAGAACAGCTATGCTTTGGACCCCTGAAGTAAAGCGAAAGAGAGGCCGACCAAAAACAACTTGGCGGAGGACTGTGGAGGCTGAGATGCAAAGAATGAACCAGAGTTGGGGCACTGTACGAAGGATGGCCACCAACCGTGCAAAGTGGAATCAATTTGTTGTTGCCCTACAAAACGCCACTAGGCGTGATGGCCACTGACTGCTTTGACGGTCGGTGGTTAAGGATCGAAGAAGAAGAAGAAGTTAAAAATATACGTCACAAGGAACGCGAGTAGGTTTAAACGGGGGGAGCGGTTCTAAGCCGTTCCTATGCACTAAATTCAGCGCTATGCTGGCGTGTGAGAGCAACTGCGTCAGACACAATAGGGCTGTTGTATTTATTATCATTTTATGACTAAAATCTTACTGAAATGAGCGATTATTCTCGCAGATTTTACTACACTAATAACATCAATAATTAATAGTTAACTAATAATACTATTAATCAACAATTAGGATACGACATAAACTGAACTGATCCATATTCATAAAGGGATAAAGGGAAAAAGGATGGCGGTTGTACCTCACAAATGAAAACGTCACGTGGTACCTGAATCTATGTAATCTATTTCACTCCTATTCCTAAGTAATAGTAATTCTCTTAGGTATATATTAACTAATCGTAAAAGTAATTGAATAATACTAGAATAAGCTAAATATATGACAAAACAAACTTGTCTGAAATATCGTGTGAAAACTCGTCAACGATTAAATGGTAGCTTGCTGACTATCTTCACTCGGGACAGAAAAAAAAGCTATTGTCTCGTCGATTGCATGATGTGAAGTCCTGTGAGGAATTATTGTACGTCCTGTAATTATATGTCCAAGTTTAACTCCGCCCTGTTGTCTCTCAGTTACACCAAGAGACATTATTTGGTTCATGTAGACTGAGGGGTTGGTTGGGCTACGTTGAGAAGGTACTAAAATCCCTTGACCAATAGTGCTCTTTGCTGGCATCATAATGTCTGCTGGTATTCAATACGTCTACGTTACCAGAGCACGAAGCTTTTGACACGTAATAACGCATGAAAATTCGTCTTGGTCAGCCTGGCAACGTGTGATATTAGCAAAATAAGTGGCGCTGGACCGCTGAAGTCCGGAATGACACCCGTAACGCTGGCAAGCCAACCTCTACTACGAGTTTTTTTTACACCTGTCAGTTCTATCAACTGCTGTCATTGCTCTATCAGCTGGCTTTCATCTACCCCTGCCCGCGAAGAAAGAAAAGCCCGTCCAAGTAATCGAAGTTAGGCCACATGCTTAAACTTGCGTGAGAGAGAACAAAACAATTTGAGGAAATGGTTGTAGAAAGAACAACGAAAACATTAAGCGAAGGAAAAACAAACAATTAGTGAATCCGCTTCGTGACAATCAGGGTTTTAAAATATATTTTTTTTTACGGACCTTTTTTTTTTTTAATGAAGGCTATGGGGCCCCTTTGATTGCGTAAATGTCACGGGATTTACTCTGCTTGCTCTGCAGTGATGGTCAAACAGTGGCCAAAATTCAGAGTATCTACTGAGCGTCTTCAAATGTGTCTACTTTTTTCTCAAGATTACTCTTGGCAGAGGTGTGAAGTGAAGAATGGTGCTTCAATTCTAGGGAGCCTCATAGAAATTTAAAGAAATCAAGTACTAACGGCTGATAGGATCCAGGCCGTGTAAACTTTTTATCTTTCCTGACCTTCTATGACTTAGGATTTTGCTCGTTCTGATGAGCCCCCAACTGATCTAACTCAGTAAAATATTACTTAAATAGCTCTGTTATAAGTATTTAAAATGACTGAGACATACGGGTGCAGTTTACTCAAAATCACTAAATCAACTTTATATTTGAATATTTACAGATATCAAATTAAATAATCAATTATCGTTAACAAATGTAAAATTAATAAGGGTGGGGTGAATTAGATAGAGTCTTTAAAATTTCATCACGGGTGATGGTCTGGATAGTATAAGGAGTTTTGTAAATTAGAGTTCACTTGGTGTCGTCACTTTAGATAGGTTTGAAAGTTATTTATGGTCCCGCCTGAGTAGAGTGGATGGTGATGGTACGAGAGAAGTAAAGGTGTGAGAATAGATTTCACGAGTGGATAGTTTAAGGAGAAGATCTGTCTCTGGAATGAGTAGTTTCTCTAGTCCAGCCTATCTATACGACTATCTTTTAAGACAATCTTGCACCTCCCTATATATGTAAATATAAGTTTAACTCCACACACACAATTATGTGACAACAAGACACACAAAACGTGAAAAACTGTGGTTAATTGGGTATGGGTCTGACCAACACACAAAGTTAAGTTCTTTTGTTGTTTATTATCATTAAACTTTACAACATCGAATATCTAAAGAAAGATCAAATAAAATCAGAATGTCATACATAGAAAAATAAAAGAATCCATGTGCCCTCCCTCCATTGAGAAGAAAAGAGCCCAACAAGTTAATAAACCCAAAGGTTAAAGGTTAGCACTATGTTGCAGCATAAACAGTAAAGAAAAGAACAAAGTTCCTACTAAATGCAACCCAGTAAAGTAAACAATATTTAAACAGAATACAGATGATACAATTTTTCTGTAACAAAGAAAATATATATCTCTCTCTCTGACATACGTGGCCACTCACTCGCTTCTTACCCACTCTTGGTGAAACAATCTCTTGGACATATAATCCCTGAATATGTATATAATTTCCAGTGTTTTTATCTTCCGAATTGGCCCCAGTCCCTCCACTAATATTTACATTTTATAAGGGGAACGCTAAATTTGGTGGTTGATTCCTGGATATACAAATGTCACCTTGAATAGTTAATGTAGAAAAACTTTGAGATCTTGTGTTCACAGTAAACAGTAGGGAAACATCTGGTTGCAAAAACGGTAAATTATGATAATGATGGTAAATCCTATCGGCTGGCTCTGTGTGAGTGTCGAATTTGAAACAGCGTAACTCGTCTGGATAAAATCCACTTATACGACTGTCAAAAGTCGGGAGAACTGTTATTGGTATTACGCCACAGTGGGCTGATAAAATTGAACAGATATCTGGGTATTTATGAATGCAGTTAAATTTACTATTTAAAATGTTAATTTGTCTTTTAGGCCAGACCTGTTCACAACTGAACTTGGAGACGTGTAAGCCAAGAAGAAGACAACCTTAATCAATCAGTAAATTAGGAAAAAGGACCAAAATAGACCCCAATAGACCGCTGGTCACCATTGTGATCAGGTCTGCTAGAATATAGAAACATTATGAAAAAATGCTACTATTATATCTCTACATATACTGTATGTACACGGAAGGGGACGAGACGATCTCTTTTC
This sequence comes from Oreohelix idahoensis, assembly GCA_024509875.1. NCBI lineage: Eukaryota > Metazoa > Mollusca > Gastropoda > Stylommatophora > Oreohelicidae > Oreohelix > Oreohelix idahoensis. The sequence continues at coordinate 371,115 of JAMPIV010000604.1, forward strand.
CTCTCCGTCAGTCCTGATTAAAGTTAAAAGGCACACGGTGTCTCTAGTCTGTTCTATCGCGTGTCGCTTAGCGGGTACAGGTTTGGTTGAGGCATGCAGCCTTTCCCCCTCCTGCTCCGATCAACGATCAGCGCACAATGTCAATTGTTATTTAATTATCCCTACGCGCACTTAACAAATATCGTCTGTCATTAATAGCTATTAGATTGTCGGCGTCTGTTTGTTTGGTCGTATGATATTTAACACTAGTCACTTATATAATTACACAGAATGAAATATAACGTAAATTCTATGGTCCACTATCAGTCGCGCCTATCATATTAATTAAGTCAGCTAAACTGTATCTTCTTGTGTAAGAACTCGTGTGATGAAATTTACATAATACTGAGCAACTGGAAAGAAATATCTATGCGTTATTTTTTTTCACTAGTTTTAACGCTAGGAAATCACAGTGAATTATAATGGTAAAACTTAACACATTTTAACACTTAAGCACACATTTCTATTACCAGAAAATCCGAATGAAATCCCCACGAAGGCTATTAACACACCTTTCACAATGGTTCTATACTACGTGTTTAGACTTTCCGAAAAATTCTGAGCGTTACTGATAACTGATTTGAGAAGCCATAGTTTATATACATTATTGGGACCCAAAGATGCAGCAATAGTGAATGCAGTCAGCGACCCATAGCTTGACTGCTTGCATCAGGACCAGCGAACCAGAGCTGGTCAAGACCGTACTCCACCTCCAAGTGGTGGTCCTGGAAACAGTCTGCAGCAGTGCAGTCTGGCTGAGCGAGTACGGATCGAAATGTGAAGGCAAACCCGGTCCCTAAAAAATGCCGTGCTGAAGTCGGATGTGTCGACCGAAAGGTGCAGATATCAAAGCTACGGCGTAAATAGACACAACGCAACTACCGTCCTTTTCAGGGCGAACGAGGAAGAAGAAGAGGAAGAAGAATATACATTATTGTCTCTCTGATCTATAGATGATGCTAATTTTCACACTATAGTGCACAGTAGAGAAAATCAGAACAGAGTTCCCAAGATAAAAGGTTTCGACGGTCGCTCTGTCGGCAGTTGCTAATCGACAACAGAGGCGTACCGTGTGACGCGTTTCCTTCCGAGATTTTCCCCCGTTTCTGGAGATCAAATATTTGTCTCCCCCTGTATGTACGAACATCAAAGGATCCCTCGGGAAAGTATTTCTGCCCGGGCGTCTACTTCAAAGAGGTTCGGTGTTTTTCCACGTGCATCTGTCTGATATCTGATGATTGACAGATCAGCTCGCGTGAGAAACTCAGGTAAACGACCAGGTTCGCTCCCAGTTATGACTGGCAGGTCGCGGAAGTTGGTAAATACTCCGTTTGTTTACGTCTCAGGGAAAAGAGGCGTGGATTAAAATTGAGTAAACGCAGGCTGTAAGTTGCATGGCTTTGCTAGTGAATCATAGACCGTTTCGGGATTTCCGGGCTGTCAGATACTGTAGGCTATACTTCCATTATACGTCACACTTGGCAGCTTTGAATGGGTACTTAGCTGCCAGTAAGATGTTGGTTGGTTTCTGCTCCAGCCGATGCTTGTTCGTTGCTGGTTCACTCTCGTCAGTGGTCAAGTCTGGTGGCCGCAACACGTCTCTCGTAGTATCGTTGGGTATGTGCAAATATGGTCCAGCGTCTGTTAAGACCCGTCTGATGTTGGTGTCTGGCTTTGACTGCAGGCCACTTATACCACTCACTTGATCCACAGAAAACACCACCAATTAGTACCATCGACTAGTATAATGAAATACAATATAAACAAATACCCTTCTGCATATTGGGTTTCCTGACACAAAATCAGATGTCCCCCCTTTTCATTCCACCATCCCATCTGCCCCAGAACTTTACTTTTTATGAGCATTAATACTAATCCCAGTGGGCGGAAAACATCAACTGCATTTGTATTGAAAATGTTTACGTTTACATATGTACTGGATGAAATATAATAATTATATATATCAGTTCTTTCACCATTCACTCCCTGCTCCATATGGAACTTGGGACTACCTCTGCTTTTTGCTCTCTATGAGAAACCCACATAAAGCAGTCACCAGCTATTGCAGTGGTAGTTTATAAAAGCATCATTCTATATGCAGAGGTTGCCAGCCTTGCATGACTTAGACAGCAACTAGCAATTTCCACATGTATATAAATGCAAAAAAACATTATAGAATGTACAACTTACCCCAAAATCTCTTTTGGGAATACCGACTTCTGGCTCAGAGAAATATTTAAAGCAACTTGATTAAGATGCCTCTTACACGTGCTCTTGGGTATTATTTTGTAAATAGAATCCCACTATGATTTAGTGTTCAGGTTCCTAGGATTCCGGGCTTTCTGTATTAATGAAGGTAGAGATTTCCTGGGAAATAAGTCCACAAGATGCTCAAACACAATATCCGGTCCTTCAAAATGGAATCATGATCCTGTTCCTTACTCTGGCTTGTCTGACTGTCTTCTTGATGGGTGGATTTCCCAGTGCCGTAAACTCAACAGGCGCTAGTTTTTAAGGCAACATTCGGCACACATCCAGATTGCTACCATATGACAATGCTCCAATCAGAAATGTTGTATTTTTACATTTCAAATACCACGCCAATAGCATCCAAGATTCGTATATTTCCCCTTCTCTCACGAAACATTCCTTCGTAACAAATAGCAAAAGTAAATGTTTTGTTTACAGTCACAATATATGGTATGCAAGCTTCCGTCTATTATTGATCTTGTTTAAACTCACGACTTCTTAATTTATCACAGGTAATCTTTTTCACGATGAATAATTATTCTTCCGACACGTCTGGTCTGGAAACGACTACGACATTTACCAGGCCCAGCAAACATTGATAATAACTTTGTCCGACAGAGACATTCCCAGCGATAAGATAATCGATAGTGGTCATCCCAAAGTTGTTTACTTATTAATCGGCCGCACTAATGCACGGTTTGGCAGGAAAATGTGTTACACATTAGTAAACCACACTTCCCTCTACCGATCCAAAGTGTCATTATTGGTTCACACGAACGGGATTTTATTTTATTTTATTTTTTTAATTTATTTTTTTATTTTTAACGTACTCCCGCTATTACTCGAGGCGAGAATCTCCGGTTAGTATATCTAACCTGAGACTGATTTTTACGTGAGTATCCCCTTTTTCCATGTACACTGACAGGTGTCCACTCGCCATTCAGGCAGATACTCGCCGTCTTCCCATTAGATTAATATGAGACAAACATAAAGGTATGTTATCAGGCACTCGTAGGAAATAAAGAAGTAGAACACTAGACAACAGAAAAACGACGGACATGAGTGGTTCTTACCCAGGATCCGAAACCTGGACCTTCCGTGCGACAACCCCGCCTAGCTATGCAAACGAATCACACTATTCTCCTTGCCATTTACGCATCACCAAAAAATGATGCTTCGATGACAGGTCATTAGTGCGAACCGCAAGACATAACACCGGAAGTTTACCATGGGCAGTTCAGCCTATTAATGACGCAATCACTTCTGTTGTTCCCCTATTATACAGTATAGGCCAGTCCAACAAGACAAAGACCTTAATACTGTGTCCAGTAAATGATAGTAGACTTAGAACAGTAAGAACAGGACAGAATTTGGTATTGTATAAACATTTATAACACATAAGGTACCCATTAGAGCTGGGTCGGATCAGGAGCCGCCAGTCCTAGTCGTCGACACTGATTCAAATGTCTTCGCCAGGGCTCGAATTAATCCAGTCCAAGTCCCGGTCGACGGTACTCGTTCACATGTCCTCGCCCGGGCTTGAACCTGGATCACCCGATCGCCAGCGCAGTGTGGTAACCATTACACTAGCGCGGCCTCCTAAACAAAAGGGATTGATTACCCTAATCAACAAAAGATGGTCGCTGAAGCCCTGACATTACAAGTACTGAGGGAAGGGAGCGCAAACAATGAATCTAAAATACCAAATACCGTCAGAGGTGGGAAAACTAAAATGAAAAGCATAGAATGAATTATAGAATGGCAGAAGAAAATGTGACGTTCGAGGTTATTCTGTCATACTGAGAAAGGCTATGGGCCCCCTTGATTGCCCGAGAAACGGTATGGACGTGTGTTGGAAAACACATGTACATAAAAGAGTAATAAAACATGTACATTATGTTTCTGGACTAACAAAAGTGTTCACAATATGGACCACACTTTAAGAAACCCGGATCTAGAATGTCCTTTTGGTCTGGCTCTTCTGTTAGATAACTGTACTCAGATGCAAGACAACATGAAAACATTTGGTGAGAGGTCAGGGCAGGTGGGACTGTCAAAGATAAAGAGAAGAAAGGCAGGAAACGATTACAAAATTGCACTTAAAGAAATACCAATGCAAGATGCAGAAGCATTAGCTTATCTTGGCAGGAATATAAACAAAGTTAGACAGGCAGAGAGTGATATCAAAGTAAGAATACAAATAGATCTTTTATTGCATTAGGCAACAGATCAAGAAAAAGTGAAGTCCATCACAATAACACAGCCCTACCCAAAAAAAAAAATTTTTTGGTGCCAAACATTTTACTCTTGATTGTACATAAATGAGGCCTGCTCAATCCAAATATCACATTTACTTGTCTGTAGCAGCTCTAGTTTTTGAGATACAGACATTTTTGTATTTCATTAATACAGGGTGACCCCCCCCCCCACAAAAAAAAAAAAAACGGGCCCGGCGCACGCACATAAAGTGCGTGCGCGGGCCCGTTTTTTTTTGGGTCACCCTGTATTATTACAATATTTTCTATATAAGGCTATGTAAAAAAAACTATTGCTGTCTAGTCCTTTACAAAAGAAAACTGCTTGTTTACTCTCAGTTTCAGTTTTCCAAGAATCTTCCCAGAATTGCCTTTTTTAGATTTTAAGCCACTGCATGCATGTTAGTATGCTACTTATTTTATTACACTTCTAACAGAGAATGGCATCATCTTCAAGAAGAGCATGTTTTCTTTCACCGCATTTATTTTGTTATATTTGTGGAGAGTACACTTTCAAAGAAGAACATAGGAAGCATATTACTGTTTTTGTGAAAAAGGCATACTTTGCTTACTTTAAAGTAAAACTAGGTGACCAGGACAAGTCTTGGGCTCCTCATATTGTTTGCAAAACATGTGTTGAACACCTGCGACAGTGGACTTGTGGGAAAAGAAAATGTTTAAAATTTGGAATTCCAATGGTTTGGAGAGAGCCCAAGAACCACTATGATGACTGTTATTTCTGTGTTGTGAATATTAAGGGAATTAATGGAAAAAATCACAAAAAGTGGAAATATCCAGATTTAGATTCTGCTAGGCGGCCTGTTCCACACAGAGATGACATACCACTTCCAACTTTCAGTCAGATTTCGGATTCCCTGCTAGAAGATGAGACAGCAGTGGCATGGGAAACGACAAGTGACAGTGATAGTGATTTCGAAGATGATCTTTCAGATGCTTAACGCTTCGACCAGCTTGAACTAAATGATCTAATCCGATATCTATATCTCTCCAAGGAATCTTCAGAACTTTTGGCTTCAAGATTGAAAGAAAAAAAAATTACTGACTGCTGAAACAAAGGTTACATTTTATCGCAGCAGAGAGCAAGGTTTTATTCCATTCTTTTGTAAAGAAAACAACCTTGTGTTTTGTACTAATGTAGGAGGTCTTGTTAACAAAATGGGTGTACGTTATACACCAGATGAGTGGCGACTTTTCATTGACAGCTCTAAAAGAAGTTTGAAGGGTGTTCTCTTACACAATGGTAACAAATATGGCTCAATTCCAATTGCTCATTCTACTACAATGAAGGAGGAGTATGCTACAATAAGCACAGTTCTGGAAAAATTGAAGTATTTAGAACATAACTGGATGGTTTGTGTCGATCTTAAAATGATGAACGTCTTGCTTGGCCAGCAAATGGGATTTACCAAATGTCCATGCTTTATATGTTTGTGGGATAGCAGGGCAAAAGATATGCACTGGACAAAGAAACAGTGGCCGTTGAGGGATGAATTTAAAGTTGGAGAAAAAAATATTGTCAATAAGCCTCTCATTGATCGAAAAAGAGTTCTACTGCCACCATTACATATAAAGCTTGGCTTGATGAAGCAATTTATTAAGGCACTGAACAAAGATGGTACCTGTTTTAATTACTTATGCTGAAAGTTTCCAGAATTGAGCACAGACAAACTTAAAGCTGGAATTTTTGATGGACCTCAAATTAGAAAGTTAATAAACGATCCAAATTTTTTTGATTCCATGAACAAAACAGAGTCCACAGCCTGGTCATCATTTGTTTTATTTGTGCAAACTTTTCTGGGTAACTTTAAAGCAGACAATTATTCTGAATTAGTTGGAAACATGCTGTCGAGTTTTTGTGAACTTGGTTGCAACATGAGCATAAAATTGCACTACCTCCATAACCATTTACATTTATTTCCGGAGAATCTTGGCGACTTTAGTGAGGAGCAAGGTGAAAGATTTCACCAAGATATAAAAACAATGGAAGAGAGATACCAGGGACTTTGGGATGCCCACATGATGGCAGATTACTGTTGGAGCCTTAAGCGTGACTGTCCGGGCATATCACATTCCAGGAAGTCCTCGAAAAGATCCTTTTTGCGTGTTGACTAAACAAGTGCTAGTGATAAAGTTTTATTACATTTTTGGTAATATATGCACAGTAATTACATATAATATGAATGCAGACTAAAGTCAAAATGCACTGATAGCACCTAACTCTAGGTTTGTACATAACAATTGCCCTACTAATATGGTCATTCTTAGTTATCTCAAAAACTAGAGCTGATAGAAAAAATCTGATTACATTTTTGGAATCAGCAATCCAAAATTACCCAAGAACAGCTATAAAATTTAAGGCACCAAAATGTGTGTATACCAGTGTAATCAAAGCCTTCAGCTCAAATATTTAGTCAGTCATTGTTATGAGTTTGAAAGATGAATAACAACAGATACAATAACCAAGATGCCATAGTCTGTCAAATAAATACATACTATTTTTGAGCTGCTTAGTTAGCGGGGAGGATTGTGTTTTTCGCTTCCGTAGCTAGGATGTGTTGCCGTTTGGATGGTCCTGGGTTCGATTCTCCGGAGAGCCTATCACCTCTATTGTTTTACTGTTGTCTAGCTTTCTACTTTTCTATTTCTATTTGTTTGTTTCTCATGAGGGCCTGTAACATAACTTTATGTGTGTAATATTTATTTACAGACTGTCATAAATGAGTGCTTGCGTAGAAGTAGAAGGATTCAAATAGGGTGCCATTTTAACTAATATGGAAGTGATTATACCAACGAGGCAATTGCCAGTGGAATAAGTGATGAGGAAGTGGAGGGGAACTGCGGTAAGACGTGGAATACGATGGATGGGTTTGAAAAAAAATCGAAAAAAGGTGATTCGTCTTACGAGGACAAAAGACAAAGAAAATAGTCTACGTTACGGCCACAAGGCCTTCGTCAGGAAAGGAAAGAAAGTGAAGGCTAGATAGGACACATAAAAACTAAATAAAATAAAAACTGGGTACTTCCCTGAAGGCAAGAACCGAAATTCTATCAACCCCATCTCTCGTCTGGAGGCCCTCAAACCTCACCATAAATCCACTTCGAATTAATCTTGACCCATCACCCTCACAGTACTACTGTCAAACAGATCCTTTTCCGCCACCTCCCTATCCTCCAAGCTGAGCCTCTGACCCAAAAAGTATTCAGTGAAGCACCTTTGGTGGCATATAGACGTGACAAGAACTTGAAGGATCTTCTTGTTCACAGCCGTCTCCCAAAGGAGAATGCCACTCACTTTGGCACACTACCCTGTGGTCGGACACGATGCAACACGTGCAAGTATGTCATATCAACCCAGAAGGTGTCCTTTCCTAAGGCTACGTACACCATCACTAGTAGCTTCACGTGTGAATCGCGCAATGTCATTTATACGATCATATGTAAACGTTGCTGCAAAACTTATATTGGCCAAACAGGCAAACGACTTGGGGACAGATTCAGCCAGCACTTAAATGACATCGCTCAGCAAAAGTCCACACCAGTTGCTATACACTTCAATGGTCCTGACCACCATGGTCCCATCGACATCCAGGTCACAGCGATCCGATCCTGCTCCTCTGACACTGCCAGCCGAGAACAGCTTGAGAACCGTCTTATCCACCGCATGGGGTGTCTAAAACCAGCCGGTCTCAACACTTTTCACACCTTTGTCTGAGGTCACCCTCTCCTCTCTTGCTCTATTTTACTCTTTCCACTCTTATCCTATTCTTCTATTTGTATGCTATATACATTTTTTTATTTCATATTTATTTATCTCCCACTCATTCTGTCCCCTTCTATTTCCAGTCCCCACTTTTATCACGTTGGGTAGTTTATTTTCCGGTTTCGTTTTTTAGTTTCTTAGTATGCATTGTGTACATCCGGCGGCGGAAGTCATTTTTCTGTTCAGCCACGCGCTTACAAACAGACAGCGATTTTGATAGAATTTCGGTTCTTGCCTTCAGGGAAGTACCCAGTTTTTATTTTATTTAGTTTTTATGTGTCCTATCTAGCCTTCACTTTCTTTCCTTTCCTGACGAAGGCCTTGTGGCCGTAACGTAGACTATTTTCTTTGTCTTTTGTCCTCGTAAGACGAATCACCTTTTTTCGATTTTTTTTCAAACCCATCCATCGAATAAGTGATGAGAAGAAGACGATAGGTATGGATGGCTCACACACTAAGAAAATCTGTTGAAGGTTAGTATAAGCAGTGCTGATTCTGGAATGCCCTGGATACGAGAGGTAGGGGAAAATAGAACAGCATTTGGAGAAGAGAATTATAGACATAATGAAAGGAACTTTTTTTGTGGTGACTCTGAGTTGTTGTTTAACTAAGGCTGTTTAGCTTTTCGTCCTTTTGCAGCGAATACCAAGTTGAAGAGTCCTTGGTATTATCTACACTGTAGATCTAAGACTGTCCTGTGACTTTACTGCTATTCCGAAACGTGCTGGTTGAAGTTATGAGCTCTAGTTTCTCCAGCCTGGCTTGCATTTAAACGACCATCACATCTGGTCCCAAGCTAGGAGGAAGAAGCGCAGTAAAACTGATTTAAATATTTTTTTAGTGCTTACTTTTAGAGTTTAGTTGTTAACCGTCAACAAGCTGTATTAGAGCTGAACTGTGGTATTATTAAAACGAACAGCTGAATAATACAAGATCCGTGTTAAACATATACAATTAATATGGATTAATTTAATGAACTGGTCATTTTAAGAGAAACATTAAACACTGTGACAGAGGGAATCGCTGCTACTTCTGCCGCTAGAGGCTACATATGTACTCGGAGCAATCTTCATCAACAGACGACTGATTAGCAGAAGTTTTGTAGGCACTGATAACATTTTTCTGGCTCCAGGTGTAGAAGGCAAGGCTACTTGGTGAATGGGGACAAAAGATATTCCAGGAGACTTAGAAAAAAAATTAGCTGGCTTTGCCACCTTCTTTTTCTCTGGAGCACCTTATAGAAATAATGATCTTGTTACGTTACGGATTACCAAAGAACTTCATTCCATTTGTGGTCACGCTTCATTTTGCTAACAATAAAATTGCTTTTTTGCTATCCAACCACCCTAACTGAGCTTTATCAGCATGTAGAAATTAAATTCCTCCTTCCATGGAATTTTAGCATATAACAGGCGTATAGCATATATAGAAATAGAGTTACATTTAAGAAAAAAGCGTTAATTGAACAGCGTTTTACCTGGGAGGGGGGATTTTTAAATATATGTCTTAAAATAAATCAGGCATCGGCATTACAATAATCACATCTACGTCGTACAATAAATCATGTATTGGTCTAACGATAATCATTCCTGGGCCTTACAACAAATCAGGTATCGCTCTTACAATAGCCACCTCTCAGCCTTACAATAAATCATTTATCGGTCTTACGATAATCACAGCTCTGCCATGCAATAAATCAGGTATCGGCCTTACAGCAGTCACATCTCGGCCTTGCAACAAATCATGTTGTAGCATTGTTATTTTTATATATGTATGTTCTTGTTGTGTGAGGTACTGTTAAAGTTCATGTATCATGCTGACAACACGAATGGATACGGGTATGGTCATCACAGGACATAACTGGCCGAATAACATAAGACGTCTGGTAGTGGGTACACGATACGATTCGTATAGCATTTATTTAGTTCAGGTAATGGCAAAAGTTGGAGAATCTTGAAAACATCAGTCTCCTCAAAATACAAGTGCATGGTCAGTCCATAAGTACATAAGCATTCATAGTGGTATAACATCAATGTATCGTCTCAACTATTCAGTTCTGGCCGCAGTACTAATAGGTGCGTGTCAGACATCGACACCCAAGTAATGTGGACCGAAAACGTGAATGTAAAATTCTTGGATAAATACTTCTCTACAAGGTGCGGAACTTCTTCACACGTTCGGGACCATCTTTGAAACAAGTGGCGGCCTTCGAAGTTAATTTAATGCCACATAAAATACAATATTCCTCCACGATTCTGAGAGCTTGAAAACACACGTCTTGCTTTGACGACTTGAAGTATACGAAAGGCCTCGAATATTAGCCGTTTGAATAAATTAGTGCAAACGCGTTACGTCATAGACACCCGGTGACGTATAAATAAGCAGCGTTCAATACAAGTTAAAAAGCGTGCAAAAACATGAGTTACCACAAATAGACATATTACCTCAATAACAACGGCTATATGCTTGTGTGTGGCAATATACCATGACATATTAACTTTTGTTCTTTAACACAGGTTTCAACCTTATGATAGTCACACCTCGGCCATATAACAAATCAGGTATCGGTATTACAATAGCCACATCTCTGCCATGCAATAAATCAGGTATTGACCTTACTATAGGCACCTCTCAACCTTATAATAAATCAGGTATCGGTCTTGAAATAGTCCTCTCTCGGCTTTATAATAAACTAGCTGTATGTACCCGGCGTTGCCCGGCTCCATGTCAGAATGGAAACAAGTTGGGTTTGGTGCGCATCGTTTCAGGAAGGTTTAACTTTTTGTTTGGTTGTGATTGGCTAGTACATTTTTTAATTGTACTATTGCATTTAGGTGTGATTCTATCGCAAAAACATCGCCTTAAGAATGTTAGTGCCAGAACATTTGTGTAGGTTCTAGAAGATTCCTCAACTCCATTCATTCTTAATGCGATGTCTTATTAGGAAGTTTTTCTCCAGTCTGTGAATTAACGAGGTATATAAATGTAATACCCATCTTCACCACGGCACAGCATTAATGGGTATTGTACAGCGTCATAAGCTCTATGGGTTTCAGATACTCTGTGCATAGAGTTATCACGTCCGTGCAAAACTATGTCCCTTCGTTCAAAGTGTTGGCCTTTAATTAAAAAAGCTACCTCATTAGTGGTTGGGGCATTATACCTGCCCCGATGTTCACCATCGGGTCGCCTGTCTGCATGGATAATTAGACGGAAGTCCTCGACATTTGATGGAACATTCTCTAAAGCTGTTTTAAATGATAAAATATAATTATTGGTGCGTTGTAACATGTCTTGCAAAACAGAAATCACTTTCAATTTCAGATTTTGAAAGTTGTTACAACGTGAAGAAGCCTGAGACACATGATCAACGATAAAATATATTTGAATAAATTTAGGGTCACATCTTTCGTTGGGAAGTAAGTTACCAAGCAAATGATACACCTGCCCTTGAACTTTGAACTTCGACATATAACCTATTTAAGACACTACCTTGGCTCCATAGGACGTCATTTGGAACGCATTATTGTAGCTGCGGATGTTTCTGTGGACAGATAATGTTGGCCAGTCAAGAACGACAACAGCGGCTCCGGCGGTATTTGAAGTTCTTCCAATTTAACTTTACCGTGTTAGCAACAAATGCCTTTTGGCTCGTTTTTTCCATTTAAGTGCTGAGCACATGTTGCACATTTTGTGGAAAAGACCTAGAATTACAGACTGCTCATTGCAGTAATTATATGAGGGTCATAACGTAGAGCAGAACGTTCTTTCTTTAACCAGAGAGTTTGAGCTGGCTGGACAACCTGAACTACATTAGGGTTTGGAGGGAGCACTGTTTCAATCGTCAAGTCTATGTGACTTAAGCGATCGCGCTGCAGGCGGGCCGATCTCCAAGGCAAAAATTGAGCATCTCTTTGGATAATATGGCGCGTTGTATCTTGAGATAGACGATCCTGCCTTTCTGCACGGGTCTCAGACGCCCTCTTTGTAGCATGACGCTGACAGTTTCTTAAGTGACGGTCATCCCTGTCTGTGCTCGTTTCGGCTTCCCTTCTGATTCTCATTCTTTTTGCTCTGTTGCTAAGTCTCGCAAGTGATGAAGTTCTGTTGGATGATGTAAAGCAAAATTGAAATTAAATTAAAGTACCGAACTAAGAATAAATACACCTATATGTTAAAACAAAAACTAAGAAAAGGAACCTATTACTTTCGAGAAGTGGAATTATTGTGGTGAACTTCTAAATACAATATCTAAATTAGAATATAACAGTATAGGCATAAAGTCAAGATAAGATAGTACTAAAAATTTTCGGCGAGAATCGTAGGTTGTCGCCTACGCCTTCAGCTTATTATTTGCTAACGCATAAGCCGAACAAAACGGTACCCTATTTTTCAAATTCGTCCTTGACATAAACGCCCCACTTTTCCTAGTTCTAAGAAATATTTGCCTAACTGCATTTGGGGAAAGGAGAGGCAAGGCTAGATAAAACACGCAAATCACGTCTCAAATTGGTTCTAACACTACAACCGACTTGCACGCTTTGCTATAGGCGGGTTTCCCCAATACGATGAAAAAGTTAGAAATGTAGACACTACGGTCATGGAAACACGTTTAGCTCTTATTGCGAATGACATAAGCTCTCGTATTTAACTTGAAACCAACATAGAAAAAAAATAGAATTTTGAACTAAGCCACATAGCCCAATAAAAATCGTATATTCGTGTACCTGAAGACTTGCTGACCAAGAATATGTGTTTAGTTATCTAAATAGTCCATTAAATAATCAAATATTGATAAAACAATACATAGAGATCAGAGATACTGTCAGGTCAAGTCATATCTGCTTAGATTGGATCGCATATTTTTTCGGGAAAACAAATAGGTGAAAGCTAGGCTAAGATGGTACGAGGAAGGGGATTGGGTGGAATTTGAAGTGAGACGAAATATTATTGGCCGACCTCGTACTAAACATATATCACCCGAGTAACGTAGTAGAAAATTGAATTGTATTTTTGAATGACTTTGTTTACAAGTGAAATAAGGGTAATCATTGGCCAGAGTAGTTGATATTGGGGAAAAAGCATTAGTTGGGGACGCCATTTCTAACAAAATTTTGACACTGTTGCGTGATAAATTCTCGCAACATCGTTTTATTTCAATATCTGTTTTATAACGCAAGGGCAACAACTGCTTGTAATTTATAGTCACTTTTCTCGGTAAGCATTTGTCTTCTCGCGTTGGTATCGAATGCAGTTAAGTTTGAGCTGTGGTCATTTTGCGCTGGACTGCGCATGACTTGTCTTGCTTGTTGGTCGATCGGTTTCCGCCCACGACTAGTGGAGTGAGCGATTTGGAATGGCGAAAGAGATGCCTCGTTGAAGAGGGGATCTCCGCTATTTTTTGTTCTGTCAGGGATGTGTAGTCCTCTTATGGATATTTCGTTTATTCGGGATAATACCTCTAGTGTATTTGCACATGCCGGGAGGCGTGATATTTCTGTGTATTTCATGAAAGCAAGGTAAATTGACTTTTCCATTAACTCTATCGATTTTGGGTCGTGAGCGATTTCGATTCATAGCCTGTCTCCGAAAGTCGTCGTCACGAGATGTTCTTTCCCAGCTCACATGTCGCTGCATTGTACTGCATCGGTTGATGCATGTACCAAGGACCATTACTTGCTACTTTGTTAAATGAACTAGGTTTGGAAAACCTTTATTATCTAGAGGATATTTTTGAGGACATTATTTATACTTCGGCAGACGTGTCTGTCTTGCTGAAGTCAAACTAAGGAGAGTGAACTGATCTCATACATCTGGTTATCTCCTGGCTGTTATAGAAAAGGATGGAGTTTTCCACCTGACTACATTTACAGCACTATGAAATATAACATGCATCTGACTCATCATTGTAATGCTGTCTACCGTCTATTGCTGTATTGAATGTTGCTGTGATAATGACTGTTTGATGTGCCTACACATTTGCGTAACCATTTTGTCACTGTGGCGTCCACAATAAATAATGAAGAAAAACGTCAACGGCTGTTTCAAGACTCATTGACTTTATACGTCGTGAGTTTACTGACGTCCTATGTGGATTGCCCTGTTATTGTTGTATGAACATTGTTTTGACTGAACACATCTACACACTACACAAAACCAGACATGCGGATACCATCCATCATCATATGGCATCACGCATCATTTGGTGGCCATAAGCTGGTTTGATTCTGGTACCAGCAAACACGGGGTCCCTTACCCACTTCATTTTCAACAAGAATTCATCAGCATCCTTCAAGAAATTAACATTCTTCAATACAGTCAACATCTTCAAAATTTTCAAAGTACTCGGCGTTGCCCGGTAAAAGTCAAAATTTCAACTTTTTGACGGAAAACAAGAATTTGACAGTACCCGGCGTTGTTACATGTTGCCGGATAACTCGGACTGCTGTTATCTTTTACGCAAGTCAAGCAAGTTGCTGCTGTCAAGGTTCCAGTGCTGTCGTTTTTGAGAAGGTCAAGTGCCGGTTGAAACGGGTTGTTTTCTGAAGAAGGCCAAGTACCGATTTCCATCAACTTACTTTTGGATTAGAAGGTCAAGTGCCGAAACAACTCAACACACAGTATTTCAGAAGCTCTTGTACCATCGTGTTAGCAGTGGAAGCAGTTCAGATGTGCCATCATCGTTGGAGCTTCGCTCTTTAGGACGTTGATTGACATCCGTTTTTCTGCTGTTCTACGATTGGAAGCCTATAAGTTAAGTGGCCTGTTTGTATGTAAACTGTGCCCTTATACTTCTGCTGAGTCTTCTGTGTATCATCTCATTCTATATGTTATATGTTTATATGTTATTTGTATATTTATATGTTTATATTTCAGCGGGTTCTCGGTTGGGTGGTGTCTCCGTTAGATTATGCCACGTCATAGAGGTCGTCTATTGTGAGCGTTTTCTGTAAGGTTTGCAAATTTCCGATACTGGAATTTGCTAAGCGACTTCTGTTGCTATTTATGTTAGCTGTGATGACATGTTTTAATATTGTTTTCGTTATTATTTCGCATTCTTTAGTTTTGTTTTGATTTGTTTGTATTTGTTAGCCTACTCTTGTCTATAATTTAGTTTCATACAACATTTTTGTTTATACACTGTGGTGTCATGTATTTTGTTTAATTCTATCGCAGATATCGTCACATTTTTTGTGATATTTCATTAATTTCTGCTTTATTTTTAGTTGATTTCTGCGAAAGTTTTTGTATTGTTGCTGATCTTTGTTATTGTTTACATTGTTATTGTTTACATTGTTTGTATTGTTTACATTTTCAATGTTTACATTCTGCATGTGTTTACATAGTCATTGTTTACAGTTATAGTAATTAGTTAATGGGCTATGCTAATGCACTGTTACTACTACACTGATGATAAATGAATGATGAATAGTGTCGTGCACTATTGAATGAGAAGTGCACTTATGATCAAGAATTGAGTGCTGATATTTCATATACAAGTTCTTTGATTGGAGACTTGTTTCCCACAGAGACTGGGATAATATAATGTGATGTGAATATACAAGTGCTTAATTAAGACTTGTTACACTTAGGTTTGAAATAAATTAGTTAATTATTTCAGGTTTTGGACTCATATGTTAGACAACATGTCTACATTTGAGCACTTTATTGAGCAGGGTAAATTGCTTGGGAAGACTGGTGATAAGTTAGAAGAATTTGCAACTGCTCGATATGATAAAGCAATGGAAGCTGAACAAAAGAAACTGCAGATGCAGGTGGATGAAAAAAGATTCCAAATGGAAATGGAAAAACAAAAAAGGGAATCAGAAGCTGAGGAGAGAAAACTCCAGCTACAGCTAGAAGCTGAGAATAAAAGACTTGAAAAAGAGGCTGAGAATAAAAGACTTGAAAAAGAGGCTGAAAATAAAAGACTTGAAAAAGAAGCTGAAAATGAAAGACTTCAAAAAGAGGCTCAGGCTGAGGAAAGAAGATTACAGAGAGAGTCTGATGAGAGGAAAGAGAAAGCAAAAATGGAACATGAAGAAAAGGTCTTAGCTTTAGAGTTGGAAAAATTGAAATTGACGAGCATGAGTAATGGTAATGATTCAAACAAGGGTTCATCTTCTGGTAAGGCTAATAATGATACTTTTAAGATTAAGTTACCAACATTTAGTCCTTCCAGTGATGACATAATGTTCTATCTGGACAGATTTGAACAAGCATGTACAGCTCATAACATAGACAAAGCAAAATATGTTTATCAGTTATCAGGGATACTGACAGGTAAAGCTCTAAGTATATTAAATATGGTGGATGAACCTGACAAGAACAATTATGAGGTTGTCAGGGCCGCTTTGTTAAAGAAATATCAGCTTAACGAAGACGGCTATCGTCTACAATTTAAAAACATGTTACCTGAAAATGGAGTTGAATTCTCCGAGTTTATTGCAAGAATACGCATTACTTTCTCACGATGGGTTGAACTATCTAAGACGGAAAAAACTTATGAAGGACTTATGGACTTAATACTTAGAGACAAAGTCATGTCGTCTGTCAATGAGTCTTTCCTTGCTTTCCTTCATGAACGTAAACCTAAAACAATAAAAGAAATGGAAGATTTCTGTTGCCAATACGTAACTGCGCACCCACACATAACCATGGGTAACTCTAAGGTGAAAGAAGGTTTACCAGTTGCTTCGGCAGCTCCGTATGGTCAAAACTTTGCTCGTAGATCCAACAAAATTTTGATAGAAAGAGTAGCGGTAATTTCTGTCAAAATCATGGAAATCAATTTCATGGTGATTCTTCTTCGAAGAATTGGAGACAACCTGATAGTACTCGTTACTATCACCCTAATAATTATAAGCATTTCAAAAGAGGATATGGTAATAGAGGTTATTCCTGCCGAAGACCTCAGAACCAAACAAATAGATGTTCGCATCAATGTGAACATGATAGTAATCGTGGAAACTGGAATTCGAACCAGGATAACAATTACAATAGAGACAATAATAACTGCAGAGATAATAATAACTCTGATAACTTCAGAGGTAATAATAGTCGGGGTAGATCTCAACACAAAAAAAAGAGATATCAGCAGGCTAATGCTGTACAACAGGAAACTGAGGGAGCCTGTAATCATGTTGTTGATAGTAAAAACTTTGACGCTGTCACTGGTTCTGCTTTTGACTTTGAGAGAGCAAACAAATGCCCCCAATGCAGTACTTTATTCGAACCGGGTACCATAACTACTTTGAGTTGTGGTCACCCACTTCCCGCTCTTCCTGCTGCTGTTGCGCATGACGGGAGGGGTTCTTTAATTCTACATAAGGGTCTTGTTAATGATACTCCGGTCTCACTACTTTTCGATTCCGGATGCACCACTATTGGTGTTAGACAATCGCTTGTAGATCCATCTTGTGCTACAGGAAGGGTTATTAAATGTGTCACATTTGGCGGCACTCTAGAAAAATATCCTACTGCTGTAATTCGCATTGCCACTCCTTTCTTTACTGGAGATGTGCATGCTTGTCTCTTACCTAATCCTATTGCGGACCTTATTATTGGTCGTATTCACGGAGTTAGGGAGTGTACCCCACAGCAGATTGCTGCTTGGGAAGATAATAACATGCAAGCTACAAATGCAGTAGTTACAAGAGCACAAGCTCTACAAACACCCGAAACTTCACTGAATAGTGATAATGAAGTTGATAGCCAAGATAGTCACTTAGTAATCACTCGTGACTCTTTCATAAAATTGCAAGAAGAAGATCCTTCTTTAAAAAAATTCTTCGTTCTTGCGAAGAAAGGTGATCCGAATCAGGATACAAATAGAAAATCTTGGATTGCAATGAGAAACGGCGTACTTGTACGTATGGTACAAGATTCGACTACGTCGGCACATTCGCAAATTCTTGTTCCCAAGAGCATGAGAGTGCAAATATTACAACATGCTCATGACTCGCAATGTGCTGGACATATGGGTTTTGCCCGTACGAAGTCGAGAGTGCTTGCGGCTTTCTTTTGGCCTTTTGTCAATAAGGACATTCGTATTTACTGCCGATCATGCAAGGTATGTCAGGAGGTCAAATCTAGAGGACCACGACATGCTGCGCCTATCCAGGCTGCTGACATTCCTATTCGGCCGTTTCAGAAAATGGCCATAGATATTATTGGCCCTTTTAAGGTCAAGTCGGCCAGAGGACATCAGTTTATCCTTACATGTGTCGATATGTGCACACGTTGGCCAGAGGCTATTCCTCTTAAGAGCATATCTACTACAGATATCGCAGATGCTCTTTGGTTGATATTTTCTCGCTTGGGGTTCCCCAGAGAAATATTGTCAGACCATGGCACTCAACTCATATCTGACACTATGTCACAGGTAATGTCTACCTTACATATTGAACGATCTCTCAGTAGTATCTACCATCCTATGTCTAATGGGTTAGTTGAGCGTCTGAATAGAACGCTCAAGACTTTGCTTGGTAAGATAACTGAAGATCATCCTCAAGATTGGGACAGGGTTTTACCCGCGGCTCTCTTTGCCTATAGAGAAGTCCCTAATGAACACACAGGATTTTCTCCCTTCGAACTTGTCTTTGGCGCGCGTCCACGCGGCCCTATGTCTTTATTACACGATCTCATCACTGCCGATGATATTAGCGATGAAACTCAATCCTCATATGAGTATGTCATTGCTCTTAGACAAAAGATCATTGAGGCATGTAAGCTAGCAACTGCTTCATCAGAAATTGCTAAAGAGAAGGCAAGGCAGTTTGCTAACAAGAATAGATGTCTACGACAACTTTGTCCAGGTGACAAAGCATTCGTCCTACTCCCCAGTAGGGAAAATAGACTTCTTATTGCATGGAAAGGTCCGTATGCAATAGTCTCTCGGATTTCCGATGTTGACTATGTGGTCGATATTGATGGAAAGCATAAAACTTTCCACATAAACATGCTTTCGGAATTTCACGAACGTCCGGACTATTTGCTGCCTATTTTCCAGGCAACGGATGATGCTCCTGCACCTCACGGTCATTATTCATCCCTGTCTGTCATTCAGGATGAGGAAGCTACCTTCTCTGATGTCAACCTTCCCCTTCCAGTGGTTCCATTACATTCCACGGAATCTTGGAAAAACGTTTCTGTTTCTCCTAATCTTTCTGGTGACGAACATCGACAAGTCTCGTCGATGTTACAAACATTTCAGGATGTTCTCACTGACATTCCTGGACACACAGATGTCATAGAACATGACATAATTCTTACCGACAATAATCCAATTAGGGTTAGGCCGTATCCTATTCCTATACACTTTCAGTCGCAAGTGGAAAAGGAATTGGATGAAATGATTCAATTAAATATAATTGAACCATCGACTTCACCATATTCTTCTTCCATGGTTATTGTCCGGAAGAAGGATAAGAACATACGAATTTGCGTTGATTATCGCAAATTGAATCAGGTCACAAAGTTCGACGCTGAACCGATGCCTTTGTTAGAAGATCTACTGATTAGACTTTCTAATTCTAGATTCTTCACTAAACTTGACTTGTCTAAAGGTTATTGGCAAGTGCCTTTAGCAGAGCATGCCAAACCTCTTACTGCTTTTTCTACACCTAGGGGTCTATTTCAATGGAATGTTATGCCTTTTGGTCTCATGAACGCCCCTGCCACTTTCGTTCGCATGATGCGTCGAATTCTGTCACATCGTTCGGATGTCATCGCATACTTAGATGACATCTGTCTCTTCAGTGATACCTGGGAAGATCACTATTTAGGGTTATATGACTTACTGTCCACTCTACGTGAGAATAATTTGACAGCAAAACCTTCTAAAGCTTTTGTTGGTTTTGGTGAAATCTCTTTCCTGGGTCATCGTGTTGGTCATGGTCTCTTGAAGACAGAAGACCACAATACTTCCAAAATACTGAACATCTCTGTTCCTAAAACGAAGAAACAAGTTAGGAGTCTCTTAGGTTTAATTCAATTTTATGGGAGATTTATTCCAAATTTATCTTCGATCATGGCACCTCTCTCAACATTGTTGAAGAAAGGTTCGCCTAATCTGGTCCGTTGGTCTGAAGAATGCCAATCTTCACTAGACCAAATCAAGAATATATTTTCTTCTCCTCCCATCTTAAGATTACCTACTCTTGATAGGACTTTTGTTCTTCGGAGTGATGCTTCATCCACTGGGATTGGAGCAGCACTGATGCAAGAATATGCAAATACTCTGCATCCTGTTATGTACATTTCTAGAAAACTAAATGCGGCAGAGAGGAACTACTCGGTTTTAGACCGTGAGTTGTTAGCGATGGTTTGGTCAATTCTAAAGCTACAAAGATTCCTCCTGGGCGCACATTTCATTCTAGAGACTGATCAGAAAGCTCTTACAGCTATTCAGACTAAGAATTTGAAGAGTTCGAGATCCACTCGATATGCTATAGCTCTTCAACCTTTTCACTTCACGGTACGAGCTATCCGTGGTGCGGATAATGTGATGGCTGACATTTTGTCTAGATGCCCACATGACTCCAACTAATACTTCTGTCCTATATTTCCATATATTACAGAGTCATAACACACCTATATTTCTACAATAGATTAGCACATCTGTACTTACTTTATATGTACACACTATCGTGCTTTGTTGTCATCTTCTTCTGTTCGTTTTTTAAGATGATAGAGGAGGACTGAGTAGTTAATATAAGGGCCGTTAGTTTAGTAAACAGCCACAATTATTAATAATGTATTGTACCTTATGAAGCATATTAGTTATTAATTAGCATTATATTGCTTGTACTTTCTCAGAATGTCATTGTTGAGCTGAGGACTTACCTTACTAGTATCAAGCATGACGAGTTCTAGATTGTGTACTTACCCTCGGAATACCAGAGCATATGTCCTGGATCGTCATGTAGTTTAACTTTACTATGTACTTATGTCATTACATGTCAAAGAATGTACTATTTAAATTTTCCTATCAGATTTGTACATCCATTTTTAAAGACAATATTAGAGTATGCTGTTTAATGATGATTATAGTAACTTGCATACGTATATTGTGTTTACATGCTAACGTGATGTGTGTTGGTGACACCTCCCCGATGTGAATATTTTTTGAGACATATTTATTTTTCTGTTGAGGTATATCCTCAACAGACACTCTATAATTAGCCTATTGTTTGGCAATTTAATTAATTATCAGCGCATAATTCGTGCGTTTTGAGCCGCTTATCGCATGCTCTTTGATATTGAAAAAAAAAATATGTTCCACATTTTTTTTTTATCGGGAGGAGGTGGTGATATGTTGCGTGATAAATTCTCGCAACATCGTTTTATTTCAATATCTATTTTATAACGCAAGGGCAACAACTGCTTGAAATTTATAGTCACTTTTCTCGGTAAGCCTTTGTCTTCTCGCGTTGGTATCGAATGCAGTTAAGTTTGAGCTGTGGTCATTTTGCGCTGGACTGCGCATGACTTGTCTTGCTTCTTGGTCGATCGGTTTCCGCCCACCACTAGTGGAGTGAGCGATTTGGAATGGCGAAAGAGATGCCTCGTTGAAGAGGGGATCTCCGCTATTTTTTGTTCTGTCAGGGATGTGTAGTCCTCTTATGGATATTTCGTTTATGCGAGATAATACCTCTAGTGTTTTCCACATGTCGGGAGGCGTGATATTTCTGTGTATTTCATGAAAGCAAGGTAAATTGACTTTTTCATTAACTCTATCGATTTTGGGTCGTGAGCGATTTCGATTCATAGCCTGTCTCCGAAAGTCGTCGTCACGAGATGTTTTTTGCCCAGCTCACATGTCGCTGCATTGTACTGCATCGGTTGATGCATGTACCAAGGACCATTACTTGCTACTTTGTTAAATGAACTAGGTTTGGAAAACCTTTATTATCTAGAGGATATTTTTGAGGACATTATTTATACTTCGGCAGACGTGTCTGTCTTGCTGAAGTCAAACTAAGGAGAGTGAACTGATCTCATACATCTGGTTATCTCCTGGCTGTTATAGAAAAGGATGGAGTTTTCCACCTGACTACATTTACAGCACTATGAAATATAACATGCATCTGACTCATCATTGTAATGCTGTCTACCGTCTATTGCTGTATTGAATGTTGCTGTGATAATGACTGTTTGATGTGCCTACACATTTGCGTAACCATTTTGTCACTGTGGCGTCCACAATAAATAATGAAGAAAAACGTCAACGGCTGTTTCAAGACTCATTGACTTTATACGTCGTGAGTTTACTGACGTCCTATGTGGATTGCCCTGTTATTGTTGTATGAACATTGTTTTGACTGAACACATCTACACACTACACAAAACCAGACATGCGGATACCATCCATCATCATATGGCATCACGCATCAGACACATAGCGATGAGATCAGGCTTGTGCAGTGAAAACCATATTTCTCAAAAGCCTGGACAAAACGGCAGATCTAAAGTGTGCCAGTCATCGTTCACTGTGTATTTCATTGAATAAATCTGGTAAGATTGACTTTATTAACATGTATTTAAAAATTGAAATGAGATAATAATGTACGACAATAAGTAAGTAGGCCTGTAGCAAGCTTAGGCAGAGCCTAGAGATTAATCCACCATGTGTTAGACTGTCAGAGAGGTGTAAAACTACAAGAAAATATGTATGGTTGTCATCAAGGAGTATAAAACCTATCCTATTATATGGAAAGATGACAGCTGGAATTGCAGTGGCGTTGTAACTATTAGGGGAGAGGAATACTGGTGTACATTGTCACATCAAAAGATAATGGTGGCATAGGTTGGTATAAAGCTATGACCCTTTTCGTTTGTTTGTAATGTACCTGTACTTAAATGTGGAATAGTATAGTATACTAGGTATAAAGAAGGATGCATAACCTTCACATTTCAGGGTCCTGGGTACTGACATTAATGTAGTACCAAACGCTTGAGAACTGCTCGATTCAGGACTCTATCTGTATACTTAGAGCCCATGCTAGTGGCCATTGCCTATCAAAAAGGTGGAAAAGATTGTCAAGCGAGCAGAGGAAACGTTCTACCTGTATGCTCCTGCCAAGATAAGTTCTTGTTCGGCACCTGGAAGCTCAATTAAAAGAACTTAACAGACTAGAAAGTGACATTAAAGAAAACTGTGCCTAGTATTAATATTTCCACAAGTGACAAAAGAAAACAGACTTAACTTAAAGGGAGTGATTATAACCAGCAACTTATGGTGTAATACCAGTATTACCTCAAAGTAGAAGAATATAACCACACACTTATATTATAATAATAGTGTATGTATGGACAGAAGATCCACTGTGTTATTGGAATGTTGTAAATGATTCTTTTGATTTCACTTTTGATTGTCAGTCCTGGTTCAACATAAATTAGAATCAGGATAATAAATTGTACAAAATTTATTTACACAAATTTCAACCACTGTCTTAATTATTTAAGACAGTGGTTGAAATTTGTGTAAATAAATTTAGCCTTTTAAAGTGTCGTTGGTATGTTATTGTTGTAGTACTGTTGGTGGTTGTGAATAATAAACTATTTGTTTGTATATTTGTTGGTTATTGCACATTACACTCCACATTCATAACCCTAGACACTACACGAAGTCATTTATATAATAATATAGAGTAATTTTGAATGAGATCAAATGGGTGGTAGCGGAAAGGTACTCTGGAAAGTTTAAAATACTATTTGTTAAATTCAGGGACTTTCATAGCTGATCTCATTTAATCCAATAATAATAAATAACAACAATTCATAACATCAAAACCCACCACAATTATAATGCTTAAAAATGATCCCGAAACTTAAAAAAATACAAAAAACACCTAAGTGTTTTTTAAAAGAGGCACACAAATCGTGTCTACGATGTAATTAAACACAAAAACGTAACAAACAAATGAAAGGAAAATTGAAAATAATTAAGTAGTAAAGGTATTAATGTAGTAAATAAACTTAATAATGAACTGTGAAAATTATTTTGTAGGTAGGTACAGTAGCTAATATTCACCAGCAGAATAGTAACTACAAAAAAAAAAACAACTAATATTCACCAGTCACGAGAATCTCCTGTTCTCTTAACACCGCTCTCAAAAATCCCTGCGGACACTAGCCGCGAGAGCTATTCACACATCACTCAAAAACAGTTCAGAAACAGTACATTATGACCAGAGTTCACCCGCTATCTGACATACCGTTTCCACGAAACTAAGAGGAGATATTTTTAAACAAATCCATTACCAATCTGCAAGCAAGTACTCTAACCCAAAATTTACTCTACTCAACAAGTATTTTTCAAGATCATTTCCCTTTCATCAAATCTACACTCATCAGTTTGCCACACCCCCAGGGAAAAAAATAATTATATCATTTTTTTGAAAATCAACTCCCAAAAATTTAACGGTTAATGAAGTTATATCAAATATCTCTTAAATTAATTCCCAAAAATTTAAAGGTTAATGACATTATCAAATACCTACAAAAATGTACCCATGACAAGACAACATAGTACATCTACAGAAATATCATCAATAAATGTAAGATAACGACTAAATCATGCAACATAATCATTCAAGCATACCAAAAAATTAATCTAATACAAAACCCAAGTTAAGTATACATAGTACAAACTAAACAGAAAATAAACTATCGTAAGAGAAAAGACAAAATATGAAATGGGAATATGATAAGAATCAAATAGAATCATAAGATGACAATGAAGACAGCAATTCCATACATGTAAAACAAATAGAACTATAAGAACCAATTACATTATCTAAAGTCACATAATTAACTTAACAATACACAGAATGAAAGTATAAATAGCGTAACACGAAAAAGTATACAAGAAGTATGAATTACATCAAAGATGAAACACGGAAGCATAAACAAAATATCAGACAATACTGAAAAGACAACAGAAAAGATGTAAAGAAATGACGAATAGTCAACAAAGAGAAATGGAAAGTAAAGATGCACATGTAAAGAAAGTTGGTAACAACACCTAACAATAACTATCCAAATGAAACAACATATTGTAAAATACAAAAATGCTAAAGTATATTTATATACTAACACAAAAAGAAAGCTTATGACAAACATAGCATAATAAGTAATTTAACTACATTATAAACTTATACATAACTAAAAATAAATTACATCAAATATCACCCAAAGAAAACATATTAACGCTAACACAAGTTTCGCATTGACGCATAGTCAAGCGCTAACTACCAAAAAATACATCCAAACATCAAAACATTTTCAAAGAATTAATGTCACTACATAATAGTAACCTTAACATACATTCTAGCGCTGGCGCAGAAAAAATAAATATCACAATGTCCAAAACACATTTTCAAAAAATTACAATACAAAAAATGTTTCTTATCGTTAGGTTAAATAAAAATAGTATTTTTATTTCTAAGTAATAGGTAGCTATAATTCACAACTAACAATTAAATTAGCTGTGTAACATAATTTAAAAAATAATCTTATCTTTAAACAGACACACATCAAAAACGTGTAAGTTTGTTTTCTCTTTAAAAAGAAAAAAATACATCACAGAAACGTTACATGGGGTAACACACTGTTGAACTGCTTACGAAGTTATAAATATATAAGTGTAATATTATTTATCTTAACTATGTATTGTAATCAGATATCTAAATTCTTTAAATGAACAAGAGTATCAGCCGTTGCTGTTAATTCTACCAATTCCATTTAATCTGAACTTTAAGTTAATTCTGGCTGACAAAAAATCGAATTGTTTAAATTATCAAATGTCATAATTTAGAAAAAATGGAAACCAAGTTTCAGAATATGTCCTTAACTTCAACGCAAAATCATTAATAATACATACAAGTTACGTTTAAAATTACCTTTCACTAAACAATTAATTCCAATAATCTGTATATAAATATGTTAACTAAACATGGTATCAAACCCATGATGAAAAAGAAAACAAAATTTTAAGTAGTGAATAAAAACACTCAGGACTATCTATGAAAATGACTATTACATCGTCTCAGTAAATGAGTTTGTGCATAGGAATGAACTAATGCATAATTAAAATAGTCATATAAGTAACAATAAAAAATTATGGCAATCAAATGTTACAAAGAAATTACATAATATTCCACATATAAAGTTCTATACTAAAGAATACAATAACATTCACTGTTTGTAAACAAAACAAAAAATAAACAGGACCTTTAAAAAAAATTCCTTCCAGGTCTTGCGAACATCTCATCAACGCGCGAGGTGACATCATGACACGGTGGGTTAATATACTGGCTAGGCTCACTTGAATGGACAAATGGCACATAGTGATCTACATCTCTCCCAGGTAATGTCAAATATAAGAATGGTGACTCCCCTCACAAAGTCGCTCGCTGTGAGACAATACAAATGAAAATATCTATTTTAATCCATGGTAAGATTATGAGGAAACACTGAAAAGTTCACTACACAATTACCCAAACTCTGTGGTTGTGTAAAGTTGTGGCCCTTCTGCGATGTCACCAACTCTCGTCACATAGCAGACAACATAGAAGTCTTAGGGACAACTTGACCTATTCACGGTCGTCAGTGCGGTAGGCTGAAAAAATTACTACCTTCACAAGAACGAGATGCTCTCTTAAAATTACAAGCACGACAAGCAAAAACATTTAAGAACTTATTACCGTTCCTATTACTCTGATTGCTAATAATCTTGCTCTTATGTGGAGCACAGTTAACCTGGTTGCGATCTCTTTTTTTGCTATTGAGAGCATTGTTATTTGCTCTATTGAAATAGTTGCACTGATTTAAATCCCAGTTTGCGTAGTTACGGTTAACATCTTTTCTTAGATAAGAATGTCCACTAGATAGAACTTGTTTTTTTCCAGAAAAATTATTACTAGGTTGATAGTCTTGCACACAGTTATTTCTACCATCATTTCTACAATTCTTAGGATCAAAATGTTGAAATCTGTCTAATTGCTTCTTGTTTTTAGGAGAAGAAACGTTATCATATAATGAACTCCCTCTAACCTCAGGGTTATGTCTCCTATCAAAACTGTTTTTATCTTTGCTTGTGGCAATGTATTTAACAGCTGGGTCATACTGTTTGGACTGGGTATGACTAGTAAAAGGCTTGATAGTCTCTTTATTTTTTTGCACAACATTTGTTTCCTTCATGGAACAAGCAGTGGTATGTTTGTTACTTGTTACCAATTTATCAGATCTGTCAATAAATACGCGGTTGGTTTTCAACACCCTGACTTGAGATTTAGTACTGTTTCTTTCCTTATCTACAGGACTGGCTATTACTGTAGAATTCTCTTTGTTGGACTGTCGCCAAGAAACAATATTATTGGAAATAGCATTGGTAGTGCGTGAAAAGTTATATTTTCCACGAAAGGCTTTATGTTCAATATTCTTGACATTA
Organism: Oreohelix idahoensis; assembly: GCA_024509875.1. NCBI lineage: Eukaryota > Metazoa > Mollusca > Gastropoda > Stylommatophora > Oreohelicidae > Oreohelix > Oreohelix idahoensis. The sequence goes on from JAMPIV010000604.1 coordinate 398,896, forward strand.
GAATGCGCAAAAAGTGTCTGAGGCTGAAATTTTGCTTTAGTGGTCTGATGATAAGAAACTTTCTGTCTATCATTGTCAACACTGACGGAAGACCACATCTTGTTCTTCAAAACAATGTCAAGCAGGCCATCCACTCGTTTCCTGGCTTCTGAAATCTCAATATCTCTAAGTGCAATCTGCTCACTTAGTCTTTTATTTAAATCCTTAACTCTTAAAACTTTGCAGCTTTCCTCTGCTAGCGAATTCTCAATCTTAGCAACCTTTACTTTTTCAGCCCCTATTAATGTCTCTTTTCCATTCTGTTCTTTGTTTATCCTCAACCGTGTTAATTCCATTTGACGTTCCTCGGCGTCACTATAATGGCTATCTACAAGCTCATCAATCTTCTCCGGGCATACAGTGTTCTTGTCTTCAAGTTTACCAAAACATACATCATGAAGCATTTCTATGTATAACTTCTCCCGTTCATTTGTTTCAGCATTTAATTTCTGATACATCTCTTTCTTTCGTTGAGTCTCCTGTGTAAGTTTTTCCAACTCAACATGCTTATCTTTCATTTGAGTCTCTAACTCTTCAATTTTGCTTAAAGCAGAATTCAATGCTGTTTGTGAACTAGAAAGTTCCAAGTTAGCTTCATGTAGTTCACCTTTAAGTCTAGATACTGTCTCGTGTAGTACCCTCTCTTCAGAAATACTCTGTGAACACTTCTTTCTCTCATGAAATGCACTCCGCTTGTTCTTCCTTGTTTGCCCTTTATCCTCTAACTCTTTTCCCTGATCATCAGGAATACCGTAGAAAATTATCTTGTGTATATTCCTCACTATATGATCATGCTAAACATCAGTATAGTTGTACACAAATGACCGAAGGTAACGTAGTAAGTCTGCTAAATCCTTGGCTATCCTTAGATGAGGAACAGAATGAAAACTCTCCTGAGCAAAATACCTTAGGGCTCTTGAAGCATTAATCAAAAATGCATCCATTACATCTGCTTCAAGTGCTACCTTGCAATCCATCATCATCTCTACCTTTCTGAAATAAATATTCTAATATAGGCCTCATATCCTCCGGATCTGTATCACAATCCATTGTGACTTGCTTACTCAGTCACCACATATGTATAAATCAACTTTCTACCTCACTAAACCAATTATATTTTCAAGAAATTGCTATTAGATCTCAAATACCGTGTCATCAATTCCTGTACATAGCACCTTTATATAGGCATAAATTACCCATGCATCAACATATTCTATAATTAATCAATATAATTATCGACAACAACAAAAATAGTTATTAATAGAATAGGATAGTGCAGATTGAGGCTTGTTGACATGGACAGAAGTGGCAACATTTACACACAACAAAAACCACTCATCTGAAGATAATCCCGTCCCTTCCGCTAACACACTGGATATCACAAAGTTATGGCGATAAAAACACTCCACCGCAGAAAGGTACAAGGACTAAACTCTCTTGTCTTCAGATCCCTGTCACTGTACAGTATGTGCTCAACAATGAATAAGACGACAGGAACTGAACACAGCAACTCCGCAACTCGTCACTTGAGGTATACGTGCCGGCGAACTCTCAAAACACTGCACATATAGTTGAACTTGTATATGGACCGGAACAGGCACTGTAACTTTTATGGCATGAATGACGCTGGTATCGCTCACATAATTAATATCATGGACTCCTGTAGTCTTTCTTTGACAATCCAAAACAAATACTGTCAAAGTCTACTTGCAACTTTTGATACAAAAAATTAGGCTGGAAGCACTGCACATCTGTAATTCCTCGAGCTAATCATGCTGTAGGCCCTATAACGAGCATGTAGCAGGTATTCGATCCAAATGTTGACCTTTTGCCCTACTGTCAATGTTCATCACGAGAATGCCGTGAGATGCTACCGTAATGTTTTCTCGATGTCATTTTCAGGTTCAAATATGTTAGTGGTATATTTTCTCAATTGCGCCACACAGGCTACACATAAAATCGAGAAGCAAAGACTGTGGTCCTTAGGATATGCTGTCATCAATACCACACAGTTCATCAACGCGAATAGGTGTCGCAGGTATTAAATCCCGCTAAATCTGTAAACCACCACTGATACTCCTATTATGCTACTTGCCAGTACTGATACTCCACGAAATACAGGCTACTATCACTGCAAGCGCTACTTTGATAAGCTATTGTCAGTTTGTTGATTGGAACCACTGATACAATAATAATCGTTTGATACACTGGGTATCGTTTGCAGTTGGATGTATTTATGGTGAAGAAGGTGAGTGTGTTTTGGGACAGTCACTCACAGTAGCGTACACACCGAGTCATGGAATGATGTAACGTCTGATGATTTTTAACCATGGTTTATTACAATTATAACATCACGTAGATCTAGACGAATACAGTTACATCGAAACATGAATCTTCATACTGCAGTTAACACACCATACGGCCCATACACCTCCTGGCCTACAAAATCTCTACTCTTCACATCAGTGCACAAAGACTGCATCTACGGCAGTTATATAATAATCAAGGCCTACAAAATCTCTACTCTTCACATCAGTGCACAGAGACTGCATCTACGGCAGTTATATAATAATCAAGGCCTACAAAATCTCTACTCTTCACATCAGTGCACAAAGACTGCATCTACGGCAGTTATATAATAATCAAAGCCTACAAAATCTCTACTCTTCACATCAGTGCACAAAGACTGCATCTACGGCAGTTATATAATAATCAAGGCCTACAAAATCTCTACTCTTCACATCAGTGCACAAAGACTGCATCTACGGTAGTTATATAATAATCAAGGCCTACAAAATCTCTACTCTTCACAAAATCTCTACAGCCCTGCGCAGGCATACATTATCCAAAAACACATCAGGGCTGACCACCTCAGTCAAAAACCCCGCATAGACTGATCCCACGGGAACACACCCCATTCACACAGTCACGAGAATCTCCTGTTCTCTTAACACCGCTCTCAAAAATCCCTGCGGACACTAGCCGCGAGAGCTATTCACATATCACTCAAAAACAGTTCAGAAACAGTACATTATGACCAGAGTTCACCCGCTATCTGACATACTGTTTCCACGAAACTAAGAGGAGATATTTTTAAACAAATCCATTACCAATCTGCAAGCAAGTACTCTAACCCAAAATTTACTCTACTCAACAAGTATTTTTCAAGATCATTTCCCTTTCATCAAATCTACACTCATCAGCAACGCACTGTAAATTTAATTAACAACTTTACATAGCTGAGGATTTTTTAAACTTTCTTTATTAAAAATCTTGGTTTAGAAAACGTATACAACAGAAAGCAACGCACTTTTTTAAATTTAACGAAAAAGGATAAAAATTATGACTTATGTAGTTTGTAAGTTACGTCTCTTGTAACTTGAAATGAGAATCAATGAAGACCCTTGACATAAGAATGAATGGAATGAAGAAAAAGTCACTGCCCAGCCTTCTCACTTCTTATCTTAAAGACGTATAGCCAATGTCCTTCACGGAGAAATATCCGATACGCTGGAGAAAATCGCACCAAGATGGGTTGAGCCGTTTTCTAGTTATGAGGTAACAGACACATAGACCAACAACATGTTGAGCCGTTTTCTAGTTATGAGGTAACAGACACATAGTCCAACTTCATTTTATATATATCTAGAGATTAGGTATCGGCCTTAGGATAGTCACACCTCTGCCTTACAACAAATCAGGTATCGATCTCACAATAGTCATTCCTCAGCCTTACAACAAATCAGGTATCGACCTTACGATAGTCATTCCTCAGCCTTACAACAAATCAGCTATCGGCCTTACAATAAATATTATATCGTCCTCTCAATAAATCATATTTCGGCCACTCAGGAAATCATACAGAGAGAGAGAGAGAGAGAGAGAGAGAGAGAGAGAGAGAGAGAGAGAGAGAGAGAGAGAGAGCATATTCTATTCATCGCATATTCTACCTTTATTTTAAGATTCAGCTGTGGTCGTTTTCCTTTCTTTTGAATCCTTATATAACATTATTTTGTAGTTTATTAAACTATTTTTTATGGCGTCGTGACCCACTTAGGTCATGGAAGTTTGGAAGACGGTTTTTAGTAAAATAAACAAGGTGCTGGTAATGTGATAGATTCAGGACTGTTTCATTATTTGCGTAACAATCGAGTTATTGTGCTTTGTAAACTCAACCATTTTCTTCTTATCTTTCATCAGAACTATTTTATTTATTTTTGCTGATATAAAACACATGTGATGTGGTCTCGTTTTTATTTACATACAGTAGAACTCCATTTATCCGAACCCCATGGGACCGAGCATCGTTCGGATAATCAAATGTTCGGATAATTGGATTACATGATGTATCGAGTACATGTACACATATTTCTAAAAATAATTAACAATCACAAGGAAAATACACTATAAAACATATTTACTTGTACTGTAATAATAATACCCACACTGTATTAGATCACTGTATCACCAAAATCTTTCATTACACTGCAGTGCATGTACTACTTGTATTAATTATTTTTGTTAAGAAAGAGAAATGTTTTCAAAATAACATTACAAACAATTCAAAACCAGGCGCAACTTACGTATACATGTACTTGCACAGATGTAGCCCACTATTTAAAATAATGAGGAATCCTCTTTTGCACCAAACTGGATAGTCTGCTTTTGGCTGCTAAGTCCCGCATTCTCTTCAACAGCAGAAGCTGTGTAGGACAGCTGTCATCTTCTTGCTCGTACCAAGCCATCGCTGTTTCTAGTGCTATAAAGGCCTCTTCAGGACTTGGTCGACGTTTTGGGTTTTCTTCATAATCTACAAGTACATCATGTACTTCTGAGGAGTCTTCATCATCGGTCACTACATGTATTTGGTTTTCTTCTTGCACAAAAGACAAAATTTCTTCGTCATTCAAAAACTGAAAACCAGAATCATTATCATCTTCTAGCCACATGTGTGCATCATCTTTGTCACAGTCCGAAAATCCGGGCATTGCTTGAAACAGTTCCACAACTTCATTTATACAATCATCATTTGTGTCCACTGCAGTAGTTTCATTTCCTCCTTTTTTCCCAAGCAATCTATTCCAAGCCTTGTTGAGATTATCTTGTGACAGGGTGGTCCAAGCATCAGCTAACATATAGCAGCAGTCTTTGAGATTAAGCTTTTTTTGAAAACGCCACCACACTTTCTTCATCTTCAGCCAACAATAAACGACGCAGGACTTCCTTCTTGTACATCTTTTTAAGCTTTGCTATAACACCCTGATCCATTGGTTGAATCAGTGCTGTTACATTGGGAAGCAGAAAAATTACTTTAAAATTTGCATCAACTGCATTCAATGTATCCGTCTCTGGATGAGATGGTGCATTGTCCAGTAGAAGAATTACTTTTCCAGTTTTCTTTTCTTGTTCTTTCAACCTCTTCACATTTGGGATGAACTGATTTGTATACCAATCAAGAAATATTTCACTATTCATCCAAGCACTCTTCTGTGCTTTGTAGCACAATGGGAGACATGTCACATTCTTTAAACAACGTGTTTTTTTGGCTTTGCCGATCATTAGCACCGGTAAACGATGACTTCCACTGGCATTCGCGGCTACCAAAATTGTTACTCTCTCTTTGCACTTTTTAAACCCAGGGGCAGCTGCTTCGCGCTGAGATGCAAGTGATTTTTGAGGCAATGATTTCCAGTATAAGCCAGTCTCATCGGCATTATACACATCATCGAGTAAATAACCTTCTTCTTCCAAAAAAGCCAAGAATGTTTCTTTAAAATTTTCAGCGGCAGTTGCATCGCTAGATGAAGATTCCCCTTGAATCTCCAATTCTCGTATGCCATGACGAGATTTAAAGTTTCTTAACCATCCCTGGCTAGCCTTAAAGTCAGGAGGACCGTCAAGTTGACTGTTGAACTGAAGTGCCTTTTCACACAATAGAGAGCCAGAGATAGGTTCCCCTTTGCTTCTTCTTTGCACAAACCATATATACAAAGCCTCTTCCAATTTCAAATCTTTCGCATTTCTCATGGTTTTATGTTTCTTCGACCCATTTTCACTATCCAATTTCGATGCAAAACTCATAATTTTATCCTTGTTACTTTTGATGTCAGAGACGGTAGCTTTCCCAACATTGAAAATCCTCGCAAATGAAGACACAGTTTCACCTTTTCCTAGTCTCTTGATAATTTCTGTTTTCGTTTCAATTGACAAAACATTGCGGTTCCTTTTATATGCTTTAGGCCTACTGGAAGATGCCAGGTCGCACAGAGAAATACGTGTACACCAAAATTATTCTGCTGTAGTAGCAGACACAATTATTTTAAGTTGAACTGTCTGTTTAGCCAGTGTTCTGCCTAGAACGCACACGTACACTGGATTGGTAAACCAGATATTAACGGACTTTATGATCTAACTGACTTCATGTACGTAAGCGACCGTCCATTAGCCCATCTCATTGTCTACAAATTTTTCGCACACATTTGAAGCTTGCCGCATCAAAAGATTCAGAACTGTAGTCTAACGTGACTGGTGGAGACTGATTTTTTTTTTTTTCTGGAAAAAGTGTTCGGATAATTGGATGTTCGGATAATTGGGGTTCGGATAAATGGAGTTCTACTGTACTTCTTGGTTTTATTTTTTAAGTAACCCTGCCATTATTCACAAAGTGAATGTTCTGTTTTTGTCGTATTTAAAATGTATTTTAGATGCTACAACCCGGCAACAACTGTCACAGCAGTGTTGACTAAATCAGCGCTCTGTGTTCTCCGTAACTAGCTAGAAAGTGTGAAGGAAATGTTGAAGCTGATAATCTTGAGTTTCTGACGTGGAATATTTTAACACGATAACCGTCAGCTATACTTTTTCTTATGGAGTTCAGCTATGAGGACACATTTCACCTATCTTTTATCGAATGACGTCAATCATTGGATCCGACTTTTGAAGTAAACTGTAAAGCTGGGAAATTTCATTTTTTTTTCTTTTTCTTTATTAAGATATCTCTATCAAAATCTGTCTACAAAGACATCTATTCGAGGTCGCTACCATCTGCTGCTTAAGTGTGGCATAATTACAATAGTAATATACTGTTTGATATTAAAACACAACAGTTTAAACATACACTTTCAAATTCTTTTCTTGAGTACTTGACGTTCAATACTAGTGAGGATTTTAGACGATAAAGCTTTCTATAGTTGTAACGACAATAATTTATTCCCAATCCAAGTTTTCGATTTCCATTTAGGACTGCATGACCATAAATGTCGATACTTCAAAGGATAACTAATATACCTTCACGGCCTAAGCCAGACCTATTAGGGAAGAATACTTTATTTCATGGGTAAAAGACGCATTTCAGTTTCTGTGCTTGTATGCAAAGCACTTCTTAATGAAATATACGTACTGACTTGTAGCAAAGTTCTCGTGAAATAGGCAAACATATACAAACAGAATACATGGCGGCCAATGATACCGGCATCTGTTCCGTTCAAAATTATTTCGATATGTACATTGTTTATATTACAGCGTTTATAAGTATTGTCATAGTTTGCGAATGTTTGGTTGGGATTTTCAAAATATCGCGTACGGAAAAGTTGCACACAAACACAAATATCTTTGTTGCATCGCTGGCCGTCAATGATCTGATATTAGCAGTGGTCTTTCTTTGTAATCAAATATCAGCTGTACCACTCGTTTGGCCTGCCCGGTCAAATCTTGTGAATTGCTTTGTTCTTGGTGCATCTTCTGGCACAGTTAATCTGTTGGTGATGATCATGGGTTTGATCGCACTAGATCGTTAAATTCTAATAGCTCATCAGTTTTACTGCATAAAGAAAGCAATAAAGAGGCAAGTTTTCATGATTCTGCTCTTAGTGTGGATTGCTGGATTTATCAACATGATCATCCCTCCACTGGCTTATACGGATGATAAGTATCACGAGAGGTGCATTTTATTGCATCAACCTGTCGTGTATTACTGGGTGGGTGCTGCTGCGTTCCTTGTGGCTAATATATTAGTGTTTATTTGTTATTTTAAGATTGCCTACGTGGCTTTCAAACACAACAAAGCAGCCAATGCCCGAAGACTTCAGACTAATGTTTCTTCGGGTGATATTCTACTAAGAAACAATCGTATGGCGGTGATGACAAGTGTCAAGTTCTTTGCTCTCATGTTTAGCGTGTTCTCAGCATGTACTTTTACCCCTGCCCTGTCCATCGGATTAGTTATTTTTTACAGCATCCCAGAAAACATTTACATGGGATTGTTTTTTCTGGTATCAGTTAATTCAATCATAAATTTTCTGATCTATACATATATGAACAAAGATTTCTCTAGTGCGCTGAAAGAGACGTTGTCATGTATAACCAGACGTTGTTGTCAAGGAATGAATGCGTCACAAAAGTAAGTCACGAGCTTCATTATGTTAATAAACAAATCTATATTTGTTAGTATTCCCCATTCTATATTTATGTGGCATTCGTTGTACTTTCTGTGATTCTACATTAGATTATTTATTCTACATTAGGAATATATTTATGAAAATATTTATACTTAATGTTGTATTTGGAGTGATCCTGAATTTGATGTTATATATTCTGTGATTCTACAGTGAAACTTTGTTTCGATATTTGTCTGTTTGAATGTATGCTTTTAGAGGTTTATTGTTTACTTTTTTTTTAAAAGTATCAAAATTGAATATTGTTGTAATTAAATAAAACAGTCTGAAAATTAAAGTGATGTGTCGAATACATAAAATGCACAACAAAATTGTACAACACAATATATACATATATATATATATATATATATATATATATATATATATATATATATATAATTATATATATATATATATATATATATATATATATATATATATATATATATATATATATATATATATATCATCATCATCATCATGTAGCAAGTCCTTTGCAGAACGTCGCTCTCATCACAGCCTGCCTGAAAGACTCTCGATCTCTAGCCAGCCCTCCTGCCTCCTCCATTGTCATGTTCAAGGTGTCTTCAATGTCCTGGGTCCACCGTCGTCTTGGTCGGCCCCTGCCTCGCTTCCAGGTACCATACCCTCCATCACTGCTCTCTCTAAGCCACTATGGCGTTTAATGTGGCCAAAATATTTCAGTTTCCGGGACACGATATTGTTTATGAGCCAGTTTTCCTCGATGTTCAGGTCGTGTAGGATGTCTATATTTTTCTTCTTCTTGGTCCACGATATTCTGAGAATTTTTCTGTAACACTTTGCTTCGAAAGATTGGATTTTTTTCTTTAATGTTTGAGTAATGGTCCATGATTCGCATCCATATGTTGCTACCGGAAAGATGCACGTTCTCAAAGGTTTTACTTTTATTAATTTGCTGGTGTTATGCCATAGGTTCTTCATTTTATTTAACCTCTGCATTGCTATGGCCAGTCTCCTTCTGACCTCTTTTAAGCAGTCTCCATTGTTGTTAATTATGGAGCCAAGATATTCAAAATTTGTGACATTTTCAATTTCCTCATCATTGATGGTAATTTTTGGTTGGCATCTTGTTTTGTCTGTGGACATTATCTTTTTTTTTTTTTTTTTTTGTGTTCAGAAAAAGGTTCTGATCCTCACTGTGTCTTTTGACAGACAGGATTAACTGTTCTAGTCCCTTGGCACTGTTTGAAAGAATAACTGTGTCATCTGCGTACCTGAGTTCTGGGATCGCATTTCCACCAATTGTGAACGGATCGCAATGTCCGAACATTTCTCATTATATTTTCTGCATAGATGTTAAACAAGTATGGAGAGAGGACGCAACCCTGCCTTACTTCCCTTTTCACCTCAAACCATCCTGATGTTTCCCCCGCTACTCTGACAGCTGCTTGTTGTTCATGGTATAATGTTTCAAGTAGATGGATCAAATGCGCTGGAAACCCCATGTCTCTCATGATGTTCCACAATTTCTGATGTTTTACGCAGTCAAAGGCCTTGGTGTAATCTACAAAACAGGCATGAAGATCTACATTGTATTTTCTGCATTTCTCGAGGATGTTTCTCGCATTAAAGATGTGATCTCTCGTACCTCTGCCTTGTCTAACACCCGCCCGTACTTCATGTATTTCATGTTCTAACTTTCTTTCTATCCTCTTCAGAATAATCCGCAAGAGGATTTTGCTGGCATGACTTATTAAAGCAATAGTACGATAGTTGGTACATAGTTTTAAATTGCTGTTCTTTGGGAGAGGGATATACACAGATCTTTTCCATGCTTTGGGCCAGATTGCACTGTTCCAGATCTTCACACATAGTGCATGATAAACGAGGACACTGGCCTCTCCTCCTGCTTGGATTAGTTCATTTGGTATATCATCGCATCCTGGTGATTTCCCTTTCTTCAGGCTTTTGATTGCTGCACGTACTTCATCTAATATAGGTTCTGGCTCTCTTTCTTCACTTTCAATCGTCATGTATGTGGTCTTTGTACTATCTTCATACATTTCTCTACAGTACTCCTTCCATCTCTCCAATATATCCTTACTTTCTGTTAATATGTTACCATTTTTATCATTGATTACATATAATGATGGTCTAAAATCATCTGTTAGCGTTCTGATGTCTTTGAACATATCCCTATCCTTTCCCTAAAATTGCAGCTCTTCTATTCGATTGCAGGTATTCGTTATGTATTGTTTCTTGTCTTTCCCAATCTCTCTCCTGATGTTTCTTGTGCAGTTTTTGTATTTGTCACTGTTCCGTTCTACCCCTGTGTGGTGGGTTTGATGTTAATACAGTTTGTTGTTAAGAAATCTTAGTGTACTGAATGAGGTCAGCTGTGAAGGTCCCTGAATATAATAAACATTAGAGTAAATTTCCAGGGCACCTTTCTACTACCACCACTATGATCTCATTCAAACTTATTCTAGATAGAATGTAAGATGACTACGTGTGGTGTCTAGGGTTATGAAATGTTAGTGTAAGGTTGCATTAACCAACTGAACATATAAACAATTACACAAATTATTTTATTATCTAATACAACACAACAGTACCACGTTAAACACATACGAACTACACTTTAAAAGACTATCTTTAGTAAGTCAGTGGTTGATAGTTTGGAAAAATTAATGTTTTTCAATTTATTGTCCTGAATCTGATTTATTTGGAATCAGGACTGATAATCAAAAATGAAATCATAGAAAGTAATTACATCAATCAATTTATACAATGGGTCTTCTGACCATAATACACATATTATTATATAAGGGTGTAGTTGTATTGTCTAACTGAGGTGACTTCTAGTATACACTGGTTGATTGTTTATTATCATCATCTCTGCATGTTGTTTCTAAGTTTTTATGGACACTGATGGAATGTTTATATCACTATTCCCAGTCTCTTTTCTAATATAATGTTAGTTGAGCGATCAGGTGCCGAAACATGCACCTATCTTTGTAATATGGTGTAGGACTCTTCCTGCACTTCGCTGAACGACAACCTTCAGCTCACACTTCTTCAAGAATGATGGTGGTTTACAGTTGTCTCCGAAAAAGGCAAGACTGTGGCATGAATATATCGGCCCACTGTAGTCTGGCACCAGTTATTGACAGCAACCAAAACCCTCTGAAATCAGAAGGATATGCCTTCTTCGTAATCAACAGCCTACAATAATACTCAACAACCAGTACAGACACATTACAAACAAACATGTAAGATCAGCTCTTTACGACAATCCCTTTCACCAGTTCCTTCTGATGTGACCAGGTATACCAGTATTCCTCTCCCCTAATAGTTACAACGCCTCTGAATTTCCAGCAATAATCTGTTGTCCATACAATAGGATAGGTATTATGCTCCTGATGATGATCCTATATAATTTAGTTGGTCTACACCTCTCTGATAGTCTTTCATATGCTGGATCAATCTCTAGACTCTGTTTTGAGTCTGCCATAGACTCACTTACTTACATTCGTATGTTAGTATTTCACATTCAAATTTTATTTAAATAAAATGTTAAGAAAATCAATCTTACCACAGATGCAAGGAAATAACACAAATAAACGATGACTAGGCAATAGAATATGGGACATTTTCGATCTGCCCTTTGTCCAGGCTTTTCCTATGTAAGAAAATTCTCCGCCTGCTCTCATCGATCTTGCTTTGCACAAAATTTACTTGAAATGGCAGTGAACAGTCCCCGTTTCGTACCAGTATCTACTGCTTTGTCCAATGGGACCATGTTTACATTTATTTTGAATCTATCGTTTCAAATAACAACTCCCAATATGTTTCCAAGGCAAATATATTTTTAGGTTTAGGTCAACCAATCATACTTCGCCTTCCTTTAAAATACACCCAATCAAATATCCCGTACCTTTTAACCTCAATTTACCCAAAGTCGTTTTTTCAAAACATGCCATAAAAAATTATAAGCAGGCATGATCTTTACTTGACAGTCTGGTCGGGTCCACTATAGTATTATGGCTATAATTAGTTAATTAATGGACTATTTGCGTAACTATTACTATATTCTTTGTCAGCAAGTCCTAAGGTATACGAATATACCATTTATATGGGACTAGTTGGCTTGGTTCAGAAGTACACAGTTTTTTTTCTTCTATGTTAGTGTTTTTTATTTTTAGTCTACTACACGTTCAATTCTTTTCCATGTGCTGTCTTCTCTATTTACGTGATAATTACGTCCTTTGAAATAAGAGCTAAGGTTGTTTTTGTGACACGAGTTGTCTACATGTTCTAACTTTTTCGTCGTATTTTGGGGAAACCCCTAAGGCAAGGCTTGCCCCTATGCTAGTATTGGCTTTTAGTTTAAAATAAATGCGAAACGAATTAGCATTTCATCTATCCTTTCCCCTCCTCGTTCCACAATGCATTTTTAGGCACATATTTTCTTAGAACTAGGAAAAGTGATTATGTCAAGGACGAATTAAAAAAATTTGGGTACGTTTTGTTCGGCTATTCGTTAGCAAAAAATAATCTGAAGGCGTTGGCGATACCAACAGTTCTAGCAGAAAATTCTTTTATACTTTCTTATCTTTTCCTTTATGCCCGATATTGTTATATATTAATTTAGATATTGTATTTAGAAATTCACTACACCCTGTTTGCTTCAATTTTCTTCTTTCCTCCATGAGACTCAATGTTTCCTCCGTGTTGTATATCTGCTTCTTATGCACTTTTCTAGGTATCAAGTTTTCTTCTGATGTAATGAAAATATCTCTCGCATGTGTGGCTAGCTCATCTGGTGTCATATCCTCTTGTACAGCCATCAGTGTTTCGAATTTGTTTTGTGCTTCTATGTTATATTCAGGTGGTATGGCGCTTACATCGAGGCGGAGAGGTCTAGCACCTTTCGTCATTTTTTTCAATTTTAACTTAAAATCTGCAATTAGTAGCTCATGATCTGAATCACAATCTGCTTCTGGAAGTGTCATTGTAGATTATATATATATATATATATATATATATATATATATATATATATATATATATATATATATATAAATATATAAATTTAAAGAAGTCTGAGGTCATGACGCTCAATGTGAGCAACCCTGAGCCCATATCAGTAAGGAATAAGCAATTGGTACAGAAAGATACCTTCACATACCTAGGAAGCATAGTAACACCAGACGGCGGGGCAGGCAAAGACATCAAAATCAGAATGAATAAGGCAAGAACAGCCTTCTTTAGCCTAAACAACATCTGGAAGTCCTCCCAATAGAGCACAAGCACAAAATTAAGATTATATCAGAGCTGTGTGCTTTCTGTGCTTCTCTATGGTCCGGAATGCTGGAAAGTTAAAGAGAAGGAAATGTCGAAATTGTCCTCTTTTCACACAACATGCCTAAGAAAAGTTCACCGAATCTTTTGGCCGAATACCATCACTAACCAAGATCTGCTTACTCGTAGCAAGCAAGAGGACATGCACACCATCATAGCTGGCAGATGCTGGAACTGGGTTGGTCATGTCCTCAGAAGAGACCCCGATGCCATCACAAGAACAGCTATGCTTTGGACCCCTGAAGGAAAACGAAAGAGAGGCCGACCAAAAACAACCTGGTGGAGGACTGTGGAGGCTGAGATGCAAAGAATGAACCAGAGTTGGGGCACTGTACGAAGGATGGCCACCGACCGAGTAAAGTGGAATCAATTTGTTGTTGCCCTACAAGACGCCACTAGGCGTAATGGCCACTGACTGCTTTGACGGTCGGCGGCTAAGGATCAAAGAAGAAGAAGATATATATATATATATATATATATATATATATATATATATATATATATATATATATATATATATGTGTGTGTGTGTGTATATATATATATATATATATATATATATATATATATATATATATATATATATATATATATGTATGTATGTATATATACTGAAAAGGCCAAATACAGTATATATATATATAATTTACTGAAAAGGCCAAATACAACTTCGAACAGATCAATATTACCCTGTTTTGTTCATTATAAAGTATGGTGCCACTGTGACCATTTGATTGCTGTAGGGAAGTCTGAATCAATGTCTCGGCGATCATTGAATATTATACACCGCCAAAAACCCAGTTTAAGTAACCAACCAATGAAACGCCAGCGTAGTACACGTAGTGTCAGAGATATGTTAGGCCATTCAACACGGAGACAACAAAAGTGTAGATGTAAATATTTCGGAAGGCAGTGCGAGAACATAGACGGAATGCCTCGTTAAAGAAGGACCAGGTTTGATAATAGGGATCATTAGCTTTAGGTAGATATCCATATTTTCACTGGATGTGATGTAGAGCAGAAGTTATTGTGAAAAGAAGACAGTGGAGCATGAACAATGTTGTGCATTTGGAGGATGTTCTTTAACTTGCAACGGTTGTCACTCTCTTGTCACCTTCAAATCTTGCAATCGATTTTGCAATCATACCCAGATGATCAATGCTCTGAAATTTGGCATAGTTGTGTATTCCCTATGACAATACAATAATCAGTCGTAAAAATAATAAAATTAAAATTAATATTAATGTTTGTTTTTGTATTGTATCATTAATGAAATGGGCGATAACTGCAAATAATCTAGGTTTATTCTTTCCAACAAGATTGTCTCTCTTCAGAAAAATATTTAAACTTCTCCCTCCCCCGTCCACACACACACTATCGCACACGCGTGCACAGACATACACACAACTGACTACTACATTTAAAAAAATGTGATTTACAACTCTTATCAAAATAAAAATAAAAAATATATTAACTTTCTGTGTAATATACTGAATACTGAAATCCGCCTCCTGTGCTCTGGACTCGTTTATTGCAAACTGATAATGTCATTAGCGGATCGATTACATTTGACTTAAATTTATAAACAATAAAAAAATAACACTTAAAAGAAGAAAATAAAAAGTATTTAAAAAACTATTTTAAACACAGGCTTTTAGTGTACTAAAAAGCCACAAATAATGTTTTAAGGAGTTTATAGCTTACATCAAAAAATGTAACATCAAATTGGCAAAAAAACAGGAGCCCTGATTCTACATGAAATTAACTTCTGCTTTATACTTCATTACACACGTATGGATAAAATAAAAGATACGCGCTTAAGCGCCCCATGCTTTTTGTCAAATTGATGTTACATTTTTTACTGCAAGCTATAAACTCCTTGAAAAATTATTTGTGGCTTTTTAGTGCATTAAAAGCCAGTGTTTAAAATATTTTTTAAAAATTATTATTTATTCCCTCTTTCGGCTGCTGCAGTGAAAAGTCGGATAAGTTAGGGAATAGGAAAGCAATCTCAGTTGATAGAGCTTATTCATGCGAGTAATATAAGCTTATGATGGAGGAAATCCGTTAAGAAATAAGGAAGACAGAATTATTTTTGATTTTTAGTAAGGCACGCCTTGCCAAAATCTACACATTTTGCGTGAATGCAAAATATTTTGGCCTAGATTCTTTTCGATACGGTGGCTGCGACCTATATAAAGCGGGAAGGGAACGAAAGGCGGAAACACTTGTCGCGAAACTCAAAAACTGCAGTCACGGAGAGCAGCATCTGCCACAGGCTTCATTGCCATCTGCAAATGTGTGAGAAGACTGCTATAATTCTTAAAAGCCTGTTTTGTCTGAGATTGAGGGTAAGCGAGATATTAATTACAAATATATTTATAAATATATTATCAATTTGTGCTTTATGGAAATGGTTGCTTTTGTGTAAAATCTCAGTGTACAATTCCTGGAAGGAATCCCGGCATGTGTTAGTTAAATGTATATGTGTAATCTAACCAGAAGAAAGAATGGAATGAGATATTAGTTTTCGGAAAGCCTTTAAAGATTTTATGCTTGCTGGATCGGACTATTCTTACTGGAAGAAGGAATGAATGAAAAGAATTGATGTTCTGTATTTTGAGATATCACACAACATTAACCATAAGGCCTATGTGTTTGTAATGAAGACAATCATGGACATCGATGTAAAGGTGGTTTTACTGGAATATTGTTCTAGTATTAGGATAAATCATGTTATTTATGACTTACTCTGTCTCTTATGGTTAACCACAGCTTGTCTGAACTGTCTCATTATACCTCCTGTCTGGATAGGGAGATAGTAGGACGATACTACCTAGGAAATATTATATATGAGGTCATATCCTGCCCTGAATGTCATAACAAATCCTGTAGAGACATAGTCAGCAATTGGATGGCGTGTGGTACCAGTGCCTTAATTTGAACAAGCTTAGGCCACAAACATTGTCATCTCAAATGATTGAAAAACCCGCAGCTGTGGAGTTTTCTCAATTCATCTTATGCTGCAAGAGTCCTGAGTGGGAGCTTCAAAAGCTAAGTGGCTCAAATTCGGGCTGCCTCATATTACATATTTTACCACCTTACAGAACCTTATATGATGAAATTTAGTCTGGTGGTGTAAACCAAGAGAATAAAGACAGTCATTATCAGTCTATGTGACATTCTAATTAAATAACATTGAAGGAATAATTCAATACTAGTCCAAGTGAGAGACAGATTGTAATAACAGTTATTTGTGGAACAGAGTTACTTCAAGGATCAAGATCACAGAAGAAAGAGTGACATTGATAATTAAATTCAGTCAACTGTAAAATATTTATTGTAATTGAACAACTTTTTTTTATTTTACTTGATTTTGAATTCTATTTGAGTTTTCCAAGAATATCAAAAAGGAAAAAAGATCATGTAAATAAATAAAATTACCAAGTGTATCCACAGTTTTGAGTAAATCATTTACGTTGGTTCAAGTTACTTATTTGATAATTAATTACCCTTAGATAAGCTATAGTCTTAGGTTGGTCTGGGAGAGGAGGCATCATAGGTGACTGGGATTGCACATTACCATATCACCCAGTAATCTATACATCCTGACTTTAACTTTTGACCTTGATGCACCATTACTCTTTGCAGAGAATGGGGTATTTCTTTTAAGACCAGTATCTTATATGGCACTATCCTGGTATCATCGGATACACCTAATTGTCCACTATCTTACACACTAAATAACCTCTCGTCACACTGGGGTCTCTGTCCCGGGATATTCCGGTTGATCAAGAGCCAACTTTTATCATTTTGTGCTGACCTGTGAGAAAATTTTTTTGGGACAGAAATATTTTGTAGGATAGGTGAATAAAATAAATCAATTATGAGTACCATTGAGTACTACAGAAGGTGTGGTATAAGTAAGGTGAAAGCAGTCGTTAATTAATTAATTTATTAAGTTAATTAATTTGTTTGTTTAAAAAGTTGAGTTTGGTTGTCTGCCTTTTTATTACTCTATCATCATGGCGGATTTGGTGAGATTTAGGTCAGCCACACTGCACATGGGAAAGGAGCTTGGGTTGACTGGTGAGGCTCTGATCCAGTATGTTACGACTGAGTGTGATACGTTCATGGAAAGAGAAGATAAGAGATTAGAAGCTGACCGAGAAGCTAAAAAGTTAGCCATGGAGGTTAAAGCCAAGAAATTAGCAGTTGTGGCTGAGAAGAGGAGATTGGGTGCAGAGGCTCATGAGAAGTTACTAGCAGCGAGGGATCATGAATTGAAGATGAGAAAACTGAAACTTCATGCACCGGCCAATAATAATGGTAGTAGTTTACCTCATTCGGACAGCAGCGACAGTTAGATCACCTCAATTGGCGCCATGAACTTCCACCTGGACCCATTCTTGAAAAAGGACCATGCCATTGAAGGGGCAAAGTCTTTACAGACAGGGGGTATGATGTGTTGGTGTTGTGGGTAGTGGGTTTCCCCCTTGCTTCACCTTAGGCCTAGTGAATTATTTTTTATGAAAGGAGCGACCATTGCGGTGTCAGTCTCTTGGCCTAGCTAAACCTCTCATTCCCCAAGATCGTTGTGCGTGGTGAAGAGCCACGCCTTCCTCGAGGTAGTCCTGGTAACTGAGGGTTCGAATCCTCAGGCTAAACAACGGATCTAGAGGAGCAAACCTCGATAATAAAACCGGTGCACTACATTGTACACGCCCTCTTTGGGTGGGAAGGAGCCAGATGGATACTGAACAAGTCTTAGGAGTGGGAACGAGTATGGACTGAAGATCGGAACCCATCGTACAGGCACAGAGACTCAGGACGTGACGATCCTATTGCCTTCAACTCTTGGTCACATGCCTAGAGCCTCGGAGAACTCGGCGTAACCAGCAGGCAATTTGGTGGCGGGGAATGAGCACTGTGAGCCCTACCTTGACTTCGTATCTCAGGGAGATACAGAAATACCCGCTTTATCTCCCCCAGAGCTGGCACAGTACACTTCTGGCTTATACCCGGGGCGGTAGGAAATCCACAGGCTCCCCAGCATCACAATGCCATGAAGATGACAAAGTTAAAATTTACTAACTCAAACGAGATCGGACGACGCCTCGGTTATCAAGGTCCGCGCCAGACAGTGGGTAACCAGGCTGTGATGTGCGAAAAATTGATTACTGGAAAAAACCCAAAAGACAGACTCCACAAGAAGAGGAAAAGTGGGAGGGAGAGCAAAAGGAAACCAGATCACACAGGGAAAAACACACTGACACTTAATATTCTGCCGCTAAACATCTGTGGCATAAGAAATAAAAAGCTTGAACTTGCCAAACTGCTAGACAGTCACAGAGTACATGTGGCTGCTCTAGAAGAAACTTTACACAAAGACGTTGACCTGCACCTGTCTGGATACACTAGTTACGCCTGTAAGTACATTGGTTGCCGTGGCATAGTAACCTACATCAGAAATGACATACAAGGTGATGTCACTCAGCTAACAACAGACCATCCAACAGATGTACAAAACGTCAATATCTGGCACAATGGAGGCAAATATATTATATACAATGTGTTCAGCCCACCTCAGACAACATGCAACATACCAGAACTATACAAGACACAGTATCACAAAACCCTACTTGTAGGGGACTTCAACGGACACTCACCCCGTTGGGGTTACCCTGATTACAACAACACAGGAAAGTACATTGAAGAGACGTGTGAAACAACTAACCTGTCAGTATTACAGGATACAGAGTCCCCACCAACTTTGCTGCACAGGGCCCACCTCTCTCTCAGCCGACCTGACTTGACCATCTGCTCATCTGATCTGATAGATTTTGGTCATTCTCAGGTTCTGGACGACATTGGAAGTGATTACAAACCACTCCTGACCACTGTAAGCATCCCCAGTAAAGCATGTTTCAAGCAGAGAACTCGCTGGAATTTTCGAAAAGCTAATTGGAGACTATTCCGGGAAACATTGGATTGCCTTCTAGAAAACATTGATACCAATTGTGTCGAAACATTCACTGAAGAACTAACGAAATCAATCTTGAATGCAGCAGCTCTGTCCATCCCAAGCGGCAGCTGGAAGCCATATAAACCATTCTGGAACAAAGAAATACAAATGACTATATCTGAAAGAAACAAAGCCAGAACAACACTTGAGACCACACGTTCACAAGAGGCAAAGATTCAGTACAATAAAGCATGTGCCAGAGTTAAACTTACAGTTAAGAAGGCCAAAAAAGATAAATGGACAAAAACGTGCTCCAACTTAGATCTCAGACATAATGGAAATAAAGCATGGGCATTAGTAAATAATCTTTCTGGAGAAAGTAGAAGGATGAATCCAAAGCCAGTGGTAGATGGAAGGAAGACAATCTCTGAAGACCAAAAGAAAGCAGAACACTTCAGCCGTTACTTTGCCAATGTGAATAGAGCAGGTAAACTCACAGAGCTGGACAGTAAACAACTACACCAGTTAAGGAAACAAGAGAAAGCCTCAACGGTCAACGCTTCCCTATTCGAAGAAGAGTTCAGCATGAAGGAGTTAGAGCAAGCTCTGAAGAAATTAAAACCTAGAAAGTCCCCAGGGCCGGACAAGATCTATAATGAAATGCTACTCCACCTGGGCTCATCTGGGAGAGAAGCAATCCTCAAGCTGATCAATAAGAAATGGAGATCAGGCAAACTTCCAAAAGCCTGGATGATTGCAAATATTGTCCCCATTTTGAAAACCATCAAACCCCCAGATGAACCTAAAAGCTACCGTCCGATATCTCTAACATCATGCCTGGGGAAAATTGCTGAAAGAATGCTAAACACACGTCTCTATTGGTTCTTTGAGAGTTCCAGTATTCTATGTCATGAACAGGCAGGCTTCAGAACCAGCAGCTGCACAGACGACCAGCTCTTCCGTTTGACGCAGAGAATTCATGATGGCTTTCAGAATAAGAAACATACTGTGGCCATCTTCGTTGACCTCCAGCAGGCTTATGATCGTGTATGGAGAAAAGGCCTCCTGATGAAGATGATTGGTATGGGAATACATGGCAGGTTATACAACTGGATAAAACATTTTTTAATTGATCGAACAATCCAGACAAAGATAAACAATGCAATCTCATCTAAAGAAGTCTTAAAAGAGGGCTTACCACAAGGCTCCTCATTAAGCTGCACTCTATTTCTCATCTATATTAATGACTTAGCAGACCATATCAAAACCGAAAAAGCTCTTTACGCTGATGACCTGGCAATATGGCAGAGTCATGAGAATGTTGAAAGTGGAGCTCAAAGACTAAACGGAGACCTTAGAAGACTGCATGAGTACTGCTAAACATGGAAACTTAAGGTCAACTATACAAAGACTGTGTACACTATTTTTACCAAAAGCCATAAAGTAGCCAAGAAGAATATCAACCTGTGGCTAGACAAACAACAAGTGACAAAAGAAGAACATCCCATGTATCTTGGAGTCACACTTGACCGGCAGCTCAGCCTCAAGAACCATATTGAGAACACAAGGAACAAAGCACTGAGGCGATTACAACTATTGAAGAGGCTTGCCGGCACTACTTGGGGATCAGACAAGGATACTCTGAGAGGCTTGAACCTTGGCTATGTCCGTTCTGTGATAGAATACAACAACTCACTGCTTACTACTTGCTCCAAAACAAACCTAGAGTCTCTCGACAGAGTGCAAAGCAATGTCCTTCGACTAATCAGTGGAGCTATGAGATCAACGCCAACTGCTGCATGTGAAATACACACAAATGTGGAACCCCTTGAGTTGCGAAGAGATAAAGCTGCTTTAGAAGTTTATGAAAGATGTAAGAGAATGAACCGAAACCACCCTATCAGGTACCTTGTAGATAACTGGGTACACAAGCAAAGAATAAAGCACAAGTCAGTCTTACACCATGTCCATGAAATACAAGATAGATACCACCTCCCAGAAAGAAGACAAGATATACAAAAAGTAGTAAGGAATTTACCACCATATACCCACTTAAAAACACCAGAAATACAGATGAAATTAGTAGATGGATCAACCAAACAGGCCGACCCAGTCAGTCTTATGAGTGCATCACAAAGAACCATTGATGCCTAAACTGAAGAATGGTTACATGTCTATACTGACGGATCTGCATTTAAGGCCACCATCAAAGCAGGTTACGGAGTTTACATATGTTACCCAGACGGATCTTCCGACGAGCTGTTTGACGCATGCGGGGAGTTTTGCTCCAACTATGAAGCTGAAACCATTGCACTGGAAACAGCTGAATACCATCTGAAGACTGTATTTGATGCCTTTCCCTCAAAGGCTCAAAACATTGTCATTTTTACTGACTCATTCTCTACCCTACAAGCTCTGGAAGGCAGTGGACATTGTAAAACTGAATTAGCCAAACTAATCCAGGACGCTGACCAGCTTATCACTTCCTATGGCATCAGAATAGTTATGCAGTGGATCCCTGGCCACTCTAATACACCAGGTAATGACAGAGCAGACAGATTAGCAAAGAAAGGAACAAAACAAGAACAACCACTCACAGCAACAACTCTCCAAACAGCCAAAACACTCATACGAACAACAAACAAAGAAACTTGGCTGAACAGATGGGCCATGGGAAACACTGGAAGAGAGGTTTTCAGATATATGGCTGGTCCTGATACTAACGACAGCATCAACCATCTCACAAGGAGGGATCAGAGCTCCATTTTTCGACTCAGATCACAACATATACCACTCAACAGCCACTTGAACAGAATCCAACCACAACACCCTCCAGAGTGTCAGCTATGTAACTATCCCCATGAAACTGTTGACCACCACCTCTTTGAGTGTCCAGCACTCGATGATATTAGAAAAATGCTTCTTCCTCCTTGGCCAGATAAGTGGAACACCCTGTACGGAGACACAAAACAACTTGCGAAAACATGCAGATATCACTACATGGCATTGGGCCGAAGGGCGAGAGCCCACGTGCCGCTGGATCAATAACAACAACAACAACAACAGACATATACGAACGATTTGTCGGGTCCCAGATCTCATTCTTTTGAACAGGACTCCATCCTCGTAGTAAAATATTCCAGCCGAAGTATGGGCCTGTGTTCTGTGCCGTTATTAAGAGCAGGGCGCTAAGGTTACATCATCCTTTTGCGCTCGTTTCATCTCTGCTAAGGTAAGAAGAAGTGGTGAGGCAGAGCTATCCAATGTTGGGAGGTGTGCACTGCTCCATCACCTTCCTCGTAGATAAATTATGGTTTTCACCATTCTTGTTTTCCAGGCTATGGCAGTCCGAGCAATCGTGTTCATATTGACGAATTTCCTGTTGCATGTCTGGTTACCAGTATTTCAAGGAAACATGACGTAATAAAGTACGTGTACCTCGATCAGGTTGTGAGGGCCGTTTATGCATTTGCTGCATCAGATGGGTTCTATATGGGAGTGGGGCAACTACCTGTCTCTTGTTCTCGACCCTCCGGTAAACTAAACCTTTCTCCCTATAATATGCTCCCAGGGGAGTATGGGAGTAGTTTCCATACAACCTAGTAAAACAAGACTTTAGGGTTTTATCCTCCCTTTGTGCCTTCTTCAGCTCCGGTGTGTTGGGGCTGGTTAGAGATGAGAGCTCAGGGGCCGCTGGGTTCTCTCTCTCTTGTGTCGACCTGGGTTTCTGTGAAGGATCCCCAAGGAAGACATTGTTCTACCTAAAATGAGAGGATGGACTAAATTGTCTAAAACAGCGGCATTGATTTTCCCCCGTACATAACGGGTAGAATCATCAATTTCCGCCACTGGAAGAATCATAGGCTTTATACTCTTCCGGGGCCCCTGTATTTCTACAGTTTCACCAGTGTACTGGTGGGCCTTCACCAACAATGGCGAAACTAGAGCCGAGTATTTTAACCTGAATCATATAAGCACCGTATTAATCGGTTACCCTCAGTTACGAGTTCAGTAATAGAGGGGTGACTGGGATTCTCTTGACATGTTGGTATGACATGATTCCTTATCGACCAATTGATCAAACATGCAACGTTGTAAGGGCCGGTTTTCTGTCTCTTACAATCCGATGAAAAATGTGGGTCATTTTTGCAAACCTTACACCATCGTCTTCCAGTTCCTTTGGCTGAATTGCTCTCTTTCTACCTGTGGTAATCCTGTGGTTGTTGTTGCTGTTTTTGGGCCAACTTGGGTGTTGTGTTGTTCATCGTTTGCACCTCCGTGGATGGACGATCTGTTTGTTGTGGGAGACTATCGTTGCCGCGCTTCCTGACAGGATTAACTTCTGCCTGGGCCCTTTGATACCTGTCGGTATATAACAACACCTGCTCAAGAGTTTTGGCCCCGTGCTCCGCCAGGAACCATCTCATGTCATGGGTGAGCAAGTCCTTGAACTGCTCCACAAAAACCATTTTCTTCAGCACTTCATATGATTCTTCGAAGGTGCTGAGGGACCCCACGTCTCCAAGTAAGGTTCTAGCCTGGTAGCAAACTGTCTATACGATTCGTCTTTCTGCCTCTTAGCCTCCGGGAATTTACTATGAAAAGTCTCTCCATTAAGCTGAAAACGCTGACGCTGAGCCTTCTTCAACATGTCGTAGTTGTTCTGTTCTTCCGTGGGCATTTTGAGAAACACATCATATGTAGATCCCCTCAGACTCTAAGATAGCTTCATGTTGTATTTCTCCCTCTCCAAGCCATATGTAGCTACTAAGGATTCAAATCTAGAGAGATAGATGTCGATTTCCTCAGAAGCCTCTGAGTAGACATCTAATTGAAAGGAGACTGCACTAGACGCTACTGTCTGAGAAATGTTTCCCCCATCGCTACCTTGAGAACTGCCACATCCGCCATTGTTGGAACTAGAATCAACTCTTCTTCCTTCGATCTCCAATTCTTTCAACCTTGTGCCGTGGGCTCTTTCGGCCTGTTCCCTCTCCTCAGTGAATGTTCTTTCCTTTTCTCTTTCCGCTGCTTCCTGTTCTGCTTTGGCTTTTTCGTGCTCTCTGACGATCTTTCTATCATCCCTTTCAGCCGCTTTCTCCTCGCTGAGTGCGGCTTTCTCTGCCTCCTTCCTGTCTTTTTCCTCTTTATCTTTTTCTTTCTGTTCTCGCCCCGAAGTAAGAACAAAGTCAGAAAGTTCTTTGCCTGAAAAACCTAGTTCGCGGCCTAGATTAAGGTAAAAGGCATGGAAGTTTTGGGTCTCTGCCATTCTGAGCGAAGTCTGTTTACACAAAATTAAAACTGCTACTTAAGTAGTAATCTCAAAATTACAACACCGAGTTAGCCACACCAAGTGAATATCTTATTTACCTTTAAACCTAACTTTTGTTACAAAAAATTTTGTTTCTTTCTGATTCTTCTTCTTCTTCGTTCGTCATGAAAAGGAGTTTGGTTGCGTTGTGTCTGTTTACAGCGGAGCTGCGATATTTGCACCTTCCAGCCGACACATCCGACTTCAGCACGGCATTTTTGGGACCGGGTTAGCCTTTGCTCTTCGATTTCTACTCACTCAGCAAGACTGCAGTGATGCAGCTTGTTTCCAGGACCACCACCTGGAGGTGGAGTAGGGTCTTGGTCAGCTCTGGTTCGCTGACCCTAACGGAAGCAGTCTAGCTATTGGTCGCTAACTGCATTCCTCACTGTTGAGGCGTCTTAGGTCACTTCTGATTATTCAATTATTCTTTATAATAAAAAAAATTGTTACGGTTATTTATGAATGCACCGTATGATCAGTCTTAAAATATATATACTCCTGACAATATTCTTTCAGTAAATTTGAAATTTTAATCAAGCACGTAATAAAGTCAGTACAACAAATGCAGCTGATTACTGCCGGAGTGAAGCAGAGATCGATCCAATTAATTTCACAATCGCCTGCTAGATAATGACACTGCATTGGATGAATCAACAAGGATGAGGATATTGGAGTATGACCTAAAACGTAGGACTAGCATAGATGGACGTGAGAGAGGATGCATCCTTCGTATGTACAACTAGCGTGATATAGGTACAATTAGCATTCATACTCTTCGACATTTGCTGAGGGAGACTGAGCACCTATTGGTTTGTACGGAGTGCAATGAGATCGATTCTGATTAACAATAACATTAATAGTGTGATCCAACTCAATAGTATGAAATTGACCCGCACAAGAAAACAATACAGTAGGACAGGGAAAGGACGCTTAAACGAGAGCCAAACACCACCTTGAAATGTTATTGGACTGAGACTGCAGACATAATAAATCTGGACGCTAATCAAAAAATGATCAAGAAAAGGAAAGTGACTACGTGCACGATGAAGTAAAACAGCTAGAGATAGAAGAGAGAAAATGTCGATAGATATGACATATGTCAACAAAGAACGAAACAGTATAACAACACAACAACACGCCATTCAATCACAAATCAACCGTGGACAAAAAATGTCGATAGGTATGACATATGTCCAACAAAGAACGAAACGGTATAACAACACAACAACAAGCCATTCAATCACAAGTCAACCGTGGAAAAAAATGTCGATAGGTATGACATATGTCAAACAAAGAACGAAACAGTATAACAACACAACAACAAGCCATTCAATCACAAGTCAACCGTGGACAGAAAATGTCGATAGGTATGACATGTGTCCAACAAAGAACGAAACAGTAAAACAACACAACAACAAGCCGTTCAATCACAAGTCAACCGTGGACAGAAAATGTCGATAGGTATGACATATGTCCAACAAAGAATGAAACAGTATAACAACACAACAACAATCCGTTCAATCACAAGTCAACCGTGGACAGAAAATGTCGATGGTATGACATATGTCCAACAAAGAACGAAACATTATAACAACACAACAACAAGCCATTCAATCACAAGTCAACAGTGAACAGAAAATGTCGATAGGAGTGACACATGTCCAACACAGAACGAAACAGTATAACAACACAACAACAAGCTGTTCAATCACAAGTCAACCGTGGACAGAAAATGTCGATAGGTATGACATATGTCCAACAAAAAACGAAACAGTATAACAACACAACAACACACCCCTTCAACCACAAGTCAATCGTGGACAGAAAATGTCGATGGTATGACATATGTCCAACAAAGAACGAAAAAGTATAACAACACAACAAAAGGCCATTCAATCACAAGTCAACCGTGGACAGAAAATGTCGATGGTATGACATATGTCCAACAAAGAACGAAACAGTATAACAACACAACAACAAGCCCTTCAATCACAAGTCAACCGTGGACAGAAAATGTCGATGGTATGACATATGTCCAACAAAGAACGAAACAGTATAACAACACAACAACAAGCCATTCAATCACAAGTCAACCGTGGACACAACAACAAGCCCTTCAACCACAAGTCAACCGTGGACACAACAACAAGCCCTTCAATCACAAGTCAACCGTAGACACAACAACAAGCCCTTCAACCACAAGTCAACCGTAGACACAATAAGAAGCCCTTCAACCACAAGTCAACCGTGGACACAACAACAAGCCCTTCAATCACAAGTCAACCATGGACACAACAACAAGCCCTTCAATCACACGTCAACCGTGGACACAACAACAAGCCCTTCAATCACACGTCAACCGTGGACACAACAACAAGCCCTTCAATCACAAGTCAACAGTGGACACAACAACAAGCTCTTCAACCACAAGTCAACCGTGGACACAACAACAAGCCCTTCAACCACAAGTCAACCGTGGACACAATAACAACCCCTTCAATCACAAGTCAACCGTGGACACAACAACAAACCCTTCAACCACAAGTCAACCGTGGACACAACAACAAGCCCTTCAATCACAAGTCAACCGTGGACACAACAACAAGCCCTTCAACCACAAGTCAACCGTGGACACAACAACAAGCCCTTCAATCACAAGTCAACCGTTTACACAACAACAAGCCCTTCAATCAGAAGTCAACCGTGGACACAACAAAGACAGCCCCTATTGTCCGGTCATCAATGTCCTTCCATGTCGTTTTCATCCTTATAATTTGTGTTTTTCATTTGTGTTTTCGGTCTCTCTTACCTTTCGTATGTCAGAATAATGACTGCCTTGTCCCCACCTCTCTTACCCTTGGGATGTCAGAATAATGACTGCCTTGTCCCCACCTCTCTTACCCTTGGGATGTCAGAATAATGACTGCCTTGTCCCCACCTCTCTTACCCTTGGGATATCAGAATAATGACTGCCTTGCCCCCACCTCTCTTACCCTTGGGATGTCAGAATAATGACTGCCTTGTCCCCACCTCTCTTACCCTTGGGATGTCAGAATAATGACTGCCTTGTCCCCACCTCTCTTACCCTTGGGATGTCAGAATAATGACTGCCTTGTCTCCACCTCTCTTACCCTTGGGATGTCATAATAATGACTGCCTTGTAATGCTATTAACACGCTTTCTCAATGTGTGTCTTATCCATCTCCAACGTCGACTTCTCATCTTTTGTTCCTCTAGCCCGTGTCTGGTTCTTCTCATCAATTTCACGTTAATGGCCATGTCATATCATTTCATTCCTTCTATTCTACGAGATGATCCATTTATGGAAAGCTCTAAATACTTAGTTGATGTTTTCTTGTTCACTGTTTTCCAGAACCATACTATAGGACTGACTTGATATCTGAGTAGAAGATTGTTATTTTTATGTTGCACGATTTTATTTTTATTTTCAAATACTGTATGTGATAAATCAATGAAAGCTACTCTTGCCTTTGTTATTCTTATATTTATATGACTTTCTATTAGTGAGACATAATTACAACATTTTAATTCATCTGGGAAAAGAAACATGTGTAGTGGGGATGATGATGGGACAGGAGGTATCTAAGAAAAGCAGGTAATGGAATACAAATGATAAATCTTTGGACATATGAAGACATCAGCATCGGCGAATAAAAAAATAATTGAGACAGATAAAGATACGTTAATTTATTTGGACATCTTCTGAGGATGTCGTCGAATAAATCAACCAGCAACACGAGGACAACACCTCAAGACAGAAGCGACCCGGAGTAATAAAGCATGGAGAAGAAGATTGATCAAGGAGTGAAATACACCTTAAAGAAACACAATCTGACAGCACATCAGACAGTAGTACCACGATCACTTGGTTGGAACGAAATACGTATTCTAATCTCCACAGCTTTACTGCAACAAGAACAGAAAGTCCGTTTCCTTTCTTCACCCATGACTGATTTTTTTTCAGCCAAACTTTCGTGAAAAATCTTAATGTTCTTTGTAATTATCTATTCTCATCTTAAAGTTTCTGTTTTATTCCTAATTCATAATTTTAATTTGTGGTCTTCTTGGTATAAATATTGTCCTGATGACCTAGAAATAATGTAGGTGGTTCGAAATTTCCCAAGCCAACATGATGTCTACACTTTTTATTTTTCAAAGTAAATTGGCGAAGACAAATAATAACATCACCTGAGCATCATTTGCCAATGGTGATTTACCATCTCAGTAGAAAGTCTGCCACGTTCAACCGAATTTTGATTATAATTATTGTATTCAGTGTATTATTTATTTTCATGTTGTGTTTTATATACATCATAGCATTAGTTACAGTGGATTTTTACTAGTGACCTATGTACATTATAATTTTGTTTTCTTGCTTGACTAATTACAGCATATTTATTTTATTCTGGGGAGTACACATTATTTATGTGTTGATATTTTTTGTTCTTGTTGTCTTTATTAGTCCTGCTTTATAATGGTCCTTTTTTCGCTAATCAAAAAGCACTGGGAAATATACCCATACCCGTTGTGGAATTACACATTTGTCTTGACAGCAATACAGACAGAGTTAGAAAGAAGAAATATCAACAGAGAAAAGAGAAAATACGTATATTGAGGTGTTAGCAAGAGAAGCAGAGAATGCTGTAGCCAAAGTTAAAATGAGAGACCTGTATAACAGCACAAAGAAGCTAACATGGAAGTAATAATAATAATAATAATAGCTCCTTCAGTCATAACTGTTTATCGGATTGCACCCCTGAAGTGACAACCCTACTCCAGTTGGACAAGATGGTTATAACCAGTAACAACTACTTCCCGTAAGGTGCCGACACCGTACAATGAAGATGGAGTGTCCTCTCCGGGGCATAAGCTTGGGCACAGTTATATGGAGATCACGCTGTTGCCCATGGAGTATGTTCCGCTTATCCTTATATCCAGTAGATCCAAAGGAACGGCAATAGCCGATACAGCTTGGTACAAGCCACGTCGCAGTAGTTGCCAGAATAATTTCGAATCAACATTAGACTGCTTTAGGGACTCTGACTCCGCATTTGTCCTCAGGGTTTAATCCGGAAGTCTTTCCCGTCAATAGATATTCCCACATGGAAATTAGAAGCAAGTAAATGACCTCATCAAAGAGAAGAATGGACAACTACTTAGCAGTATACAAGAGGAAATGAAGAGGTGGACGGAACATTTTGAGGAAATTCTCAATAGACCAGCTCCACCTAATCCCGCAGACATCCAGCCAGCAGAAGAAGAGCTATAAATCATTTGTAAAACACTACCATGGGAAGAAATAAAGAAAGCCATAAAGCTTATAAAAGATGGAAAAGCTGCCGGTCCAGATGGTATTTCAGCAGAAGCCATTAATAGATATATTGACACTGCAACCGAGATATTATACAAATTACTCGGTAAAATATGGGAGAGGGAAGAAATACCAGCAGAATGGGCGGATGAACATATGGTAAAGTTGCATAAAAAGGGAGATTTACATGAGCGCACAAATTACTGAAGAATAATGTAACTATCAGCGCCAGGCAAATATTAAACATAATTATCCTTGAGGTATTATTGTGACCGTGGGAGTGTGTCACGGCGCCATATAGCCAACAGTGTGACCATGTGGGGTGTGTATATGCTTATTGTATCACTCAAGTCAGGAATACTGGTAT
Organism: Oreohelix idahoensis; assembly: GCA_024509875.1. Lineage (NCBI taxonomy): Eukaryota > Metazoa > Mollusca > Gastropoda > Stylommatophora > Oreohelicidae > Oreohelix > Oreohelix idahoensis. The sequence continues at coordinate 429,694 of JAMPIV010000604.1, forward strand.
ACTGCAAGAGGTGTTTAATTCTTGATGAATATTGTAACCCAGTTCGTTCCAAAATTCCTCTGTGATGTTTAATGTTGTGTGACATTCATTATAATAATAAATTCTTTAAGCACCAAACACGGCGCATAAGGCAGAAACCAGTGCTCTCCAGGTTGTACGTTGTGACGCCACTCCTCTTAGCTCTTGCACATTGTTTAATCCCAACGTTCTTCCTTCTCTTATTATTGTTCTTCTGAGTGTTTCTTTTGGTCTTCCTTGTTTTCTCTTACCCTCAGGAACCCAAGTGAGTGCCTGTAGTGGTATTCTGTTGTTTTGCATTCGTAGGACATGACCGATATATGACCATCGTCTTTTCCTTATATAGTTGGAGACATATTTCTGCCTAGTCTTCTCTTATTTCATTAGCATACTTATTGTTCAATATTTACTGTAAAACTCTTCAACATGAGATAATTAAGCAAGTCCTCAGGATCCAATAAAACAATTTTATTATCTTCCATAAACAAAGCCATTTGCATGCATTTTCTCAAAACAATCCTCATAAAAATGTTCCTTTGTACTGGTCATTTATTGTCTATTTTCTCCTTGCAGCCTATCCAAGTTGGGGTAAGTATTTCTGCTTAACTTCTTTGCGTTTGCTTCTTCGATTTATCCGACTCAGGTTTAAACAACAGTTGAGCCTCTACCTCTTCTTTATGATATGAGCTAATTTGACATTTTACGAGCTCCGTTTCGTTTCTTCCATAAATTCAGCTCGTTCTCTCGACATTTAGGCATTTCTGGCCTAACTAGGTTTTATTCTGAAATATTAAAAAGGTCACAAGAAGCTGTACTTACAAGGTAATTAGGAATTCCCACATTATAAAATAAAGCTATCTGCTTTACAGAGTTGATGTCTTGATACTTCAAGACCAGCAGTTATACGTCCGTACAGACTGGCTTTTGGGGATCAACTGATTTCTGATATCGAAGTTTTCCTTCGCGTCGTGGTGCGCGCTTTTTCCAGGCTTCTGGTTGGACAGTGTAATATTTCTTTATTTATTTTATTGGATCTCACATGCCTACCGATGGAGTGTCTCGGCTATTCCGATTTACGTCATCGGTTGCTGAGCAACTCCCGCCAAAAAAAATAGCGTTGAGTCGCTATTTAACCTAGTTCCAGTTTAAATCTGATAACCGCGTATCTTGAGTCTATTTCAATAAAACCTCGTAATTATTCTTCCTAATCTAACGGATAACAATTAGCACGAATGATGCTATGGTATCAGTAGTAGGCCATCCGGTGACATTATTAAGAGTCCATAAGTAGACTACTGAGAGATGAACAAGCAGGTTGTAGTCAAAACCGATGCTGTACAGATCAGATGACCACATTGAAAATAATAGTGGAACAAAGTCTTAAGTGAAACTCACCTCTTTACATCGGTTTTGTGGACTGTGAAAAGACATTTGACAGTGTAGATAGAGAATCATTTTGGAAATGCATGAGGTATTATGGACTTCCCCTGAATTTATTTACGTAATAAAGACAACTTATGAAAACATGACTTGCAGAGCTCTTCCAGTTTAGTGTAATACATGCAGATAAGGGGGCCGTTCACAAATTACATAACGTAATTTTTGACATTTTCATTCCCCCCCCCCCTTACCCCTCCCGTAACGTGTGCGTAACAAAAACCCACAACATTTGAGAACCCCTCGCCCCAAAGCGTAACATCTCGGCAACCCCATCCCCCATCTTTGCATTACGAAATTTGTGAACGGCCCATAACAGTATTGTGTCACCAACATTTAAAGTCGTGTTCGATCGTTAATATTATTAAGGTGATCTTTTATCATACTACTGTCACCTTTTTTTAAATTTAAAAGTGCATTTTTTCAGTTAAACTACTTACTTACATAGTAGTTCTTCTTCTACCCTAGGTGTAGAGGTTTGTCAGAGAAAATGCCATAATATCTTTTCGGCTATTCTTCTCATGGCCTGGTTCCAATCTAGTCCTCGGTTCTTCAAGGATTGTCTAATGTTTTCCTCCCAGCTAATTCTGGGTCGTCCAGGAAGTGTGCAGTTAAAGTAAGCTTGAACATGTATCTAACACAATAAAAAATGAACTAGAATTTCGGATTACATACAGCTATTAAATACTTTATTTCAGTTCATTTACATTTCAGAACAACATGTTACATTCATTCATCTTGAGTTGAAGCACTTCAAAAACAGTCGAGCAACATTTTGTGTGCTCCAGCTCCGGGCCAAAACCTACTGCTCCGTGCTAAAGTTCCGGACTCCGCTCCAAAGCCCTGTTTAAAACTGCAGGACTATTACACAGATGCTGAATCTGAGCACTACGCTTTGCATTTCGCCAATACATTTTTCGTGTTTTCTGTTAGCGGTTCCTGTACGTCGTGATTACTAGAACGATAACCACTTAAGGACAGGTAGAGTAAGAGTTATCTGCCCTTGATACATGTGCTTTTCTGTTATTGTTATGTTGTCTAGTGTCTTCCTTTAATCCTTCTTACGAGTGGCTTCTACATTTGTGTTTCTATTTGTTATTTACTATATACTGAACTCTGGTTTCACTTTTTGTTTATTGTAAGATTTCAACCGCGTAGTCCTGTTTCTATCAATTCTTACAACAGCCCTTTTCTCGCAAACCGAGATGATCTAGTTTTTGCTGAGTCGACCAGATGATTGATGTTCACGTTTGTGTAATGGATTTTAGCATTGTTGTATTGCCAACTATTGCGCGAACGTTTATTGACCTTTTATCGCCTGTTCATGGTTCGCAACCAGACGATACAGCAAGACCTCAAAACCTAGCCCCTGCAGACCCAAGTAGAACATTCCCAACTTCGATGGTTTGGTCATGCATGCAGAATCAAAGAATATCGGCTACCACGACAAATATAGAAAACGAAGAGCCAGGGATCCAGACCTCCAAGACGACCCAAATTTCTCTAGGAGGACAACATTAGACAATTCCTGAAGGACCGAGGACTAAATTGGAACCAGGCCAGGAGAAAAACCACCGAAAGGACAGTATGGCGTTCTCTCTGGCAAAACTCTACATCTCAGAGTAGAAGAGGAACGGCTAACAATACATCCAGGAAAAAACGGATAGACTTAATAAGTTTAGCCAGCAGGTGGGCTTGAACATCAATTTAAAGAAGTCAGAGGTCATGACGCTCAATGTGAGCATCCCTGAGCCCATATCAGTAAGGAATCAGCAACTGGTACAGACAGACACCTTCACATACCTAGGATGCATAGTAACACCAGACGGCGGGGCAGGCAAAGACAACAACATCAGAATGAATAAGGCAAGAACAGCCTTTTTTAGCCTAAACAACATCTGGAAGTACTCTCAATACAGCACAAGCACAAAATTAAGATAATATCAGAGCTGTGTGCTTTCTGTGCTTCTCTATGGTGCGGAATGCTGGAGAGTTACAGAGAAGGAAATGTCGAAATTGTCCTCTTTTCACACAACATGCCTAAGAAAAATTCACCGAATCTTTTGGCCGAATACCATCACCAACCAAGATCTGCTTACTCGGAGCAAGCAAGAGGACATGCACACCATCATTGCTGGCAGACGCTGGAGCTGGGTTGGCCATGTCCTCAGAAGAGACCCCGATGCCATCACAAGAACAGCTATGCTTTGGACCCCTGAAGGAAAACGAAAGACAGGCCGACCAAAAACAACCTGGCGGAGGACTGTGGAGGCTGAGATGCAAAGAATGAGCCAGATTTGGGGCACTGTACGAAGGATGGCCGCCAACCGAGCAAAGTGGAATCAATTTGTTATTGCCTTACAAGACGCCACTAGGCGTGATGGCCACTGACTGCTTTGACGGTCGGCGGCTAAGGATCAAAGAAGAAGAAGAAGAAGAAGTAAGTAAGTTATCGTCTGTTTACTTCTAAATTTTTAAATTATTTACGGCCACGTTGTACGGTAACTTTGGCCATGAAGGCAGAACTTCTACTTATTCGAGTTCAAATTAAAGTTGGGACAGAACAATTACATCGACTTATACGAAAATGTAGTTATCAGAAGTCAACTAAACCGGAAAAAAAAAAAACCAAAGCTAAAGGAAATAATTTGCTGAGACTTTCAGAATTGCTTCAAGTTAACCGAAAATCGACTTAAGTATGTTCGGCTTAAGTGGGCTGCAGTGTGTATATAAATAAACTCATTTAAGGGGAGGTTAAACCCCCAAAATGAAAAACACAGAATTATAAGTTAATATCTATATCTGGTCATTTATACAAGCAAAATGACTGAAAAAATACAAAACATTGAGGTATATACTAAAAACTTGCAATCTATGGCGGAAAAACAGTGAAAAAAGGCAAATTTTAGCTTTTTTGGGTATTTTGTTGCCCAAGATATCTCAAATGTGACTACAACTTGAGTTATGAAATTTGGCTGTTTCATTTGTTAATATATGATAATGAGTGTATACTAAAATAATTTTGATTGGTTTGATATCTGAGTTTTTTTATCCATAGAAATCAACCAGTCTGGTCCACATTTTTCCTTATATTGATTCCAAATAAATTCTGTGTCATACTTTGCAGCCTTACTTTCCAAACATTAAAATCTTCATGTTTTCAGCTTATAGACCTGTCCGCGATAAATTACTTCATCGAAAGTTTTCCGAAAAAAATACTGCTTTCCCTGGTATACAGTAACAATATCACTGGATCATCATAGTACCGATTCCTCTACCCTCACCCCCAACCTTTCACTTCATCTGGCCTCAATCGCCAGAGCGGCTCACTTGTAAAACATCGCTTCAACTACGGTGTTTTTTTTTAGCCAGGCGCGGCGCGAGGGCGGCTCTCCTTGAAATTTTTTTGTGTTATCAACCCATCACGTAAAAAAAACTGACAAGAGTGTTTTCTCCTTCATCGTAAACCAAACTGATGCAAATCCAGTTCTTCGGGAAGATTTCATATCAAAAATTCTTCCGCCATTTTAGTTCAAAAACAAAGTCCTGGACAAGTTCCAAGAAACATGTCAACTTGTATCCCCACTTAATCCCTCAAATTTTTTATCATCGCCTCCATTTTCACAGTAGAAATCCTAATCAGGTCGACCCAATTGATTTCTGTCGGTGCAGGCTTAAAAATTTCATATAAAGTGTCCCCCCTAAGTCTACTGGCCTACCTCCTCGCATGCACTTGTGACATTAATTCATCAGATGTGCACCCATAAGACCAGATCCATTTATAAAAAATTATGCCAGTCATAAACACTTCTTACCATGAAATTTCTGAAGAATCACTCTTCGATTCTTTTCTTTTTCGACAGACAATGAATACAGGTAACCGAATAATCGATAAAACCTTTCTGCATTAGAAGCCACTCCTACATCACAAAAATCGCATTTCCACTTATCAGGTAATTCCATCCTCGACAATCATTTTCTTGTTCTTTGTACCCATTGGTTTACCTCCGACATACATTAACAGTATTTATATCATAATTACATCCACACACGCCTTCTAGAAAACATACCAGAGAATGTACGGCAATCAATGTTACATAGCTTTTCCCTAACAGGGACAGAATCTAAAATTTCGTCTTACTTTTAAATGAAGGTCATTCTTCACTTATTTTGCACAAAGTTGTTACTCCTAAATCGGTTTGAATACAACTACGACCAAAAGTTATACAATGAAAAATGTCTACTTTACTAGGAACCGTTTTTCAAGGCAATCTAAACGATCTCACATAACAGCTTCAAAAAATACCAAAATTCCTACAAGATTTTAAAAACAATCATCAATTGGAAACTTTCCTATATCCTCCACTTATTACCTTCAAGCTCGAACCCTCAAAAAGCCTTATACCCAGATTAGTGGAATCACCAATTTTAAATCACATGCATTGTGGTCAAGTTTTTTTTTACTCAATTTTCCAGCAAATACTTTCTTACCCAAAATTCAACTGTTAATTTCGACGACAAAGCGCTTATGAAGGTCAATGCTTTCCCAGAATTTTGTGTTAGCTGAATCATAACCTAACTATGTCCATTCGTTTAACACCCATTATTATCCCGAGACACTCCAACTCACAGTTCGGGATCAAATCATCTCAAGGTCAAGTACTTCTTGTACCACATCTTAATTTTGGATTCACGACCAAATTGTTTTTTTTGACCTTTATGGACTTTCTTATCCACACTTCCAACACTTCTGAAGACATAATTACAACATGCATCAAATCTCCTTATCGTACTAGATTAACGCACATGCATACCTATTCTATGCTGCATTCACAATTTCAACACTCTCTCAACATTCTTGCATTTACCGGTCTGCCGAAAAGACGCCATCTGGACGGACACAGAGCTCTGCCCCATCTGGACTGGGAGGACCCGGCATCCGGGGCCACACACGGTCTCTTCGGGGCAGCGCTGGCCTGCACACTTAAGTTTACCTCACAATCGGTACCGACGAGCAGAGGTTAATGCCCGAACTTGCCCTCGTGTGTACTCTCCTTCTGCCGCTATAACACCTTTATTTTACCGAGACGTCGGTCCAGCCAAAACTCATTCGGGACCGAAGGTCCGCGAAAAAGAGAAATCTGGTACAGGCACATAACCCATTTGCTGCCTCCGCCGCGCTGGGAGGTCTCGGCAACCGGGACCACACACAGCCTTGAGAGGACAAAGATCGCCTGAAACGAAGGGCAACGAAACGAAACGCTTGCCCCCACTCTATCCGCTGATAACGCGGGCAACCTAGAGCAGCGGCAGGTAACCCAAGAACAGGGGGATCTACTGTCGAAACACTGAGAGCTCTCTAAAGGTTTACCATTATAAAAGTGCGGATGTTTTTTTGTTTCAGAGTTTTTGTAATTTGGAAGAAATTGATCTTTTATGTAAATTTTATATCTGACAGGCGATATTCTTCTTCTTCTGCTTCTTATCTTCTTCGTCTTCTTCTTCTACTTCTTCTTCTTGTTCTTCCTCTTCTTCTTCTTCTTCTCCCTGCTTCCTCTTATTCGTCTTCTTCTTCTTCCTGCTTCTTCTTATTCGTCTTCTTCTTCTTCTTCTCCTTCTTCTTCTTCTTCTTCTTCATCTTCTCCTTCTTCTTCTTCTTCTTCTTCTACTTCTTCTTGTTCTTCCTCTTGTTCTTCTTCTTCTCCCTGCTTCCTCTTATTCGTCTTCTTCTTCTTCCTGCTTCATCTTATTCGTCGTCTTCTTCTTCTTCTACTTCTACATCTTCTTCTTATTCGTCTTTTTCTTCTTCTTCTGCTTCTTCTTCTGCTGCTGCTTCTTCTTCTTCTTCTTTTTCTTTATCTTCATCTTCTTCTTCTTTTCTTCTTTTTCTGCTACTTCTTCTTCTTCTGCCTCTTCTTCTTCTGCTTCTTCTTCTTCTACATTTTCTTCTTCTTATTCGTCTTCTTCTTATTATTATTCATCTTGTTCTTGTTCTTTCTTCTTCTTGCTCTATTCAGCCGAGCTGAGCAGAAGTATATGGATTGTGTCTCACATTTCGAATTTTAACACACGCTTTGGAAATGTTACTTCAAGGATTGTTATATTGGTGTGTTCCTTTTTAGATTGTGAATATTGTGAGCTTGACATTGTGTTGAATTAACGAATAATATTTGAAAAAAATGCCAGGAAATTATGAACTATTCATTTATTTTCATTAACTACACATTCCCTCAACAATGACCACCTGACTCAGTACTGAAAATGGTGATCGGCCGGCGCGTATTCCTGGCAACCAAACCTACTCCAACAAATAGAGTTTCCAGCGGAACGATGAATTTCACTGGCAATTAAACCCAGAGGGCATGTGTTAAGGTCAAAGGGGAAGTAAACCTTAGAATGCTTGCTGGACAAGTTAGATTTTGGGTTACGACGTTTGAATGCGATTTAGCTGACGATTTATTTAAAAATATTTTCTCGTATGTTCGAGAGACAGAGAGTACAGAAAGCGTGGTGAACGCTGGTCATCTCAAATGCTGAGATGAATTTATTCCGAGCTGTTTTGAGCTGTGGGGGTGATTAGCTCTCGCGGCTAGTCCGCGCATGTGTTAGTGTTTGAGCTGTGTGAGAACAGCCGATTCTCGTGGCAGTTGTTTCTGGGGCGTTGACCGAGCTGGTCAACCCTGTGTCTTGAGAGTGTGTGTCTGCGCAGTGTACGAGGAAGATGTCGACTAGTGTTTTTTCGCTGTGTGTACAGGTGAATATTTTGCAACTGCAATGGATGCAGTGATTTTGGATGTTGATGTTAAGATATTACGAGGCCAGGATTTGTGTAAGCCATTTTTTCCTGTGAGAGGATAGTTTAAGATTTATGAGGCCATGATTATTATAACTGCCGTGTGTGCAGTCTTTATAGCGCTGAGTTATTAAAGATATTTTTGGAGGCCATATTATTGTAGTTGAGCTCTACGGAGTATATTGATATTTTCAAGCTGTGGAGTAGTTGAGCTTTGCGGATGGAGTTATCCGATATTTCACAATCAAATGTAATTACAAGTAATATGTACACAGTTTATATATATGAACCTTGTATTGACATATATTATTATTATTATTCTATGTGTGTAATTTGTGAAGTAGTAATATGAGGTAATACTGGTTTTGTTCAAGCTTGGTTGTTGTTTTTCATCATGACTTCAAGTGTTTGATTATCGTGGAAATAGTATTGGGAAAAGTTCACAGTTCCTGTCATTTGAACCAATTAATTGTTCCTCTGTGTTTAATAAAATGTCAATTTTTGAGGGGGCACATAATGTTGAGCTACTCTGGCCACAGAAGCTTATCTTTCGTGATGGCGGCAGGAAAAGACTCCTCTGCTCGATTGCTTCACTGTGTTCTGGAGACACCTCACTGGTCGCTATCTGGACCAAGGAGTATGCTGTCAGCCTCTGGATTCAGCAAAACTCAGACCAGGTGCTGCTTCAGTAACTTAGGACCACAGTCCCACAATTCATGGAAATAATACACGGATACGTTGACTGGCGATGAATATGGCACAAATTCCGATCTGCCTCTGTCCCAGACTTTTATTTAGAAAAATATTATCTGGATCTCAACGCACTGTTTCTTAGTAAGTTTATTTTAAAATGTGGCACTGAACTGACGCTCTTAATTGACTATCTTGGCGGGTCTAACCAATCGGGCCATGTTTACACAGCTTTTCAAAAAAAGTACCCTTACTACCGTTTCCCCTAACAACAAAGAATTAGTATTTGTAGTCCGACTAATCGTGTTTAGCCTTACATTTACTTCTATCCAATCAAATAGGATTTTACATGGTGGCCCATTTCCCGTAAAATAGTGGTTTCAAAACATGCCACTGTGCGATTATTTTTTGGTGTTGTCTGACACCCTCACTATTTTCTTTTGGATATAATTTGTTAATTCCTAGACTATTTGCGTAACACTTAACATATTCTTTGTCAGCAAGTCCTAAGGAACCCAAATATATAAGTTTAATGGGGCTAAGGGGCTGCGTTCAAAATATTCATTTTCTTCTACCTCCCGTTCACTTCGATACGATGTGGTGTCTGGGTACTGTCAGGCTTTCAGACATAAAACAGTATAATGTCATGTTTCCTAATAAGCGTTTTTCAGGTTTTTAAACCTAACTCTCGTATGGGTAGTGTTTTTTATCACGGTCTATTTGAAAAAAAGTTAGTGCTTCTGGCCTTTCGCGCGGGGAGGGTGGCATTAATTGTATATCGCGAGACGCGTGTTAGTGTTGCATGCGTTCCTGCTTTCAGCCCTCCCTCTCTCTATCCTAAGTTCATCTGTCTTTCCGTTTATGTTAACGTAGTGTATAAAATGAAATTAATGGAAGTATTAATTTAGGTCATTACGCAGTGTGCCTAGCTCAAGGTTTTCTTAGAAATACAGTACACGTTTTATTGTAGAAAGCGTGTAGTGATGCAGTAGGCTTTACTATCAACGTGAAACGTTACAATTTGCAGACGAAGTAGAAAACAAGGGGGATTTTTGTACGCCATTGTGACAGCACTGTACTTTTACCATTTCTCTTTCCTTTTATTGAATTTATGTGTTAGGCTTTACATTTACCTTTTAATTTATATGTGGATTTAGAATGTTTCACGACACCAACACACACCCACTTCAACATTCCTGACACAGTAGTACCTCATATGTATAAATAGCCTGTGGGGCGTATGTATTAAGAAGATTCCATATTTATAGTAGCCCTGTGTGGGCGTATACCAAGAAGTTTTCGATTGCTACAGTATGAATTAAATGACCCACGACTTCTACAGTGGTGGCCAGCCTCTTGTGCCTTCACTGCTTTAGTATTGCAACAGTGATGGCCAGTGTGGCCTATTGAGAATATATAAAGATTCTCGACTTCAACAGTCGTCGCCAGTCTTACGGGGTGTGAGTGATACCCGCGACATTCGCGTTATATGAGAGTTACATTGCTAGCTGTTACCTGTTCCAGTTCTCATATGCAAGTTCTATGAATGTAATGTCATGATGCACAGTCTTGCCAGTGAATAAGTTCAAGTACATGTGCAGAATTTCCAGTCCTCATGCACATGTGCCACAAATCAAGATTTGCAGTATTTATTATCCTATTAGTGTAAAAATAAGTAACAGGTTTTCAGCCCTTAACGAGAGTTCAGTACAAGTGAACAGCTGCCCAATTATGTACCGACGCCCGAACCCCCCCATTCAAATAACCCAGGCTCACCAGGACGATTCACACCAAGAGAACCAATAGCGACAACAAAAATCAAAATGAAAGCAGAGTCAACAACCATGTAGTGAAGCAACACATATCATAATTGGCGACTCTCTCTTAAAAGGCATTTACGACGATCGGATGTCCACCACAAAAGAAGAATCCGTCTCAGTGCTGGCGATGCCTGGAGCTGGAACTGAAAGACTAATTGCTAAAATCAATAAGTTCGACATACACCATAACTTTACAAAAACAACAATACATATAGGAATCAACGACATAATGAATGGACTCAGCGTAAGCCCCTTTGCTATTTTAAGACTGACCACTACAATAGAGCAAAAATGTCCTAACACCTCAATTTAAATGTCATCAATTATTCCGCCTTGCTATGGCTTCCAGCGTCGCATAGCAGACATCAACAACAAGAAACTACAAAGCTACTGTCATCACAACAACATTAATTTTATCAACCACACTCCTTTTTTTACAAGCAGCCCAGGAGCGCCAAAGAAACGCCTCTACACAGATCAAATACATACATCCAAACTAGGAAGCAGCATCCTAGCAAAAAATATTAAATGTCCGGAACGTACGCAAAACGAAAACCCAAAATACACAGAGAAAAAAAACCCATCTACCATGAGATCAGCCAATCACGATAATGCACAACATACTTTACCGGCCCCTCATAGAAGCGCACCTATTGGGAGTGGCTTACCTTACAACAACCATAACGCCACCAACAGTCAGGAAGCCGAATGTTATGATGTTATGTTTCCTGCACTGTCCATAAGACAGTCCATCTCAAACCATTTACATGACAATTCTTCGAGCAGTGTCACAAGATCCCAGACCCAGAAACCTCATAGCAGTTGTTGAAACGATGACAGACGAAATCTACTCTCATTCTTCCTCACGTAGCCAACCTCATCGTCCTCAGTGGAATCCAGAATTTGGCTACCTGATGCAATTCAGCCCTGCGTCACTCAGCCAAGCACTAATGATGTTGTGCAACGTGGCCCCTACTTTAGACCAGACAGAGACATCCATCATCGATGATGACTACACATACTTTTTCAGTGACTGAATCCCTGCGACCAAAGCCGTCTCTCCCCTGTAATTTAGTTGATTACTGTTACGCCTAAACTAATAAGTACTGTGTTACTTTCTTGGAACACTCGTATTCCATTGGCTACAGGCCTTTAAAAGTGTTTTACTTGTTTGATTTTTGACTATTTAAATTCGTACTTTCTCTGTCCTTTAATTACTTTGTTAGATTTTGAGTGTTGTGGCGTGAAACTGTGCGTGCCTGCTTTTGTGTGACTATTTTCATATACTCCTGACAGTTTCAGTCCATTGCAGTTGTTAGTAGTGCCTATGACAAGTTTTTCGTAAATTAAGTACTAACATTTTTACTTTCACTTACCTGGTAAAGTTCATTAGTCTAAATAATTGTGATTTTCGAGTTAACACTGCTTTTGTTATTGATATTTTTTACCCCCCCACCCCCTCCCACCCCAATAAAATGCATACAAATCAGACACAATGTCTAATTAATGATGGTATACGGCTGGGTCATCTAAACATTTACCTTCTATTAGACAAACTTCCTGAGCTTACATGAATTCTGAATCAAAATTTTCATGTTTTTGGACTTTCGGAAAGTCGTTTGAATGACAACATATCAGATGATGATATTGCACTACAAGGCTTTAAAACTGTTCGACGAGACTCAAGTAGGAAGTTAGAAACAGGTATAGTGGTATATATTTCCACTTCTATTAGTTATCGCCGCAGAAGCGATTTAGAGACAGCAGAGACGGAGTGAATATGGTTAGAAATAAAAACACTGAGTCAGGGACAATTTCTAGTCAGGTATCTTTATAGAAATCCCAGTGCAAGAACCATCTGGTCTGAAAATTTCACCACTATGATGGACAAAGTATTTACCACTGCCAAAGAAATTATTCTTCTTGGCGACTTCAACATCGACATGCACAACACAAGCCAAACGTGGAAAAATATCAAACTATCTTACAACTTAAAACAAATAGTCAACCAGCCTACCAGGGTATCAAAAACATCATCCACAACCATTGACCACATCTACGTCACCTGTGCAGAAAACATTATAGAATACTCTGTTCCTATTGTCGCAATGAGTGACCACTATCCAATATGGTGCACGTGGTCAAAGAATAAATATAAATCTCCAAGAAATAAACATATAAGTATTAAATTTAGAAGTTTCAAAAATTTCAACCATGAACTATTTTTACCTGATTTGCGAGTTGCACCTCTAGCCAGTTTTCACCAGCTTTCATTGCTCATTGGACACGTACCTTTCATTGTGTGTTTGATAACCACGCACCAGCTAAAGAAGTTCGTGTGAAACGACAGATAAAATCTCCTTGGATCACACCAGCAGTGCTAGAAGCCATGAGGCAACGAGATTGAGCTCACAAAAATAAAGAATTTAAAACATACAGAGCACAAAGAAACAAGGTACAATATTTAATACGCAGAGAAAAGAAAACATACTTTAAAAATTGGAAATCGAAGGAAGAAGAGTGCATTCTAGTTCTAACAATGGCGGGTCTGGCAGTTCTCAAAGTAGCGATGGGGGGAACATTTCTCACGTCGTGGCGCCTGGTGCAATTTTTTTCCAATTAGATGTTTACTCCGAGGTTTTAGAGGAAATAGACATCTATCTTTCTATGTTTGAATCCTGAGCAGCTACATATTGCGCGGAGAGAGAGAGAGAGAGAGAGAGAGAGAGAGAGAGAGAGAGAGAGAAGATACAACATGAAGCTATCTCAAAGCCTGAAGGGATCTGCTTAAGATGTATTTCTCAAGATGCCCGTGGAAGAACAGAACAACTACGACATGTTGAAGAAGGCTCTGCTTCAGCGTTTTATGCTTAATGCAGAGACTTTTCGTTGTAAACTTCGTGAGGCTAAAAGGCAGAAAGATGAATCTTTTAGACAACGTAGTCGTACTTGGAGAAGTGGGGATTTCTCAGCACCTTTGATGAATCTTATGAAGGGCTGAAGGAGATGATTCTAGTGGAGCAGTTCAAGGACTCGCTTACCCCTGACATGAGAAGGTTCCTGGCGGAGCACAGGGCCGAAACTCTTGATCAGGTGGTACTGTTTGATGATCGGTACCAGAGCGCCTAGTCGGAAGTGAATCCGTCTAAAAGGTGCCACCACGATAGTCACCTCAAACAAAAGGATCACCCAGATGATAACTTTAAAAGTACTGACAACACAACACAAAAAACAGCCCACAAACAGCAACAACAAACACAAGATCACCAGAGGGAGAAACAGAACAATTCAGCCCAGGGAACTGCAAGACCATATTGTAAATCGTGCAATGGTTTGTTCCAGTCAAGTTTTCAGTCCTTCAGGGATTGTCTAATGTTGTCCACCCAGCGAACTCTGGGTCGTCTTGCAGGTCTGGATCTTTGTCTCTAGGTTTCACATATTTGTCGTAGAAGCCCGTCTTCTTCCATTCTGCATACATTGCCAACCATCGTAGTTGGGACTGTTCTACTTGGGTCTGCAGTGATTCAGTTTTGAGACCTTGCTGTATCGTCTGGTTTTCGATCATGTCTCTCTCTTCTTGTTACTTCAATCACCTTCACATTTCTGAGGTTTGGAGCTGGCTTTTGTGAGTTGTAGTCATTGCCCATGACTCGGATCCATATGTAGAGACTGTGACATAGGTGAAGCGGTATACAGCCATGTTCGTCATCTCGCCAGTCTCTCTTTTGCTGCGGAGTCTTCGATTTATTGCCTGAAAACGTAGATTATTTGTTCTGTGTGGGAGTTACTCTAATTTGTGGATACCTTCCACTTCAAGCACAGGGAAAAGAAAAATAATGAGAATAAATGCAGGTAATGATAACAGGGTTGAACTTGAAGAAACACCAATACAAGATGTAGAATCGTACACATATTTTGGCAGTAATATAGACAAAGTTGGAGGGACAGACAGTGATATCAAACTAAGAATACAAAAAGCAAGAGGAGCTTTCATTACATTAGGAAATATATTTAGATCAAGAGAAATCGGATCCAACACGAAAATAAGAATCTTCAACTCAAATGTGAAGTCAGTCCTATTGTATGGCTCTGAAACATGGAGAACAGCAAAGGCAACAACCAAAGAGCTGCAGACTTACATAAATGGGTGCTTGCGTAGAATAGAGGGATTAAAATGGTATGACAAGGTTACCAACGTGGAACTGAGGACAAGAACTAAAGAAGTGCCAGTGGAACAAGAGATGAGAAGAAGACGATGGCGATGGATAGGACACACACTGAGAAAACATGTTGATAGCATTACAAGGCAGACCTTGTTCTCGAACCCCCAGGGCAAGAAAGGCAGAGGTAGACCAAGAAGCACATGGAGAAGAGAGCTGGTAACAGAGGTGAAAATAATGAGGAAAACGTGGAAAGAACTTGAGATGATGGCACGTGACAGGAGGACTTGGCATGTGTTTGTTGAAGGACTATGCTTCTTTGGGAGTGGAGGGTTATGAATGAACTGTGCATCTTGTCCGTTTTTCCGGAAAAGCTGTTACGATTGCTTCAGATGAACGTTACCAAGGAATCTCTTACGGGCACGACGTGTGGGACTAAAACATAATGAAATCAATGACACAGCCTGTGGTACAACTGTGCCTCACTTCTAATATCTTGATAGACAAGAGTCACACACACTATCACATTTTTGAAGTGCGAGCAGTTGCAAATTATGGGTCGTTGGTGATATACATGAGAACCACGGCTATAACCATTAATGGGAGCTTTAGCTTGACAGGGACTTCGCCTAGGCCGGTCCCGAGCCCGGCTGTAAAAGGAGGAAGGCAGCATGCACGGAGACCGCAAGGAAGCAAGCACCTCTACCTTGAAAAAGCACAACAGGCCAATCACCTGTTTAAAATACTACTATAAGAACCATCGGAGAGAAAACCGGACTGATTTTAAAGGCGACGAACTGGCACGAATTACGGACGACGATTTGTGGAACATGGAATTGTGGAAGTATTAATGGGAACGAGAAGGAGTAATGGAGGGAATGAGGAAAACAAAATTAGACATCCTGGCTCTGACGGAACCTCAAAAAAAGGACAAGGAGTTGTGTACTTCAATGGCAACATGCTGCTCTACAATGGAGTTCACACACTTTTGCTTTTAGCTCTTTCGAGCTAATGGGATTGTGGGTTATATGTTGATTAAAAGCCAACAAATAATATATTCTGATTGCAAATAGATTTTTTAACACTCCAGAAGTGTCATAATAATGTTTTTTTATGACACCCACTGTTGGCTGTCACCCGGGGCAGACTGCCATATCGATTCACTTAGTATACCATTTGATATGCATGCCAATTTATTATCTGTTTCTGTATGCAAGTGGCATATGATCCGGATGCATAAAACTTTCTGATTTAGTCGCTTCTTGTTCTGTCTGTTTCGCTGTATTAGTAGTGTTAGTCTGAGTATTCTATTTATCAACGTGTACATCACTGGCAGATCATTGATACATGCGCAGTTTAGTCAGCTACGGTCAAGGTATTTTTGACACAGATGCTCGGTGGACTCAGTTTTCTGCAGGCCTATCTTTCTCTTATTTACATTGTCCTGCTCATAATGTTGTATGTCTTACAATGTCTATTTAATGCTCCTGTGTGCTTTTGGAGTCCTTTTACACCTATGTAGCAAGATTTTGGTCGTCTGGTTGCCATAATTCCTCCCAAAGGTATATTATATGTCATGTTACAGCTATCACAGTAACTGAAATAATTAAGAAGAAAGATATATAATCACAAACAATGGCTCCCACCAACTGAGTGACTAGAGTAGATGTCCAGGGACAATGACTATGTGGGACACAAATGGCCTATATCATAAACTCAAAAACAATTATCAATCTCCCTGTTTTATAGTTTACCACGTATATTAACTGACGAAAAATATAAGGTGTTAAGGGAAGAAGAATTTTCCCGAACTCTAACTCGGTCTAGGGTTAAATGTTGTCCAAGTGGTGGTCCCGGAAACAGGCTGCATCACTGCAGTTTGGCTGAGAGAGTAGGGATCGAAGTGGGAAGGCAAACCTGGTCCTAAAAAATGCCGTGCCGCGGTCGGATGTGTCGGGCCGAAAGTCGCAGATATCGCAGCTTTGCTGTAAACGGCGACACAACGCAACCAATGTCCTTTTCAGGACGAACGCAGAAGAAGAAATGTTGTCAATAAATATGTGAGAATTTATACACTTGACTTTGTTTTCCTTAATTTTTGATTTGGTTTGCATTGTTAGATAGTATGGTAACCACTCTTCGTGTCTGGATATTTCTCTCTTTCAAAATACTCAAATATTGACTAACGTCAAATGCTGGAATGAACTAGTATCAACTGAAGAAACATCTTGGCTTGGACGATTTGCGAAATTTTTAATAAACACTATGTACATATTCTCAACGTCACAATACAAGAATGGCATGTATGCTCCACATCCATTCTACAGTCTTGCTTTCTATAAGTTCAACTTTCTTCAATTATATCACGTCTTCTCGTACAACAGCCTGTCAATAATGTGCATATATTTCCACTGTTCTAAATTTGCTTTATTCAAATTCTCAATATACTTCTATATATTTTCATTCATTCTTTTCCATTATCATCGGGGAAATGGCGTCTCGGCACAACAAATGTTCACATATATTAATTCCATTATCGGGGTATTTAGCGTCACGAAGGAATAACCAATTCTATTTTTTATATTCTTCCATTATTGGGGGATTTAGCGTCCTGACATATACTTTACTTTCATCTATTTCTTTGAACACATTCCCGTTTATCTGGGAATTATCGTGCACGTTAAATATTCATTTTGAATTTTTGGCAACTTATTCTGCCTATAGTTTAAAGCACATTTTGCTTATTACATTCACCGATATATCCACTGAATAAATATTTCATTGGCTGACATACAAGCTATAAGAACGAACACATCCAGACGCTATGGCGTCACACATCCAACTCATGTTTTTTTTTTACGTCATTCCCTAGCTACTCATCTCATAGTAACTGCATTCTTGTCTCTCTTGCATTTAGTTGAAGTACGACATATTATTCAACTGGGAAACTTCAAAAGTCCAAAAGAAAATTTTCTTCCACCACTTTCTGGTTCTTCTGTTGAATGTTCCATAGGTTGTTACACACTGGTCAACCTTGTCACATCCATTCATTCGTTGGTTGTAGTCATCAATCATAGCCGGTTTGTGCTTTCTTTCGCCGAAACGATTTGTGATTTCTTTGGTTTCCACAGTTGCAGAACTTGACACTAGAATGCATGACTTTTTTGCCTTTTTATCTCTAAACATTACACAAAGAAATTTACTTTCTAGATCGAGAGACCATTTCATCTGGAGATGCATTGTTGTGTAGTCATCAGCGCCTTTGGAAATTTTTACGATTTATATTTACAGTTCCAGTAAAATACTGAATGTTGTCGGTAAGATATTGCAGCAATGCAAAAACTTGTGTAGTAATGATCTGCATAAATATGATGGTCTTTTCCACAAGGTTTTAGCAGTGGATCATAGACTTTGATGGCTTGTTGGCTCTTTACATCTAGCTCAGGACTGTATGATGTATTGGCACCGAAGTAAATCAATAAATTGACAACGTAACCAGTACTACTGTCACAAAGGCCGAAGGTCTTGACATGATATTTCTTAGGCTTTGAGGCATTGAACATTTTATGTGCCCACCTGCCTTTCCACCCTATCACCATTTCATCTAAAGACAGCTCTTTGTAGGGATAAAATGCCTCCTGAAATCGTGTTAGGAGTTTCTGCAGAAGCGGCTCAATTTTTGCTTTTCCATGCGCGTCAACATCACTTACATTGAACATTGTGTGATAAAATGCTTGAAACCTGTCGCTTGTAATTATCTGCCTGAACCAAACAGTCTGTATGTAAGGCTCCTGAGACCAGTAATCACTCATTTTTGGTTTTTTGACAATGCCCATGGCTATGATAACAGAAAAAAACCTGTAAAGTTCATGTAGTGTTATTGGATGCCAGTTGCGAGAAACAGACTTAGTGCTCGCTGTTGCAGCTTTTGACTGACAGAGGTGATCAGCAAAATCATTGACAGACACAACAAGTTGTTCCAATATTTCCTCTGTAAAAAGGGCTTTGAGGCAAAAAGGTGCTGGTGAGTCTTCGGGGACAATATCTGGATTCACACCAGGAGTCCTGCCCTGAGGTGGAGCAAAGCGAAATGCATTCTGAGTTGAACCCTTATCAACTTCATTCCATTCAACCTCCTGTTCAATAATATTGTTGTTCTGAAGCTCTGCATTACAAGATTCAATGATTACCGATCTCTGCTGTGATCTAGATCTATCTTCTCTTTCGTTTTTATGGCATTTACCTTTCCTTTTTAGCAATCCCCTACCAGTTCTATAACTAGGTCCACCCAAGGGACACGCCCCCTTGTCCTCAGAATCTGCTAATGTATCGCTAAATTCAGCGTCATCTTAACTATCCGTGCTCGAGAACTCATCGCTGTCATTATCAATCCATGATTTAATAAGCTGTGATGCATGTTCAGCTGATAATCTTTTCGAACGACCATTTGAACACGAAGCCATTCTCAGACAGACAAAAAAAAAATTTTTGGACTAATGAACCCTACTAAATGTAATCAAAATCGATCAATATTTCACACAAATTTGAGTATTCCAATATTTTTCAAACATACGGTATACCGGAAATGGCATTAGAACTCTTTTATGGGAAGAAAAGTATGTAAATAATGTAAAATCTTTCGCTATCGACACGGCAACCGTCTAAACCGTCTTCGGCCTCGTAGAAAGGCCAGCCGTAAAATGGCGACCGACCATTGGCCTTCTAGAAAGGCCAGCCGGGTACTAAGAGTTACCAAAATTTTGATGATGGTGAATGTTATAATTTAAGTAATTAACGTAAAATAGAAAGTCTTTCCTGGATCTTCCACTTGTATAGAAATAACAGTTTATCTGTCAGCTGTGCTGTTATCACTAGTCTCTGGCTATGCTAAAATCAGTAATTATTATCATCGACTTTGACGGCTCACATGCGCTGCAGGAATTGGTCCTTCGTATACTCATCTTTAGAGTAAGATCTGTTCTTGTTAGAATGACACACAACACTGTAGTCTGACGATCTTTGCATTAGCTCTCCGAACACTGAGGGGGATTAAGGCGTAGTACAGATAACAATCGATAGGCTCCTGTGAGGTTCCAGGCAGCTTGGATTGACCTGAACTTTAGATCTCAGGTGTATGATGGCTCAAATAAACATGTGAACTATGATAGACATGTGGCTAGTCCGTGTTTATGGAAACACAAGTCAAGTGTGTATGATATGAGTGCATCTCAGATGTTTGCATGTATTTGAATGATACATGGCTCAGTCTCATTAGCGAGACAAGACAGGTGTCTAATTGCAGAACATTTTCTCAAATAATATAATACATGAATAAAACCACATGACTTTGCATACATAGGTATGATGCTATCGTTGTCTTTCACATATGGAATGCCAAGTCAGCTCTGAAAAGTGCTGTACTTGCTAGCAGGTTATATTAATCCTGACAAAGACTGTTGAGGTTATATTAATCCTGACAAGGACTATTGAGGTTATATTAATCCTGACAAGGGCTGTTGAGGTTATATTGTCGGATTCCATCTTCAGCACTCAAAACAATACAAATATTCTGTCTGGTACATTCATATCTTAACGATGTAGTTCAACCAACTAAAATTCTGAAATAAATAGTGATATTAATTTCACAAATATATGCAGTAATTCTACATACCCTCTGTAGATGCTAGGATATATGCTAAGCACATATTAGACTTGAATTGGTGAAGTAAACCTGCACGGCAAGCATACAGCAAAGTATTAGCTTTGGCAGCTCTCTACTTCTGTCTATCTCTCTGGCCTGTTTTGGGTTAGTGTGCGGTTTGAATACAGCGCTTACTCTTTTTATAGGTTGGCCGCGGACGTATAGGGTAACAGGGTTAATAAGTTATTATCAATTTCCTTGGTTTCAGTAGTTCTGAGTGAAACTGTGTAAGTTTCCATCCAAACCTATACTCCGTATAACGACACACTTCTATCTATAACCTTCTGATATACCGCCTTTCAATTCCCAAACTGGGAGCTTCCTTTCCGTATATATTTGGTTGAATTAGGTTATGATGTATAATATTTACAGAATTTTAAAGTCTATCGACTTTGTAGTTTCTGATGTGCTGGCTCAGTCAAGCTCCATTTTCTACACAAATACTTCTTCTGTCCAATATTCCTGTAGCAAAATATGCGAGAATAAACGCTCAATTCAGTACGATTTAGGCATAAAACGATAATAAATACATTAGCCCGCATGTGTCTGACGGTAGTCATCTTCGAAGCCAGCACCGCTGCCTTTTGCACAGTGCTAAGCCTAGAGAACGATTTCACGGAAAAAGTCTGACCCGCTTTAGTTTCGTTTTCGAGAAACACTACTAATAGTTAAATTTTGCCCAATCTGCTGTAAACACTTTGTAGTCTAGCCTTACAATTAACTATTGGCGGAAGTACACCGCAATATAGCTATCTGAAGTAACACTTTCTGTCAACTTTGTAGCAAAACCCGTAGTAATCCTTATATTTTTTGGTAATATTACACGATACAATGCTAACTAGTAACGCAAATCTTAAACCCGCCCCATCTAACCCCCGCTTCGCACACAGTCTGCAACGCATATATTCACACTGCGGGAAAGCCAGCCAATGCCTAACCACGCAGACAGTTTTATTTCCTCCTAAATGGTAGCATTTCTGATGTAACTAAAACAAGTTAGTTAATTGAAAAATACATGCTCGCAAGACGGAAAGAGAAAAATGGCGGACTTGTGTAAAATTGTATTTGACGATGGACGATGACAAAAATTGGAAATTGTAAACCATTATGAAGTTCCCCATAAGAATTATATGGTAGTATGATGTAAAGTTCGCTGAGTAAGAATGTACTTTAAAATATATGATATTCCCAGTATTAGAGAAGTTATTGAAGAAATACTAATCTCTAAGAACACACGACCAGACACACTGGCGTTTCTGCTCATGTTTTTGGTAACGTTAGGGGGTACGCGAGCTGGAAAAAGAGGCAGGGAGGTACATTCAAATTAGCTTGAGGTAAACAGAGTATGAATGGGAAAGGGAAGCGGTAGGAGAAATGTAATCCTAAACGTGATATCTTTTGTATTGGGCATGACTAGAGCAGACTGGCCAATCCACCACCAGTTATTCAAAATTATTTTGGGTTTTTCATTCAAACTGCATTTGAATTCAAGTAGTAGAACGTTACGATTGTCTAGGCTGGTACATATTAGCAAAAGGCTTTGATTATTCATTGCCAGTTGAACTAATATTTTTATACAGATACGCTGAAAAAAACAGTTGTGTTAATTATAAATTTAAATAAAGAATCAAGTCACAGTCTGTACGATTCGGAGGAAGCTGAGGCCATTTCTTCACAAAATCAGCGTCATTTGTTTATATATTTCTTGATTGTGGTGTGATGAATTTACCGTGATACAACGTTAAAATATCTCCAAATATAAGGATAAAATGTAGGGATAAAAATAATGCGTAAGATACTAGGAGACATGCTCGCCCAGGCCCGCATTTCCTACCGCCATTTAAACTAACTAGTTAGACGTGCAGACGAAACGGTTTACCCTTTGTAGACGGGAGGGAAACGGAGATCTAAAAAGGAAAAATATGACTGAGCACGTGTTTGAATCTAGAAAGGCTAAAAGACGCAATTGGTAGTAAACAAAAAAAAATTCACGTCACTAGTTGACACAATGTAAGGAAATGGACAAAAAAGTCCGTAGCTCTTATTCGAAACATTCATTTCTTGGACGTTTTACGATATTTGGTTGTTTTATTTGAATTCAGCGGCAAACGCCGGGGAGAAGGTTCGCGAAAAATTTTAAAAAAACTAAACTTGAGAAAAAATATGTTTTTTCTTAATAATAGAGTTATGAATATAAAACCTAGCTAGTTTGATAGCCCATCTTAAGCAGAGACAAAATATACTTTCATTTATACAGACGGATAGATAACAAGGAAGATATTGACAAAAGACTGTATTGTTCATATCAGACTAGCGACTGTACTGTCCATACTTTCACTAAAGTTTCAAAATTTCGTCCTTGAGACACGCAAATGCAAAAATCAAGTTGTAATGAAAGAGAGGGGGAAGGTGGAGAATTGTGGCTAAAAATAACTTAGGAGGCAGATTTGTGCAGGGTATTGCATGAAGTTGGTCAAGAACCAAGTGTGTTTTTTATGAAAAAACAAGTAGAGACAGTCGGACCAACAGACAATAATACATACTTGACTGAGATCTGACTGAAATTTGACTTTTGGTTGTAGATTTGAAAAAGTTAGGGGGGAAGTCTGTGATTGGGCAAATGTAATCATATTAGCGGGACAGAGAAGCGCTTTTTTGCCATTTGATACAATTCTGTCCAGGGACACAGTCGGTTATTGCCAGTGGTGTTTTTCCCCAGAAGATATTACATACATTTTAGTGGGACGCCATCATATAGCCAGCAGCTCAGCTGAGTTTTGCTAGCAATTAACTGTGTTCTCAATTCTGAATTCTGGTAAGAATGAAAGCATTTATTTTGTATATTTTAATATTTCGAGTGATTGATACTGCCATATCATATAAAATGATTACGACAAGTAAGTGCTCGCTCTAGGTCCCCAGCCCAAGTTCAGGGTCTAGAGACAAACAAAATATATGGACGCCTAAGACTATGGAAGGCGGATCTATTGTTGAGATCAGTGGGAACATATCACCTATCTTATTGAATAAAAGGAAACTATTGAACATATCTCAGATGCAATGCAGTCCTGGGGAACTGATACTATATGAAAACAACTGGGTAAGATGTGCTGTGTGGTCAGAGAGATCTGACCCATTCTGTGTAATGTTGATGTGTTGTGCTGTGTGTAAGAGTGGTGCAGTAAATAGAGTACTGACACATAGCACAAATTTTGTTTCAGAATTGTGAGTTTCTGTTGTGGCACTAGGGTAGTGCCACATAAGTAATCAAGATTACACAAGCAGATGTGTGTGCCGCCTACAGTGGTGTCGGTGCAGTCTAGCATTGTATTCTAGCTACCGAGAGGGGTGGGCCACCGGAATCCAGCATCAGACCTTCACAGACAAGATGAGTGAATTAGTGGCCTGCTGAGGATTCACCAGAACACTTAACTATTTATAAATATTTCCCCATCACAATATAATAAATTTTGGGAAATAGAACATTTTCTAAAGTCTATAAGACAATGGACAAAGCTAGTTCTAGTCACAGAGTGGGTGTGATGACACCACCCCAACAGCACATCCAGTAATAGTTCTCCCAGAGACATTATAAATATAATTAATATTAACCAGTCTTATAAAATACCTATGTACACACATTCCATTTTATTATGCCATATATTTATGCATTCCATTTATAACTCCATAACATTTCATATGTTCTGACCAACATAAAACATTGG
This sequence comes from Oreohelix idahoensis, assembly GCA_024509875.1. Taxonomy (NCBI): domain Eukaryota; kingdom Metazoa; phylum Mollusca; class Gastropoda; order Stylommatophora; family Oreohelicidae; genus Oreohelix; species Oreohelix idahoensis. The sequence goes on from JAMPIV010000604.1 coordinate 454,038, forward strand.
TTCAGAACAAATAAATTTAGAAAAAATTTTAATATTGAAACTAAAACATTCTAAGTTAGTTCAGTGTGTTATAGAATTTTATTAATATTATTAGAATTAGTAATTATCTGTGTGTGTTTGTATATTCTACTACAACACATTACTGTTGCGCACATATTTTTTGTCGCACGGATTACGCATACCATGTAAAATGTTTTAATTGTCTGATGAAGATATATTAATCTTTGAATGCATGTTTTGGTCTTGAGGGACGAAACTCAGATTGGGCAATAAGTAGTCATTCTGTGAGTTATCGCTCTTTGTAGCGTTCTTAAAAATAGAACTCGGCGGAGGAATTTAGACTTACTTGAATCTATTCTGTGTTTGGTTAGGAATAGATTGTTCTTGCTTCAGAATGTCTATGGTCCGAATCTATGTGTAGTGCTTGTCTATGTAGGACGAGTATGTCTTATATCCTGATATCTTAGTATGTTTAAGTGGAACTATTTGTTCTTGTACTGTACTGAAGGGGGTCAGGTGTTTTCGGCGGATGAAGAGAGGTGAGGGGGTTCTTCGGTTGTCTAGGCCTAGGGCAGGAAGTCATGTCGGAGAGATGCCCGAGAGTTTGTGATCTATTTAAGTTATTCTGGGGACGAAGTTAGTTTCTTCCATGAGTTCCCCAGTTGTGATTCTATAACGCCGGGAGAGCGTTTTTTGTGCTTGCTAGTGTGTTTCTTATGTCCAGGTAAAAAAACGTACTTTTGCTGACTTCGTTCATTCCTAGGCTTAAGATGGGCAGACGTTTACATGAACTTACCTATGAATATGTCGGGACGACATATTCTCTAGCAGCACTAAATATGTTTATATGCAGCAACTATGAGGACAGAATATGCTGATCCTTGTAAAATCATTTATTGTTGATGAACAAAGCTTCGATTGAAGATTTGGCTATACACCCGTATAGTGAGTGATGCTCAACCGGGAACCAGCAGCCATTGTGGAATTCGATTGATTTTGGAATTCTACTTATTGTAAATCATTAGCAGAGAACGGGAAAACTTCCTTATTATCAGGTGATGATTGAGAGATCACTATTATAAAGAAATTAACATTATATTCACAGAGATTTGCTGTAATTACCTAAAGGAATCTTCGCTAGAAAGAGATCCTGTTTAGGAGTCAAGTTTGAACAGTATTGCTTTATTGACATGCTCGGTCAGTAAGGTCTACTGACTGTATTTATAAACAATGGAAATCTTGGTGTTTACAGATGTTCCATTGCAAGATTATTCTTCATGAATGCTAATTTAGGACGGTAGTCCATTGATCAATATTATGCTGTCTATGTCGACTCATGTTCCTGTAACTGTACTCAATCTGTCAAGTGTGTGCGTCCAATTAAACTATTGAAACGACTACAGTGATCTGCATTGGTGACTTAACGTAATGAGTGAATGAGTGCCTTATACGGGTCAACACACGAACAGTCCACCATTCGCCTAACTCATACTTCACACTCACACTCCATATTTGCATAATCCTGCGTTGGTTGAGTTGACCTTTGCTCCCCCTGGAGCCTCCATCATATTCACCACTGGTTTGCGTGAGGAGAATACACAGTTACGATCAAGAAGAAAAAGAGAGAGTTATCAACGTGGTAGGCCAGTTTCCTGGGTCCAGCCTTCGCAGTCTTCAAAGTGGAAGTCACCTAGTGTTTCAAGAACATTTATTTAGGCCAAATGTGACACACATCAACATCTATAGGACAACTATCCAGTCGATGTCAGCTTGACCTGTTATGACAAGTGTAACTGTATCTAGGTCACCGCTGTTGACATTTTGCTTGGTACAGGCATTATTTCATATAACAGACAGCGTAGCACGGTAAGTTGTTTACAAGTGGACATCACAGCATTACACAGAACATTGGCAAGCAAATTAACTGTGTTAGCAGAAGTATTGAACTTAGAAGCCTATTTTCATCGATGGATCTTCTTATGTTCTGCTATTGTGTTGAACATTAATATTTAAGGCCAGAAATTGTAGTTCAATAAAGTGGCAGTTATTTATTTTGATTAAAATATCTGTGCCATTTCTATAAAACAGCCTTCTTTACAACACTCTATCTACATCACAGTTTATTGATGATATATGCATTTATGCTTTATATATATTTATGTTTACATGTTTATATGTGATGCGTGATGCCATATGATGATGGATGGTATCCGCATGTCTGGTTTTGTGTAGTGTGCAGATGTGTTCAGTCAAACAATGTTCATACAAAAATAACAGGGCAATCCACATAGGACGTCAGTAAACTCACGACGTATAAAGTCAATGATTCTTGAAACAGCCGTTGACGTTTTTCTTCATTATTTATTGTGGACGCCACAGTGACAAAATGGTTACGCGAATATGTAGACACATCAAACAGTCATTATCACAGCAACATTCAATACAGCAATAGACGGTAGACAGCATTACAATGATGAGTCAGATGCATGTTATATTTCATAGTGCTGTAAATGTAGTCAGGTGAAAAACTCCATCCTTTTCTATAACAGCCAGGAGATAACCAGATGTATGAGATCAGTTCACTCTCCTTAGTTTGACTTCAGCAAGACAGACACGTCTGCCGAAGTATAAATAATGTCCTCAAAAATATCCTCTAGATAATAAAGGTTTTTCAAACCTAGTTCATTTAACAAAGTAGCAAGTAATGGTCCTTGGTACCTGCATCAACCGATGCAGTACAATACAGCGACATGTGAGCTAGGAAAACATCTCGTGACGACGACTTTCGAAGACAGGCTATGAATCGAAATCGCTCACGACCAAAAATCGATAGAGTTAATGAAAATGTCAATTTACCTTGCTTTCATGAAATACACAGAAATATCACGCCTCCCGACATGTGGGAAACACTAGAGGTATTATCTCGAATAAACGAAATATCCATTAAGAGGACTACACATCCCTGACAGAACAAAAAAATAGCGGAGATCCCCTCTTCAACGAGGCATCTCTTTCGCCATTCCAAAGCGCTCACTCCACTAGTGGTGGGCGGAAACCGATCGACCAAGAAGCAAGACAAGTCATGCGCAGTCCAGCGCAAAATGACCACAGCTCAAACTTAACTGCATTCGATACCAACGCGAGAAGACAAATGCTTACCGAGAAAAGTGACTATAAATTTCAAGCAGTTGTTGCCCTTGCGTTATAAAATAGATATTGAAATAAAACGATGTTGCGAGAATTTATCACGCAACATATCACCACCTCCTCCCGATAAAAAAAAAATGTGGAACATATTTTTTTTTTCAATATCAAAGAGCATGCGATAAACGGCTCAAAACGCACGAATTATGCGCTGATAATTAATTAAATTGCCAAACAATAGGCTAATTATAGAGTGTCTGGTGAGGATATACCTCAACAGAAAAATAAATATGTCTCAAAAAATATTCACATCGGGGAGGTGTCACCAACACACATCACGTTAGCATGTAAACACAATATACGTATGCAAGTTACTATAATCATCATTAAACAGCATACTCTAATATTGTCTTTAAAAATGGATGTACAAATCTGATAGGAAAATTTAAATAGTACATTCTTTGACATGTAATGACATAAGTACATAGTAAAGTTAAACTACATGACGATCCAGGACATATGCTCTGGTATTCCGAGGGTAAGTACACAATCTAGAACTCGTCATGCTTGATACTAGTAAGGTAAGTCCTCAGCTCAACAATGACATTCTGAGAAAGTACAAGCAATATAATGCTAATTAATAACTAATATGCTTCATAAGGTACAATACATTATTAATAATTGTGGCTGTTTAGTAAACTAACGGCCCTTATATTAACTACTCAGTCCTCCTCTATCATCTTAAAAAACGAACAGAAGAAGATGACAACAAAGCACGATAGTGTGTACATATAAAGTAAGTACAGATGTGCTAATCTATTGTAGAAATATAGGTGTGTTATGACTCTGTAATATATGGAAATATAGGACAGAAGTATTAGTTGGAGTCATGTGGGCATCTAGACAAAATGTCAGCCATCACATTATCCGCACCACGGATAGCTCGTACCGTGAAGTGAAAAGGTTGAAGAGCTATAGCATATCGAGTGGATCTCGAACTCTTCAAATTCTTAGTCTGAATAGCTGTAAGAGCTTTCTGATCAGTCTCTAGAATGAAATGTGCGCCCAGGAGGAATCTTTGTAGCTTTAGAATTGACCAAACCATCGCTAACAACTCACGGTCTAAAACCGAGTAGTTCCTCTCTGCCGCATTTAGTTTTCTAGAAATGTACATAACAGGATGCAGAGTATTTGCATATTCTTGCATCAGTGCTGCTCCAATCCCAGTGGATGAAGCATCACTCCGAAGAACAAAAGTCCTATCAAGAGTAGGTAATCTTAAGATGGGAGGAGAAGAAAATATATTCTTGATTTGGTCTAGTGAAGATTGGCATTCTTCAGACCAACGGACCAGATTAGGCGAACCTTTCTTCAACAATGTTGAGAGAGGTGCCATGATCGAAGATAAATTTGGAATAAATCTCCCATAAAATTGAATTAAACCTAAGAGACTCCTAACTTGTTTCTTCGTTTTAGGAACAGAGATGTTCAGTATTTTGGAAGTATTGTGGTCTTCTGTCTTCAAGAGACCATGACCAACACGATGACCCAGGAAAGAGATTTCACCAAAACCAACAAAAGCTTTAGAAGGTTTTGCTGTCAAATTATTCTCACGTAGAGTGGACAGTAAGTCATATAACCCTAAATAGTGATCTTCCCAGGTATCACTGAAGAGACAGATGTCATCTAAGTATGCGATGACATCCGAACGATGTGACAGAATTCGACGCATCATGCGAACGAAAGTGGCAGGGGCGTTCATGAGACCAAAAGGCATAACATTCCATTGAAATAGACCCCTAGGTGTAGAAAAAGCAGTAAGAGGTTTGGCATGCTCTGCTAAAGGCACTTGCCAATAACCTTTAGACAAGTCAAGTTTAGTGAAGAATCTAGAATTAGAAAGTCTAATCAGTAGATCTTCTAACAAAGGCATCGGTTCAGCGTCGAACTTTGTGACCTGATTCAATTTGCGATAATCAACGCAAATTCGTATGTTCTTATCCTTCTTCCGGACAATAACCATGGAAGAAGAATATGGTGAAGTCGATGGTTCAATTATATTTAATTGAATCATTTCATCCAATTCCTTTTCCACTTGCGACTGAAAGTGTATAGGAATAGGATACGGCCTAACCCTAATTGGATTATTGTCGGTAAGAATTATGTCATGTTCTATGACATCTGTGTGTCCAGGAATGTCAGTGAGAACATCCTGAAATGTTTGTAACATCGACGAGACTTGTCGATGTTCGTCACCAGAAAGATTAGGAGAAACAGAAACGTTTTTCCAAGATTCCGTGGAATGTAATGGAACCACTGGAAGGGGAAGGTTGACATCAGAGAAGGTAGCTTCCTCATCCTGAATGACAGACAGGGATGAATAATGACCGTGAGGTGCAGGAGCATCATCCGTTGCCTGGAAAATAGGCAGCAAATAGTCCGGACGTTCGTGAAATTCCGAAAGCATGTTTATGTGGAAAGTTTTATGCTTTCCATCAATATCGACCACATAGTCAACATCGGAAATCCGAGAGACTATTGCATACGGACCTTTCCATGCAATAAGAAGTCTATTTTCCCTACTGGGGAGTAGGACGAATGCTTTGTCACCTGGACAAAGTTGTCGTAGACATCTATTCTTGTTAGCAAACTGCCTTGCCTTCTCTTTAGCAATTTCTGATGAAGCAGTTGCTAGCTTACATGCCTCAATGATCTTTTGTCTAAGAGCAATGACATACTCATATGAGGATTGAGTTTCATCGCTAATATCATCGGCAGTGATGAGATCGTGTAATAAAGACATAGGGCCGCGTGGACGCGCGCCAAAGACAAGTTCGAAGGGAGAAAATCCTGTGTGTTCATTAGGGACTTCTCTATAGGCAAAGAGAGCCGCGGGTAAAACCCTGTCCCAATCTTGAGGATGATCTTCAGTTATCTTACCAAGCAAAGTCTTGAGCGTTCTATTCAGACGCTCAACTAACCCATTAGACATAGGATGGTAGATACTACTGAGAGATCGTTCAATATGTAAGGTAGACATTACCTGTGACATAGTGTCAGATATGAGTTGAGTGCCATGGTCTGACAATATTTCTCTGGGGAACCCCAAGCGAGAAAATATCAACCAAAGAGCATCTGCGATATCTGTAGTAGATATGCTCTTAAGAGGAATAGCCTCTGGCCAACGTGTGCACATATCGACACATGTAAGGATAAACTGATGTCCTCTGGCCGACTTGACCTTAAAAGGGCCAATAATATCTATGGCCATTTTCTGAAACGGCCGAATAGGAATGTCAGCAGCCTGGATAGGCGCAGCATGTCGTGGTCCTCTAGATTTGACCTCCTGACATACCTTGCATGATCGGCAGTAAATACGAATGTCCTTATTGACAAAAGGCCAAAAGAAAGCCGCAAGGACTCTCGACTTCGTACGGGCAAAACCCATATGTCCAGCACATTGCGAGTCATGAGCATGTTGTAATATTTGGACTCTCATGCTCTTGGGAACAAGAATTTGCGAATGTGCCGACGTAGTCGAATCTTGTACCATACGTACAAGTACGCCGTTTCTCATTGCAATCCAAGATTTTCTATTTGTATCCTGATTCGGATCACCTTTCTTCGCAAGAACGAAGAATTTTTTTAAAGAAGGATCTTCTTCTTGCAATTTTATGAAAGAGTCACGAGTGATTACTAAGTGACTATCTTGGCTATCAACTTCATTATCACTATTCAGTGAAGTTTCGGGTGTTTGTAGAGCTTGTGCTCTTGTAACTACTGCATTTGTAGCTTGCATGTTATTATCTTCCCAAGCAGCAATCTGCTGTGGGGTACACTCCCTAACTCCGTGAATACGACCAATAATAAGGTCCGCAATAGGATTAGGTAAGAGACAAGCATGCACATCTCCAGTAAAGAAAGGAGTGGCAATGCGAATTACAGCAGTAGGATATTTTTCTAGAGTGCCGCCAAATGTGACACATTTAATAACCCTTCCTGTAGCACAAGATGGATCTACAAGCGATTGTCTAACACCAATAGTGGTGCATCCGGAATCGAAAAGTAGTGAGACCGGAGTATCATTAACAAGACCCTTATGTAGAATTAAAGAACCCCTCCCGTCATGCGCAACAGCAGCAGGAAGAGCGGGAAGTGGGTGACCACAACTCAAAGTAGTTATGGTACCCGGTTCGAATAAAGTACTGCATTGGGGGCATTTGTTTGCTCTCTCAAAGTCAAAAGCAGAACCAGTGACAGCGTCAAAGTTTTTACTATCAACAACATGATTACAGGCTCCCTCAGTTTCCTGTTGTACAGCATTAGCCTGCTGATATCTCTTTTTTTTGTGTTGAGATCTACCCCGACTATTATTACCTCTGAAGTTATCAGAGTTATTATTATCTCTGCAGTTATTATTGTCTCTATTGTAATTGTTATCCTGGTTCGAATTCCAGTTTCCACGATTACTATCATGTTCACATTGATGCGAACATCTATTTGTTTGGTTCTGAGGTCTTCGGCAGGAATAACCTCTATTACCATATCCTCTTTTGAAATGCTTATAATTATTAGGGTGATAGTAACGAGTACTATCAGGTTGTCTCCAATTCTTCGAAGAAGAATCACCATGAAATTGATTTCCATGATTTTGACAGAAATTACCGCTACTCTTTCTATCAAAATTTTGTTGGAATCTACGAGCAAAGTTTTGACCATACGGAGCTGCCGAAGCAACTGGTAAACCTTCTTTCACCTTAGAGTTACCCATGGTTATGTGTGGGTGCGCAGTTACGTATTGGCAACAGAAATCTTCCATTTCTTTTATTGTTTTAGGTTTACGTTCATGAAGGAAAGCAAGGAAAGACTCATTGACAGACGACATGACTTTGTCTCTAAGTATTAAGTCCATAAGTCCTTCATAAGTTTTTTCCGTCTTAGATAGTTCAACCCATCGTGAGAAAGTAATGCGTATTCTTGCAATAAACTCGGAGAATTCAACTCCATTTTCAGGTAACATGTTTTTAAATTGTAGACGATAGCCGTCTTCGTTAAGCTGATATTTCTTTAACAAAGCGGCCCTGACAACCTCATAATTGTTCTTGTCAGGTTCATCCACCATATTTAATATACTTAGAGCTTTACCTGTCAGTATCCCTGATAACTGATAAACATATTTTGCTTTGTCTATGTTATGAGCTGTACATGCTTGTTCAAATCTGTCCAGATAGAACATTATGTCATCACTGGAAGGACTAAATGTTGGTAACTTAATCTTAAAAGTATCATTATTAGCCTTACCAGAAGATGAACCCTTGTTTGAATCATTACCATTACTCATGCTCGTCAATTTCAATTTTTCCAACTCTAAAGCTAAGACCTTTTCTTCATGTTCCATTTTTGCTTTCTCTTTCCTCTCATCAGACTCTCTCTGTAATCTTCTTTCCTCAGCCTGAGCCTCTTTTTGAAGTCTTTCATTTTCAGCTTCTTTTTCAAGTCTTTTATTTTCAGCCTCTTTTTCAAGTCTTTTCAGCTTCTAGCTGTAGCTGGAGTTTTCTTTCCTCAGCTTCTGATTCCCTTTTTTGTTTTTCCATTTCCATTTGGAATCTCTTTTCATCCACCTGCATCTGCAGTTTCTTTTGTTCAGCTTCCATATGCAGTTTCTTTTGTTCAGCTTCCATTGCTTTATCATATCGAGCAGTTGCAAATTCTTCTAACTTATCACCAGTCTTCCCAAGCAATTTACCCTGCTCAATAAAGTGCTCAAATGTAGACATGTTGTCTAACATATGAGTCCAAAACCTGAAATAATTAACTAATTTATTTCAAACCTAAGTGTAACAAGTCTTAATTAAGCACTTGTATATTCACATCACATTATATTATCCCAGTCTCTGTGGGAAACAAGTCTCCAATCAAAGAACTTGTATATGAAATATCAGCACTCAATTCTTGATCATAAGTGCACTTCTCATTCAATAGTGCACGACACTATTCATCATTCATTTATCATCAGTGTAGTAGTAACAGTGCATTAGCATAGCCCATTAACTAATTACTATAACTGTAAACAATGACTATGTAAACACATGCAGAATGTAAACATTGAAAATGTAAACAATACAAACAATGTAAACAATAACAATGTAAACAATAACAAAGATCAGCAACAATACAAAAACGTTCGCAGAAATCAACTAAAAATAAAGCAGAAATTAATGAAATATCACAAAAAATGTGACGATATCTGCGATAGAATTAAACAAAATACATGACACCACAGTGTATAAACAAAAATGTTGTATGAAACTAAATTATAGACAAGAGTAGGCTAACAAATACAAACAAATCAAAACAAAACTAAAGAATGCGAAATAATAACGAAAACAATATTAAAACATGTCATCACAGCTAACATAAATAGCAACAGAAGTCGCTTAGCAAATTCCAGTATCGGAAATTTGCAAACCCTACAGAAAACGCTCACAATAGACGACCTCTATGACGTGGCATAATCTAACGGAGACACCACCCAACCGAGAACCCGCTGAAATATAAACATATAAATATACAAATAACATATAAACATATAACATATAGAATGAGATGATACACAGAAGACTCAGCAGAAGTATAAGGGCACAGTTTACATACAAACAGGCCACTTAACTTATAGGCTTCCAATCGTAGAACAGCAGAAAAAACGGATGTCAATCAACGTCCTAAAGAGCGAAGCTCCAACGATGATGGCACATCTGAACTGCTTCCACTGCTAACACGATGGTACAAGAGCTTCTGAAATACTGTGTGTTGAGTTGTTTCGGCACTTGACCTTCTAATCCAAAAGTAAGTTGATGGAAATCGGTACTTGGCCTTCTTCAGAAAACAACCCGTTTCAACCGGCACTTGACCTTCACAAAAACGACAGCACTGGAACCTTGACAGCAGCAACTTGCTTGACTTGCGTAAAAGATAACAGCAGTCCGAGTTATCCGGCAACATGTAACAACGCCGGGTACTGTCAAATTCTTGTTTCCGTCAAAAAGTTGAAATTTTGACTTTTACCGGGCAACGCCGAGTACTTTGAAAATTTTGAAGATGTTGACTGTATTAAAGAATGTTAATTTCTTGAAGGATGCTGATGAATTCTTGTTGAAAATGAAGTGGGTAAGGGACCCCGTGTTTGCTGGTACCAGAATCAAACCAGCTTATGGCCACCTAGTTCATTTAACAAAGTAGCAAGTAATGGTCCTTGGTACCTGCATCAACCGATGCAGTACAATACAGCGACATGTGAGCTAGGAAAACATCTCGTGACGACGACTTTCGAAGACAGGCTATGAACCAGAAATCGTTCACGACCAAAAATCGATAGAGTTAATGAAAATGTTAATTTACCTTGCCTTCCGGAAATACACAGAAATATTATGCCTCCCGGCATGTGCAAATACACTAGAGGTATTATCTCGAATAAACGAAATATCCATAAGAGGACTCTCACATTCCTGACAGAACAAAAAAAATAGCGGAGATCCCCTCTTCAACGAGGCATCTCTTTCGCCATTCCAAATCGCTCACTCCACTAGTGGTGGGCGGAAACCGATCGAACAAGAAGCAAGACAAGTCATGCGCAGTCCAGCGCAAAATGACCACAGCTCAAACTTAACTGCATTCGATACCAACGCGAGAAGACAAATGCTTACCGAGAAAAGTGACTATAAATTTCAAGCAGTTGTTGCCCTTGCGTTATAAAATAGATATTGAAATAAAACGATGTTGCGAGAATTTATCACGCAACAATATGTAATAGTTATTTATGTCGCGGGCCTGGTTGGGAGGAGACTAGGACAAGATATACCGAGTCACATTGGTCTTGGACTAGCGTTCTGTAGGGGCAAATTTCTTAATTGAAATTTGCATGCAACACCTGTTGCAATACCTGTTAGCTGTGACGAAACTGTCCCTATGGTTGTTTTTGTAATATTTCTCTGTTATTTAGTTTTGTTTTGGTTTGTTTGTATAATTTGTTGGTCTACCCTTTGCTATCTTTCAGTTTTATACACAATTTATGTTCATACACTGTGGCGTTATTTGTCTTGTTCATTCTATTGCAGATATCATCACAGATTCTGTGATCATTTTTCTTTGATTTTTCCTATTTGATTTATTTGATTTCTGCAAATGTTTCCTGTTCTCTTGTATAATTGTTTTGTTGTGTTATTGATCGACATACACTATTTAAAATATATTTGATCATATGTATTTATAAGAAAAAGTCAACTGATGATTTTTAGTAATTGGTTGGTACACAGTTGATTATACAAGACCTTACTAAAGGCTTGTTTCCCCACATAGTTTGGGATAAGGAGCTGATTGAACAAATTATTAAGAGCTTGTGTTTACATTACTTTGAAATATAGATTACATTTTTGTGTCAACTGAGTGCTATCATTATTAGACATCATGTCTACATTGGAACACTTTATTGAGTTAGGGAAATCTCTAGGCAAGACTGGAGATAAGTTGGAGGAGTATGCTACCAGTCAATATGATAAAGCACTTAAATCTGAGGAAATGAAACAAAAAAGTGAGGAAATGAAACAAAAAAGTGAGGATAGAAAAATGGAAATAGAATTTGAACAAAAGAAACTGCAGATGCAGGTTGAGGAAAGGAGATTCCAAATGGAATTGGAAAAACAAAACAAAGAAGCTGAACAAAAGAGATTAGACAGAGAAGCTGAACAAAAGAGATTAGACAAAGAAGCTGATGCTGAGCAGAGAAGATTAGACAGAGAAGCTGAACAAAAGAGATTAGACAAAGAAGCTGGTGCTGAGCAGAGAAGATTAGACAAAGAAGCTGAAGCTGAGGAGAAAAGAGCAATAAGAGAACATGAACATCAAAAAGAACTTTTAGCATTTGAGTTAGAAAAGTTGAAATTGACAAACATGAGTAATGTCAATCAGTCATCTAGTGGTAAACCCTTTACTTACAAGGTCAAGGTACCAGCGTTCAATTCTGTAAGTGATGATATAACATTCTGGCTTGATAGATTTGAACGTGCTTGTCGAGCTCATAATGTGGAGAAATCACAATATGCTAATCAGTTGTCTGAGAATTTAAAAGGTGATTCTCTGACGAGTTTAAGTTTGGTTGAAGAAACTGACAAGGATAATTATGAGGTTATTAGGGCAGCCTTGATAAAGAAATACCAGTTATCTGAGGAAGGTTACCGTATTTTGTTTAAAAGAATGGTACCTGAATCAGGGGTAGAATTATCAGAATTCATTGCAAGGACACGTCTTACATTTAATCGTTGGATTGAACTGTCCAAAACAGAAAAGACTTATGAAGCACTTATGGATTTATTGCTCAGGGACAAGATTATGTCAAGCATTAGTAAAGCATTCCTTGAATTCCTACATGAGCGGAAACCTAAAACACTAAAAGAAATGGAAGAATATTGTACCCAATACGTCACTGCACACCCAGATGTAGCTATTAGCAATACTAAGGTTAAGGAAAGTATGCCAGTTGCATCAGCAACACCATACAACCCTAATTACTCACACAAATTCCAAGGACCTCAAAACAGGTTTAATAAAAAGAGTAACCATAACAGTTAGCAGAACCAAGGTAACCAATCATTTCAGGGTTCTTCTTCGAATATCTGGAGACGAGCCGACAGCCCTCGATTCAGGGGTGGTCATAATTATAGGAACTTCCGCAAAGGAAGTCATTATAGAAACTATCCTAGTTTTCCATCATGGAGACAACAAGATCATAATTACAGAGATACTCATTATAATGAATATGATAATAGTAACCAGGGGAATTATGACTCAAACCCAAATAGGGGTTACAATAGAGGAAACAATGATAATTACAGGGGTAATAATAACAGAGGTAGACCCCAACATAAAAAACAAAAATCTCATTATCATGCAAACTTTGCACAGCAAGAGTCCCATGATGCCTATAAACAAAATGAAGATAATGATGACTCTAACAATATGGCATGTGCCGCTTTCGATTTTGGGAGAGCATCTCAGTGCCCCCAATGCAAACATTATTCGAACCAACTACGGTGTCCACTTTAATTTGTGGCCATCCTCTTCCCGCTCTTCCCGCGTCAATCGCGCATGATGGAAGAGGTTCTCTTGTCTTACACAAAGGTTTAGTAAATGACAATATAGTTTCATTGCTTTTTTATTCTGGATGCACCACAATTGGTGTTAGGCAGTCACTCATAGATCCTTCTCGTGCTACAGGCAAAGTAGTCAAATGTGTAACATTTGGCGGCACCATAGAGAAATACTCTACTGCTATCATTAGGATCGCTACTCCTTTCTTTACAGGAGATGTACACGCATGTCTTCTGCCGAATCCGATCGCTGATCTTATCATCGGTCGTATTCACGGAGTTAAAGAATGCACTCCACAACAAATTTCCGTTTGGGAAAAAAAAATTCAAACTGCTAATGCTGTAGTCACTAGAGCTCAAGCTCTCAATATGCCCGAAACTTCATCTATTGAAGATAATGAAGTGCATAACCAAGATGATCCCTTGGTAATTTCGCGTGACTCATTTATAAAGCAGCAAGAAGAGGATCCGACTCTAAAGAAATTCTTCACTCTTGCAACAAAAGGTGATCCGAATAAAGATTCAAAGAGTAAATCTTGGATTACAATGAAGAATGGCGTATTTGTACGTATGGTGCAAGACTCCACTAAGTCAAGTCATTCTCAGATTCTTGTACCCAAGAATTTAAGAGTTAAAATATTACAACACGCACACGACTCTCAGTGTGCTGGACATATGGGTTTTTGCCGTACAAAGTCAAGAGTTCTTGCGGCTTTATTTTGGCCTTTTGTGAACAAGGACATACGGATCTATTGTCGATCTTGTAAAATATGTCAAGAAGTCAAATCCAAAGGTCCACGCCATGCTGCACCTATTCAGGCTGCAGACATTCATATTAGACCATTTCAGAAAATGGCGATAGACATCATTGGTCCATTTAAGATCAAATCTGCTAGAGGACATCAGTTTATCTTAACGTGTGTGGACATGTGCACACGTTGGCCAGAGGCTATCCCTCTGAAGAGCATTACTACTGCTGACATTGCAGATGCTCTTTGGCTTATATTTTCTCGTCTGGGATTTCCCGGAGAAATATTATCAGATCATGGCACCCAACTAATATCGGATACCATGTCTCAAGTAATGTCTACTCTCCAGATAGAGAGATCTTTGAGCAGTATCTATCACCCAATGTCGAATGGGATGTTAGAACGCCTTAATAGAACACTCAAAAACTTACTAGGGAAGATAATTGAGGATCATCCTCAAGATTGGGATAGGGTTTTACCCGCGGCCCTCTTCGCTTACAGAGAGGTTCCCAATGAACGTACAGGATTTTCTCCCTTTGAACTTGTCTTTGGCGCGCGACCGCGTAGCCCTATGTCTTTGCTTCATGATCTCATAACCGCTGATAATATTACCAATGACTCAAAATCTTCTTACGAATATGTCATCGCGCTAAGACAAAAGATTATCGAAGCATGCAAATTGGCAACTTCTTCTTCTGAGTTTGCTAAGGAGAAAGCAAGACAATTTGCCAATAAGAAAAGAACCTTACGACAACTTTGTCCTGGTGACAAAGCATTTGTTTTGCTACGTTGTAGGGAAAACAGACTACTTATTTCTTGGAAAGGTCCGTACGATATAATCTCGAAAATTTCCGATGTTGACTACATTGTCGATATTGATGGGAAGCGTAAAACCTTCCACATCAATATGCTTACGGAATTCCATGAACGTCCGGATTATTTACAGCCTATTTTCCAGGCAACGGACGATTCACCTATCCAACATGGTCATTACTCATCGCTGTCTGTAATACAGGATGAGGAAACAAGTTTTTCGGATGTTAATCTTCCGCTTCCGATGATTCCACTTCATTCTAGTGAATCATGGAAAAATGTTACTGTTTCTCCCGATTTATCTCTAGGAGAACAGCGACAAGTTTCGTCTATGTTACAAACATTTCAGGATGTCCTTACTGACATTCCTGGACAAACTCGTCATTGAACATGACATTATTCTAACTGACCATAATCCTATTAGAGTCAGACCTTATCCTATTCCTATACATTTTCAAGCACAGGTTGAAAAGGAGTTGGATGAGATGATAGATTTAAAAATAATTGAACCATCCACTTCTGCGTATTCTTCGCAAATGTTATTGTCCGTAAAAAAGACAATAACATACGTCTTTGCGTTGACTATCGCAAATTGAATCAAGTCACGAAGTTTGATGCTGAACCTATGCCTTTACTAGAAGAGCTACTTACTAAGCTTTCTAAATCGCATTTTTTCACTAAACTAGATTTGTCTAAAGGATATTGGCAAGTTCCTCTATCTGAACGCGCCAAACTTTTTACTGCTTTTTCTACACCTAGAGGCCTTTTTCAATGGAATTTTATACCTTTCGGCCTTATGAACGCACCAGCTACATTCGTACGCATGATGCGTAGAATTCTATCCTATCGGTCAGATGTCATTGCGTACATAGACGACATCTGTCTTTACAGCGATACTTGGGAAGATCACTATTCAGGGTTAGTTGAATTGCTATCTACTCTTTTCGAGTATAACCTGACAGCGAAACCATCTAAAGCCTGCATTGGTTTTAGTGAAATTTCTTTTTTAGGTCACCGGGTCGGCCATGGTTTCCTAAAAACAGAGGACCATAATACAAGTAAAATACTTAACATTTCTATTCCTAAGACTAAAAAGCAAGTGCGAAGTCTCTTAGGTCTTATACAATTCTATGGACGATTCATTCCGAATCTGTCCTCAATCATGGCACCTCTTTCTACCGTGCTAAAGAAAGGGTCTCCTAATATAGTCCATTGGACTCAAGAATGTCAATCCTCTTTTAATAAGGTTAAAACTTTGTTTTCTACTGCACCTATTTTAGTGTTGCCTACTAAAGATAAGACATTTGTTCTTCATAGTGACGCTTCATCCACTGGGATTGGAGCCGCACTAATGCAAGATTACTCTGGAACTCTGCATCCTGTAATGTATATTTCCAGAAAGCTTAATGCTGCAGAAAGGAATTATTCGGTTTTAGACCGTGAACTGTTGGCTATGGTATGGTCAATTCTCAAATTACAAAGATTCCTTCTAGGCGCACATTTTATAGTAGAAACCGATCAGAAAGCTCTTACAGCTATCCAGAGTAAAAATTTGAAGAGTTCGAGGTCTACTCGATATGCAATTGCTCTTCAACCTTTTCATTTTTCGGTACGAGCTATCCGTGGATCAGATAATGTGATGGCAGACATTCTGTCTAGATGCCCACATGATTCCACTTAACTGTTGAGTATTGGACGTCTTAACACTTCCAACTCGACAACAGATTTTTCTTTTCTATATCAAAATAGATACACATTGTAATTCGTAATGACACTACGTTCATTGATATATATAGTCACCATTACTCGTTGATGATTTTTCTTTTTGTCAATCATGTACTTGGAATGCTTAAACTTAAATTATTATATGCATTGTATCATTGTATAGTAGTATGCGTTGGTGACACCTCCCTGGTAACACTTATGCTTAAGAGAAATGCTTTCTCTGAGGGATTGAGATTTTGCATTAATCTGGCTTAAATAATTCCAGATATTTCTCATCTGCGCAGTATTTATGCGTAGGGAGCCTATTGTATGTTGCTCTCAGATGAAAAAAAAATGATTTTCATTTTTTTTCCCGGGGGGTGTGGTAATCTGTTGCGCACATATTTTTTGGCGCACGGATTACGCATACCATGTAAAATGTTTTAATTGTCTGATGAAGATATATTCATCTTTGAATGCATGTTTTGGTCTTGAGGGACGAAACTCAGATTGGGCAATAAGTAGTCATTCTGTGAGTTATCGCTCTTTGTAGCGTTCTTAAAAATAGAACTCGGCGGAGGAATTTAGACTTACTTGAATCTATTCCGTGTTTGGTTAGGAATAGACTGTTCTTGCTTCAGAATGTCTATGGTCCGAATCTATGTGTAGTGCTTGTCTATGTAGGACGAGTATGTCTTATATCCTGATATCTTAGTATGTTTAAGTGGAACTATTTGTTCTTGTACTGTACTGAAGGGGGTCAGGTGTTTTCGGCGGATGAAGAGAGGTGAGGGGGTTCTTCGGTTGTCTAGGCCTAGGGCAGGAAGTCATGTCGGAGAGATGCCCGAGAGTTTGTGATCTATTTAAGTTATTCTGGGGACGAAGTTAGTTTCTTCCAGGATCGTTTAGTCCATGAGTTCCCCAGTTGTGATTCTATAACGCCGGGAGAGCGTTTTTTGTGCTTGCTAGTGTATTTCTTATGTCCAGGTAAAAAAACGTACTTTTGCTGACTTCGTTCATTCCTAGGCTTAAGATGGGCAGACGTTTACATGAACTTACCTATGAATATGTCGGGACGACATATTCTCTAGCAGCACTAAATATGTTTATATGCAGCAACTATGAGGACAGAATATGCTGATCCTTGTAAAATCATTTATTGTTGATGAACAAAGCTTCGATTGAAGATTTGGCTATACACCCGTATAGTGAGTGATGCTCAACCGGGAACCAGCAGCCATTGTGGAATTCGATTGATTTTGGAATTCTACTTATTGTAAATCATTAGCAGAGAACGGGAAAACTTCCTTATTATCAGGTGATGATTGAGAGATCACTATTATAAAGAAATTAACATTATATTCACAGAGATTTGCTGTAATTACCTAAAGGAATCTTCGCTAGAAAGAGATCCTGTTTAGGAGTCAAGTTTGAACAGTATTGCTTTATTGACATGCTCGGTCAGTAAGGTCTACTGACTGTATTTATAAACAATGGAAATCTTGGTGTTTACAGATGTTCCATTGCAAGATTATTCTTCATGAATGCTAATTTAGGACGGTAGTCCATTGATCAATATTATGCTGTCTATGTCGACTCATGTTCCTGTAACTGTACTCAATCTGTCAAGTGTGTGCGTCCAATTAAACTATTGAAACGACTACAGTGATCTGCATTGGTGACTTAACGTAATGAGTGAATGAGTGCCTTATACGGGTCAACACACGAACAGTCCACCATTCGCCTAACTCATACTTCACACTCACACTCCATGTTTGCATAATCCTGCGTTGGTTGAGTTGACCTTTGCTCCCCCTGGAGCCTCCATCATATTCACCACTGGTTTGCGTGAGGAGAATACACAGTTACGATCAAGAAGAAAAAGAGAGAGTTATCAATTACATTTCAGTACCCTAGACTTTTAACGTAGCCACATTCATTATAGTAAAAGAGATATGTTTGAGGTCGTAAGTGGTAGTAAGAAGGGCCTTCTGTAATTCACATAAACATTTATCTCAGGAGCCTTCACAGCTGACCTCATACATTACACTAGGTAACACAACAACCATACAGTACCATCAAAAACCACTACATGTGGTAAGGATATTTTATGAAATTTAATGTGTTTGGTCCAACTACAAAGTTAGATACTGCTATTGGGGAAAAAGTGAAGGACATGTCGGAAGCAGACATTGTTGAGTCCACACATTAAGCGGTATCTGACTGATGTATGTTGTTATGATTATGTTGACATATTATTGTATTAAAAATAGTTTAGCAAGCCTCTGTGTTCAATGAACACTGTTTAACATGCCTGAAGCAAATATAAGTGTAAAGAAAAGAAGAGAAGATCATATCACAGGAAATGTGGTTACTCCACATTATTGTATGGAGGAAAAGTATGTGAACGTACAGTGGCGTATCTACTATAAGGACTTGAGGTGTCGTCACAACCAGGTGGGAGTCCTGTACAATTCGGGGCGAGTGCATTTGTAAGGCACGCGAGGCTGACCCCATACCCACGTAGGGTATTAAGTGTTAGAATAAATGATCAGAGATAAAAGGCCAGGGTGTCCTTTTGTTGCAGAGGGTCTATGTTCCTGTTGCCGGCTGGTGACAGGAAACCTGCTGAGTGCTTATAAACGCCAACCAGTCTCCAATCAGACTTATATGCTGTTGAATATCCAGTAGGAGCTTTGGCGAGTGTTGACGTGAAATTTCTGCAACTACCCATCGTATTATCTTACAACAAGGACTCTCAGGTGAAGAGTAAAACCTCTGGGGCATCTCTGACATTTTCTTGTGTTTCAAAATATTACACAGGAATTTTATGGGGGTAGGATGACTACAGCCCTCATATACAGTGACTCTCCCGGTAGATAACTGAAGTGAAATAATTTAATATTCCATACAGGAAGAACAGTTTAAAATACATAATAACTTTTAGTTATTGGGCAGATTGTCCCAACAGTTTTTAATTGTTCCTTTTCAGTAAACTATCTTGTCCTTGTTTTCAAAGACCTGTCCACAAGCTATGAATGGACAGGCAAAATAAATTGTAAATACTTGTTTTAAAGAAAAACTTAACTGCTAGTTATTAACTTCTTTAATAGAAACTTAAAGTGTTTGATTGTTGTGTACCATCATTCATTTCTCCCCTAGACACTAGGTACACCATACACCATACACTAGAGCCAGAAGATTGACCGTGTGAGACCTAGGGAGGTAGCTGTAGGTTCTCTGCACATAATTCATCATCATCATTTATAGAGTCAGAGGCCTACATTTGCTTGACCTCACACGGTTATAGCAGACACATTTTCATTCTTTTTAGGATACCATCATAACATTCCCAGCAAAATCAACTTTGCTACAATTCCTTTGAAATGCACATTCCTGGCTTTTTTCGTCGAACAACAAACTGACTTCTATCACGTTTCGATGATGCCTGTGCTTATACTAAAATAAATCCGTCCAGAAGTTCGTACAAAAATGTACACTGCTGTCGCCATGTTAAAATGCCATACCAATATCAATCAGCGTTTGCAGTCTCCTGCGTTTTGATTGGATGCCCTAAAATCGCCTTCCAAGAATAATACTAAACATCGGGCCTACAAATGCCATTCTTTTCCTGTCTTTCATGCATTTACTAGGCATGTGTTACAACTTACGCTACAGGTATTACTATATTACCATTGTCTCTTTTTGTTACAAACATTATTTACAATCTCAGTTTATGCTACTGACAAAACGTGCCAACTGTTATTCGATTCTTTTCATGTTTGAAGTCATGTTTAAATAATGTTTCTCTGTCAGCAGCATATTCTCACATCTACTAAGGTCTTTCTGAAAGCTTTAAAAACACGTTGATTCATGCTGCAACGTGAAAAATATTCAGGGCAGAATGTATTGGGAACAAATAATCAATCACCTGACAACAGTTTCAAAATCTGGCAAAGGATAGAAAACGTTCACTACAGATGCCAGAACAGGAGGTAAAGTCAGGATAAAAGAAACTCCACACATCGTTACAAAGAACTTGACACTTTTCCAGAAGGTCGTACCACCGTTTCTAGAAAACACAGCGACCTCAGGGTCTCTTGCTTGTGATCTTCTAACCAAGGCTGATTTTTGTTATGTTTAAATGCTAGATGAGCTATCTTGAAGTAAAAAATAATGACTATCACTATGTTTATTACCATTACTGCTATATTTATACAAAAGCTAGCAAGAGGTAGTTGTAAATTTATACAACTATTATGGTAATTTTTTTTAAACCTACATAAGAGCAGGAATACAAGCATTAATTAGCACTAACACTCAGGTACAATAAATTATTTTGAAAATACGCTTGTGTGTCATATTCTGTATGTAATAAAATGGGAAAGAAATTCTGATTTTTTAAATTTATTTATATAAAGGTTTGCCTCGTTATAGCGAGGCGCGTCCTGTTCAACCTAGACGGTTATATTAGGGCGCATAACCAAATATAAAAGACCATTAGGTCTGGGAATAGGTAATTAGAAATTATGATGTAGCGGTCGATAGCAATAATGCCCATATGAGCTACAAGCGATACCACTGAGGAAAAGACTATTCCTAATATAAGTGCGTCTGCAATGTTCCAGTCCAGCAGGTGATGTCTTGCCCAGGACAGATGGGTACATGCGTCAACGTCACAAGCTGTCGTTAGCGTGATGTCCATTAAAGTTGAAGTCTTGCAAATGAGACTGCTGATATAAGAGGTGATGCAAAGCAGGTTTGAAATCGAATATTGACTTTAGATTTTTTGAGTTTGCTTCGATTTTGGAACAACAATTCTTGTTCGAATTGATTGTGTTCAAAAACGACTCCAAAATCATACTTTGGACTTTCATTATGTTGCATATGATTTAAAAGCCCTTCAAGATTATTTTTGAGCAATTGATAATATTGGCCAGTGAACCACTGTCGTGTGGTGAGTATTGGGGAAACTACGACAGTAGTTGTCGCCAGGAACAGCCTATGATATGTTAGGTAGAAGGTCTTTAGAAAATGGCTCGTAAAGAAAGAATAAAGACCTATTCGAGATAGGGACTGTCATGAAATATTCTAATCCACATATATAAATTATTAGGTAAATATGAAGCCTAACAAATAAAATTAATAAAGAGAAGAGCAATGGTAAAATGACATTGCTGTCACAAGGAATGTACTCGAAATCCCCCTTGTTTTCTGCTTCGTCTGCAAATTGTAACGCTTTCACGTTGATAGTAAAAGCTTACTGTATTATACCCGCTTTCTTCAATGAAACGTGTGCTGTATTTCTTGGAAAAAACATTGAGAGACTGCGTAATGACCTAAATTAATCCTAACATTAATTATATTACGTTACCAAAACGAACGAACAGATGGACAAAAGGATAGCGAGAGGGGAGGGCTGAAAATCAGGAACGCATGCAACACGCGACGCGCGATATACAAATGCTGGCATCACGCGTGTAAGTCTACAAGCACTAACTTTTTCAGACGGACAGTGATAAAATACACTACCCTTTCCCAGAGTTAGGTTTATAAATCATAACAGACTCTTATTAGAAAAGATAACATTAGATGGGTTTACGGTTGAAAACATAACAGTACCCAGACAGCACATCTTCCAAACAGGAGGTAGTAGAAAATACATATTTTGAACGCAGCCACGTAGCTCTTTTAAAGTGGGAAAATTGGGTTCCTTAGGGCTTGCTGACAAATAATATGTAAAACGTTACGCCAATAGTCCAGGAATTAATAAATTATACCCAAAATAAAATAGTGAGGCTGCCTGACAGCATGAAATCATTTCTGCTCATAAAATTTTTTATAACGTGTTTGAAAAAAAACCTTACGTTACATAAATAGCCTACCATGTAAACTCCAAATTGATTGGAGCGCAACAAATGAAAGCCTAACCACGATTGGTCGGGCTATAAATACTATCTTGGTTGTTAGGGGAAACGGGGAAAGGTAACATTTTTTCAAACACTTGTCGAAACGGGGCTCATTGGTCAGACTCGCTGATATACACACTTGGGAGCGTTAGTTCGAAACCACTTGTTTAAAATAGCTTGATAAAGCATCAGTGCGTTGAAGCCAGCATATATTTGGCTCAATAAAAGCCTGGAACATAGGCAGATGGAAGTTTGTGCCAGTTTGTGCCAGAAATTCATTGCTAATCAACGTATCTGTGTTATTCGTATGAATTGTGGTAAGCTTGAACCATTTAATATCTTTTAATGAAAATTGAATGTGAATTGTTGATTTATGCCTGTATATATATGTGTAGTTCAGTGGCAAACGTGAGGTAAAGCCTAAAATGCTCCAGCCTGAACAGAGGGTGTCGGAGAGAAGTAAAACGGCATGGAATGGCCAAACAGTACACTGACACCTGGATGATTGACTAGAAAGAAATAATGCTGGAAGTGCAGAGGCGTAGTGACCATTAAGGATGGTAATGCTGGTATAAAGTATTTCAGATGAAGCTGACTGTTGGCCTAACGCTCTGAACGCAATGTTTGTGCTGTATTGTGATCAGTGTAAAAGAGAATATAAATTAGTTATGAAGTAGAAGGTACATCCTTCTTGATTTCAGGGACAGTGGTCTTGATGGTACTGAGCAGCATCTGGTCAGAGATTTGCTGAATCCAGTGTCGGACAGCATACTCCTTGGTCTTTTAGCTATCAGTGAGGTGTCTCCTGAGCCCAGAGGAGAATTCGAGCAGAGGAGTCCTTTCCTGCCGCCATCACGCCAGATAAGCGAATTGGCCAGCTGAGCTCAACATTATGTCCCCTCATCTTAAACTGACTTTATAAAATTAACATTAAGAGGGGAATTTACTTGTCTTAAAATCAGGAACTGTGAACATCTCCAATACTGGTCCCTAAAGACAAACTATTGAAGTCATGATGACAAATACCAACAGAGCTTGAACAAAACAAAACCAGTATTACCTCATTTTACTACTACACAACTGACACACATAGAACATTTGTAATAATATATGTCACTACAATATTCATATTAAATACATTCTGTACATAACTTGTAATTTAAATTGATTGTGATCCCTGGTTCCCTTGTAGTTGAATCAGGACACATATTCATTCATGACAGCAATGAATACATATTGTTATTTGAAAGTTATCAGTGACTCCTTTAAGATATCCTTGTAGAGTGTTTTATGTATGTGAGTGTCACAGTGTTGTCAAGAGTAGTGGATTAAATTAAATTGTTTATCTGTCTGTTGTTGTGACTTACACTTCACCATACACATACCCTAGACACATAACGTAGCATCACACTATTCCAGAATAATTCTGACTGAGATAAAGAGATATGTGGTAGCAAGTAAGGTTATCTATAATACACTACTCTTAATAGATATAGATACCTTCACAGCTGATCTCAGTCAGTACACTAAGTCCCCTATAAATATTTATAACATCCCACTTCACCACATATATTGGGGTCTCGCTCTTGGGATTTTGAATCTTTAACTATTAAAAATATTGGGGGTAATTCACTTCAGGGAATATAAGAATTAAAAGGTATCCTTGGGTGGAATTAAATAAGGTTGAGCTCACGGTGCCTGTGTTGTCCATTAGAGATTGAATTGTTGGTTAGACATTGTATAAATTTACATAATAGACAATGGCGGACCTGGCCAAATTTCGATCTGCTGCGGTTCAGACTGCAAAAGAGTTAGGATTAGATGGGCAAGTTATGGTTGCCTATGTTACTACGGAATGTGACAAATTTATTGAACGCGAAGAAAGAAGGTTTGAAGCCGAAAGAAGGTTAGAGGCTGAAAGGGAAATTAAGAAGTTACAGTTTGAAGCTGAGGCTGAGACTAAGAGGTTGCAGATTGAGGCTGAGGCTAAGAAATTGGAGGCAGAAAGAGAAGACAAAAGATTAGCTGCAGAAGAGAAGAAATTGGCTGCAGAAAGGGAAGAGAAGAAATTAGCTGCAGAGAGGGAAGCAGAAAAGGAGGAGAAGAGATTACAAAGGGAACATGAGTTACGACTAAGGGAGTTTGAGTTTCAAGGCCATGCTCCTGAAAATGGTGCCAGTCCCTTTGCCTCTGATGCTACGGTTACTCAAGGAGCCTCAACCTCAGCTATGAACTTTCATTTAGATCATTTTGTTGAGAAAGACGATGATATTGAGAGCTATATAAATAGGTATGAACTATTAGCTACCACGTATGGGTTAGAGAGAGAAAGGTGGAGCTTAAAGTTATCTCAGGGACTTCGTGGGGCAGCTTATGAAGTTTTTGCAAAAATGAGCAGAGGTGATCAGGAAAATTATGACATGCTAAAGCAGGCTCTTTTGTTAAGGTATGAAAAGAATGCAGAGTTTTACAGAAAAAAATTTAGGAATGCTAAACTACTGTCAGGTGAAACCTATCACCAGTTCTCTGCACGAATAGAGACATACTTGGAGAAATGGACTTCTCTGGGGAAAACCCAAGATCTTAAGGAAATGGTCCTTATAGAGCAACTAAGAGAGTCCATGGCTCCAGACCTGAGAAAGTTTCTCATGGAACAAGGTGCAGAGAGGCTGGGTGAGTTGCTAAATGTTGCTGAAAGGTATCAAGCAGCTCAAGCAGAGGTAACAGGTAATAAAAAGAAACAGGTGGATAACTTTAGGGCACCACAGAACTTTAATAAATTTGATCCTAGGGATCAAAATAAAGGTAAGCACCAATTTGATAGGCCACGGTATGACAATAAAAATAAATTCCCACAATTCGATGAAAGGAAATATGATGAAAGAAAATCTTTCAACCAAGGAAAAAGGTGGTGTAAAAATTGTCAGATGGACAATCATGACACTGACCGTTGCAGAAGGAAACCTGTGTATATGGCAACCCTTCAGGTCAGGTCGACCTCAAGACAGGAGGAGGATATTATGTTAGATACCACCCAGAAGAGATGAGGAAGGCACAGGCTGGGGATAAAACACTCAAGCCTTGTTTCAGAAAATTGTCAACTTGTCATACAACTCCAGGCAAGGGAGATTTTTACATGAAAAACAAGTTGATGTATAGGAAGACTGGAACTAGATCCCATGGTCACGGACAGCTGGTTCTTCCAAAAAGATATAGGACAGAATTAATAAGGAGCCTACATGTGAAACCAGATGGGGACCATGAGAAAATAGGTACCATCATTCAAAAGGTGGCTCACAATTATTATTGGCCCAAAGCAAGATGGGACATTGAGAATTTTGTAGAAAGGTGTAGCATAGCACATGAGGGAACACCCACAAGTGGGAACATGGATCAGGACCTGGACACGCCCCGGAGCAAAATCAGGCCTGACAATAAAAGGAAAAATAAATTTGATAAAGTGGACCAAATGGAATGGGAAGCCCCTTTTCACGGACAAGCTTCACTTAACTGTTTTACAATGGCCACTATGCGGAGAGTGCAAAAGGATGTCTTACCCCAGGATAAGCCGACAATCCCTCAATCGGACTTAAACAAACTGGAGGAAGAGGATGTAGAGAGGAAATCTCTCATCAAGAATTTTAAGAGGGGAGAAAGCCCCAAAAGAAAAATTGGTAGCGGTCGTTTTGTGAATGAAAATTCTGGGAGGAAAAATCATCACTATAAAGCTTCGAGTGGAAGAGACCATACCGGTGCATGGACAAATAGGTCCACACAATTAAAGGTCCATATGTAGCTTTGTTAAGAACGTGGACTGATGAAAAGGCAGAGGAAAACATTACATCTTCATACCAATATGTGAATGAGCTGACCACTCGGTTAAATACTGGCTGGAAACTTGCCAATGAAAATTTGAAACAAGCCAGGAAGAAACATGCTGCCTATTATAACAGGAAGGCGAAAGACAGAAATTTGGCTGTGGGAGAGAAAGTACTGCTTCTTTTGCCTGGGGATCAGAATAAGTTACAAATTGGATGGCAGGGTCCATATACAGTTCTAGAGAAGGTGTCTAGAACAAATTATAAGATAGATAAGAAGGGGAAAGAAAAAATCTATCATGTGAATCTCCTGAAGAAATATTTGGAAAGAGAACATCAGGAAGAGACACACTTGTTGACCTTGTCCATCGCCATGGAGATGAAAAAGGAACCACTTTCATCATTTGAATATCCATTACACCCCTGTGAGACAGCAGCACAGGTGAAAATCAGTACACATTTAACGAAAACTCAGAAAGAGAGAGTGCAACAGGTTCTAAATAATCATGCAGAGGTGTTAACAGACCGACCAGGGCATACAAACCTATTGGAATATGATATGAAACTCATAGACTCCACACCTGTCTGTATGAAACCATATTCGATTCCGTTTGCTAAGGAAAAAGCTTTGAAGGAAGAGATAGACTATCTATTGAAGGAAGGAATTATTTCGCACAGTGAGTCTTCGTATAGTTCCGGTGTTGTACTTTTAAGGAAGCCCTCTGGAGAACATAGACTCTGTATAGATTACAGGAGACTGAATGCTATTACAGAAGGACAGGTGGATCCATTGCCGGATACAAATCAGCTGTTTGCCAGACTAAATAAAGCTAAATATTTCTCAAAAGTGGATCTGAGTAAAGGATACTATCAGATTCCAGTAAAGCCTGAGGTTAGACCATACCTAGCTTTTAGTACCTCAGAAGGACACTATGAGTTTAATAGATTGCCATTTGGATTGAAGAATGCGCCTAGTGTCTTCTCTAGAATGATGAGAAAATTATTGGATCCTCTGAATAATCCCTGTATAACAAATTTTATGGATGATATCCTTATAGCAACAGAAACATTTGAGGAACACATTGACTCTCTGAACATGCTGTTTGATCGACTTAGGGAGGCAAATTTAACAGCCCGACCAACCAAATGTTGCGTTGGATGTAAAGAATTGGAATTTTTGGGACACACAGTTTATCAGGGAAACATGACCCCTGACCCAAAGAATTTAGAGAAACTACAGAAAGCCCCGAGACCACAAACCAAGAAGGACGTGAGATCCTTTGTCTCATTATGTGGTTTCTACCAGAAGTATATCAAAAACTTTAATTCCATATGTGCACCTTTAACTGAATTGACACGTAAAGGACTTCCAGATCGCATTACATGGACACCACAATGTGAAATGACTTACCAAGAATTGAAGGAAAAGCTCACAAGTAAACCCATTTTGAAATTACCTGACTTAAGTCAAGAATTCATAGTAAGGACGGATGCAAGTAATATTGGGTTAGGTGCAACTCTACTACAGAAATCAGATGCATTGGATGGGGAATTAAGCCCAGTGGCATATGCTAGCAGAAAGTTGAATAAAGCTGAAATCAACTACTCAACTAGCGAAAAAGAATGTCTTGCAGTAATATGGGCAATAAAGAAATTCAATATTTATCTATATGGGAAGGCATTTAAGTTGCAAACTGACCACAAACCTTTATCGTTTTTAGCACAGGCTAAGCATGAGAACTCTAGGTTACTCCGATGGTCTTTGCTTCTGGCTCCATATAATTTTAGCATTGAATATATATCTGGAAAAACCAATCTGGGAGCGGATTTTTTAAGCCGCCATCCGTGTGATGAGAATCACCGTAAACCCCAGAAATAATAATAAATTTCTCTATGTGTATATAGAATAAAGGACTGACATATAATGTCTGTTTTAAGAGGGGAGGTGTCATGAAATATTCTAATCCACATATATAAATTATTAGGTAAATATGAAGCCTAACAAATAAAATTAATAAAGAGAAGAGCAATGGTAAAATGACAGTGCTGTCACAAGGAATGTACTCGAAATCCCCCTTGTTTTCTGCTTCGTCTGCAAATTGTAACGCTTTCACGTTGATAGTAAAAGCTTACTGTATTATACCCGCTTTCTTCAATGAAACGTGTGCTGTATTTCTTGGAAAAAACATTGAGAGACTGCGTAATGACCTAAATTAATCCTAACATTAATTATATTACGTTACCAAAACGAACGAACAGATGGACAAAAGGATAGCGAGAGGGGAGGGCTGAAAATCAGGAACGCATGCAACACGCGACGCGCGATATACAAATGCTGGCATCACGCGTGTAAGTCTACAAGCACTAACTTTTTCAGACGGACAGTGATAAAATACACTACCCTTTCCCAGAGTTAGGTTTATAAATCATAACAGACTCTTATTAGAAAAGATAACATTAGATGGGTTTACGGTTGAAAACATAACAGTACCCAGACAGCACATCTTCCAAACAGGAGGTAGTAGAAAATACATATTTTGAACGCAGCCACGTAGCTCCTTTAAATTAGTATTATTGGGTTCCTTAGGGCTTGCTGACAAATAATATGTAAAACGTTACGCAAATAGTCCAGGAATTAATAAATTATACCCAAAATAAAATATTGGGGGTGCCTGACAGCATGAAATCATTTCTGCTCATAAAATTTTTTATAACGTGTTTGAAAAAAAACCTTACGTTACATAAATAGCCTACCATGTAAACTCCAAATTGATTGGAGCGCAACAAATGAAAGCCTAACCACGATTGGTCGGGCTATAAATACTATCTTGGTTGTTAGGGGAAACGGGGAAAGGTAACATTTTTTCAAACACTTGTCGAAACGGGGCTCATTGGTCAGACTCGCTGATATACACACTTGGGAGCGTTAGTTCGAAACCACTTGTTTAAAATAGCTTGATAAAGCATCAGTGCGTTGAAGCCAGCATATATTTGGCTCAATAAAAGCCTGGAAC
This sequence comes from Oreohelix idahoensis, assembly GCA_024509875.1. Lineage (NCBI taxonomy): Eukaryota > Metazoa > Mollusca > Gastropoda > Stylommatophora > Oreohelicidae > Oreohelix > Oreohelix idahoensis. The sequence continues at coordinate 483,331 of JAMPIV010000604.1, forward strand.
ATAGGCAGATGGAAGTTTGTGCCAGTTTGTGCCAGAATTCATTGCTAATCAACGTATCTGTGTTATTCGTATGAATTGTGGTAAGCTTGAACCATTTAATATCTTTTAATGAAAATTGAATGTGAATTGTTGATTTATGCCTGTATATATATGTGTAGTTCAGTGGCAAACGTGAGGTAAAGCCTAAAATGCTCCAGCCTGAACAGAGGGTGTCGGAGAGAAGTAAAACGGCATGGAATGGCCAAACAGTACACTGACACCTGGATGATTGACTAGAAAGAAATAATGCTGGAAGTGCAGAGGCGTAGTGACCATTAAGGATGGTAATGCTGGTATAAAGTATTTCAGATGAAGCTGACTGTTGGCCTAACGCTCTGAACGCAATGTTTGTGCTGTATTGTGATCAGTGTAAAAGAGAATATAAATTAGTTATGAAGTAGAAGGTACATCCTTCTTGATTTCAGGGACAGTGGTCTTGATGGTACTGAGCAGCATCTGGTCAGAGATTTGCTGAATCCAGTGTCGGACAGCATACTCCTTGGTCTTTTAGCTATCAGTGAGGTGTCTCCTGAGCCCAGAGGAGAATTCGAGCAGAGGAGTCCTTTCCTGCCGCCATCACGCCAGATAAGCGAATTGGCCAGCTGAGCTCAACATTATGTCCCCTCATATTGAACTGACTTTATAAAATTAACATTAAGAGGGGAATTTACTTGTCTTAAAATCAGGAACTGTGAACATCTCCAATACTGGTCCCTAAAGACAAACTATTGAAGTCATGATGACAAATACCAACAGAGCTTGAACAAAACAAAACCAGTATTACCTCATTTTACTACTACACAACTGACACACATAGAACATTTGTAATAATATATGTCACTACTATATTCATATTAAATACATTCTGTACATAACTTGTAATTTAAATTGATTGTGATTCCTGATTCCCTTGTAGTTGAATCAGGACACATATTCATTCATGCCAGTAATGAATACATATTGTTATTTGAAAGTTATCAGTGCCTCCTTTAAGATATTCTCATAGAGTGTTATATGTATGTGAGTGTCACAGTGTTGTCAAGAGTAGTGGATTACATTAAATTGTTTATCTGTCTGTTGTTGTGACTTACACTTCTTCATACACATACCCTAGACACATAACGTAGCATCACACTATTCCAGAATAATTCTGACTGAGATAAAGAGATATGTGGTAGCAAGTAAGGTTATCTATAATACACTACTTTTAATAGATATAGATACCTTCACAGCTGATCTCAGTCAGTACACTAAGTCCCCTATAAATATTTATAACATCCCACTTCACCACAGGGACAAGAAGAAGGGAATGCGAATGCTTTCCACTGGACAGTGTTTTCTAGTTAATTATGGAAAGAGTCATGTTTCCCCACGATCTTAGCTCCTGCCATTAGATCCCGTAACAGAAAAAGCCCCCAACCTCATCTGAGTGTAGAAATTTCCCTATATGTAAATATTTACCACCGACAGCACGAGTGATACATTAACAAATTAGATAATGATCACACGATTATTGGGTTTATTAATTAAATATCTACACATATAGGGTTAGTAGTGGTTAGAACGTGGTGATGGTAAAGACGATTCACACAAAACACACAGATGAGATATTAATATTGTAGTTAATTAAGTAGTAGTTAATTAAGAATGAGCTTGTGTAAAGCGAAATGATGATGATGTGATATGATACGTGTTACCAAAATGGTGAGTAATCTACACAGCCCATGTGTCTCTAAATGCTTTTCCCGGATAGGATGATTCACATGTATGCATAGATTGTCCCAAGTTGTTGTAAGTTGTGTCGAGTGGGGTATTTCTAAGTCGAGGACGTTCTGATGAAAACTTTTGTCGTACTGAGAACTTGACGATATACAATCCTTCTCTGTTTGAGTATATCTCTGTAACGTTGATCAACAGTTAACAGTTGTCGTATGAAAATGTCTGTTGTCTAATCTCCGGAGGGTACTGGCCAGATTAGATATCTTCACGAAATGTAAGTGATATGTAGACTCATTATCTTGAGTGTGTAATCGTGATTCCTAAAATATACTTTGAAGTCTGCTTCATAGAATGCGCTTAAGAGTGTGTTGCACTTGGTATAAATATGATATTAACTTTTGAGCTCTTAAGCTTGACTTCAGATAGTACGCTTTCTATGGAGCTGAACTTGATATGAGCAATCAACTGTGAGCTTTAGCTTGAATCCTGTAGTAAGCTTTCGAGTGATTTGCACTTGATATTACTATGTATGGAACTTGTGCGCATGTGATATATGTTGACGAAAAATGTTGCGTCCCCCTTCTTGATCGTGGGCGAGAAATATTCCTTTTTAAGTGAGGAACGAGGAATGTCCTATGGCGAATTCTGCAAACCAAATGTCCGTTTTGATAACTTATTTCTGGTTAGACGTCAGACACGTAGCGTGTGCACTCAAATGAGGTTGGGGCTTTTTCTGTTACGGGATCTAAGGGCAGAAGCTAAGGTCGTGGGGAAACATGACTCTTTCCATAATTAACTAGAAAACACTGTCCAGTGGAAAGCATTCGTATTCCCTTCTTCTTGTCCCTATCTCGAATAGGTCTTTATTCTTTCTTAACGAGCCAATTTCTAGAGACCTTCTACCTAATATCTCATATTTTATTCCTGGCGACAACTACTGTCGTAGTTTCCCCAATACTCACCACACGACAACCACATGAAGCAGCGCTGTACTGTGTGATGAATGGGATATTCAAGCAGAAAGACGCAACAGAAGGAAGAAACACATGCCTGGTGAAAAATCCATAGATATAGGGCTCACTACAAAAGATGAAATTGTGAGAATAATGAAATAAACTAATGATCGCTTCCATAATGAAATGGAAGAAATTTTGTCCTTCATGATTCTGATTCAAAATTTGGATTTCTTTTGGATGTTAAAGGGTTATATTTGACTCACGTTAACGCAGCAGAATCCATCTCCTAAATATGTTGGAGAAAAGTTGTCCCACCCTTGGACTGTTTTGTAGCACTAATATTGACGGCTTTTTAACTTTATGAAGAAGTACTGAATTTTAAGATGCTTTTGAATAGCCGCTCAAATGTTCAGATTTCAAAAGCTGAGGAATTCCGCCAGTATGGAGATTTAAAAGTTTCCAAACTTAAGAGTTGCTGTTCAGATAATGATGACTATTGCTATTTCACTTTCCAGCTGTGGGCGTCTTTGAGGAAGTTATAATTGATCTTATTACATTTGAAAGTTTCAATTGTTAAAGAGAGACTCTCTGCTTTAGTATTGATCACAATTGACATGAGGAAACTGAAGTATCAAATTTTGATGACATTATTGATTAGTTTCCAGCAGCTAACGTTAAAAAATTCATTTATAGTGTAAATTTTCAAATAACTTTTAAAATGTCTAGCAATTTAAAAAAAAAAAAAAAACAAGTCAATTCTTTTGTTGTTTTCAAAATTTTATTTCTATATACTAGTAACAATACTTTATATCCTTTATATCCACCCTGATAGTTTCTGCATTTTCTAAAATGAAATGGCATTGACAAAATGAGAAATACGTATTTTGTTTTTATTATTTTGAAACCAGTATTATAAAGAGTAACCAGTTTGAGTACTAATATCAGAGTTTAGCCAGTATTTTAAAGATCAGATGTCAAAGGGCGCCATTTATTGTGTTTTCTCTGGGCGTCATCAACCCTAGTTACGCCACTGATATTTTGTTTATATATATATATATATATATATATATATATATATATATATATATATATATATATATATATATATATATATATATATATATATATATATATAACAGCTCGGGCTCATAGCAGCCAGTCGACGCACGTGGTTCAAGAACCTCAACTCCACACAACGTGTCACGGCAATAGTGGAAGGAAGAAGTACCAAGTAAAATATTAACTACTAATGAAAAACGTGGGGGAAAAAAAAGAAGGAAAATGTAAACAAAGATCATAGATAACAATAAGAACTTGACAATTGACGTCGTCGTTGCTAATATCTTAAACTGTGCCAGGGCAGTGACCGTATGGCCTACTCTTAACGATTTTCAACTGCCGAGGGTTTTTAACGTGCGCAACTTGCACACGGGACCTCCTGCGGTGTCGCATTTATTCGAGAAGGCCAGGCATCAGAACTCATTACTCAGGAGATAAGGGGGAGGTTGACATGATTAGGAACAACTAGTTTTGAAAAAAAAAATATTCCATCAATTATATTCCCTGTTTTGAGAGCAAACCCGATGCCATACACTCCGGCCGCACTCCTGGCAAAATTTAACAATTTGGAAACGTGCCCACTACAAAAATATTTATAGAATGTGTGTTTGAAATCTACTCTTGGATCAAGAAAGGCAAAGGCAGCGAGAAGGGAAAGTGGTTCTCGAATTTGCCCCTTTTTTTCCAGGGACGTAATTTATCCTCTCCCGTTGTCAAAGGGAAACAATCAAATAGTAGGATAAAATAATAGCAAGAAAATATATTTTAGATTTTAACACTTTACTATGAGTTTCTTTTTAAATTTAATATTGAAAACAAAACTGCAACTTTTGTATCTAGTATTGTGAAATCTCTAACACTTCATTCTCCTACTGTAGTATCAGCTATAAGACTATATTTTGTTACCCGTTTGTGAATGTCTGACGCTTTTTGGTTGCTGTTTGTGTTGTTCTCCATTTTCAGAGCTATACAATAGGACTAACTTGACATTTGAATTGATTCTGATGTTTGTGTTGTTTAATCTCTATACATTTGTTTGATGTCACTAGACTGTTGTTGCGATGGTGATAATCTGTTGTTGTTTGTAATCTAATTTTAAACAGCACAATCTATATAGTCTGCATTTTGTTTTCTGAGGTGTGTTTAATATTATTTAAAAAAGAAATATATAATTACAAACAATTTAAACCAAGTAAAGGTTAAAGCAGTTATCCAATATTTCAGCTGAGGTTATATAATATTAACTATTAAATATACCCTTGAAAATAATGAATGGGAAAGAACTAAAGCTAACGCTTAACCTTTCAGCACCTTAAGCACATTTAAATGACTGGGGAACTCATTTGGTGATATTCAATGAAATTATTTTATCAATTTTTGTGTAGTCTTGATGTTCGCCACTATTTTTCAAGGGATATAATTTATCATATCCCGTCGTCAAAGGGAAACAATCTCATAAAAGAAAATGATAGCAATAAAATTTATTGTAGATTTTTAACACTTTAGTAGGTGTTCTTTTATTCACTATTATAAACAAAATTGCATTTTTTGTGAAGAAAAATAAAAATTGCATTGAGCATCTTGTTATTTAGTGCAAAGGCTAGAAGCGCACAACTATTATATAGTTTGCAGACTGCTACTTTTGTGCCGGAAGGTTTTTAACAGATATCTGTTCAAAGGCTGTTCGTGTGATTAATTAATTTCACTCGACACGTTTCTAATCAATAGGCAGATAATCGCTTCTCGTCCTTTTGGCTAAGATCAAAGTGTCCTAGCCAGGGCCGGAATCACACACAATTCACACATTCTACTAAATAAAGTCAATAGACCTCACTTTGAGCCCCAGAAGGGGTAAATAAAAAAAAAAAAGATAGGCCACACAGACAGAAACACAACACATAGTGCAGGCTTTCGAAAGTTACTATAGGAACCTGTACACAGAAGAAAATGTTCAACCATATATACAAGATAGATTTATGCAATTTACAAAAAAATTATCTGACACAGACAAACAAACACTAGACACTGAGCTGACACTAACAGACATAACACTCACAGTCAATGCAATGCAAAAAGACAAATCACCAGGGCCTGACGGACGTACGACAGAATTTTACCAACACTTCTTTCCTACCCTGGGGCCTCCTTTACTACAAGTATACAAAGAAGCCTTTGAGAATAAGGAACTCCCACCAAGCCTAAACATGTCTTAGGTCACTCTAATACCAAAATTAAACTCCGACAAAACACTCCTTAAAAACTACAGACCAATATCACTCTTAAACGTAGATTTTAAAATTTTAACAAAAGCTCTAACAAACAAACTAAAACCATTCATGGGGACCCTCATACACAAAGACCAGCAGTGTAGCGTCCAGCACATAAACATCCACCAACACACACATTTCATAAGAGACATAATCATCTACACACACCAGAAGGATTGTCAGTATTCGGTTCTTTCCCTTGACCAGGAGAAAGACTTTGACAGAATATCACACTCATCCCTCCACAAAACATTACTACATTGCAACATAGGTGAACACTTCAGACAATGGATTAATAGTCTGTACATGAAGCCCGAGAGCAAAGTGTTAGTAAATCATACATTAACTAACAACTTCAGGCTAACAAGATCTGTAAGGCAGGGATGCCCTCTCTCTCCTTTACTGTATGTTCTTGCACTAGAACCACTACTAGAGAAGATTAGAAAAGACAGCTCTATTAAGGGCACTTTCATACAAAGGAAAGGTGAACTAAAGTTGCTCGCTTATGCAGACGACACCATCTTTTTCCCACCAAACAAAAAGTCTATAGAAATTATCCTAAACGCATTCACAGACTTTAGCAAAGGTAGCGGAGCAAAAGTAAATGATCAAAAATCAACAATAATGGGCATAGACAAATGGAAGAACAAAGCAGACTTTCCCTTTGGACTAACACCAACAAACAACATCAAAATCTATGGTATAATCTTTCCCTCACACCCAAATCGCAGACACAGAGATACATGGAAAAACCTAACATCCAAAATACGAGACATGCTGCACAGATACTGTCACAGTATAGATGTTCTATAAAATATTAAGTTGGTCACGCTGTGAGTGGTGACATTGAGATAATTTAAAAACCCGTTTTGGTCATGTGACCTGGAAGGAAGTACGCCCGAATTCTGGCGCGGAAAGTTAGTTGAGTTTCTGGATACCGACCGAAGAAGTCGCTGTGTTGTTTCCTGTCAGCATTTTCGCTGGGATATTTGGATGCCATTATTGTTCATGGATAGTGCTCGTCATTTATTCATGTGGTCAATTTTAGTTTGCATATGTCTAGAACAGTGGTGTAGTTTCTAGCAGCATTCTTTCGTAATTCATTGATGAGAAGTCATCTGTAGTTAAGTATGGCTTTATTAGATTGCAGAACTTAGCCGGTGAGCGAAAGTCATTATTTTGTTCACTTGGTATGACCTACCCGCAATTGTGATAATGGTAAATTGCGTTGTTGATTATTGCAAGTTATTTTGGCATCCATGTTGCATTGTGTTGCATATGTATTTCTAGCCCTGTGTGGCTACGTTGTGTGCATGATTATTTATTAAAGGGAACTTAGCCTGCTACAGGTGTTATGGTGAGTTTATGTCAGCTAGTCTTTGTTGTAGTCGTATCCTTAGATAACGAGTCTTGATATTGCTAGTATTATGATCCATATGCTGATGGTGATAAATCCACAATATTACTAGTTCCCGACATCTGGAGGCGTCGTCCGATTTTGTGAGGTAAGCCTAAAGGCCGTGGGCCTGTAATTTGTAATATTTAATTCCCAGCTAGTTGACATTTAGATAGCTCGTCTAGTCGAGAGGCCGTGGGGCCAGTGGTTTTTCAGGATTTTATAATATTTGGTAGCAAGGCCGTAGGGCTTATATTTGTTATATGCAGGCCCAGTATATATTATGCACACAGAATGCTAGAAGGTTGGTAGGCCACGGTGTGTTGGCTCATATTTACTGCTAGTTCACGTGAATGAGCTATTTTATGTCGTCCAGTGTAGAGTCAGTGTGTTTGTCAGTCAGTCGGTGTAGTGTACTGTTTACGGTCGTTTGACCTCGATTATGGTGTCTGACCTAGTTACAGCGTTTCAGTGGTAATGGCTATTTTCAGTCGGTAAATAATTTTCAGTTGTGTCGTTGATAAAGTGTTGCACATGTAATTTTCAAGTTGTTTGCGCTGGAGTTTGCAAGTCGGGTTACAAGTGTATCGAAGTGATAGGTTAGGTTTGCAGCGTGCATCAGGCAGGTCAGTTTGATATATTTCAAGGTCTGCTTGTTGGTTTATAACAGTGATCCAGCTGGAGCAGAGGAGTTGTGAGTTGGCCGTAACATATAGCTTAGATTGACCCAGACGGCAATCGGGTGTCATATGGGAGATAGTTCGGTCAAGCTCGGTATAGGGTGGAAGGAGATGGTTGATAGGAAGGCATAGATGTTAGGAAGTTGATAGGTGCCTCAGGTTATTTGGCGAGTCTCTTGGTTGGACATTTTGTTCGTCTTGATACTACCACACCGATGTGCCCAGCCAGAGGTGAAGATCAACGACTGTGACGTTACCCTACCACGCAGACGTGCCCGGCGAGGGGTGAATTCCTGTGAGCAGTGAAGCCGACTGACCAGAGCGTGTCTGGACTGCTTTACCTTGAAGTCTTCCAGTCTCCTAGAGATTGCGTGATTCCTGTAGTACACTGTGTTGAGGACCGCTGTGATCCTTGGAGTGTCGAATTGTGAAGTAAACTTTTCGTATAACATACATATAACAGTGGCAAGGGACATACACGTATTTACCCGACGTATAGACTGGTGATTCTAGCTGTGTAGCTGAACGTTTGTGAAGGTAGACAGTGTGCTGCTGTTGTGGACAGTGCTATGTTAGCACCGTGTAGAACAGTGTAGTCATAGTGATAGCGGATACCATACCGTGAGAAGGAACTCTGTTGCTAGTAACTGACAAACACATTTTCAGAGAAGCTTGGTTCCCTAGACTTCTATTTTTTCGATCGAACGTTTTCAAGTGTGGAGTCTTGTTTGTGCCGTTTTCATCACGCATCGCCAGTGCTGAGGATACTTCTGCTCAAGCGCCGTTGGATCTCCAGTTAAGTTTTGTTGTAATTTTTGTATGATATGTTGATATTGATGTTTCTTGTTTGTTTTTCCTCTAATTTCTAAATTTTCTTTTCTGTCTTCCTATCTGATTCTACTTATCATTTAGTCTGATCTTTTGAAATAGGATATGTCTGTTTCTTTGTTTGCTTCGTGAAGCCTGCTTCTTGGTTTGTTGTTGTTTTTCTTTTCTTGGGTTGTGTTCTTTTCCTTACTTTCTGGATAGAATTTAGTTTCGATATAGATATGTGAACAGTAGTTAGATTAGTATTTCTTAGTATTTGGAAGTATTTGTAGGATTTATTTGTTACGATATAGTATAATTTTGTTATAGTTTATTTAGTTTATTTTGACTGGAGTGGTTTAGTAGTACCCAGTAAAGGAGATAGCTTTCAGCACTTCATTGTTAACTGTAGTTGTTGTTAGTCTATTGTATCATATTATATTTGTTTGTTCAAGGGAGAAAGGGTGGTGAGCCTAATCCATTCTTGGCCTACTTGTGGGAAAAGATTGGATTAGACCGATTCTTTGTAGGGTGTGGCTGTGTTTGTTCAATGGTGGAGTAAGGCAGAGGGATTTCCTGTGACTGCCCTACTTAACATTCCAAGCCCTGTTGGTGTTAGGCGTATTCGTGTAGTTTGTATTTACATTGTCGTGTACATTCAGTTATTCGTTTGTTGTGTTTAAGTGGTGTATTCTCTTGTTTCATCTTGCTATCTTGTAAATACGTTTACAGGTTTCCATTGTTTTCGTTCGTGTACCGTCACGCATTGTATATATTAATCTACCTCTACTCTTCTTGGTCTATCATCTTGTTCCTCGTGACTGGGATTTTGTTTCTGGAGTGTGGTGTGTGTGTGTTTCTTTCATCTGTGTAGTGCTCATTTTGCCATAAGAAACACTTGCATTACAGAGTTTATTAAGATTAGTTATAATTGAAGTATTATCTGAGTATAGCACCAGTGTGGGTGCCAGTAAAAGACTTTGAAGTAAAAAACCTGATTTGTGACTAAGTTGGCATAGTGGTGTCATAGCACCAGAAAGTTTCATTAGTTGTTATTGTACAACTGTCGACTATTGTAAGTTTGTTTGAGTGTATCTCAGAGACTAAGTGGTCAGTTAGACCAAAGTTTCATAGGGATGAGACAGTAGCCAAGTGGCAAAGTAAAACTATATACTACAAAAGATAAAGGTTGATGATGTGTATACAGTGAGAGATGAGGTGTTATATACTTACATACATAAATATTTATGTGTATATTGGAGTACTGATATCAATATTTACTGTTATTACTTCATATTTTGCAAGCAGAGAGTTATCTGGTGATATAAGAGAAATATATACGACTGAGTACTTCTATAGCAAAATCGATAGCCAGAGATAAAAGTGAGCATTCTTAGTGTACACCATGGACCTACAAGCTTTCATTCAGATTGGGAAAGAATGTGGGTACACTGACAAAGAACTAAATGACTATGCCAAAGCTGAATTTTATTCAGTTGAAAATCAAAAAGCTCTGGAGAGGGAAAAGAAAGAAAAGGAAGCGAAGGAGGAGTAAGAAAAGAAAGAAAAGGAAGCGAAGGAAGAGAAGGAGAAGATTGAGAAACAGAATGCTCCAAGAGATGCTCGAGCTGAAGAGCTAGAACTAAAAAGGAAAGAATTTGAGTTACAAGAAAGGAAAATTAAAGAAGAAAACGAGTGGAAACCGAGAGAGTTCGAATTGCAAGAAAAGAAGTTAAGAGAAGATAGAGAATTGCAAGAAAACAAGATAGAGCGAGAATTGGAAGAAAAGAAGATAGAGAGAGAATTGCAAGAAAAGAAGATGGCGAGAGAATTAGAATTAGAGTCAGAGAAGGAGAGAATGAGAATTGATAAAGAAATACATTTGAAGAAATTAGAAGTGGGTGCGAGTGGTCAGAACTCGACTCCTGGAGGGGCTCATCGTCCTTTTAGGCTGCGTCTGCCGAATTTTAATGATAAAATTGACAGTTTAGATTTCTGCCTTGAAAGATTCGAGGCCGGATGCGTGGCCTATAAGGCTGACAGAGATCAATGGCCATCTCTGTTATCGACGCTGCTAGTGGGGCCTGCGATGGAGACTTTTTATAGCCTCCCAATAGAGGAAAGGGACGCTTACGACAAAGTTAAGGAAAGGTTGCTCCGGAAGTTCCGTCTGACTGCTGACGGGTACCGGACGCGTTTTAAAAACGCGATGCCAAGTGCAGACCAGGACTTCGAGGACTTTATCTCAAAGATCAAACTTCTGCTGAATAGACGGATTGAAATAGAGGGGATAACGAAGGACTATAAAGGCTTGTTGGACTTAGTGCTACGGGACAAAGTGGTGTCCTCATGTTCCAGCGAGTTGGTTGCGTTCTTTCAGGAACGTCAACCGAAGGACATTGAGTCCATGGCCCAATTGGGGCACTGTAATGTCCTTGCCCATCCGGGCAAACCCATTCAGAAGTCTGGTCTGTCAGAAGACTTAGTTGCTAGTATCGGCAAATTTCAGCGCCATTCTTGGCGAAATCAGTCAGACAGAGGCCAAGAGCAGAAGTATGAGAGGCCTTCCAGTCCCTATCAGCCGCGTAGAGGTAGCTATGGGAATTTCCGTTCTCATAGGAACGGTCGGCCGAGTTGGCAGAACCGACAATATGATAGTTATAGTGACAGAGGGGAGCGCCAACCACGAAAGCAGGTGTATTTCAAAGACTCTCAGGACGAAGACCGGTTTTGGTATAAAACCAAACGTCACAAGCAGAGGAGTGGTTCCTCAGAGAGTCGATCGTCTGACTCTGATGCGGGGTCTTCGTCATCGAAAATCTCCAACAAAAGTACACGCGATGAGAAGAAGAAGGAGCGCATGTGTTCCAGTTGTGGTGGCAAGAATCATTGCGCTGATAGGTGCCGCACCCCGATAGAACACGCGAATCCCGCGTTTGTGTTGGACACAATTAATAGTGAGGACTGTGCAGGGTGTCGCCTCTGTTCCACGCGAACGAGAGGGTAGTGCTTCAATGCGGGCATGCGGCACCATGTCTGTCAGCAGTCCATGAGACTGGCAAGGTGAATCTCCACAAAGGCATGGTGGAAAGGAAACCAGTCTCCGTGTTGAGGGACACTGGATGCACCACAATTGGGGTGCGTCGGTCGTGCATCGATGACTCCTGCCTTACAGGCAAAACGGTAAAGTGCACCACGTTCGGGGGCAAAGTGGAGGCTTACCCCCAAGCATGTATTAATGTGGACACTCCGTTCCTATCGGGTAGAGTGAACGTGTTCGTGCTCGATGATCCTATTGCCGATTTAATCGTCGGTAATGTACGGGGAGTGCACAAGGCCGTGGGTGTGGCTGGAGCAGAGGCTCAGCATTACCAAACTAGCAAGGGGGATGATCAGAAGGTACATTGTAGACGCGGTGCGCGGCCAGTACCAAATGACATGATTAGGAGCAGTAGGAACCTATGCGAGGGTCCGAAAGCTAGTGATCGCAAAATTTGGGTGCGTAACGTTTCCCTGAGTGCGAGTTGGCGCACACTCAGAAGAGTGTTTGATGAGGTCGCGCCGGTTAGATTTGTGGAGGTACTGTCATTGCGCGACAATACCAAAATGGCACAGGTGACTTTTGCAAATAGTTGGGGTGCACGTAAGGCAGTTAGGCAGAAGCATATGTCCTTGCTTCAGAACCATCTGCTAATAGTCCAGCAATAGCTAGGGTTAGATTTCGGGTTCGGGGTCAATAAGATGTTTCAGTTGATGCGAACCGAACCTTAGAGTATGATCCATGCCCCAAGTTCTATTCTCATATCAATATGTGGTTTTTGTAAACTTGTAAACATTATGTAATGCTGTGCAATGCATGTTTATGCTATGACATGTTATGCTTTACAATGTATGTCAGTCGAAAGTTGTTGCCAGCAGAAACTAGGTACTCTACAATCGAAAGATAGTGCCTTGCGATTGTCTGGGCGGTGTCTAAGCTGGCACGATACCTGTTGGGGGCACATTTTTCCTACAAACAGATCACAAACCACTGCTATTTTTGCAGTCGGCTAAATCCACCAGTGCGAAGTTGACACGCTGGGCATTATTGCTGCAGCAATTCAACTTTACTATTTTACCTATTCAGGGAGTACATAATATTGTAGCGGATGTTTTGTCCAGGTTATGAAGTTGGTGTGGGACAGGAGCATCCATAGAGAGTATTTACTTTGGTTTATGGAAGAAATGTAGTATAATCATTACAGTTGATGTTTATGAAGATGTATTTGGATATATGATTTATGTGTCATTATGCCATAAAGGCAATACGTAGAAAATTATAGTCAACGTATGCTTAAATCATGTTATAATATCATGTATATTTATAGCGTGTTAAAAAGATTCTTTACAATGATGAGATGATTGATGTCTTGTTATGGATTCTTAGATATGTATAGTTAATTTGTAACTTATGTTGTATTTGCTAGAACAGGTTTGGACAGTCGTTGGTATTTTCCACGACTACCAGTACCTTGGGTAATTTGGGTTATTCTCATGTTGTATTTAGTACATAGGGTGAGAAGGCATGAACGACAATAGTGATTGGACAATTTTGGGATTCTCTAACTAGATGAGGAGGTGCCGTTTCGGCATTTTGTTCGCTCATACTCTGAAAGGGATTGGGCGTGACTCCTCCTGTGGAAGAAAACTTCGTTTTCTTTCTAAGGGGGGGGGGGGGGGGGGGTGTCACAGTATAGATGTTCTATAAAATATTAAGTTGGTCACGCTGTGAGTGGTGACATTGAGATAATTTAAAAACCCGTTTTGGTCATGTGACCTGGAAGGAAGTACGCCCGAATTCTGGCGCGGAAAGTTAGTTGAGTTTCTGGATACCGACCGGAGAGGTCGCTGTGTTGTTTCCTGTCAGAATTTTCGCTGGGATATTTGGATGCCATTATTGTTCATGGATAGTGCTCGTCATTTATTCATGTGGTCAATTTTAGTTTGCATATGTCTAGAACAGTGGTGTAGTTTCTAGCAGCATTCTTTCGTAATTCATTGATGAGAAGTCATTTGTAGTTAAGTATGGCTTTATTAGATTGCAGAATTTAGCCGGTGAGCTAAAGTCATTATGTTGTTCACTTGGTATGACCTACCCGCAATTGTGATAATGGTAAATTGCGTTGTTGATTATTGCAAGTTATTTTGGCATCCATGTTGCATTGTGTTGCATATGTATTTCTAGCCCTGTGTGGCTACGTTGTGTGCATAATTATTTATTAAAGGGAACTTAGCCTGCTACAGGTGTTATGGTGAGTTTATGTCAGCTAGTCTTTGTTGTGGTCGTATCCTTAGATAACGAGTCTTGATATTGCTAGTATTATGATCCATATGCTGATGGTGATAAATCCACAATATTACTAGTTCCTGACAGATACAAATACAAAAACCACAACGATTTTTGGACGAAGTTTAATTGTAAATACATACATTTTCCCTAAGCTACTTTACATTGCCACAGTTTTCGACCCCCCAAAACAGACTATCACAGACTTAAACAAACAGGTCAGAGCATTCGTTTTTGGTCGCACAATTTACAGCATTAAACATAAGACACTTATACAAGAAAAGAAACACGGAGGGACTGCCCTTCAAGACATAGAAACAAAGATCCAGGCACTCAGAATTAAACGCACAAGCAGCATCATCAAACACCCAAAACGAGACACACTCTAGCTCATTATTACACGGTACTCAGACTTTCCAAACTGAGACCACTGAACAATGCAATCCCCCATCACTTTGGCCCTATGCCCTCATTTTATAAGACATGCATACAAGCCATCCAAGGACATGAAAAATTAATTCACCAGAAAACAAATGCAATATATAAACTTTTAATTAAACTCCAAGCATAACCGTTACACCTAAGAATTAAAAGAGGACAGATATATGCTATAAAAAATTACACCGAAAAATTCACTAACTTGCACAACCCAAAAATCTCTGCTAAAGGAAAACAAGTCACTTTTAGATTAATATACAACATGACACCCACAACCAAACGAGAAGCACACAGATCCAACCAAATAACAAAGTGTCAGCTATGTAGGAAAAGCATCCAAGAAACTGAAGATCATTTGTTTTTTGAATGCAATACAATCACACCTACAATGAAACTACTGCAGAAAAGCATCGATTTACAAACAAGACAAAAATCAGATATCTACAAAGCAATCATGTTAAACATAATTCCGAAAGCAGAAAATAGCACACACATTGATCTTGAATATTGTATCAGAATTTCGGAATCAGATTTGGTGTTTTTGGAATCTTGCCATGTTTAATCCTCGTATTTTCAACGCTGGATTATTTCTGCACATTTTTCGTCAGAAAGTTTTATCAATAGCCCCTGAGATGGTACCTCTTCCTTAACGAGGCAGCCTTGATTCGTAAAACGACTCTTTCTTTCCCCAACGGCCCTCCCTCCGTCTCACTACTATCTCATTCTCTGTCTATCCTAACATTTTGTAAGTCCACTTTCGGCTTTCTGTGCCCCCTCCCTTCTCCAGTCCTCCTATCTCAAGTACATCAGCTCGACCTTTTAAAATACTCATATATTCGCGGGAGGCCATGTTGACCACAGTTCTAGATGTCGTTAAATTGTCAAGGTCTGACCTTGCCCACTAATCCCTAAGTGTGTTCGTGGGAAGTCTTTGACGCTGGTTTTATACTGCTCATACCTTTAAATTCATGAGGAAAAAAATCACACATCATTGCCTAACATTTTAATTATGAATGTATATATCACACGTTGGCTATTTTATTATTATGTTAATGAAAGTAGACCTTTGATAGGAATATGTGTGTACGAGTGTATATGACTTTTATCTGTATTTCAATTTAGCCTTGTATTTTAATAATGCGCATGATGTTTGTAATATGGTGTAAAAGGCAACGATATATATATATATATATATATATATATATATATATATATATATATATATATATATATATATATATATATGTATATATATATATATATATATATATATATACAAATGTGTCTTTTTTCTTTCTTTCTTTCCCTAACTTCCCCACCCCCTTTAACACACATCCTCATTCCTCCCTCCTCCTAGCCATACACACAACGTTAAAGATGAGGTACTCCATCACCCATTATTTTTATCTTAAGTACACGCACGTGCGAGAGTGTTTGCATGCTTAAAATGTTTCATACTCCTTTTTGTCATGTCCGCAGAGAGAAGATTGCCTTTAAATTATTATTATTTTATTGTCTATGTATCTATTATCATTGTTATTATTTTTAAATTTTTAATGCATATGTACATGTGTAGTTTATTTATTTTATTATTATTTTAAAATGGATGATGCAGAAGTTAGCTTTTTATGGGATAATTTTGCACAAGTCAACAGCAGACCGCGCAGAATACCTGGAAGTCCAAAAAAAAAAATGTTCTAAAGAAAAGTTAATTCTAACCCCGGTCGTTCGCCACAGTTTCTAAATCTATGGAACGCTGTGACACGTTGAAGATTTACGACCAACGATATCCGGCACCCGTAATTACAGGGACGTGGACAGTCACGACCGCCAAGCATTCAAATAGTTGTCGTTAAAATTGTGGCAGTGGAAAATCGTTTTAAGTGTGCATAATTGTGTATGTGAGTGTGTGTGAGAGCGATGGGTACACTATTTTCCACTGTGAATACTTTACAAACCGGGACAATCCTATTCTTTAACATTAAGGAGGCAAAATGTAATGTTGCTCTATTCATCTTGAGAAATTGAATAAGTAGAACTAATAATAAATGGGTGCAAGTATAAATGTGTAGGCGAACGAATATATACAGTAGTATTTGCGTGTATGTGTGCCAATAAAAGTGTAAGTTTAAGTATTTATAGGTATTATGCAATGTACTTTCCTTGTATTTCATTTTGCTAATTGCACATGGTTTTGTATAATTGGACAAACAAAAAAATACATCGTCAGTAATCCCATGTTAATCAACAGTATCTTTTAATAACAAAAAAAAACAAAAAAAAAATGCAAAATGCAATGAAACGTGCTTGTAACGGTGTACGTATACGTGCCCGAGTGTGTATAAATGTATATTTCAATTCAGTAAAATGTTCCATTTCTCTTTTCTCCTTTATGAAATGTGAATAAAGTTTGTTGTGACCGGTCACACACCGGGCCAACTTTCTCACTCTCAGATGCAAACTGTAGACAACCACAAACATGATGTTTAAGATTTCTGTTTCCTTAGAAAATAATCAAACACGCGGTACTTAATTTTAATTTAGCTACATCGTAAGGTTTCAGAATCTGATTTATGGTGTCAAGATCCAAGGTCTAGCACAGATAACATCCCTGTCCTGCTCGGCCGTGAAATCGAATATGAATGTATGAAAGGAGGATTGTTTTTCATCCAGTACAAAGCAAGGCGACCACGATTGAAGAAATAAAATGGAATCGGAAAGAGAGAGTCAGCGTTACTTCAGAAAGCAACACGGGAAATCAATCAATCAATACCCTTTAGCTCCCAAAGGAGCATAGACCTTCAACAAACACATGCCAAGTCTTCCTGTCATGTGCCATCCTCTCAAGTTCTTTCTATATTTGCCTCATCATTTTCATCTCTGTTTCCAGTTCTCTTCTCCATGTGTTTTTTTATTCTACCTCTGTCTCTTTTTCCCTGTGGATTCCAGAACAAGGACTGCCTTGTAATGCTATCAACAGGTTTCCTCAATGTGTGTCCCATTCATCGCCAGCGTCTTCTTCTCAACTTTTGTTCCACTGGCACTTGGCTGGTTCTTGTCATCAATTCCACATTTGTGACTTTGTCATACTATTTCAGTCCTTTTATTCTACGCAAGCACCCGTTTATAAGAGTCTGTAGCTTTGGTTGTTGTTTTTGTTGTTCTCCATGTCTCAGAGCCATACAATAGGACTGACTTCACATTTGAGTTAAAGATTCTTATTTTCGTGTTGGACTTGATTTCTCTTGTTCTCCATATGTTTCCCAGTGCAATGAAAGCTCCTCTTGCTTTCTGTATTCTCACCCTGATATCACTGTCTGACCCCCCAACTTTGTCTATATTACTTCCAAGATATGTGTAAGATTCTACATCTTTTAGTGGTGTCTCTTCAATTTCAACCTTGATATCATTTCTAGCATTTATTCTCATAATCTTTGTCTTTTCCCTGTGTATTTTCAAGCCCACTTGTTGTGACCTCTCATCGAGAATTTTCATTTTCTATTGCATCTGATTATGGTTATGGGACAGAAGAGCCAAGTCATCTGCAACATCCAGATCATCAAGCTGTTTAGTCAGATTACACTGGATTCCATTTTTGTTGTGTGATGTAGATGTTTTCATGACCCATTCTATTGCAAGTAAAAAAAGAAATGGAGACAAGAGGCATCCCTGTCTCACTCCCGTTTAATCCTAAACGGTTCTGTAAGTTGTCCTTCATGAAGAACTCTGCATGTCATGTCTTCATAGGTCTTCTTTATTAAGTTAATGATCTTCATGGGAACTCCATAATGCCTCATCCATTTCCAAAGCGATTCTCTGTCCACACTGTCAAATGCCTTTTGATAGTGCACGAATCCGATGTATAGCGATGAATTCCATTCCAGACTTTGTTCAACTATTATTCTCAATGTGGCTATCTGGTCTGTACAGGATCTATTTTGTCAAAAACCTGCTTGTTCATCTCTCAGTTGCTTGAATAACAACAGAAACTATTAGTAAGATAGAAGACAGGAAAAACGTAGAAAGCAGATTTAAACAGAAGCAAAACCAGAAGCTCCAAAGCCAAGGCTCATGAAGTGTACATAGAAGCAAACAAGGAAGTAAGAAGAAACATCAAAAGAGACGAGATGAAATATATTGATGACGTGGCAAGGGAAGCAGAGGAAGCTGCAGCCAAAGGAAATATGAGGGACACAAAGAAGCTAACAGGGAAATATAAGCAGGCAAATGGCCTCATAAAAGATAAGAATGGAAATATTGCTTAGTAATATACAAGAACAAATGAAGAGATGGACAGAACATTTTGAGGAACTTCTCAATAGACCAGCTCCAACTAATCCCCCAGACACCCAGCCAGCAGATGAGGAGCTACAAATCAGCAGTGAACGACTAAAACGGGAGAGAAGGGTTTTAATTGTATCTTCACCGAAACATTTTAGTGGAAGTTTTGCCTATTCAGTTTTTTCCTTCTTATTCCTCCCCCCCCCCCTCCCCCCAAACCCCTCCCATGTTATAACTATAAAAACTAGTGTGCATTACAATTTTAAGAACAAGGTAGTATGGTTCCTATATCCCTTTTCCCCGTCTCCCTTTAATCACTACTATCATTACAAAAAATTTACAATGTATAACCCTTTTAAATGTGCAAGAAAGGTTTTTTTTGTAAATGAGTGGGTGCGAGGGAGTGAAAGTTTTTTTTTCTATACAACTGTTCATTGTTAAATTGTCTTTTCACTGACATTTCTTTATGGAAATATGTAAAATGAACATGTTTTGTAAACTCAAACGGAATGCGAATAAAGATTGAAAAAAAAAAAATAAAAAGAAAAAAAAAACCAAAAAATTCTCGGCCTTTTGGCTAAGATCAAAGTGTCTTAGCCAGGGCCGAGATCACACATAATTTTACACATTTTACTCAATAAAGACAATACACCTCACTTTGAGCCCCAGAAGAGGTATTTAAAAAAAAAAAAAGATAAAATTAAAAAAAGAAAATGTCTTGGAGAAATCAGCCGAATAGTTTTGCTGCCACTAACATCCCTGCAACAATAATATTCCCACGGTCACGTCGATATCAACTTACAGATCCTTGGAAAACAATAATAACAAGAGGTAGCTAGAAGAAGACATGTCGCTAACGTGATGACAGAAATATCGGTTCATTACGTCCAATATTAGATCGATTCTGTCACGTGATTTGCAGGTCAATTAAATAATTGTCGTTGCATCAAAGTCGGCGGCTATAATCTGGGTAATTTTTGTTGTTGTTGTTGGTATGCTCAGTAATTTTATAGCTTAAATTAAATAGTGTATTAACCCTCCAGATTAATTCTTTGTCATAACATATGTGACGTATAAGGAAAATACAGCCTACAGTAATCTGACAGGCTTGCAACCTCGTAGCGTTTTATGATTTGCTGGCAAAACCATGCATTTACAGTCTGTGTTTACTCACTCTATAGTCCTACCTCCTTTTCTGTGTTTAACACGAGCTAACGCAATGTTTACCAACTTTCGTGACCTACCCGTCATAACAGGTAGCGAATCAGGTTTGTTTACCTAAGTTTCTCACGCGAGCTGATCTGTCAATCATACGATACCTGACAGACCGCACGTGAATAACACCGAACCTTTTGAAGTTCGTACACAGAGAGAAGGCAGAGAAACCCCGGGCTCTTTGATCTTCAGAAGCGGACAAAATCTTCGAGAACCCCGTTACATGGATTTAAGTCTTTGGTGGCGGTCTAACGGATGAGAAAGGCCGACCGTAAACGTTTATCTGGGGAACTCTGTTTCTGATTCTTTCGATACATATGGTAACGTGAAAAGTAACATCATCTATAGATCAGAGAAACAATAATATATATAAACTGCGTCTTCTTAAACCTGCTATCAGTTGTCACTCAGAATTTTGGATAGTCTAAGCACGTAGTTCTGGAACCATTGTGCAAGATGTGTTAATAGCATTCGTGGGGTTTGTCAATCTGATTTTCTGGTAATAGAAATTAGTGTTTATGTGATTAAAAGTGTCAAGCTTTTACCATTATAATTCACATTAGATTTTCTAGCGTTAAAAACTAGTGAAATAAATAACGCGTAGCTATTTAATACCAGATGTTCAGTTAAAATGTTAATTTTCACCACCCGCGTTCTCACACAAGAAGAGGCGGTTTTAGTTGACTGATATATATGCTAGGCGCGACTGATAGTGACAGAAAAGAATTCACGATTTATTTCATTTTGTGTATTTATTATAAGTGCCTATTATTTAATACCACACGATGACCAACAGACGCCGACAATTTAATAGCTATTAACGACAAGCGATATTTACGTAAGTGCGCGGATGGATAATTGAATAATAATTGACATTGTACGCTGATCGTTGACCGGGAGCGGGAGGGGAAGAGCTGCATATCTAAACCAAACCTGCACTCGCTAAGCGACGCGCGATAGGATAGGCGTAAAGGAAAACACCTGTGCCTTTTTAACTTTAATCAGCACTGACGGAATGGATAAGAGATTGTCTTGTCCCCGTCTGTGTGCATATATGTAGCTATATAGAATAGTAGCATTTGTCCATAAATGGTTTTTCAAATATATTTCTGCAGACCTGATCAAGGGCATCCTGCGGTCTTTTGGTTCTTTTTCTTCATTTACTGATTGGTTAGTGTTGTCTTTTTCTTGGCTTGTGCGCCCCCTAGTTTATTTGTGAACAAGGATTGGCCAAAGATACATGAGAAACATTTTAATTTGTAAATTTAACTGGACTTATAAAACCCAGCAATATTTTTTCAATTGTATCAGCCCACTGGGGTGGGAAATCAATAACATTGTCCCCGACTTCTGACAGTCGTACACAAGGGTAGCATCTAGAATTTACGGTGTTTCAGAATCGGCAGTCACCATTGAGCCAGCCGATAGGATTATCAACATCATCATTTGTAACATTTTTAGCAACCAGATGTTTCCCAATACTGGAAGTTTTTTCCTCCTTTTTTAACTGTGAAAACTCAAGAGCACGTTTTGCTATACTAACTATTCGCGGTGACATTTTGTTCATCCAGGGAAAATTAAAACACCAGATTCGGCGTCCACCTCGCTAGTCTTGATTTGTTAGAGGATTGTGTGACAAAATGCTCCGTTTTAACACCCCCCCCGCTCAAATATAATCTTATTACAGCATTTGAATTTTTTTCCACTAAGCCAAGATCCAATTTAGCACCCTTCCTGACACCAGTGCCCTATCCGCTTGATATTTGAAATTTGTCCACTATTAGCGCTGGATTTGAATGTATAAACACTCAGCGTAAGAGTCCCTTTCACCAAAACACGCACACAGCCCGCGTTTCCTGTCTCTAGTTTTTTCTGACGAAATCCGAAAAGCGTGCCAAAACCAACATGTTAACACATTCTTAGGGTCTATTAATAGAAATAGCCTTAGCGACCGTTGTTAGGGCATATTTTTTCCCCCTATCGCCAAGATTTAAAGTAAAGCATTTGAATCTTTTGTTAGCGAGTGGCAAGTCCCGCCCTCATACACCCAATTTTTTCTCTACTCGTACTAATTTTTATAAACAACGCTAGACAGTTTGGCAACTGAAACGACTAATCCAGTGTGTGCAGGGGAAGAAAATGAAAAAGAGAAACTTAGATAAATAATTCTTCACAAATAAAGAAGAGCACAAAAATAAAAGGGAAGTTGACCCATTACGATAATGTTGTTTATTGAAACACCATATTATTTCTTTATAATAAATTATCTTGCCTTATAGAAAAGTATTGTAGTTGGAATAAATATAGAGAAAAAATTACAAAGATGAAAACGAAGATAAATAAGTATATGAAACCATAATAGAAAGATAAAGGACAGTGGTCCGGTTACTAATCACTTTTTACATTTAAAATAGCACAGGTAATAACAGAGATATGGTAGAAATTAAAAAATTAGACAGGCAGACAGAAACACTGATGAGACTGCTCAGTTTTGAAAATCTTCGCCCAAAAAGTCAAATTCGTTTGACTTGATTTAATTGGGTGAGGCTAGTAGGAAAGGGGGAGGTAAAACTGAAGATTTGCTAGCCAAAGCGAAACTTATTTCTACACAGTAAAATTAAAATTAGACTGGCAAACGTATTAATAAACACACAAAGTGTTTGGGGTTTTCGGAAGAATCAAAATTTTGGACGCGTTGTCTCATTGGCCAGTGTGATTAATATTAGGGAAAGAAGACAAGGGTAGTTGCCATTTGAACAGAAATTTTCATACCAAGTAACGGTGAGAGCAGAAGTGAAGCTTTTAAACGAAAGCCTTTCAGTTTGGACGACCGGTAAAGCTAAAGTTGTGCCATTATTTGCCAGTCATCGTTTACTTGTGTAATATATTTCATTGATGCCGGTTTTATTGCCTGTTGCCGACTGGGGGCAGGAAACCTGTTGAGACATATTCGAAGAAACGTAACGACCTCAGCAGTACTGTATACTGTATCTGTTAGCCGGAGGAAGTCTCTTGAGCTGACGCTGTTTGCAGTGCAGTACTTTACATCTGACATATCAATATCTATAAGGTGAACGTCACGTAGCTGGGTCACCTGACAATTCATCTTTGAAAGAAAGTTTTTCCCCCAACTTGAATTATAACTACAGCGGGACGTGATGAATACAACAGCTTCTCACATCCTTGACTTTCACTAATGACACAGTTAGATATCAGTCTACGAATACACCCACAGTAACCGTGTAGATTACGAGTGAGGGACAAAGAGTCCTTATTATTTATTACTTGCATGTAAAATAATTTTCTTCAGTTTTCAACATTCCTGTCCAAAAGAGATTTGAGGGACAGGAAAATAAATTGTAAAAAAAATTAATTTCATAACCTTAACAACAGCCTTACTTAAGTTAATGTCATTGAGTTCCAGTTGTTTGTGTGTGTGTCTTTTTGGCAACATATCATTACATTCACATAACCCTAGACACGTAGCCATATAACAAACATCATAACAATAAATAAACAAAATATAGCACAGTGTGAGATCTAGAGAGGTAGCGATAGGTCCCCTGAGAACTCAACATCATCATCAACTATTAGACTCAGGGTCTGACATAGCTTGACCTCACACTGTGGACACACATCTATCTTTTCAATATAACACCTTTAACCTCTCCAGTGTAATTCACTACATATATTGGGGTCCTGTTCCGGGATTTATGTTAACATCATTATTATTTAGACCCAGGGAATCCCCATTTTTAAATTAGCACAAGAATTAAGTATTTGTGGAAATTGGATGAATTGTCAGAGCCTAGAATAATTTAGTCATACTTGCATTTAATATAGCAAGATTTATAACATTTGTATGACTGATAAGATGGCAGACTTGGCCAAATTTAGATCTGCTGCTGTGCAGACTGCAAGGGAAATGGGAATGGAGGGGCAAGTTCTGATTCAGTATTTGACACCAGAATGTGACAAATTCATTGAGAGGGAGGATAGGAAGTTAGAAGCAGAAAGAAGATTACAGTTAGAGTCTGAAGCTAAGAACTTACAATTAGAGGCTGATAGAGTAGCAGAGGAGAAAAGAATTCAATTAGAAGATGCTTGGGAGGCTAGGAAATTAGAGGCTGAGAGGGAGGCTGAGATCAAAAGGCTACAATTAGAAGAAAAGAAATTGGAAGCCGAGGAAAAGAAACGAGAGGCTGAAAAGGAGGAGAAGAGATTACAGATGGAGGCTGAAAAACAGGATAAACGATTACAGAGGGAACATGAGCTACGACTAAGAGAGTTAGAATTGCAAGGCCATGATCCAGAAAATGGTAACAGCCCATCTACCTCTGAGGCTACTGCCAGTCAGGGGGCCTCCAACTCAGCCATGGGGTTTCATTTAGACCCCTTTGTAGAAGAAGAGGATGACATTGAGTCATTCCTCTCTAGGTTTGAAAGACTAGCTACAACTTATGGTTTGGAGAGTTAAAAGTGGAGTTTGAAAGTATCTCAAGGACTTAGGGGAACATCTTATGAGGTGTTTTCAAAATTGAGCACAGACGATCAGGAAGACTATGACATTTTAAAGCAAGCTCTTCTAGTTAGATACGAGAAGAATGAAGAATTTTATAGAAAACAATTTAGAAATGCTAATCTCCTGTCTGGGGAGACCTACCACCAATTCTCTGCAAGGTTGGAAACCTACTTGGAAAAATGGACTGCTCTGGGGAAAACCCAAGATCTAAAGGAAATGATTATGATGGAGCAGTTAAGAGGGTCCATGGCTCCAGACCTGAGAAAATTTCTCACGGAACAAGGTGCAGAGAGGCTGGGGAGATTCTTACTGTGGCTGAGAGGTATCAGGCAGCCCAGTCAGAAGTGGCTGGTATTAGGAAGAAACAGCCGGTTAGTGATAGAACCCCACGAGACCTCGATGAGCATTATAATAATACTAGGGATCAAAACCCAAGAGGTAAACAAACTTATGATAGGCCAAGATTTGACCCTAGAGATAGAAACCCGCAATTCAATGAAAAGAGACCCTACAGACCAGAAGGAAAATGGTGTAAAATTTGTAAGATGCAAAATCATAATACAATTGAATGTGGTAGGAAAGTTCCTCCATATCACGCTGCATGCATGATAACAGTGGGAAACAAGGGAAAGAAGGAACTGTCAACAGGGCAGCATGAACTTCCTCATCCCCCATCTGTGAAGAAGTAAAGAGTAATGGCACTAAGGTGATGTGCCTTTACGATTCTGGATTGGAATATGACTCAGTTGTGAGTGCAAACCTGGTGCACCCTGACCAGTATACCACAGACAAAGTGGAAATACAAGAGGCACTAAAGGATACAGCCACCATGACACTTCCCGTAGCCACAATCAATGTCAAGACTAGGTACGTGGAAGGAGTGATTAGAGCAGCAGTGTGTAAGGATCCTAATTACCCGCTGGTGTTAGGAAAAAGATTTGTTTTTCTAGGGAGCCCTATAAAACCTGTGATCATGTCCACACTCCAGGTCAGGTCGACCCCTAGTAAAGAGGAGGAACCACCACTCAAGATTCATCCTAAACAGATGAAGAAGGCCCAGGCAAAGGATAAAACATTGAAACCTTGCTTTGGCAAATTGCCAAATAGCCATAACTCTCCTAGAAAAGGACAATTTTATATGAAGGAGGGACTGCTATACAGGAAGGCTGGAGCAGAACCCAAAGGATATGGACAGTTATTACTGCCATGGAGTTATAGGGAACAGGCTATAAAACATCACATGTTGATCCAGACGGTGGACATATGAAGGTTGGTACCACCCGTCAAAGGACATCTGAAAAATTTTACTGGCCCCAAGTAGCTGCTGATATTGCACAATTTGTGGGGGCCTGTGAAAATTGTAGCAAGGTACATTCCCCAAGTTGGGAAAATAATACTCAGATGCAAGCCAAGCATTCTGAAGAACATGGGCCTAAAAATTAGAAGGAAACTAAAATTAATAAGGTAGATAACGGGAATAGGCATGCTCCTTCTCACACAAAATCTTCCCATAAAACATTTACAATTGCAACTCTGCGTAGGGCAGAAAGAAAAAACAAAAACCAAGACCAGTCCTCCTCGGCTCAATTTGAAGCAGCATTCCGGGAACTGGCAAACATTAGCATTGAGGATAGCAATGAGGATAATCGGACAACAATGAAACCGAAACTAAGTGATCACGCGAGAAAAGTGGGGAGCGGACGGTTGGTCAGTTGGCCTCATGTGAAGCTCACTTCACAATATGGCTATTAACTTAGCATTATAAGGGCACCGGTGACAGTGGTAGTTGACCGAACCCTATATACAGTCCATTTGGAAGTATTGTACGGACATTGGATTGAGATCACACATATTACATAGCAATGCTACGGGCGAATTGATTCTTGATGCAGGAATTCAATTCTCCACATTATATATTATATCACCAAATGCCGTTGGGCTAAGAATACAGTTGGTGAATATTGATTGATAATCAGCATTTGCCAGGCAGTAGCACCTGGAGCTGTTTTATTAACACCACTTGCAATATATTCTTGGATTGCAGAGGTCTGAATCAGATTTTTTGAGTCGTGCCTACTTTGAATGACCCCACTGCAGTAATCCATGATAAAACAACGGCAGAGTCGAGTCTATTTGACCGAATTTGATCGGGATTGTTAACACGGATTATAAAGATGCATTGGGATGCATCCTTTTAACAGGGGAGATGTGTGATAAAATGCTCCGTTTTAACCCCCCCCCCCCCGCTCAAATATAATCATATTACAGCATTTGAATTTTTTTCCACTAAGTCAAGATAAAATTTAGCACCTTTCCAGACACCAGTACCCTATACGCTTGATATTTGAAATTTGTCCACTATTAGCGCTGGATTTGAATGTATAAACACTCAGCGTAAGAGTCCCTTTCACCAAAACACACACACACAGCCCGCGTTTCCTGTCTCTAGTTTTTTCTGACGAAATCCGAAAAGCGTGCCAAAACCAACATGTTAACGCATTCTTAGGGTCTATTAATAGAAAAAGCCTTAGCGACCGTTGTTAGGGCATATTTTCTTCCCCTATCGCCAAGATTTAAAATAAAGCATTTGAATCTTTTGTTAGCGAGCGGGCAAGTCCCGCCCTCATACACCCAATTTTTTCTCTACTCGTACTAATGTTTATAAACATTGCTAGACAGATTGGCAACTGAAACGACTAATTCAGTGTGTGCAGGGGAAGAAAATGAAAAAGAGAAACTTAGATAAATAATTCTTCACAAATAAAGAAGAGCACAAAAGTAAAAGGGAAGTTGACCCATTACGATAATGTTGTTTATTGAAACACCATATTATTTCTTTATAATAAATTATCTTGCCTTATAGAAAAGTATTGTAGTTGGAATAAATATATAGAAAAATTTATGAAGATGAAAACGAAGATAAATAAGTATATGAAACCATAATAGCCAGATAAAGGACAGTGGTCCGGTTAATAATCACTTTTCACATTAAAAATAGCACAGGTAATAACAGAGATATGGAAGAAATAAGAAAATTAGACAGGCAGACAGACACACTAATGAGACTGCTCAGTTTTGAAAATCTTCGCCCAAAAAGTCAAATTCGTTTGGCTAGATTTGATTGGGTGAGGCTAGTAGGAAAGGGGGAGGTAAAACTGAAGATTTGCTAGCAAAAGCGAAACTTTTTTCTACACAGTAAAATTAAAATCAGACTGGCAAACGTATTAATAAACACACAAAGTGTTTGGGGTTTTCGGAAGAAACAAAGTTTTGGACGCGTTGTCTCATATGCCAGTGTGATTAATATTAGGGAAAGAAGACAAGGGTAGTTGCCATTTGAACAGAAATTTTCATACCAAGTAACGGTGAGAGCAGAAGTGAAGCTTTTAAACGAAAGCCTTTCAGTCTGGACGACCGGCAAAGCTAAAGTTGTGCCATTATTTGCCAGTCATCGTTTACTTGTGTAATATATTTCATTGATGCCGGTTTTATTGCCTGTTGCCGACTGGGGGCTGGAAACCTGTTGAGACATATTCGAAGAAACGTAACGACCTCAGCAGAACTGTATACTGTATCTGTTAGCCGGAGGAAGTCTCTTGAGCTGATGCTGTTTGCAGTGCAGTACTTTACATCTGACATATCAATATCTATAAGGTGAACGTCACGTAGCTGGGTCACCTGACAATTCATCTTTGAAAGAAAGTTTTTCCCCCAACTTGAATTATAACTACAGCGGGGCGTGATGAATACAACAGCTTCTCACATCCTTGACTTTCCCTAATGACACAGTTAGATATCAGTCTGTGAATACACCCACAGTAACAGTGTAGATTACGAGTGAGGGACAAAGAGTCCTTATTATTTATTACTTGCATGTAAAATAATTTTCTTCGGTTTTCAACATTCCTGCCCAAAAGAGATTTGAGGGTGTAGAATAATCTGCGAGAATAAACGCTCAATTCAGTAAGATTTAGGCATAAAACGATAATTAATACATTAGCCCGCATGTGTCTGACGGTTGGCATCTTCGAAGCCAGCAGCGCTGCTTTTTGCACAGTGCTAAGCCTATAGAACGATTTCACGGTAATAGTCTGACACGCTTTTACTTTCGTTTTCGAGAAACACTACTAATATTTAACATTTGCCCGATCTGCTGCACACACTTTGTAGTCTAGCCTTATAATTAACGATTGGCGGAAGCGTGCCGCAAAATAACTATCTGAATTAACGCTTTCTGTCAACTTTAACGCAAAATTTAGTAGTAATCCTTACATTGTTTGGTAGTATTACACGATACAATACTAATTATTAACGCCAATTCTTAACCCGCCCCGTCTACACCCCGCTTCGGTGACACAGTCTGCAACGCATATACACACTCTGCTGAAAACCAGCCAAGGCAAAACCACGCAGACAATTTTATTTTCCTCCTAGTGGTAGCATTTCTGACGTACCTAAAACAAGTTAGTTATTTGAAAAATACATGCTAGCGAGATGAAGGAGAGGAAAGATGGCGGTCTTGTGCAAAATTTTATTTGACGAGTGACTATGAAAAAAATTGGAAAAGTAAAACTATTATGAAGTTCCCTATAAAAATTATATGGTAGTATGACGTAGAGTTCGCTGAACCAGAATGTACTTTCAATAATATGATAGTCCCAGAATTAGAGAAGTTATTGCAGAAATACTAATATCTACGGACACTCGACCAGACAGACTGGCGTTCCTGCTTATGTTTTTTTGTAACGTTAGGGGGACGCGAGCTTGGAAAAGAGGCAGGGAGGTTGTTACAGAGTAAATATTATCAAGGGGAAGTGATCTTGTAAATGTTAAGCAAATAGATTCGATTACGGGTTATGTTGCTTGGTTAAGCTGATGTTAAGTTAAAATAGTATTAGGGGAATTCCCTCGTGTGATCGAGAAGTTTCCAAGTGGCGAACACTGGTCAGTTCAAATCGCGGAGATGTTTTTTTTCTGTGAACTGTCTTGAGCTGTGAGTAAGCTCGTGTGACTAGCCCATGCAATTATCGATACTGAGTTGTGTTTTTTAAACAACCGAGTCTCGTGTCTTTTTTGGCGGGTCTAGTGTGTGAACTAATAGCAGTCTGTTTTTGGGTACCGACGGGAGAGGTCGGTCCTACAGTGTGTGTTTCGAGTATGCCTGCGCAGTGCAAAAGTTATAAAGGCCATATTATTTGTGTAGGCCTATAATTTCTGAATTTATTGGAGAATTGTGTTTATGAGTATTTTTGATGAGGTAAGGATCCAGGACATTTGTTTGAATATATAAATGTCAAGATGAGTGAAGGCGAGATTACTGCAGATTGCCAGGGAGTGCAGTCTTGCGAGAAATTGCCGAAAGTATTCACCATTGATGTAGTTAGCACGGCGAGGATGATGTCCGTTGGCTAACCGGATCTATATGCTATTTGAGGAGGCAATTGTTATTATTGAAAGGATCCACAGTTACATTAAAGCGCCAAGGTTGAGAGCGTCTTTGATGAAGCATATTTAAGGAGGCCATTATTTATTGGACAACCGTTGCTGGGAAAAGGGATCCATTGTCCGTTTATTGTGATGCTGATGTTGGAAGCATCGTTGGAGAGGCCATTTATTATTTACATTAGAGCGCCAATGTTGAGAGCGTCTTTGATGAGGCATATTTGAGGAATTCATTATATTTGCACGGGGATGCCGACCGTTGCTGAGAAGATCCAGTAGTAAGATTATATGGCGCTAATGATTATGAGAAGTGGAGATGTGACTGGAGTACTGTATTATTGTATTGCTATGACTTGTACTTAATTGTGACTGTGTATTCTGTGTATTTCATGAACGTGTTGTGGTGTAAATAAACGTTATTAACAGTACACCTGCCGTTACACCATTCCATGCCTCTGATGTGTGTATCTGTGGCGTGTGAATGCACCACGCACACTCACTACAACATTTAACACGGTAGGAGAACAGTAGGCGT
Organism: Oreohelix idahoensis; assembly: GCA_024509875.1. Taxonomy (NCBI): domain Eukaryota; kingdom Metazoa; phylum Mollusca; class Gastropoda; order Stylommatophora; family Oreohelicidae; genus Oreohelix; species Oreohelix idahoensis. Next base: position 514,013 of record JAMPIV010000604.1, read on the forward strand.
GATTATAGTAACGCATGACCATAAATAGCCTGGGTGGCGGAAATCTAGGTCAACAAACAGAATGAATTTAATAGCAGGATCTCGTGTGTAGCAGTGGTATGTTTAGTCTTTCAGAATTTGATATTTTGACATTCGCGTGATATAAGAAACTGTTCTGCTCTGTGTGGGCGTATGAACAGTGTAACCATTGAGGTAACACCCATCACCATTTAATCAATCTCTAAGACCAGTCAGTCAGTGCTAATATTATAATGATAAAGAGTCAACTTCAGATCTTTACAGTGGTGGCCAGTATGGTAACTTAGTTAAATTACTTATTAGACTTTGGTTAGTTATGAATTATTCGTTTTGTGCTGTTAGTATGGATATACTTTGACATTTTGTTTTGTGTCTTGTAATCATGTTTGTATTTAATTTTTGGAAGATATTGTTTGATCTAAACATTTATTAGTATGTATTGTCATTGACTTTCTATGCGTTCATACCTTTGCTTTCCATTCGTCTTTAATGATTATTCTTCATTTCATTCTATCTTTTTGTTGTCTTTTCGATATGTGTTCATATCTTGTTTATATTTCTGTACCACATCTTCGTTTCTTTTCGTTCTACTTGTATACTTCTTTTTCTTTCAATACTTATACTTTCATTCGTTGTATTCTTGAGTGAATTATATAACTTAATATAATGTAACTAGTATTTTGATAAATTTGTATTTATTGTACATGAAATCGTTGTTCTTATTGGTTATCCTGTACTATTGTTAATTGTTTCTCATTTTCTGATTTCTTACTTTTCTTTACTACAGATCATTCTTCTGTTGTTTGATCTTGTTCTTTCACTTTCTATTGGTTGTTACTTGTACTAAATGTACTTAGCTTAGTGTTCTATTAAGATTAATTTTGGTATGCTTGTATTATGATTGATGATTTTGTTGTAATTTACATCAGTAACATTCATTGGGATATTTGATTGATTATGTTTGATGTTTTAGTTGTAATTTTACATTTATTGCTGAAATTGTGTATAGATGTACTATTGTAATAGGTATATTTTTTGTTAGGTATATTTTTTTGGTAGCCATATAATATAATTTCATTTATCTCTAAATTTTTGGGACTTATATTTTCAATAAAAAAATGATAAACATTTTTTTCCCGGGCGGGGTGGCAACTGTTACAGAGTAAATATTATCAAGGGGAAGTGATCTTGTAAATGTTAAGCAAATAGATTCGATTACGGGTTATGTTGCTTGGTTAAGCTGATGTTAAGTTAAAATAGTATTAGGGGAATTCCCTCGTGTGATCGAGAAGTTTCCAAGTGGCGAACACTGGTCAGTTCCAATCGCGGAGATGTTTTTTTCTGTGAACTGTCTTGAGCTGTGAGTAAGCTCGTGTGACTAGCCCATGCAATTATCGAGACTGAGTTGTGTTTTTTAAACAACCGAGTCTCGTGTCTTTTTTGGCGGGTCTAGTGTGTGAACTAATAGCAGTCTGTTTTTGGGTACCGACGGGAGAGGTCGGTCCTACAGTGTGTGTTTCGAGTATGCCTGCGCAGTGCAAAAGTTATAAAGGCCATATTATTTGTGTAGGCCTATAATTTCTGAATTTATTGGAGAATTGTGTTTGTGAGTATTTTTGATGAGGTAAGGATCCAGGACATTTGTTTGAATATATAAATGTCAAGATGAGTGAAGGCGAGATTACTGCAGATTGCCAGGGAGTGCAGTCTTGCGAGAAATTGCCGAAAGTATTCACCATTGATGTAGTTAGCACGGCGAGGATGATGTCCGTTGGCTAACCGGATCTATATGCTATTTGAGGAGGCAATTGTTATTATTGAAAGGATCCACAGTTACATTAAAGCGCCAAGGTTGAGAGCGTCTTTGATGAAGCATATTTAAGGAGGCCATTATTTATTGGACAACCGTTGCTGGGAAAAGGGATCCATTGTCCGTTTATTGTGATGCTGATGTTGGAAGCATCGTTGGAGAGGCCATTTATTATTTACATTAGAGCGCCAATGTTGAGAGCGTCTTTGATGAGGCATATTTGAGGAATTCATTATATTTGCACGGGGATGCCGACCGTTGCTGAGAGGATCCAGTAGTAAGATTATATGGCGCTAATGATTATGAGAAGTGGAGATGTGACTGGAGTACTGTATTATTGTATTGCTATGACTTGTACTTAATTGTGACTGTGTATTCTGTGTATTTCATGAACGTGTTGTGGTGTAAATAAACGTTATTAACAGTACACCTGCCGTTACACCATTCCATGCCTCTGATGTGTGTATCTGTGGCGTGTGAATGCACCACGCACACTCACTACAACATTTAACACGGTAGGAGAACAGTAGGCGTGATTATAGTAACGCATGACCATAAATAGCCTGGGTGGCGGAAATCTAGGTCAACAAACAAAATGAATTTAATAGCAGGATCTCGTGTGTAGCAGTGGTATGTTTAGTCTTTCAGAATTTGATATTTTGACATTCGCGTGATATAAGAAACTGTTCTGCTCTGTGTGGGCGTATGAACAGTGTAACCATTGAGGTAACACCCATCACCATTTAATCAATCTCTAAGACCAGTCAGTCAGTGCTAATATTATAATGATAAAGAGTCAACTTCAGATCTTTACAGAGGTACATTCAGATTCGCTTGGGTAAAAAGAGTATGACTGAAAAGGGGAGCGGTAGGAAAAATGTAATCCTAAACGAAACATCCTTTTGTATTGGGCATGACTAAAGCAGACTGGCCAATCGACCACCAGACGCAGAAATTATTCGAAATTATTTTGGTTTTTCATTCAAACTGCTTTTGAATTCAAGTAGTCGAACGTTTCGATTGGCCAGTGCTAGTAAATATTAGCAAAAGGCTTTGACTATTCATTGCCAGTTGAACTAAAAATTGTATTCAGATACGCTGAGAAACAGCTGTGTTAATTCTAAATTTAAATAAAGAATAAATTCACAGTCTGTGCAGTTCGGAGGAAGCTGAGGCCATTTCTTCACACAGTCAGCGTCATTTGTTTATATATATTTCTTGATTGTGGTAAGGATATTTTATGAAATTTAATATGTTTGGTCCAACTGCAAAGTTAGATACTGCTATTGGGAAAAAGTGAAGGACATATCGGGAGCAGACATTGTTGAGTCCTCACATTAAACGGTATCTAACTGATGTATGTTGTTATGATTATGTTGTCATATTATTGTATTAAAATAGATTAGTAAGCCTCTGTGTTCAATGAACACTGTTTAACATGCCTGAAGCAATTATATTTTAAAAAAGAAAAGAAGAGAATATCATATCAAAGGAAATGTTTTTACTCCACATTATTATATTGAGGAAAAGTATGTGAACGTACAGTGGCGTATCTGCTATAAGGACCTGAGGTGTGGTCACAGCAAGGTGGGAGTCCTGTACAATTCGGGGCTAGTGCATTTGTAAGGCACGCGAGGCTGACCCCATACCCACGTAGGAAATTAAGTGTTAGAATATGTGATCAGATGTAAAAGGACAGGGTGTCCTTTTGTTGCAGAGGGTCTATGTTCCTGTTGCCGGCTGGTGACAGGAAACCTGCTGAGTACTAATAAACACCAACCAGTCTCCAACCAGTCTTATATGCTGTCGAAGATAACAGTAGGAGCTTTGGCGAGTGGTGAAATTGAAACTTTCTGCAACTACACATTGAAATATCTTACAACAAGGACTCCCAGGTGATGTGTTAGACATCTGGGGCATCTCTGACATTTTCTTGTGTTTCAAAACAATACACAGGACATTTATGGGGGTAGGATGAACTACAGCCCTCATCTACAGTGACTCTCCCTTTATATGAATAAAGTGAATTCTTTTAATATTTCCTACAGGAAAGACATATATATAAATACATAATAACTTTTTAGTTATTGGGCAAATTGTCCCAAAATTTTAAATTGTTCTTTTCAGTAAACTATCTTGTCCTTATTTTCAAAGACCTGTCCACAAGCTATGAATGGACAGGCAAAATAAATTGTAAAGAAGATTTGTTCAAAGAAAAACTTAACTGCTAGTTTTATTATCTTCTTTATAGAAACTTAAAGTGTTTGACTGTTGTGTACCATCATTTCATTTCTCCCCTAGACATTAGGTACACCATACACCATACACTAGAGCCAGAATAGTGACCGTGTGAGACCTAGGGAGGTAGGTTAGGTTCTCTGCACATAATTCATCATCATCATTTGTAGAGTCAGAGACCTACATGTGCTTGACCTCACACGGTTATAGCAGACACCTTTTCATTCTTTTAGGATACCATCATAACCTCCCCAGCAAAATCAACTTTGCTACAGAGGGACAGGAAAATAAATTGTAAAAAAAATTAATTTCATAACTTTAACAACAGCCTTACTTAAGTTAATGTCATTGAGTTCCAGTTGTTTGTGTGTGTGTCTTTTTGGCAACATATCATTACATTCACACAACCCTAGACACGTAGCCATATAACAAACGTCATAACAATAAATAAACAAAATATAGCACAGTGTGAGATCTAGAGAGGTAGCGATAGGTCTCCTGAGAACTCAACATCATCATCAACTATTAGACTCAGGGTCTTACATAGCTTGACCTCACACTGTGGACAAACATCTATCTTGTCAATATAACACCTTTAACCTCGCCAGTGTAATTCATTACATATATTGGGGTCCTGTTCCGGGATTTATGTTAACATCATTATTATTTAGACCCAGGGAATCCCCATTTTTAAATTAGCACAAGAATTAAGTATTTGTGGAAATTGGATGAATTGTCAGAGCCTAGAATAATTTAGTCATACTTGTATTTAATATAGCAAGATTTATAACATTTGTATGACTGATAAGATGGCAGACTTGGCCAAATTTAGATCTGCTGCTGTGCAGACTGCAAGGAAAATGGGAATGGAGGGGCAAGTTCTGATTCAGTATGTGACATCAGAATGTGACAAATTCATTGAGAGGGAGGATAGGAAGTTAGAAGCAGAAAGAAGATTACAGTTAGAGTCTGAAGCTAAGAACTTACAATTAGAGGCTGATAGAGTAACAGAGGAGAAAAGAATTCAATTAGAAGATGCTAGGGAGGCTAGGAAATTAGAGGCTGAGAGGGAGGCTGAGATCAAAAGGCTACAATTAGAAGAAAAGAAATTGGAAGCCGAGGAAAAGAAACGAGAGGCTGAAAAGGAGGAGAAGAGATTACAGATGGAGGCTGAAAAACAGGATAAACGATTACAGAGAGAACATGAGCTATGACTAAGAGAGTTAGAATTGCAAGGCCATGCTCCAGAAAATGGTAACATCCCATCTACCTCTGAGGCTACTGCCAGTCAGGGGGCCTCCAACTCAGCCATGGGGTTTCATTTAGACCCCTTTGTAGAAAAAGAGGATGACATTGAGTCATTCCTTTCTAGGTTTGAAAGACTAGCTACAACTTATGGTTTGGAGAGGGAAAAGTGGAGTTTGAAAGTATCTCAAGGGCTTAGGGGAACATCTTATGAGGTGTTTTCAAAATTGAACACAGATGATCAGGAAGACTATGACATTTTAAAGCAAGCTCTTCTAGTTAGGTACGAGAAGAATGCAGAATTTTATAGAAAAAAATTTAGAAATGCTAAGCTCCTGTCTGGGGAGACCTACCACCAATTCTCTGCAAGGTTGGAAACCTACTTGGAAAAATGGACTGCTCTGGGGAAAACCCAAGATCTAAAGGAAATGATTATGATGGAGCAGTTAAGAGGGTCCATGGCTCCAGACCTGAGAAAATTTCTCACGGAACAAGGTGCAGAGAGGCTGGGGAGATTCTTACTGTGGCTGAGAGATATCAGGCAGCCCAATCAGAAGTGGCTGGTATTAGGAAGAAACAGCCGGTTAGTGATAGAACCCCACGAGACCTCGATGAGCATTATAATAATACTAGGGATCAAAACCCAAGAGGTAAGCAAACTTATGATAGGCCAAGATTTGACCTTAGAGATAGAAACCCGCAATTCAATGAAAAGAGACCCTACAGACCAGAAGGAAAATGGTGTAAAATTTGTAAGATGCAAAATCATAAAACAATTGAATGTGGTAGGAAAGTTCCTCCATATCACGCTGCATGCATGATAACAGTGGGAAACAAGGGAAAGAAGGAACTGTCTACAGGGCAGCATGAACTTCCTCATCCCCCCATCTGTGAAGAAGTAAAGTGTAATGGCACTAAGGTGATGTGCCTTTACGATTCTGGATTGGAATATGACTCAGTTGTGAGTGCAAACCTGGTGCACTCTGACCAGTATACCACAGACAAAGTGGAAATACAAGAGGCACTAAAGGATACAGCCACCATGACACTTCCAGTAGCCACAATCAATGTCAAGACTAGGTACGTGGAAGGAGTGATTAGAGCAGCAGTGTGTAAGGATCCTAATTACCCGCTGGTGTTAGGAAAAAGATTTGTTTTTCTAGGGAGCCCTATAAAACCTGTGATCATGGCCACACTCCAGGTCAGGTCGACCCCTAGTAAAGAGGAGGAACCACCACTCAAGATTCATCTTAAACAGATGAAGAAGGCCCAGGCAAAGGATAAAACATTAAAACCTTGCTTTGGCAAATTTCCAAATAGCCATAACTCCCCTAGAAAAGGACAATTTTATATGAAGGAGGGACTGCTATACAGGAAGGCTGGAGCAGGACCCAAAGGATATGGACAGTTAGTACTGCCATGGAGTTATAGGGAACAGGCTATAAAACAAGCACATGTTGATCCAGACGGTGAAGATATGAAGGTTGGTACCACCCGTCAAACGACATCTGAAAAATTTTACTGGCCCCAAGTAGCTGCTGATATTGAACAATTTGTGGGGGCCTGTGAAAATTGTAGCAAGGTACATTCCCCAAGTTGGGAAAATAATACTCAGATGCAAGCCAAGCCTTCTGAAGAACATGGGCCTAAAAATAACAAGGAAACTAAAATTAATAAGGTAGATAACGGGAATAGGCATGCTCCTTCTCACACAAAATCTTCCCATAAAACATTTACAATTGCAACTCTGCGTAGGGCAGAAAGAAAAAAAACATAAACCAAGACCAGTCCTCCTCGGCTCAATTTGAAGCAGCAATCCGGGAACTGGCAAACATTAGCATTGAGGATAGCAATGAGGATAATCGGACAACAATGAAACCGAAACTAAGTGATCACGCGAGAAAAGTTGGGAGCGGACGGTTGGTCAGTTGGCCTCATGTGAAGCTCACTTCACAATATGGCTATTAACTTAGCATTATAAGGGCACCGGTGACAGTGGTAGTTGACCGAACCCTATATACAGTCCATTTGGAAGTATTGTACGGACATTGGATTGAGATCACACATATTACATAGCAATGCTACGGGCGAATTGATTCTTGATGCAGGAATTCATTTCTCCACATTATATATTATATCACCAAATGCCGTTGGGCTAAGAATACAGTTGGTGAATATTGATTGATAACAGCATTTGCCAGGCAGTAGCACCTGGTGCTGTTTTATTAACACCACTTGCAATATATTCTTGGATTGCAGAGGTTGCTTTACAGCCATACAATAGGACTGACTTGTCATTTGAGTTGAAGATTCTTATTTTTATTTTGGACTTGAATTCTTCTAATGCAATGAAAGCTCCTTTTGCGTTTTGTTTAGTATTCTTATTTTGATATCATTGTCTGTACCTTCAACTTTGTCTATATTGCTGCCAAGGTATGTGTAAGATTGCTCGTCTTGTAGTGGGTGTGTCTTCAAGTTTCGTCTTGTATTATTCCCTGAATTTATTCTCATTATCTATATCTTTTCCTCGTGTATTTCAGACCCCCTTGCTATGACCTCTCATCGAGTATTCTCATTTTGTGTTGCATCTGATTATACTCGTAGTTATCGGACAGAAGAGCCAAGTCATTGACAAAATCTGACTGAACAGCTTGATGATCTAGATTTTGTCGAATTTGTAGAACGCTTACAATAAAATATGTCACAGAAATCCAAATTGAACCACCTACAATAAACACATTTTGAAAATAACGGTTTTATACCATTTATTAAGTTTCTCGGTCCATCTGTACAGTCAAGCAGAGTAGGGAGATGCGTGCTAAATTCTTTTGTGATGCTTGTTGCAGTGGCTGTCATTAAACTGTTTATCGCTGGAGCGTCCACGTCAATCCTGAATCCCGGTGAAGGAGTACTTGGCTAAGTAGGTTGGATTATTTTTAATCACGGAAAAGTTACCAGGTACCAGGTACAAAACGTAGTAGAGTAAAGCTCCAGTCTAACCACTTGTACATAGGTTTCTGCCTCTGCGCTTGAATTAGGAAGGTAAAAGGGCAAGGTGAAATAAAAATATATTTTGACTGTCAATCTTGACAGTCTGTAGGAACACAAGTTAGAAAATATAACAATTAGCTGCTATTCACTTCGCAACAAAACAGCACACATTTTACAAGTGAATGTTCAAACGTTACGGAAACAAAACGGGAAACATGAAACAAAAAACTCTTTATCTAGAACTTATCTTTTTATTTATCTACTAACAGATATACCCGACGTTGCCAGAGTGAAAAAAGTAATTAATCTTTTAATATATCACCTGGTTGCGGTACTTCTGAGCCACGATTATTACCTCAGCAACCAGGACCAACCCGCCATGGTTAATTCTCGGATTAACCCAATGACAACTATACATCTTACCTCAAGCATATCTACTCCAATCATGTTCTCCATGGTACCTCTCACGACCGCATCTAATTTTATCATGTCCTCCAGCATACCTCTCACCTCCAGCACTTCTACTCCAATCATGTCCCCCCCCCCCCCACTTACCTCTCACCTCCAGCACATCTACTCCAATCCGTTCACCAAACCTCTGACATCCGGCACATCTACTCCAATAATGTCTTCCACCATACTCTCACCTCCAGCATATCTATTCCAATCATGTCTTCCACCAAACCTCTTACAACCAGCACATCTACTCCAATCATGTCCTTGTCGTAAATTGAATGTGAATTGCTGTCACTTAAAGCTGAGTGATCCGCCTGTCTTATTCTCTTATTTTGTCTCCTCCAATTATTTCTTTGTGATACTCCTAAAGCTCTATTTCTGAACTTCGTCATGTCACTTACGTTGGACAAGCAAAATTCCACCCTTTTTTCAAGTGTACATCGACACCTAGCTAAAGATATTTTTAGTCTCCTTTCTTGTGGGTGACGGCAAAGTTCTCTGATTTTTTGATTCAGAGAGAAACCGGACACACAGGATAACGTCCGCCGCCTTTCATGTGCCTGAGCGCGTCTAGAATCCAGAACTTTGGCCGTTCGAATGATCGCCAAAATGTTGCAACTTTCTTTCACCAAGAGACGCTAGGTAGATAACTCCCCAGGTCCTTACGCCATTGCTGCGCTACCGTCAATGCACGTGCAACCCCACGCCTGAACACCTGCAGACGTTATCTAATTATTTAAGCTAGGCGTCTATAGCACTCCGTGTTATTGTCTCCAGAGAATTCCGCTACCTTACAAAGTGATATTCTGCGCCAGAGCAAAAAACAGTTGTATTATATATATATATACATATTTTTTTTCCCCCCAGAAGATACATTTTTCCGTGACTGGGAAACTCGGAGTTTTATTTAGTGCACCACCATTCAAAATCTCTAAGGTGTTAATATAAGAGTGTATTTTTTAAGGTGGAAGATGTGAGTCTCTTTATATTATTACTTTAGTGACGACCAAGGCGAAAACTGTTACTACAATGTTTCACTTGGTCTGTGTATAGTAATTACTGTAAATAGTATTGCTATTTTGTAAATACTAAGGATAATCGCATGGCTATTTTAATAACTAATCGGGGTTTATTATTTACTTGAAAACGTATTAATCGGGCAACGATGTGTATGTGTATAGTAGCTTAATATTTTTTCAAACACTATTATCTTGTTCGTAAACTGTGTGTGTATGGAATAATTTGGCCAACAGCAGTGATCTCAAATAGAAATGGTCGCTTTGCGATCAATCAGCTAACGCCGCGCGGAGCGAAATACTTTTAACCGATAAGAGAGCTGGACTTCATTTGTGAGTCTGATAACCTGAGGGCAAACAAAGCAAGTAGAAGGAGGAGGGGGAAAAGGGGCCAGGGTTCTTTTTGTGTGTGAGTAAATAAACTTGGTGTGTCCGATTAGGGTTATTAACAGGATATTGATTACTTGTTTATTGTCAAGGGCAAGTAGACATCCCATGTACCTGCTTCTAGCATTACATACTACCACAGCATCTATTGCAGCTACCTGCAATTACTCATTACCTCAGCATACACGGCATCTACCTGCCTAACCCATTGTAACAGGGTAGACTATTAAGTAGCTACAACTGTTAGCCTTATAGTAAAGTATTTTATGAATGACTAGTTAGATAAATAAACCACTAGTCAAGAATCAATGACATCATCAGTCATGACACACATGAACCCATGATGTCATCAAACCTTGTGTGGCCTCCATACAAGTCAGACCGGAAAACATTTAGATTAGAGAGAACTTTAAACAATGGTTGGTCATCATCACATAGAAACAATAATTTTAGACTAGAGGATTCGTAGTTAGTTAGGTTAAAGATTATTTCAACAGTCCACTAGCCCCCAAGATCAATCATTAGAAGGTTTCCGGTCTTAACTCCAATGAGAAATACTTCCTCTGGCAAGCCATAGCACCAGACAAGTATAAAGACTGATGCATCTTAGTAATCGGAGAGAGAGCTTGAGACAGTAACTCAATGCTAGTTGTCAAACCGAAGGCGTCAATCTTTCTTGAGGTTTTTGTGTGCTGTGGTGTAGCTTTTCAGCTAACAGCTTCGCTTTTTTGTTTCCATATTTGGTTTTTTCCAACCGAGAGGAATAATATATAATGGCAGCACCAGTTGTGCCAGTGATCCAGATCAAGATGGAAGAAGACCTAGAAGGAGGCGTACTACACAGACAAGGTACGTTGTTGATTACTGTAGCAGGGCCACAAGCCAATCGTGCCTCGTACTCTTTAATTGCGAGTATCCTAACCGGTCCAGCTGGTGTTGGAACGAGTGGCGTGGCCACTTTATATAGATTTGCAAGCCCTTTTAGGTGGTATGCAACATTAACATCGGCAGCCCAGATGAAACATTATCAGGGCTTGCATGGGAAGAAATTCGAGTGGACAAATCCACACATGTCTGTTTACGTTGAACCCCTTGATAAAGAGAGGTCCAAGGGGGTCCTACACTGGATGCCTCCGACCATGAAGGCCGAGGCGGTCCAACGTGTTGCAGCAGCGGTGTCAGGGGACAAAATTGCTGAAGTATCTCGAATAAAAACCGCTTATGACAAGTGGAACTTCGCATACAAGCCTTCGGTACACCAAATCCCACACTTCGTGCACCTGAAGATGGAAGGATCAGAAGAGAAGTTCCAAAGAGTATGGGTGGCCCTTCCAGGGCGAAGGATACAATGTGCTATCTGCGAGCTAGACACGCACTGGGTCAGCCAGTGCCCAAAGAAGCGGGCGGCTACCACCCAGGTCAAACAAACCAGGGAAGAGGAGGCGGTGGAAAACAAAACACCAGCGGAACAGAACCGCCGGGAAGAGAGCCCCGCGCCAGAAAACATCGCACAAGAGAGCCCCGCACCAGAGAGCTCTGAACCCGAATCTGGCATGCATGGAGTAGATTTCCAAGAGGTGCTCTCCGGAAGAGGGGAGAAAAACACAAAGAGGCTGTTGTTACAGGCAACAGGGCATGTAAAGTCGAACGAGGTGAGGCGCAGCAAGTCGCCGACCAAGTCTTCTCCAAGTAGGAAAGCCCTACCGCCATCGCCTAGGGCGGCTACGTCAGAACCCTCCCCTAGGTAGATCCAGTCGACACCTGTTGTTGACGAGCGTGGGATGTCCACGCCAAACAGCCCTAGAAGGTCACGTTCCGAGGTTCCAGAGGCGCCAACGCCGATGAATACACAAGTGAGTTGGGCGGCAGCAACAGCAGAAGACGACGAAATGGAAGCCGTGTTGTCGCCAGCAAGCCTGTTCATCGACGGGCAACTGTTTGATGATGTAGGTTACGCATGAGCTTATCCCTACAAGCCTTTCTTTCCTGCACTGGGGCCCAATGCAAGCAGTTCTGTTCCGGCTTCAAGCAGGTGAGACAAGGGTGTTCCAGAGGTCTGATGACGAATGGTGCATGTGAAGGCACGCCCAAGCTGCACCCCGATGTTATCCTCCCGTGTGAGCCTGCCGGAAGTTTGAACAGTAAACTACCAGTGTGTGGGAAGATGTGTCCCTTTCAGCGGCTTCATGTCTATCAGCTTAGAATAATAAAGATAAAGAAATTGTATTTTTTTAAAGTAAAAGATAACAACACCTATAGGTTAGAAAGTGTTACTTATGATTTAAGAGTCATGTGTTTTTTTTAATGTAAATAGTTCTTTGATAGTTTGTTAGTCCACGATGCACACACTTTAACATGCGCACAGTTTTAATTAAGCAGCCAACCCTCCCCCCCGTGGCGGGACGGTCTGACAGCGCGGCTTCGCCTGCACTGGGCCCAAATTATCAGGGCATAACGACTTTTAGCCAGCGATCAGTCACTAATGTGTCGAGTAACCTAAATACAGAAAGTGGTCAGCCCTTAAGCACCGCTTTGTTAAGAAGTGTAGTCGCGGATGTGTCAAGTTGTTTAGTCATAGCAGAAAACGGTCAGCACTCAGACACCGCTCTGCCGAGTAGACTAATTACAAGTGACCAACCTACCTGTTTGCCATGTACAACAATTATAACACATGATAAGCCACCAGCTAGCACTTTGTTGAGGAATTCACTTATGGCAGGTAGCCAGCCCCAGATCACTACTTTGCCTTGTAACTTAGATAAGGCGAGCGGTCTGCACACAGTCCCCGTTCCGTCAGATAGTTTAGATATGGCAAGTGACCACTCTGCCACTTTGCAAGGTAGACAGTTTACAATGGGTGGCCAACCTCTGCTTACCACTCCGTCATGCAGTCTAGTGATAATATCTCTTAATATCAATGGTTTGAGAAATAAGCTAGACCATGTAATTAAACTGATTAAAAAAGATAAACCCGATTTTTTGTTTTTGCAACAGACAGGGATTACTTCTGACTTTTCTGCCAGTCATATAGTAACTAGGTTAGGACTTAAACATGGCTGGTTCGCCCTAGGCACCAGCCATGGTAGTGGCGTAGCCATTCTACAAATTAATGAAGATTGGGAGGCAATACACTATAGGACAGACAGTTGTGGCAGAACTGTCATAATACAAATACAAAACAAACACAACAAACAAGACACACACACACTCATTAATATATACGCACCTGCAGTATACACTGACCAACCTAATTTTTATGACGGCCTGTATGACACTATAGATAGGTATTACAAAGGAACCAAATTGTGTTCGGAGGAGATTTTAATTGCGTTTTGACCAATTTAGACAGTAGTTCCTTTGGCCCTGAATCTCGGAGAAGGAAAATTCAAATACCCTTATCAATACGACACTTACAACCTATACTTGACAAACATGACCTAGTAGACGTTTACAGAAAATTACAACCGCACACACAAGCTTTCACATTTTATGACAAGACAAACCCATATTTTAGAAAGGCCTCAAGACTGGACAGGTTTTACGCATCAAATAGTTACAATATACACAAAACTTACCACATTAAAGATACGCTTAAATTCACAGACCACCAAGCAGTATACACAGTTTTAAATACGGGACACACACATACAAAATTAAAGAGATTCCCCGCATTGAAAATTCAACAATAACTTGCTAAAAAATACGTTCTTTACGAACAAAATAACACAACTCATTCAGGGTTACACACAGGACATTCCCAATAACAACATCGCAGAATATTGGGACCTGTTAAAAAACACAATAAGAGATAGGACACAGATTCTAGCTACAACCATACACAAGGCTTTTAAGAAAGAACAGAATATATTAGAAGATGCGATTAGTCTAACTAAACAGATAGATAAATCTAACCCACATATCCATACTTTAGAGGAGCAATTAGACATTTACAAACATTACACATACCAAGGGGCTTTACTTAGGACTAAATTAAATACTATTACACAAGAAATACCCAGTAGACAATATTTAGAGATTGAGCAAAACGTTCAACGCAGTAGACAGATACACGAAATAGTAGATGTAAATGGACAACAGCAGACAGAAGATACTAGTATTAGACACGCCTTTTCAGAATACTACACAAAATTACACACTAAGGAAGAAACTAACGTAAGCACACAGGATAAATTCCTACACTATACAAAGCGTTTAAGTGGAGAGGAGAGCAAGAAATTAGACCAAACTTTAACTTTAGAAAACTTAAGGGAAGCTATCAGTACCTTCCAAAAAAATAAATCACCCGGCCCAGATGGGTTAATGGCAGAATTTTACTTCTTCTTTTTCTCAATGTTAGGCCCCCTTTTAATTAAAGTATTTGAGGAAGCCTTCCAGAAAGGAGAGCTTCCGAACAGTTTAAATGAATCTTTTATCACTTTAATACCCAAAGATGATACTGACAAAAAATCAATCAAAAATTATAGGCCCATTTCACTTTTAAATACTGATTATAAAATCCTGGCCAAGGCTCTAACCTTGAAACTTAAACCATTCATGCAGAATATGATACATGAAGATCAACAATGCAGTGTACACGGTAGGAACATTTGTAGACATACACATTTTATAAGAGACTTGATTACATACACGCACGATAGACAGTGTCAAAGTGCAATATTATCATTAGATCAGGAGAAAGCCTTTGACAGAGTATCGCATTCTTTCTTACATAAAACTTTACAAGCAAACAACATAGGGGAATATTTTAGAACATGGGTAGAAATCTTATACAAAAAACCCCACAGTAGAATATTGATTAATCACAGCTTAACTGACCCTGTTAGGCTGTCGAGATCTGTAAGACAGGGGTGTCCTTTATCACCCCTGTTATATGTATTAACACTAGAACCAGTTCTGGAAAGAATAAGGCAGGATATAAACATCACGGGAACCTTTGTCCCCGGAACGGGGAACAGGAAGTTATTAGCGTATGCTGATGACACAATATTCCTTCCAGCAACAGTGGATTCTATAAAAAACATATTAGAAATCTTTACAGAGTTTGGATACGCTAACGAATCCAAACTAAATGTCCAAAAATCTAGTATAGTGGAATAAGGCAGATGGACGAATAAAGCAGATTTCCCCTTTCAGTTAACACAAGTTAACAGAATCAAAATTTATGGAATAAATTATTCCTGTAACCCGCATGACTCCAATACAGAAACATGGATAAAATTATTAGATGAAATTCAAAACATGTTCAGCCACCATTTTTGGAAGAAGCATCATAGTGAACTGTTTCCGCAAACACGGCGCATAAGGCAAAACCCTCTCCAATCCTCTTAGCTCTTGCACATTATTTAGGCCCAAGTGTTCAGTGGGTACCCTCAAACCCAAGTGAGCGCCTGTATGGTATTCTGATACCGATATATGACCATCAATATAGTCGGAGACATGCCTTAGTCGATTAAATTCTTTCCAATATAAATTTGTTCTCGATGTATTCAAATGATTTTGTTATAACTCTCACAGCCGACACTGAGATAACATTTGAATTAAACAGACGAAGCTTGGTATGTATATTCAATGATCGTAATTTCCAAATGTTAGATAATCTATTGAAGGCGCTAGCTGCCAAAGCAATTCTAGTATGGATTTCTCTTGTTGTGTCACCATCCTGAGTCATTTTACTGCCTAAATAATTGAAACTTTCAACTTTCTGTAGTTTTTCATTATGCCCAAAATAATATACACAGCAAATATCCAAATCATGCCAAAATCAATTGTAGTTAAAATAAATGTGCTGATTAGGAACTTTATTTTTAGAGACACTTGGAGAAGTATAAAACATTCAACTTTAATACAACCTAAGAACAAAGGGGGGATAGCCTTACAAGACATTAACAATAAGATTAAAGCTTTAAGGATTAAGTATATAGGGGATGTTATTAAAAATCCAAGTTTGTATCCATTAGCACACTATTAAATTGGACTTAGATTAATTAAGTTACATAAACTAGAAAACAATCAACCACATTTCTTTGGTACCCCACCACCCTTTTATAAGATATGCCTACAAAATTTAAAAGGAAACGAACAGTTAGTAAAACAAGACACAAAACTCATATACAAACTTTTAGTAGGAGCACAGGAACCTTACTTAGGCACACGAATAAAACGAGGGTACAACCTCTTCATAACAGATCACACGCAGAGCTTCACAAACATTCACGCATTAGACGTTAAGCCACAAGCCAAAGAAGTTACATACAGGTTACTGTACAGTTTAACTCCTATTATGAGCAAACTGTCAGCAAAAAAGGCAGGCAAAACGCCACCAAAGTGTAAACTGTGCAGTAACAACACAATAGAAACAGAGGACCACTTGTTTTACACATGTAAGACAGTGGCCCCTTCTTTAAACATACTTAGAACACTAATAACTTCCAAGACACAGAAATCACTTAACATGTACCGAGCGGTCATGTTGAATACTTTACCTACATTACCGAGACAGACAGAGCTTAAATTATTGACTCTATTAGCAGAATATAGATACTTAGTATGGACGTGCAGGAATAGAGCAGTACATGACGGTATACACTACGACCACAACATATTTGAACAAATATACGAACGTATAACACAAAACATAACAGAACAGATTTGAAACATTAAACCTTTGACCCTTTGGTCTTTTATACAAAGCAAGTAGCTTTGATTGTAAATACTTCTTCTGTAAATACCATGCAATGTGAATACCATTTATCATATATGTCTTCATTAATCATCTCATAGTAGGGTGTCGATGTACTTAGAACCTTCATGGCCTCATTTGCATTCTGTTTTATCATCCAAATAATTTTTGTATGTTACCGATTCGTACTGTGATATTGTATGGGATAATTGTTGGGGCTTTCAGAATTTGATTGGTTTTGTTGTGTAATATTTCCTGCGTCCTTTTGTTTTTGATTTGTTAAAATATTGTTTGCTTGTTGTTATTACTTACTTGGGGATTAGGGGGGAGGAGGGGTAACTTACATCATGTATTTTATATTATTTGGAATTTGTACAAATGTAACTTATGTAAATAACATTGATGCTGAATTCATGACCGAATAAAGGTTTAAAAAAAAAAAAAAAAAAAAAAGTTCTTTAGTTTAGGTTTGGAGCAACCTGGCGCTACATCTACTATTGAACGAAAAAGCCCTTGACTCCTACGGTTTGGATAATAATATCCATCTAGAGATCTCCAACCACCCAGGACCGTTAAGTGACCAAGCACTAACTCCTGCAACGATTATATTTGTGGTTCACTCCACAGGACGTAAGTTCGATCTAGTTATAATTGAGGTCTCGAATCGAATTTTCATTTCGTTAGGATTTCCACAGAGGTAACAAAACGACTGTATATGAGAAACTCCGTGGGCCTTTCGCCTTGGAGGCTAAAGCTGGCAGTTTTGCTTTCCCACACCAGAAATTCTTATCGAACTGCGACAGCATCATTTTCCTTAAACGAAACTGAATAAAGTACACCTTTTATATAACTATTCGGATCTTTCAAGTAATCTGTTCTATTGAAGTTTCACTTGACTGTTTGAGTTGCCGATTATATTCAACCCTTCAAGATAAAATTTAGAACCATCAAGGCACTTACGAGTTCTACTAATTACCTGGGTTATTCCTCCCTTCTGGAATTATTATCTCTGGTGTATAACCAGTATTTCCCAGAAGAAACACAATAAGAAAAGTCCTGGGATTATTTCCCTTATCTCAAGTGATAGACGGATTTTCATCCCCTTCCACAAAATCCTCATCCCACGGTCACACTAGTCTTGACTTTTGGTGCCGTTTCCCGTCCACTCCTTCCTTCCCCGGTCACACCATTATTACAGCATAAACCGTAGCAGATTGCTACTTCTACATATCAGTTCAGAAAGTCAGAGGGTAGTAGTTTGCCTGTTGTAACCCTGCAAAGTTGTCTCTTTACATCTCTACGTTGCCCCGGGTACAGCGTTTTTGACCTCTTCTGTGGGTATTCGTGTTCTATTTCCTTGTAAAACTCAAAGTTACTTCAATAATCCACTCCCTGTTCCATATGGATCTTGGGACTACCTCTCCTTTTGGTTCTCAATGAGAAACCCGCATAACGCAGTCACCAGGTCTTGCTGTGGTGGTTCATTAAACCATCATTCTATATGCTGAGGTTGCCAGCCTCATCAGACTTGGACATCCACTAGCAATTTTCACATGTTACTAAAAGCACAATATATAATTTAAAAATGTACAACTCACCCCAAAATTTATTTGGGAATACTGACTCCTGGTTCAGAGAAATAGTTAAGGTAACTTATTTTAGATGCCTCTTGCACGGTCTGGGGGATTACTTTACACTAGACTCCCGCTCTGAGTTTGTGCTCAGATTCCTAGAAATCCGGCTTTTTTGTTAATGTAAGTAGAGTTTTCCTATGCAAATCACTTAATGATTTCTGCATGGACAAATGACATGAAAACATTTATGACTCACTATGCCCAAGGCAGACGATAATGTCTTTTCATACAGATGCATACCTTCTGTTTGAACCTGTGTGTGTTGGGAATTTCGCTATCATTCTGTTATGCTAATCGTTGAACACCGCACTGTTAATATTCGAGATGAAACCAAGGGCGCCAGATAGATTTGCTTTGCAAAATGTCTTACAATCATATGGTACGTGGAAGATTTAAACTAAAACAGTTGAAGGCTCGAGTCAGAAGTAGCCAGAACAGTCTTCTTGTGCGATATGTATCCTCGTATGATACGCCAGTGAGGTTGGAGATTTGATATCGCATATGTTGCGTTTGTGCTAAGAGAATTATCGACATAGAAGTATGCTTACCTATGAGTACATTTTACAATACTTAAGAATTAGTAATATTAGACGTTTAAAGTTTAGGAGTTAATGCTGTTTTAACGATGCTCAGAGTGTGTCTATAGTTTACTTATTACCATTATTATTATTGTTATTTGTGTAGTGTTAACTAATAGTTATATTGCATTCTTGAGAGCCGTAACTGTGGTTAATTTTACATCAGTGATTACTGTGAGAGGAATATTAGCGTACCTTCTAGCTCCACGAGTAGCATATGCTTATTACACTTAGTACAGAGCTGAAAGAATACACATCTCACATACAAACATACCTAGACTATTGTTCCACAATCTGGGATGGTTGTTCCATATCCAACACAAAAAGACTTCATTCACTTCAAAAACGTGCAGTGCGCTTAGTTGCTGATAAACACCAAACACATTGTATAGATCTATATAACTATCTTAACATATTACCCCTTAGAAAGCGCTTCCTATTTAACATAGCTAAATTCGCTCACAAAATCTTGTCACATAATGCTCCAACGTATCTGTGGCCACTTTTTAAATTCAATGAAAAACGTAGTCAGCGCTTAAACCAGTTAGAGGTACCCAAGCCGAGGCTAGATTTGTACAAGAAGAGCTTGGCTTACTCAGCTGCTCATCTTTGGAACAATCTTCCACATGACCTGAAAAACATGCACAGTCCCTACTCATATAATCGTAGACTGTTCAAATACATTATGAGTGCGGATTATATGCCACCCTAAGGGATTATGTTTCGAATTATTATCTAATATACTGTATGGAGGGTCTGATGATCTAGTTTTTCATTTCAATATACCTTACTTCTTAATTGTAATCAGATACTGTAAATGTATGCTTTTATACTACTTATAATGTTGCATCGCCATTGAACTAATAGTATGTTGGAGAATGTCTGGATACCTAGTAATAAAGATGGGTAAGAGGTAGGGCAAAATGCAAGACGGGCCTATATGTACGATTCTCATCTATCAGTCAATACCCTTTACCTCCCTAAGGAGCATAGGTCATAAAACTGGATCTCGTGTAGTGGAGGCATCAACAATTCACTCCCTGTGGCATTATCTGCATGGGACTCAAAGTTGCTCACCTGTGGGAACATTTTCCGCATGCGCTGACAACACATGAAGTCCCAGCTAATTCAGCAGATTTCCAAAATGTCACGAGTTCTTATTATATGCCACCATTATCTGATTACGTTTCAAATTATGTCTTATTTACTGTATGAATGGTTTAGATTGTGTTTGTTAGTTTCTTTTTTTTTTTTTTAATTTTTTTTTTTAAGGTATTAATTTTTGTTAATTTATTTTAATTAATAATCCCCCCCCCCTCCCCCCCTAAATTTGATTATGTCTGGATGTTACAAATGTATGTTATTATTTTACCTCGATAATGTTGTATGCTTAAATAATGCTAAAAATACATGTGCTTTTGAAAGGATACGGTATGTAAGATGACAGAGAGAAGAAGGGCAGAATGTAAGACGGGCCTGCGTGCCCAATTCTTAACCCTTTGAAAATAAAGTTCGTTCGTTCGTTCGAGACGCAAAGACAACGAGGAAAGTAACTGTTTACCCCACCTCATCTTGATGAACCTAAAACAAGTCCCTGAGTCATTCAGTTGCACACCGTTTGAAAATTTCACGAGTTCTTATAACATACTTCTGAATATGTCTCAAATCACTAATTTACTGTACGAAGAATTCGATTTTTATGTCTTGTTGTTTTTTTAAATTTTTTTTTTAAATGTTTATTTTTATTTACTTTATTTTTAAATTCATTATTATTATTATTATTATTTTTATATTTTATTTTATTTTTAAATTTTATTTTAAAAACGTACTTTAATTATGATGATTATTGCAAATGTAATATTACTTTTATAATGATAAATGCCTTAATTATGCTTAAAGTAAATGTGAGGATGAAAGGATATTAGTATACATGACGAGAGAGAGAGGAAGGGCAGAATGTCAGACAGGCCTGCGTGCCCAATTCTTAACCCTTTGAAAATAAAGTTCGTTCGTTCGTTCGTTCGTTCGAGTATATACATCTGCTTGTTCTTCAGAGCAGCTAGTCTTCTGAAATACTGATCAAAGTTGGTCATTTAGGCCAATGCGCTGTGTGTAATACGAGCATTTCATCAAGATAGAAGTGTTTACTTATATGTTTTCTCTCGCGTGATGATGTAGTTAGTTTGTATTTAGTAGGAACATGAAGAAATTATTGTTGGCTGAGATGTCTTTATTGTTGACTACACATACATACAAACACCACATACACGCTAACACACATGGACATATTATCGCACGCACTAGGAGATTTTCGCACATGTGTATGTATTATAATGTAGATGATGTTTGTCCATTGGTACAATGCTAGTTTATTTTGTTTCATTTTATTTCAGAGAGTCCAGCAGTCTGTGCTTGGTACATAGAGAATATCTACATAGTACGCTAGTAACCTTGCGGATAATATTGTTCGCTGTGTGATTTATATGGCGCACCTGATAGGGTTTCAAGAATAAACGTGGGACCTCTGTCATCAAGAGAGTTTTTCTGTGACTGCGGAGTGTGCGTGTGTGAAAGTAGGCCAGAGAGAGTGACAACAAAATAACACATATTGAAGAATTATTCTTCCTAAACACTGTCACAGTCCCGCTTTTTCTTCTTAGAAATACCATGTCCAATTGGAGGAGTCATGCAAAAGTAACAATCATTAAGATGGTTTGTCGGTTCTCTCCACACCATTGGAACTGCAAAACGCATCGATCGATAGCAAAGTTATTTGTACGCAAAAATTACAAAAATAATCTGCACTGTTCACGCATTCAAGACGCATCTTGAACGACACGTCTGCACTCACATAATCCACAACACGAATGATGACAAGGAGGAAATGTGGTTGCAATGATAGCTACAGATTGCGTAATCCAATTGACGCACAAGGCTATCCGTGTCGTGGGGAATCACACGCCAAAGCTATAGAAAACAGAAGGACTGGGTCAGTCGCGTCGGGAAGGTGAAGCCACCAGCCTACTGACCCCCCCCCCCCCCCACACCACCCCCGGATCTTGAAAACTAAAGCTAATTCGCGACTTTTAAGTTCATATTCGTGATCAGCATGTCTAAATTAGTTAAAAATAGCTACTTTTGCCTCGGATAAATTTTGGCTGTTGTCCAGTGTAATTAGATCATCACTTTAGACGGACATAGATACACACTTTCATACACAAAATCCTGTACGCCTTATGCCATATCATCAAACGTGGTTGCCGTAATAACAGAGTGATACATTACAACATAAAAGAGATGCATAAGATAAAAAGAAAGCCAACCACTGAAATTAGATGTGAAATTTATTAATCCACTTTATGTCTTCAGTCCTGCAGAGATCTTTCGTGTGAAGGAAGTATACCGAAGTCCATTTTCGGACACGTCAGTGGCTCCAGTATTTGTATTCATCTTTTGGTCAAGCTCATGCACCCAGAAACATATTCATCTATATATTAAGTTCATATACTCATAAGTTGATTCGTCTGCATATCAAGTTCAACTCACTCAGAAGCTTATTGTCTGACCCAATTCCAGTTACTCAACGAGTCAGCCCAGACAGTAAATGCATCTACTCAAAATTTATATTGCACGCCGTAATTCCTTTCAATCAAGACTCATTGCACAAAGCCTAATGTAACCTGAAGATCGTTGTGTGCAGAACCCGAGTCAAGTCAGTGCTATCTTCAAGACCGGACAGCAGTCCGCTTCATGAGATAACTATCTACAGTTCATCAACGTGAGAAAGATTTCAAATCGTTAATGGACAATACATCTCACCGATTTTCTCAGCTACTAAACGTGCGTTATTAACATCTTGAGATAACCTGCACACTGAACAATCTGTACACACCCTCGTATGATCCTACATTGGAGGAAATTCAGAAGGATTACGGACTCTGCACATTATTATCGTCAGTGTGGTAACACTTAGTTCATCTCATCATCATACATTCTTTACATATTTTATTATCATATTAAACTAGCTACATTTGTGTATTCCATGTGTTAATTGTCTTTCATAAGCATCCTTTTTACTTTATACTAACCCCTAAATAAGTATATATCTTTATCAAATAAACATAAGCCTTTTTGATCGTTACTTTATTAGTAAGTGATATTACTCGTCCTGTCTGGGTTAAGTAATTGCATGAAGGGAATCTCTTTTATTTGGCTGGTTGGGGGCTCTTTCTTTGTCGAGATTTTAGGGACAGAAGTTAATACCGCAAGGATACAAAATAGGTCTTTATATTTTTTTAGATAAGACTATCTAGTGAAAGGTATTTGTCTCCTGTTATTCATATCGCATCTCCAATAGGTCTCTTCCTTTTCTTAACGAGTCTATTTCTGAGGTCCTTCTTGTCTTGAAAATATTCATCAAACACTTTCCGTACTTTAGCGGTGCGAACATTGGTCACATTTCATTTAAAAAAAAATTCGGAGCACTACAATGATTTCGACCAAATTTGTAACACTTGTGTTGATTTTTATGGAAAAATCTCCTTTTATATACATAAATAATGAAAGAAATCTGTGAGTATGTGGTGGTTTTTGATGTGATGCAATGTTGTTGTTCTTTATTACTGTTGTACTGAATGAGGTCAGCTGTGAAGGTCCCTGATTATAACAAATTTTGGGTTGAGTTATCAGGAAACCTTTCTGCTACCACCTTATGACCTCAATCAGACCTATTCTTGACTAGTATGTATGATAGCTACGTCTAATGTCTAGGGTTATGCCAGTATGGTGTGATGGTAATTTAACACTAACACACACACACATAAACAAATATTAAAGTCTATGATCAAATGAACTAACACCTGGGTTAAAATTTTATATATAAATATTTTCTATACAATTTTATTGGTCCTGAACCTAGTATTCTTCTGGTCAGGACTTTCAAAATTAAAAGAACTCAAGGTATATACATAAAATGCAAATTTTTAACCCAAAGGGACAATTGTCCAAACATATACTGTTAAAATATACTAATAGTGTTACTAAATTTTTAATAATACTGGTTTCTAACACTGGATGGCTGTTTGGGATTCTTTAATCATCCCCAGTTCTTTAATACACCTTTCAATGTTTAATTCTTTGGGGAATATTTTTATTATGTTACACAGGGGTGCACTAGTTTTTGATGCTGATGAAAAGTCGGGTGCCAGATATTTTACTTATCTGGCACAACTTGAACTGTCCGTATTCTTGCTGTAAAACGATCACTTTGATACTGGCCCAAAAGTAACAGGGTGGACTCTGTAGACCCCTGTCACTACTGGAAACGAAAAGACTTCTCAACTGCTTTTCAATGACATCTGGCACCGGGCTAGTGCCAGATAAAACCCTGTAACAATGAAATTATGTCTCCTTGTTGATATCATACTTAAACTGTTATTTCTACAAATTATATTACATAAGAAATAAAGATCTGGGTCATATCTAATTGACCAACCTAGCTCATCCATTACAAAGTGTACCAGTGTTGTTTACATGTCTGTCCTCTCAGGGCGGCCCTACATCTGCAATAATAATATTAATCTTTCTTTTCTTCCATACAATAAGATAGGTGAGTGTTACGTACATTTATTACCTAAGGGGGTAGTCTTCGGTCCTGCCAAATGTACGCACCAGTCTTTATATATTTTATTATTTGTGCGTTCGATTGATTCACGCACTGACGTGCACAATGCAGTGTGAGTTGCTTTGGACGCACGGGTAACCTAGTTTGGGGATTGTGACGTCATGTTTTGAACGGGGCAGTGCGGACTTTGTTATGTCCGAGATATAGATTATTGGAATTTTCTGGCAGTTTTGTATAAGCCAGTATGTTATATTGATTCAATTGGTATTCTTGACGAAGCCAATGATGGAAGGATCATGTAAGTGTCGCCCCGGTTATATTTGTATATTTATTGCCGTAAACTAAAGTATCAGGCCGCTCCCAGTTGTAGTCTAGCGGGAAGTCATCTTAGCATGTAATTTCCTAGAATGGACAGACGGAGTCGGTGGTCATATTAGATTACCGTAGAGGAATAATACCTACGTGTAAACCAGTTTATTTATTCGTATGCTTCATATTTTATATGCCGTACATTCAACAATGCCAGAAGCGTGGCATAGAATGGGAGAGGTTAGTCAACTGGAATCTCTAACCTGTTCGTATTATCGTGTATGACTTTGTTTGAAACTATATGCTATCTAACGTTATGTTTTGGAGAACGTATGGGATTGTGAAGTATGATATGGAAGATTTTATCCTGGAGTATGAATACGTTACCATGATAGACGTCCTTGAAGGAAGGTCAATGGACTTGAATGAGAAGAATATTATACGGTAACAGTTTTGTGATCCTTAGTCACTTGAGTCAGAGGACTTTATTGGTAGAGAATCTTCAGGAACTTTAAAAGTAATTACCATTATGCTGATGTATGATCTTTGCGCCTGTGACGATGTTAGTCTTGTCCACTCCGTATGTGTCATGTTGAATAAAATCTATGTACAGTCATCACCGACTTATGTACTGCCAGTACTTGCCCAGTTCACCCAGTTCAACACTACTTGTTGAAGTTCGTTTGAAGAATATTGTTGACATTCGTTCATTTTAACCATTCGCGTTTTAAGCTACCTCTTCACCAGTATAAACTGTACTCAACCATAAAACGGAGTCAACAGTAATTGGTGTGCCAGTCTGGTTTTGAAATCAAGAATTTCACAGGAAACGTACCCAATACAATTATCATTAATGGAAGATCTGAACTTTCAAGGCGACAACATCTTGGGATCATCTGAAGATCTGAACTTTCAAGGCGACAACATCTTGGGATCATCTCTTTGTCACTATTACGTGCAAGCTGTGGTCTAATAACTCAGAACGAAGTATTTTATCCTCACACGTACATACACGGAGACGAGGCACATTGGTTTTTTTTCCTGCACGCGAGATGAGTATAACGTGTTGTCGTTGTACCCTTTATTACGTTTAGCTGTGCCTTAAATAATTATGTCCATATTTATATTTTCCTTGTTATATGTTATATGTTGTTCATTTGTCGTGGGAGGTAGGGAGGTTGATCTGACGAACGAGATCCATCTCGAAGCCAATTCGGGCTCTTCGTCAGACGTTCTGTAGGGCTCAACTTGTAAGTTTCAATTGAGCGATAGTTCCGGTACAAGGCTAGAAACCTTGCCGAAGTTCCGATCGCTAATTGTCCCTTATAATAGTACCTGTTTAGCTGTTCCGTCAAGTTTACTTGTTGTTTTCGCAGTTATTTTTATTCGTAATTTAGTTTTATGATGAATTTTGTTTGTATTTTGCGTCCATCTCACCTTTCCTGTCGTTCAGTTTTTTACAAAACCTATGTTTTTACACTGTGTTGTCTATTGTCTTGTTGATTATTTGATCGCAGTTATCATCGTAACTCTTTACGACATTCTATTTTAGTTTCACATTTCACATTTTTATTTGTATTGGATTTCTGCGACTGTTTTCTATCGTCTTTGATTATCGTGTCTTGTCGGTATTGTTTCTATTGTTTGTCACGTTGTTCATTTCATGACATTTGATTACATAAATTTATTGATTAATAACATATTTAATAATTATATGATAACATTATACCGTTCTAAGGACAGGAACGAAGAACACTTGTTATAATAACAAGGTTAACTAATTTATATTGATTAATTATCATTTTTATAAATCAAGAGTATTGTGACTACTTATAAAGCATAATGTATTCACTAGATTATTTCATTAAGCAAGCAAAAGCTCTTCAGATGGCTCCTGATGAAGCAAAAACATTTGCACTTGCAGAATATAGGAAAGCTCAAGAAATAGAAGCCGAACAGAGAAAGTTAGAAACTTTAAGACTAGAAAAACTTCAATTTGAGGCAGATCAAAAACGGATTGAGGCTGAGGAACAAGAGAAGAAGATGAAATTTGAGGCAGATCAAAAACGAATTGAGGCTGAGGAACAAGAGAAGAAGATGAAATTTGAGGCAGATCAAAAACGGATTGATGCTGAGGAACATGAAAAGAAGAGGAAATTTATAGCTGAGGAAGAGGAGAAAAAAATGAGATTAGCCGCTGAATTAGAAGATAAACGATTTCAGCGAGAGGCAGAACAGAAGCAAAGGGAGGCTGAAGAAAGACTTAAGATTGAGATGGAAAATAAACAAAAAGAAATGGAAGATAGGAGATTAATAGCTGAACAAAATGTAAAACGACTTCAGCTTGAGATGGAAGAGAATGAAAAAAAAACGACAGCATGAACTGAAATTAGCAGAGTCAGAATATGAGAGAATTAGGTTTACTCAGGAAGCTAATTCTCAGAGAACTTTTGAAAGCCAAACTCCATCCAGACATGATTATTTTAAGGAAATTCACCTTAAATTACCAAAATTTAATCCCCCGTCTGATGACGTAATATTCTTCCTAGATAGGTTTGAGGCCACTTGTGGATCTTATAACGTGGATAAAGCGCTATACTGTACATATTTATCCAGATTACTTACAGGGGATGCATTAGCAGTTTATCATACCACCAGCATTGGTGAGAAAAATGACTATAATGCTCTTAGAGCAGCACTTCTGCAAAAATTCCAAATGACAGAAGACGAATATCGTTTAAGATTTCATACATTACTACCCCAATCTAGCAGAAATTTCAATGATTTTCTGTCACAAATACGACTAACACTAGAAAGATGGATTGAATTATCCAAAATTGAAAAGTCATATGAAGGTCTCTTCGATTTACTGATGCGCGATAAGGTACTATCGTCTGTAAATCCTACATTTCTCGCATTTTTACAAGAACGGAAACCTTTATCAATAAAAGAATTAGAAGAACATGCAAAAAATTTTTGTACTGCTCACCCAAACATGGATCTAAGTAACGCACAGATTAAGAATGAATTGCCTGTTGCTTTTGCAGCACAACAAAACAATTTTTCACGAAATCGTTCCTTTAGTGCTGACAGGTATGTCAATAAGGGAAATAATTACAATTTTAACAATGATAACTTTTACAAAGGGAAGCAATTTCAACAATCTGCTCCATTTAATGTTTCTTGGAACCAAACTCACAGATCACAAGATTTTGGTAACAATAATTTTAAAAATAATCAAGGACATTATAATAAACAAAACTGGAGATCAAGATCTCAGGGTCCACAAAACAGACAAGGTTCTTGGAATAAAAATTTTAAAGAACATCATAACTTTAATTATACAAATTATCGGACTCATCCAAATTTTAACTCTAGCAGAAATGACAATTGTAGCAATTTTAATGCAAATAATCAAAATCGATCGCGTCGCAGAGATAGATCGTCAAATAATACGGGTAGACATTCTAATGTCGCTTTAAGTGATACACAGGCTAACATTGAACAGGGTAAAGTAACTGAAACTCACAATGCTATGTCTTGTTCTCTTGATTGTACCCAGGTGAAAGACTGTCCAGAATGCTCGACTCTTTTCCAGCCTAAGGCGATCACGACGCTGCGTTGCGGACATACCTTGCCTAGCCTACCTATAGTCTGCACGGCCACTGCTGCGTCAGTACACCAGGGACAGGGCTCTCTTAAGTTTAACAAGGGATTTGTCAACAACATTTCATGCTCTCTCCTATTTGACTCAGGTTGTAGCACTGTGGGCGTCCGGACCTCGCTGATCAACCCAAGTTGTGCCACGGGCAGGGTTGTCAAGTGTGTGACTTTCGGCGGCACCGTCGAAACATTTCCCACTGCTATTATTGATCTTAATACACCATTTTTTTCAGGAAAGATCCAAGCATGTCTCCTTCCGAATCCAATTTGTGATTTAATACTTGGTCGCATACATGGTATTAAAGAGTGTACACCGCAGCAAATAGCTGAATGGGAAGAGCGACATATTCAAACTGCAAATGCAGTAGTGACTAGAGCGCAAGCTACTAATATGTCGCATGATACACCTATTGAACCTACAGTTCATACCACTTGTGATGATGATGCTCCTATTTCACGGGAGTTGTTTGCAACATTGCAAAAGAATGATGATTCATTAAAAAAAATTTTTCAGTATGTTAACAAAAAGAATACAAGCAACAAACTTGCAAAATCTAGACATGACTTTATACTTAAAAATGGGATTTTGGTGAGAGTAATACGGGAAAAGGATTCATCCTTATGTTATCAGATCTTAGTCCCATCCTCTATGAGATCTCGTATATTACGACATGCGCATGACTCGCAATGTGCGGGCCATATGGGTTTTTCGCGTACCAAATCCAGAGTGCTTTCGGCATTCTACTGGCCAGGCGTCCATAGGGACATCACTCTCTATTGTCGGTCCTGTTTGATATGTCAGGAAGTTAAGGTACGGGGTCCATTTCATGCGGCTCCTATTCAAGCTGCGGACATCCCGATTAGACCATTTGATAAAATGGCCATTGACATTATTGGTCCGATGCTTCCATCTGCTAGAGGGCATACGCATATCCTTACGTGCATTGATATGTGCACTCGTTGGCCTGAGGCCATCCCTCTCAAGAACACTTCATCTGCCAGTGTAGCAGAGGCATTGATGTTAATCTTCTCACGCATTGGTTTTCCACGGAAAATCTTGTCGGATCATGGGGTTCAGTTCATTTCTGAATCCATGTCTCAAGTTATGAAGACATTAGGTATAGACAGATCTCTTAGTTCTATTTATCATCCGATGTCAAATGGGTTAATTGAGCGTCTCAATAGGACACTCAAGCAGTTGTTGGGTAAGATGACTCAAGACCATCCCCAAGACTGGGATCGGGTCCTACCCGCTTGTCTCTTTGCGTATCGCGAAGTACAAAATCAAGCAACGGGGTTTTCTCCATTCCAGCTTGTTTTTGGCATGCAACCACGCGGTCCGATGTCGTTAATCCACGACTTATTGGTTGACGAGAATATTGAAGAGGAAACTCAATCCTCTTATGAGTATGTGATCTCTCTGAGAAAGAGAATCATAGATGCTTGTAGACTAGCTACTGCATCATCTGAACAAGCCAAAGAAAAAGCTCGTCTATTTGCAAACAAGTATAGACGTCTTCGCCAGCTCATACCTGGTGATGAAGCTTTTGTCTTACTACCTGCGCATAACAATCGTCTTTTAATTACCTGGAGAGGTCCTTTCAGGATCATCTCAAGAATATCCGATGTCGACTACATCGTTGATGTTAATGGTAAACATAAAACCTTCCACATTAACATGTTGAAGGAGTATTACTCACGTCCTGATTATCTACAGTCAGTGTTTCAGGCAACTGACGATCCTACACCTCCTATTCAACACTATTCTAGTTTGTCAGTCATCCAAGAAGAAGAATCTTCTTTCGATGATGTACAACTACCAATACCAGTTGTACCACTCCATTCCACTGAGAAATGGAATGATGTTACGATCTCATCTACTCTTTCGGCTGATCAACGTCAGCAAGTCTCTAATATTCTACACTCGTATGAGGATGTCCTCACTGACATCCCAGGTCATACGTCAGTCATCCAACATGACATTATTCTGACTGACGATACGCCTATTCGAGTTCGCCCATATCCTATTCCTTTACACTTTCGTGATAAGGTTGATAAGGAATTGGATGAGATGCTCCAATTAAATATAATTGAACCATCTTCATCACCATATTCTTCTTCCATGGTAATCATTAGGAAGAAAGACAACAATATACGTCTTTGCGTAGATTACAGGAAATTAAACAAAGTTACAAAATTCGATGCGGAACCATTACCTCTTTTAGATGACTTATTGGAGAGATTATCTCATGCTACATTCTTTTCGAAATTTGACCTTTCAAAGGGATATTGGCAAGTGCCACTCACTCCTAAAGCAAAGCCATTCACCGCTTTCTCGACACCACGGGGTCTTTTTCAATGGAATTTTATGCCATTCGGGTTAATGAATGCGCCAGCTACCTTTGTACGCATGATGCGCCGCATATTGTCTCATCGTCCCGATGTCATTACTTATATAGATGACATCTGTCTTTTCAGTGACTCTTGGGATGAACATATTCAGGGTTTAAAATCTTTACTTTCTACCTTACGGGATTATAACTTAACAGCGAAACCTTCAAAGGCTTTTGTCGGTTTTCATGACATCTCATTTCTGGGTCACCGCATAGGTCATGGTTTCATGTATACAGAAGACAGTAACGTCTCTAAAATTTTAAACATCTCAGCACCTAAGACAAAAAAACAAGTTAGGTCGCTTTTAGGACTAATACAGTTCTATTCAAAATTCATCCCTCATTTGTCTACTATAACTGCACCTTTTTCTTCTCTACTGAAGAAAGGCACATCTAATGTAATAAAGTGGTCGCAGGATCACCAAACGGCGTTAGACTATATAAAACAATTTTTTTCAAATGCACCTTTTTTGAGGTTGCCTGACAAAAATCTCACCTTCATTCTCCGCAGTGATGCAAGTTCTTACGCTATTGCTGCAGTTTTGATGCAGGAATATAACGGCACCTTATTTCCGGTTATGTACGTATCCAGAAAGCTCACGCCGAGCGAGACGAAATATTCCGTTCTGGATAAAGAGCTCCTTGCTCTTGTCTGGGCAATCACAAAACTGGAACGTTACCTTCTCGGCTCACACTTTGTGGTGGAGTCTGACCAGAAAGCTCTTACCGCACTGAATACAGGGAACGTTAAGTCATCAAAGTCAGCGCGTTACGCTATAGCGCTTCAACCGTTCCATTTTGAGATACGAGCTATTCCTGGAGTGCAGAATGTGTTCGCAGACTGTCTATCAAGATGCCCAAGTGAACGTGTCGAAACTAAACCACTTCCAGATGTTGGAACATCCTCACCGATAACATGAATAACTTTGTACATTGTTATTGATACTATATTAACGTTTTATTAGACGGGAACATTGGTACTATAGTAACATTTTTTATTAATATGGCAACATTGTTAAGAGCGACAAATATACATTTGTTATTCCTATGGAACATATTACACTACATATCGTGTTTGAGCAAATATTTTATCGTGTATGGAACATTGAGAACATTATCTCGTCGATTACTAACTAGTTGTAACGGAACAGTGACATATTGATAGGGATATTGAAATTACTTAGAATATATTGTTAACTAGTTATTTGTTAGTAATTAAGGAATATATAAATTAGATTAATTCAATTTAATCTATTTAATTGATTATGGATCACACACAAACTAACTTTCTTAGTTGTCAGGTAATACCTACATTCACGGGTCTTAGTTATGATATCTCACTGTTAGATCACTAGTCAACCGTACTAGTGTTAGAAAACATTAAGTGTGTTGATTCTTAAAGTGTTTAATTTTGCATTGCTTCATTTTTGCACATTGTATTTTCAATTTTTCTGTTTCATTGATTCTCTTGTCATTGATCATCATCAGTGTTGCTGTTCATTTTCATTTTTGAAATCATATGTTTCAAATTTTGTTGAAAACTTAGTTGAATTTTATTATCATCTTTTTTTATGGTTTTTTTTCATTTTCATTTTCAAACTTGTTTTTACTTCGAATATTACCACATCGTTCCAAAGTAGGTCGATTGTGGATGTGTGCTTTAATGCATACTATCATTTAGTTATATTGATTTCGTTTAATATTCTTTTCTTAATATGATATAACTTTATGCATTTCATATCTTGTGGTAGTTTTGACTCACCTCTCTCGGGTATTAAGTTCAAAAAAATTAATAGAATTAATTTTTTTTAAGGGGAGGTGATAAGGGAGCTGTTACGTACATTTATTACCTAAGGGGGTAGTCTTCGGTCCTGCCAAATGTACGCACCAGTCTTTATATATTTTATTATTTGTGCGTTCGATTGATTCACGCACTGACGTGCACAATGCAGTGTGAGTTGCTTTGGACGCACGGGTAACCTAGTTTGGGGATTGTGACGTCATGTTTTGAACGGGGCAGTGCGGACTTTGTTATGTCCGAGATATAGATTATTGGAATTTTCTGGCAGTTTTGTATAAGCCAGTATGTTATATTGATTCAATTGGTATTCTTGACGAAGCCAATGATGGAAGGATCATGTAAGTGTCGCCCCGGTTATATTTGTATATTTATTGCCGTAAACTAAAGTATCAGGCCGCTCCCAGTTGTAGTCTAGCGGGAAGTCATCTTAGCATGTAATTTCCTAGAATGGACAGACGGAGTCGGTGGTCATATTAGATTACCGTAGAGGAATAATACCTACGTGTAAACCAGTTTATTTATTCGTATGCTTCATATTTTATATGCCGTACATTCAACAATGCCAGAAGCGTGGCATAGAATGGGAGAGGTTAGTCAACTGGAATCTCTAACCTGTTCGTATTATCGTGTATGACTTTGTTTGAAACTATATGCTATCTAACGTTATGTTTTGGAGAACGTATGGGATTGTGAAGTATGATATGGAAGATTTTATCCTGGAGTATGAATACGTTACCATGATAGACGTCCTTGAAGGAAGGTCAATGGACTTGAATGAGAAGAATATTATACGGTAACAGTTTTGTGATCCTTAGTCACTTGAGTCAGAGGACTTTATTGGTAGAGAATCTTCAGGAACTTTAAAAGTAATTACCATTATGCTGATGTATGATCTTTGCGCCTGTGACGATGTTAGTCTTGTCCACTCCGTATGTGTCATGTTGAATAAAATCTATGTACAGTCATCACCGACTTATGTACTGCCAGTACTTGCCCAGTTCACCCAGTTCAACACTACTTGTTGAAGTTCGTTTGAAGAATATTGTTGACATTCGTTCATTTTAACCATTCGCGTTTTAAGCTACCTCTTCACCAGTATAAACTGTACTCAACCATAAAACGGAGTCAACAGTGAGCTGTGTCCATCTGGCCACCTAAGAAAACATTTTTATTTCACAAAACATGTGCATTTTACAAAACTGGCAATGTGTTATAACATAAATCTACCTCTAGGCCCTGCATAAATTCGCTAAGGACCTATGTACTTACTTTCGTAATGGCAGTATCTCTCACTCACATTTTTAAACAAAATATATATGAATAATTTCTGCCTTACCATAAATTCAATGAATAAACACAGGTACGTTGATTAGCAGACTTCAGATGCCCTGCTGGCTGGACTGTGATGCCTTTTTGGTTTACTTTATATATTTAATTTAATAAGGCAAGTCACACTTCCAAGAATTTCAAACGTCCTGTTCGAGGGACTGTATTATACAAATGGCGTCGAGACTTTGAATTTTTTTAATATTATAAAAAGCGTTGGCCAATGAGCGAACGACTACTTTTGAATTTGAAAATAAAAGCAAAAACAGACTTGATTTTTGGACATAACAAGTTTTTTCCTCACTCATTCTTAGATTTCTACTGCTAAAATATATTTAGTGTTAAGCCATCCCATAATTTCTCTCCCCTTGTCTACCCCTCCTCCAACAGAATACAGTCTTTTGTCAATAACTTTCTTATCTACTGGGGGATTTTGTATTTTTAAACATATTATTTATCAGGAGAAGATACGCCATCAAAATAACTAGGTTTTATGATCCTAAACCCATTAATAAAGAAGTCCATATTTTTTCCAGAGTTAGTTTCAATTTCCACTATCATATAAATTACGCCATCTTTTCTCCTCTCCCGCGTTGTCCAAAACTGAAACTACTAGTCTGTTACGTCATAAAATGGACTCTTTTGCAGCGAAAGCGCTGTCTGTGTGTTTATATATTTTCTCAGTGTGCCTATAGTCCGAAAAAGTATTGGGTTTTGCGGGGTATTTTTAAATTCTTCAAAGCTTGCGACAACGTTACCGAACACCTGCCACCGTATCGTCTCGCACTGTCGTCATTGGTTAGCTAGTCCAAGAAGCTAACGCTTGACTATTTGTGGCATGTGTTCGCTCTCTCTCTCTCTCTCTCTCTCTCTCTCACTTTTATGCGTTCGTTTATGCCTCCCCTGTTTTATTCTTACTATCTTTCTTGGAACAACTAAGCTTGTCGTTTTCAAAATGTTTACCGTTAACCCATGACGGGCGAGTTATAAAATCCAATACCACTAGCGCGGCAATAAGGTTTCACACTACGTTCTTATCTCAATGCGATGACTGGCGCGGGGAAAGAGGACGCGTTACAACTTTACTATTTCTATTTCTACTCAAATTATTTTAACTTTTATACTTATAATTAATAATTTTATCGCTGTATCAATGTACTTTATCACACATCTCCCTACTTAAGAACATGCCTGATGCAAGTTCCAAAACAGTGATACACCTAGATTAAATTAACTCCTTACGCCTGATGAATACTCTGATTTGTATCACAGGGATGCCTACTGAGGAAATCTGCACCCACGTTCAGTGACCCCGGAATGTATTCAATAGTGAAGGAATATGGCTGTAGGAGTAACGACCATCGTAATAAACGAGCATTTTCATGCTTTCCCTGTGATAAGAATACGAGGGACTGATGATCCGTCTGGACCACGAATGTTCTTCCATATAGATAGATCTGGAACTTTCGTATCGCCCAGATTAAAGCTCGACATTCTTTCTTGCTTGTTGAATAGTTTTGCTCCGCTGTGTTCAACCCCCCGCCATGGAAACTAACTTGTTAGACGTGAAGGCAAAACATTTACCCTTGGAACGGGATGAGAACGGAGATCAAAAGGAAAAAATATGACTGAACACGTGCTTGAAACTAGCAAGGCTAAAAAGACGCAATTGGTGGGGAAAGGAAAAAAATTCACGTCCCCAAGTTGACACAAGGTAAAGAAATCGACAAAAGGGACCTTAGCTATTATACGCAACAGTCATTTCTTGGACGCTTTTGCGATAACTTAGTCCGTTTATTTGAATTCAGCGGCAAACGCATTACAGAAGATGCTCGAAAATATTTCAAAAAACCAACTAACCTTGAAAAGTAACTTTTTCTTAATAATAATGTTAGGAATATAAAACCTAGCTGGCCTGATGGCCCATCTTGAGCAGTGAAATAATATGCTTTCATTTATACAGACGGATAGATAATAAGAAAGATATTGACAAAAGACTGTGTTGTTCATATCAGCGAGCGACTGCATTGAAACAAAAAATGTCACTAATTTTCAAAAACTGCGGCCTTGAGACTCAAGTGCTAAAATCTAGTTGGAATGAAAGAGAGGGAACGTGGTGGAGAATTGTGGCTAAAAATAACTTTAAAGGCAAAATTGTGTAGGGGACGGCAGAGTTGGTTCAAAAAACAAGTGTGTTTTTTTTGTGAAACGCAAGTAGAGACAGACGGACCAACAGGCAATAATACATACTTGACTGAGGTATGACTGAATTGACTTTTGGTAGGAGGTTTGAATTTGAAAAGAAAAAAAGGCGGTGATTGGCCAAAGATAAACATATTATTGGCGCTCAGACGCGCATTTTTGCCATTCATCATAAGTTGTCCAGTAGTAGACACAGTAATTATTCAGTGGTGTATTTCCCAGAAGCTAATTGAAATATTTAGAGGGACGCCATACTAGAGCCAGCAGCTCAGCTGAGTTTTGCTAGCATATAACTGTGTTCTCTATTCATAATTCTGGTAAGACTGAAAGTATTTCTTTGTATATTTTAATATTTGTTTAATGTTTCGAGTGATTTGATACTGCCATATCAAAATCTATTCCTTATGTGACAGCGCCATCTTGAGGTCTGTCGTTCTAGGCGCTGGCCCCATCTGGTCAGTCATATTGTCTCTGTGGTTTAGTGCCTTTTGATCACGTTATCTTCAAGCAGATTTATTACAAGGCCATAATAAGCCTACGAATTAGTTGTGTTTTTGCTCTAGTTGTGTAAATCTGTGTTTTCATGCATTCTGGAGCAATAATCGCGTGTGTTATCTGTGTGGCGCAGATTAATACGCGAGCGCGCAGTAAATTGAGTGGTTAGGCCAGGGCTTATAAAAAGGGGTAGCAAGCGTCGAAACCGGTCTATGTTTGAGAGAGCCGCCCAGTGAGAACAGACTAAGAAGACACACAAGAGCCAAGCTGTAAATGCCTTGAGCACGTGAGTTAATTTAAATTAGCATTAGTTTTCTAGGATTCTGAAATTATATCGATGTGGCTATTTTAATGTTTAATGGGATAGATAGATAGATAGATGTGAGAGTTTAAGAGCGATTATTTCATTCTTCAGAAAGGCTATTCCACTGGAAATTTAGATAAGATTAACGATCGCAAGATAGTAGCCTTGTGGTGATAAAAGGCGGCGATAGCGAGTCTGATTAAACACGCTCCGCGTGGTAAACCTATAATATGTTATGCCGAGCGACACGTTGTGTATTTAGTCCCAGTTTGGCTTAAGTCGAGAATAATTATATTGTATTCTTTATGTAAGAGTAATTTAGTGTATTTCACGTTTATTGATAATTCTAATGTATATTTAATGGGTTACTGTGAGGTGAGAATATGTATTTAGATTTCTGGAGAGCGCGAGGCCACTCCTTTGTTGAGACAGGTGTTTCTCTGTTTGCTCCTGGTGGAGCATGGAAACACCAATGCGGCTGGTGTCCACCACAAGCCAACAGAAGCATTTTTATGCTATTACAGTGGTTGTTCCTGTAATAATGTGTTTCATGCGATGAGATTCCCAGCCGCACGAGTCGTCACATACGACATGCTTCAGAATGCAGTAACGAATATTGAGATAGACCAGTTGTGAGGTGGTGGTTAATTCTCATTATTGAGATTATTTGTTGTACATGTATTGAAGAATATTATTTTATGTCCAGTTGATTATTATTGTTGTGTGAACAATGGTTTGTGAGAGCACGTGGGCGTACCAGATGTATATTTCTCTTCTCCGCTCCTGAGGGAGCATGGGGCCACCGGTATGGTTTGCCTCAGCATGAAGCATTCAGATGCTCTTGCAGTAGTGGTTTCGGTAGCAACCTATGTTACCCGGTGCGATTGCCAGCCTCATGCACAACACCATACTAGTCGCATTGGACGACACGCATGAGTGTGTGAGATAGTTGATGATATCAGGTGGGCGCATGTTTTCTGTATGGTAAGTGTTATTATCCATGCTATTGATGTTCACTTAGACGTTGTTTTATTTATTATTTTTCAGACAGTCTATGAACACTGACTGGGTGTTTGTTTGATTGTTTGTTTGGTGTTCGGTTCTGTTCGGTAGAATCAAATGTTGATCTGCATAAGGCTTTGGGTTGCTTGAATTGTTAAGTCTGCTGCTGAGAGGGTTGCAAGCAACCAATAATTGCAACCCCTGTCAAACGATCCTTTATAAATTTTCTTGGTGCACGGGTCTTGGGTGTGAGGTACCCCCTAGGTCCACAGTTCTCCTATGGCAGTTTTCCTGGACCTTCGTTTACCCTGTGGATCTTGGTCTTCATTTAACTGAGCAACCAGTTCATGCAGTGGGCGTGCTATAGTGGCAAACCCGGGCACAAACCTCCGATAATAACTGGCAAGACCGAGGAATGCACGTAACTCTGTCTGTGTTCTGGGTATTGATGCCCTTGTAATAGCTTGTATCTTATCCTCCATCGCTCCAATGCCCTCTTCAGACACCGTATGACCCAAAAATTCCACCTTCGGCTTGCAGAAATGACATTTAGCTGCATTCAATTTCAGGCCTAGTTGTTGCAACCGCTGGAACACTTTTTCAAGCCGCCGCAGGTGTTCTGCAAAGCCGGTTGAATACACAAGAATGTCATCTAGATAGACCAGTAACAGCTGGAACATCATATCATGCATGGAACTCTGCATCAGTCGCTGAAAAGTACTGGCCGAATTAGCTAGTCCCATGGGCATTCTAGTGTACTCATACAATCCAAATGGGGTGGTGAACGCCGTTTTCTCTTGATCCTCTGCCCTCATAGCTACCTGATAGTAGCCACTTGCTAGATCTAGTGAAGAGAATATTTTTGCTCCTCCTAAAGCATCTAAATATTCCTCCACACGAGGAAGAGGGTAGGCGTCCTTTTTGGTCTTGGCATTGACAGCTCTGAAGTCTACACATAATCGCAGTTTGCCATCTTTCTTCCTCACGAGCACAATAGGTGAAGCCCAGGGGCTTGAACTTTCTCTTATAATTTGTTTGTCGAGGAGACCCCGAAGGTGGTCTTGCACCTCTTTGTAGAAAGCTGGAGGAATTCGCCTGTAGGGTTGTTTTACTGGAGTATCATCCGTCAACTGAATCGAATGAGATACCTTACTTGTATACCCTACATCATTCTCATCTTTAGCGAAAAGGCTGTTATATTGTTGTAGTAACTTCTGTAGTTCGCGCTTTTCGTCCTGGCTGCCCTCAAACCCATTTAAATCAACTGGGCTGCAAACAGGTACCCTGGCTGGGCATCCCGGCTGTGCAGATATCTCCACTTCCTGGGCTCCAACAACTCTGAAGTGTCTCTCATAGTCTGCGCATGACTCAGAAAGTTCTCCAACTTGAGTACCCCTAGCCAGCAAAAGGTCTTCATCTCCAAGATTTACTGCTTGGACCTGACAGAACCTTCCTCTGAGTACAGTTAGTGTGTGACATATAACCAGCCCTTTATGGTCTAAGTCTCTTGAGGGTTCAAAAAGCACTGTCTTCTCTAATCTGGAGCCTCTTCTACATTTCACCTGTATAGTAGCGATCGAGCGAGCTGGTATGTAGGTTTTTCTTCCTCCTGCAACCCACACCTTCACTCTATCTAACATTACCTCTTGTGTGTCTTTCCAGGAGCTTGCCATTTGAGGAAGCTGTGGATGTTCTTTACTTCCGCCAGTATGTTGGTGCCTATTATACCAGGCGCTTTGTCAGGCCCATTCACACTTTTAACTACATAGATGCCACAGTTCTTGACATGGCACTCCCCAATTTTGACGTCAACCACTAGATGGCCAGCATAAGGAATCGTGACACCATTGGCAGCAGTTAGTCGTACCCATTTACTTTCATCCAGGGCCAGATCTCCAAAAAGCTGCTGAAAGCACTGTTCCGTAACAGTTGAAACTTGCGACCCAGTATCAAGAATACACCTGACTTTCTTCCCTGCTATTAGTACATCACATTCCGGTCGACCACCAACCATCTTTATCTCTGAGCCATTCTGTTCCCTTTCCTTAACCTGACTCCCAGCCGCAGAGGAATCTAGTTTAATGCCTGTGGATATCGATTCTGTACGTGGCCTTAGTCTTCTGCGTCTAAAACAGCGAACTGTTCTGGTACGTCCCCCCTGCTCCTGAGACATCGCATCAATTGTAGCCTCTAATTGAGCCACCTGTGCTCTCAGCCGCTCTACTTCTGCGCCTAATGCGTGTATATCGGGTACCGTCACGGTATTTACTACTCCGACGCTGGCAACACCAGCCCCAGGGGCGTGTTCAATCTCTAAAAACCGTAGGGCATAGTCCCTCACCGTCTTAAACGATGCTGTAGGCTCCTTAAAGATCATTTCCTTTGCAAGCTTTCTTAGTAGGTCATCTCTCAGACAAGCAGCAAACTGGTCACGAAGAAAGGATGGCGCCAAAGGATTGACGTTGTTCTGCTTTTGTGCCCTTACAGCACTTTCAAACACCTCCTGAATGCGATGGGAGAATTCCCAAAGAGACTCCCTTGCACCTTGATGGGTAGAGTAGAACGCGGCCATTACTTCTGGGATGCTCCGACGCTCCCCATACACCCTAAGAATGGAATGTAGCATTGCTTCTGGGTCACCGTCATCAGCCTGAATCCTCAGCTCCCTACGGACACTTGGGGTCACACTGTCAAGAATAACATCTGCCTGGTCCTCTTTACTCATCATCCCTACTCTCCAGGCAGCTCTCACCTCTCTGACATATTCCTCGGCCGTAGGACCCGTGCGCTCCCCAAAGCACCGCACCCTCTTGTGAGT
This sequence comes from Oreohelix idahoensis, assembly GCA_024509875.1. NCBI lineage: Eukaryota > Metazoa > Mollusca > Gastropoda > Stylommatophora > Oreohelicidae > Oreohelix > Oreohelix idahoensis. The sequence continues at coordinate 555,022 of JAMPIV010000604.1, forward strand.
AGGTACCACGATGTACTGCACTCGTTCTGGTTGACGATTTAGCCCTACTACAGGGTCATCCACCTCAGCCACATCTTCGTTATCAGTTCTACTAGCAGCGCGTGTGTTGCGTGCCGCCATCTTGTTGCTAGTAGAGTTGACTAGAAATCTTGGCAAACTGGTTGATCCCGTCCCTCGCCTCGCACTGAACTGGGTGTTCTACTGTTTCGGCTGTTGCTGCTCTGATTGCTGAAGAGTTGCTTCACTGCGTGCTGTCTGTCAATCCTGCCGACGACGCCACTTGTGACAGGGGCGCTAGGGGTACCTCACACCCAAGACCCGTGCACTAAGAAAATTTATAAAGGATCGTTTGACAGGGGTTGCAATTATTGGTTGCTTGCAACCCTCTCAGCAGCAGACTTAACAATTCAAGCAACCCAAAGCCTTAAGCAGATCAACATTTAATTCTACCGAACACCAAACAAACAATCCAACAAACACACAGTCTATGAACACTGACTGGGTGTTTGTTGGATTGTTTGTTTGGTGTTCGGTAGAATTAAATGTTGATCTGGTTAAGGCTTTGGGTTGCTTGAATTGTTAAGTCTGCTGCTGAGAGGGTGTGAGGTACCCCTAGCGCCCCTGTCACACTTACAACAAGTAAGGATTCGCTCTAGACCCCCCGCCCCAGTTCAGGGTCTAGAGACAAACAAAATACATTAACTCCAGCAAGGATTATGAAAGGCGGATCAAGTGTTGAGATCAGTGGAACATATCACCTATCCTATTCTATGGCAGGAAGCTAATGAACATATTTCAGAATATGTAGTCTGGGAGAACTTATCCTATGTGAAACCAACTTGGTAAGATGTGCTGTATGGTCAGAGAGATCCTACCCCGTCTATGTGGTGTTGTTGTGTAGTGTTGAGTGTAGAAGTGGCTCAGGAGGTAGAGTTCTGATACATGACCAAATACTTTTATTTCAGAACTGTGAGTTTTTTTATTTGGCACCAATGTGGTGTCAAATGATGTGTTGAATAATACAAGAGTGGACCCGTGCAGTTTAATATTTTGGCAGAGCAGCCTTATATTGCCCCCAAGCACGGAGAGGTGGGGCCACCAGATTCCAGCACCAGAACGATTCATTCAAGATACGTGAGCGTCTGGCCTGCTGGATATTCACCAACTTATTTTCTAACACACCAACTATATTCCCATCAATAAATGGACAATGTTTAGTCGCCATAGACAGGGAGTGATGAGGCCACCCCAACAGCACATCCATTAATCGTTCTCCCAGATCAATTACAACTATAAACAGTAGTAATATTAACTAGTCTTGTAAAATACATATGTACACACCTTTCATTTATTATGCCATATATTCATGCATTTCATTCATAATTGCAAAACCTTTCATATGTTCTGACCAAAATAAAACCTTGGTTCAGAACAAATAAACTTAAAGAAAATTTACTATCAAAATTTTACACAGCTTGAGTTAGTTCAGTGTGTTATAACATTTTATTAATATTATTAGACTTATTAAATATCTGTGTGTGTGTATGTAAACTACCACAACACATTACATATCAGTACCCTAGAATTTTAACGTAGCCACATTCATTAGTAAAAAAGATAGGTGTGAGGTCGTAGTGGTAGCAAGAAGGGCCTTCTGTAAATTCACAGCTACATTTATCTCAGGAGCCTTCACAGCTGACCTCATGCATCACACTAGGTAATATCACAATCATACAATACCATCAAATCCACTACATATATTGGGGTCTCTTGTCCAGGGATAATTAGCTTAACAGTAATATTAGGATCTCCTGGTGGGAGAATTAAATTAGGGGAACAAATTATAAAAATTAAAAGTGTCCCTTAAAATTAAAAGTGAAAATAAAAGTTGGTGAATCTTCACAGCCAGTGGTAATTAATTAGTTAACTGGCTAATTAGAATTACTTTAGACTATAGTAATTAGAATTACTTTAGTGGTTAGAGATTTATCTTGCTCATTGCTAAATTGTCTAAAAAGTATGGCGGAGCTAGCCAAATTCAGATCAGCTGCTGTGCTAACGGCAAAGGATATGGGAATGGATGGTCAGGTTTTAATTCAATATGTAACGGCTGAATGTGATAAGTATATTGAACGGGAAGAAAGAAGATTAGAAAAAGAGGCTGAAAGAAAATTAGAGTCTGAAAGGTTGGCTGAAGAGAAGAGGTTAGAGGCTGAAAAAGAAATTAAGAGGCTGCAGATTGAGGCAGAAGAAAAACGACAGCAAAGGGAGGCAGAAGATAAAAGATTGACTGCCGAAAGGGAGGCAGAAGATAGAAGGTTGCAAAGGGAGCACGAATTACGACTAAGGGAGCTGGAATTACAAGGCCAGGCTCCTGAAAATGGTGCCAGCCCTTTTGCCTCAGATGCTACGCCCAGTCTGGGAGCCTCAACATCAGCTATGGGGTTTCATTTAGACCATTTTGTTGAGAAAGACGATGACATAGAGGGGTACCTAGGACGTTTTGAGTTATTAGCTACTACATATGGGTTAGAGAGAGAGAGGTGGAGTTTAAAGCTATCACAGGGACTGAGAGGTACTTCTTATGAAGTATTTGCAAAAATGAACAGAGAAGACCAAGACAATTATGACATGTTAAAGCAGGCTTTGTTATTAAGGTACGAAAAAAATGGTGAATTTTATCGTAAGAAATTTAGAAATGCCAAACTGTTGTCTGGGGAGACATACCACCAATTCTCTGCCAGACTGGAAACCTATTTGGAGAAATGGACTGCTCTGGGGAAGACCCAAGATCTTAAAGAAATGATCATGATTGAGCAATTGAGAGAGTCCATGGCTCCAGACATGAGAAAATTTCTCATGGAACAAGGTGCAGAGAAGTTGGGGGAGGTTTTAAATGTCGCTGAGAGGTATCAGGCAGCCCAGGCAGAGGTAAGTGGTGCTAAAAAGAAGCACATAGACAATTTTAAAGCTCCACAGCAATTTAATAAATTTGATAATAGAGAGCAGGGAAATAAAGGTAGGACAAACTTTGAGCGGCCAAGAAATGACTATCGCGACAGAAACTCACAGTTCAATGACCAAAAATTCAATGAAAGAAAACCGTTGAACCAAGGAAAAAGATGGTGTAAATGGTGCAAGAAAGATAACCATAACACCGAATTTTGTAGAAGGAAACCTTCAAACATTGCTGCAATGAAGTCGGGGACGCAAAGATTAAAGGTTAATCCTAATGGACAACAGGAACCTTATCACCCCCCAGTTTGTGAGGATGTTATTTGTAATGGGGTCACCATAAGGTGCCTTTATGATACAGGTTTGGATTATGATTCAGTTGTGAAGTCTAGCCTAGTGGACCCAAGTCAGTATACCACAGAAACAGTGGAAATACAAGGGGCGACTAAGGACATACCACTCATGACACTTCCCATCGCAAGGATAACGGTGAAAACTCGCTATGTGGAAGGAGAAATCAGAGCAGCAGTGATAGATGAACCAATCTACCCTCTGATATTGGGGTGTAGATACGTCTTCTTGGGGAATCCCGAGAGACCTGTGATCATGGCGACAGTGCAGACCAGGTCACAGAAGAAGGAGGAAGAAGGTGAACCTATAAATGCTCATCCAGAGGAGATGAGGAAGGCGCAGGCTGAGGATAGGACACTCAAGCCATGTTTTAAAAAATTGCCCAAATGCCACACACCTCCGAGCAAGGGGGAATATTTTATGAAGAACAAACTATTATACAGGAAGGCCGGAACTGGAACAAATGGTCACAACCAGCTGGTTCTTCCCACTTCATATAGAGATAAAGTGATGGAACTCGGGCATGCGATTCCCTTCAGTGGTCACATGGGGATCAGCGCCACAGGACAGCGTATAGCTTGTCATTACTTCTGGCCAGGGATAACGGAGGATATAAAAAGATATGTCAAATCCTGCCCAGAATGTCAAAGGGTAGCTCCAAAGCACTGGACTGCTCCTGCAACTCTAGGGGAAATGCCCATAGTGGGAACACCTTTTGAGAGGGTTGCAGTGGATATTGTGGGACCTCTCACTCGGACCAAGAGGAGGAACAGTTACATCCTTACTCTGGTGGACACTTGTTCTATGTGGGGAGAGGCGGTAGCCCTGCCATCAATTGATTCAAAACATGTAGCAGAGGCACTACTTACAATATTTACCCGATTAGGATTCCCGCATCAAATCTTGACGGATAATGGCTCTCAGTTCAAGGGGAAACTAACGGAAGAAGTTTTTAAGCTATTTCAAGCCAGACACTTTCATTGTAGTCCGTACCATCCACAAGGGAACGGCCAGGTAGAGAGGTTCAACGGGACTCTCATTTCTATCCTGAGAAAGCTGGCACACGAAAAACCGGATCTGTGGGATCAATTCCTGCCCGCCGCATTGTTTGCGTATCGGGAGGTACCACATAGTTCAACCGGGATGGCTCCCGCAACTCTGCTATTTGGGAGGCCAATAAAAGGTCCTGGACAGATGAGAAGGCGGAAGAGACTGTTACCTCATCTTATCAATACGTGAACGAACTGACCACTCGTTTGAAAGCTGGATGGAAACTGGCAAATGATAATTTGAAACAAGCCAGGAAGAAACATGCAGCATATTTTAATAGGAAGGCAAAGGACAGAGAACTAGCTGTGGGAGAGAAGGTGCTGCTTCTACTACCCGGTAGCCAGAATAAATTACAAATTGGATGGCAAGGTCCATATACGGTTCTAGAGAAGGTGTCTAGAACAAACTATAAAATTGACAAAAAGGGGAAGGAGAAAGTTTATCATGTAAACCTGTTAAAGAAGTATCTGGACAGACCACTCCAGGAAAGCACCCCCTTATTGACCTTGGCTATCGCAACTCAAATGCAAAAGGAACCACTCACCTCACATGAATACCCATTACAGCCTTGTGAAACAGCAGCACAGGTAAAAGTCAGTAAGCACCTGACTAAAAACCAGAGGGAGAGAGTTCAACAGGTTCTGGAGGAACATACAGATGTATTAACAGATAAACCAGGCCATACAAATTTGCTACAGTATGACATGAAACTGGTAGACTCAAATCCAATCTGTATGAGAGCCTATTCTATTCCGTTCGCGAAGGAGAAGGCATTGAAGGAAGAAATAGATTATTTGTTGAAGGAGGGGATTATTTCACACAGTGAATCATCTTTTAGCTCTAGTGTCGTTTTGTTGAGAAAACCGTCTGGGGAACACAGACTGTGCATAGATTACAGGAAACTGAATGCTGTCACAGAAGGACAAGTGGATCCATTACCAGACACAAAACAGTTATTTGCCAGACTGAACAAGGCAAAATACTTTTCAAAGGTGGATCTTAGTAAAGGCTATTACCAGATCCCAGTGAAGCCTGAAGTGAGACCTTATTTGGCTTTTAGCACTTCGGATGGACATTATGAATTCAACATGCTACCATTCGGACTGAAAAATGCTCCGAGTGTATTTTCAAGGATGATGCGCAAATTGTTGGATCCCCTGAATAACCCATGTATCACGAATTTCATGGATGATATTCTCGTCGCCACAGAGACATGTGAAGAACACATTGAAGCTCTAAAAATGTTATTTAATAGGCTTAGGGAGGCGAACTTAACTGCTAGGCCAACAAAATGTTGTATTGGATGCAAAGAGTTGGAATTCTTGGGACACACTGTATATCAGGGTAACATGACCCCTGATCCCAAGAACGTGGAAAAACTGCAGAGAGCACCTAGACCACAAACAAAAAAGGCGTGCGATCATTCGTGTCGTTATGCGGATTTTATCAAAAATACATCAAAAATTTTAACTCCATTTGTGCTCCTCTGACTGATCTGACTCGCAAGGGACTTCCAGATAAAATTATTTGGACTGCGCAAAGTGAATTAGCGTTCCAAGAGTTAAAGGAAAAACTCACTAGCAAGCCTATTCTCAAACTGCCTGATTTGACACAGGACTTTGTCTTAAGAACCGATGCAAGTAATGTAGGACTCGGGGCGGCTTTGTTGCAAAGATCATCTTCACCTGATGGGGAACTGAAACCAGTCGCTTATGCAAGCCGCAAATTGAATAAGGCGGAACAAGGATACTCCACAAGCGAAAAAGAATGTTTAGCGTTAATCTGGGCAATAAAGAAGTTTCAAATCTATCTGTATGGTAGGACTTTTGTGGTCGAGACGGATCATCAGCCTCTCGTATTCTTATCTCAGGCTAAGCATGAAAACGCAAGATTGCTGAGGTGGTCTTTATTGCTTCAACCTTATCAGTTTAGTATCCAATATATCCCAGGCAAATTGAATGTCGGTGCAGATTTCCTCAGTCGGCACCCCTGTGATCAAAATTAGAGTAGTGGCAGGCGTGAGGAGTAATTTTATCTATGTGTATCACTGGTTTTGGAACTTGCCGTAGGCATGTTTTCAAGTGGGGAGATGTGTGATAAAATTAACCGTGATACAACGTTAAAATATCTCCAAAGATAAAATGTAGGGATAAAAATAATGCGTAAGCTACTAGAAGACATGATCGCCCACGCCGCGGGTCACCACCCGCCATGGAAATTAACTTGTTAGACGTGAAGGCAAAACGTTTACCCTTGGAACGGGATGAGAACGGAGATCAAAAGGAAAAAATATGACTGAACACGTGCTTGAAACTAGCAAGGCTAAAAAGACGCAATTGGTGGGGAAAGGAAAAAAATTCACGTCCCCAAGTTGACACAAGGTAAAGAAATCGACAAAAGGGACCTTAGCTATTATACGCAACAGTCATTTCTTGGACGCTTTTGCGATAACTTAGTCCGTTTATTTGAATTCAGCGGCAAACGCATTACAGAAGATGCTCGAAAATATTTCAAAAAACCAACTAACCTTGAAAAGTAACTTTTTCTTAATAATAATGTTAGGAATATAAAACCTAGCTGGCCGGATGGCCCATCTTGAGCAGTGAAATAATATGCTTTCATTTATACAGACGGATAGATAATAAGAAAGATATTGACAAAAGACTGTGTTGTTCATATCAGCGAGCGACTGCATTGAAACAAAAAATGTCACTAATTTTCAAAAATTGCGGCCTTGAGACTCAAGTGCTAAAATCTAGTTGGAATGAAAGAGAGGGAATGTGGTGGAGAATTGTGGCTAAAAATAACTTTAAAGGCAAAATTGTGTAGGGGAAGGCAGAGTTGGTTCAAAAAACAAGTGTGTTTTTTGTGAAACGCAAGTAGAGACAGACGGACCAACAGACAATAATACATACTTGACTGAGGTATGACTGAATTGACTTTTGGTAGGAGGTTTGAATTTGAAAAGAAAAAAAGGCGGTGATTGGCCACAGATAAACATATTATCGGCGCTCAGACGCGCATTTTTGCCATTCATCATAAGTTGTCCAGTAGTAGACACAGTAAACAATTCAGTGGTGTATTTCCCAGAAGCTAATTGAAATATTTAGAGGGACGCCATACTAGAGCCAGCAGCTCAGCTGAGTTTTGCTAGCATATAACTGTGTTCTCTATTCATAATTCTGGTAAGACTGAAAGTATTTCTTTGTATATTTTAATATTTGTTTAATGTTTCGAGTGATTTGATACTGCCATATCAAAATCTATCCCTTACAACAAGTAAGGATTCGCTCTAGACCCCCCGCCCCAGTTCAGGGTCTAGAGACAAACAAAATACATAAACTCCAGCAAGGATTATGAAGGGCGGATCAAGTGTTGAGATCAGTGGAACATATCACCTATCCTATTCTATGGCAGGAAGCTAATGAACATATTTCAGAATATGTAGTCTGGGGGAACTTATCCTATGTGAAACCAACTTGGTAAGATGTGCTGTATGGTCAGAGAGATCTGACCCCGTCTATGTGGTGTTGTTGTGTAGTGTTGAGTGTAGAAGTGGCTCAGGAGGTAGAGTTCTGACACATGACCAAATACTTTTATTTCAGAACTGTGAGTTTTTATTTGGCACCAATGTGGTGTCAAATGATGTGTTGAATAATACAAGAGTGGACCCGTGCAGTTTAATATTTTGGCAGAGCAGCCTTATATTGCCCCCAAGCACGGAGAGGTGGGGCCACCAGATTCCAGCACCAGAACTACTCATTCAAGATACGTGAGCGTCTGGCCTGCTGGATATTCACCAACTTATTTTCTAACACACCAACTATATTCCCATCAATAAATGGACAATGTTTAGTCGCCATAGACAGGGAGTGATGAGGCCACCCCAACAGCACATCCATTAATCGTTCTCCCAGATAAATTACAACTATAAACAGTAGTAATATTAACTAGTCTTGTAAAATACATATGTACACACCTTTCATTTATTATGCCATATATTCATGCATTTCATTCATAATTGCAAAACCTTTCATATGTTCTGACCAAAATAAAACCTTGGTTCAGAACAAATAAACTTAAAGAAAATTTACTATCAAAATTTTACACAGCTTGAGTTAGTTCAGTGTGTTATAACATTTTATTAATATTATTAGACTTATTAAATATCTGTGTGTGTGTATGTAAACTACCACAACACATTACATATCAGTACCCTAGAATTTTAACGTAGCCACATTCATTAGTAAAAAAGATAGGTGTGAGGTCGTAGTGGTAGCAAGAAGGGCCTTCTGTAAATTCACAGCTACATTTATCTCAGGAGCCTTCACAGCTGACCTCATGCATCACACTAGGTAATATCACAATCATACAATACCATCAAATCCACTACAGTGACGATGACCTTTGCAGCAAAGTAGCCCCCAGGCCTACATTGCTTGCGTCACTTCTCACCATAAATTCCTGACTCAAATCAGGTAATTTCAAGATTGGCTTGCTTGTAAGTTTTTCCTTTAACTCTTGGTATGGTAATTCACACTGTTCTGACCAAACAATTCTATCAGGATTTCCCTTGCGAGTTACATCCGTGAGAGGAGCACATATAGAGTTAAAATTTTTGATATGTTTCTGATAGAATCCACACAACGACACGAAAGATCTCACATCTTTCATGGTTTGTGGCCGCGGTGCTCTCTGTAATTTCTCGAGGTTCCTGGGGTCATGGGTCATGTTACAATGATAAACAGTATGTCCCAAGAACTCCAACTCTTTACAACCAATACAACATTTTGTTGGTCTAGCCGTCAAATTAGCCTCTCTCAGTCTATCAAACAGCATAGTCAAAGAGTTAATGTGTTCCTCAAATGTTTCCGTAGCAATGAGGATATCGACCATAAAATTTGTGATGCATGGGTTATTCAGGGGATCCAACTATTTTCGCATCATACTAGAAAACACACTCGAAGCATTTTTCAACCCAAACGGCAACATGTTGAATTCATAATGTCCTTCCGAAGTGCTAAACGCTAAATAAGGTCGGACCTCAGGCTTTACTGGAATCTGATAATAGCCTTTGCTCAGATCCACCTTCGAAAAATATTTTGCCTTGTTTAGCCTGGCAAATAATTGATTTGTGTCCGGTAATGGATCCACCTGATTTTCTGTGACAGCATTCAGTTTCCTGTAATCTATACACAGACGATGTTCCCCAGAGGGTTTCCTCAGCAAAACAACACCAGAGCTATACGGAGATTCGCTATGAGAAATAATCCCTTCTTTCAATAGGTACTCAATCTCCTCTTTCAAAGCTTTCTCCTTGGCAAACGGGATCGTGTAGGCTCTCATACAGATCGGTGTTGGGTCTACTAGTTTCATATTATATTCCAACAAATTCGTGTGCCCCGGTTTGTCCGTTAACACGTCCGTATGATCAGTCAGAACCTTTTGAACCTGTTCCCTCTGTTTTTTCGTCAAGTGTTTACTGACTTTTACATGTGCAGGGGTCTCACATGTTTTCAGGGGGTACTCATGAGAGGTGAGGGGTTCATTTTTCATCCCCGTTGCTATCGACAAGGACATTAAGTGTGTTCCTTCCTGGATTTCCCTTTCCAGATACTTCTTTAGAAGGTTCACATGATATATTTTCTCTTTCCCATTCTTGTCGATTTTATAATATGTTCTAGACACCTTCTCTAGAACAGTATATGGACCTTGCCATCCAATTTGTAATTTGTTATTGCTGCCGGGTAGTAGAAGGAGCACCTTCTCTCCCACAAATAGTTCTCTATCCTTAGCTTTCTTATTAAAATAGGCAGCATGTTGTGTCCTGGCTTGTCTGAGATTATCATTTGCAAGTTTCCAGTCAGTTTTAAGACGAGTGGTCATCTCGTTCACATATTGATATGATGAGGTAACAGTCTCTTCTGCCTTCTCATCTGTCCATGTCCTCAACAAGGCTTCTAATGGACCTTTGATTGGCCTCCCCAAAACAGGGTTGCGGGTGCCATCCCGGTTGAATTATGTGGAACTTCCCGATACGCAAACAACGTAGCGGGCAAGTATTGGTCCCACGTATCAGGTTTCTCATGTGCCAGTTTTCTCATGATAGAAATGAGAGTCCCGTTGAACCTCTCCACCTGGCCGTTCCCTTGGGGGTGATTCGGACTACAATGAAAGTGCATGGCTTGGAAGATCCTGAAAACTTCTTCCGTTAGTTTCCCCTTGAACTGTGAGCCGTTATCAGTCAAGATTTGATGCGGGAATCCTAACCTAGTGAATATTATAAGTAATGCCACTGCGACATGCTTCGAATCGATTGACGACAGGGCTACCGCCTCTACCCACATAGAACACGTGTCCGCCAGAGTAAGGATGTAACTGTTCCTCCTCTTGGTACGAGTGAGAGGTCCCACAATATCCACTGCAACTCTCTCAAAAGGTGTTCCCACAATGGGCATTTCCCCTAGAGTTGCTGGAGCAGTCCAGTGCTTTGGAGCTACCCTTTGACATTCTGGGCAGGATTTTACATATCTCTTTATATCCTCCGTTATACCTGGCCAGAAATAATGACAAGCTATACGCTGTCCTGTTGCGCTGATCCCCATATGACCACTGAAGGGAATCGCATGTCTTGATTCCAACACTCTCTCCCTATATGAAGTTGGAAGTACCAGCTGGCCATGGCCATTTGTTCCAGTCCCAGTCTTCCTATACAACAATTTGTTCTTCATATAATAGTCCCCTTTGCTTGGAGGTGTGTGGCATTTAGGTAATTTTTTAAAGTAAGGCTTGAGTGTCCTATCCTCAGCCTGTGCCTTCCTCATCTCCTCTGGATGAGTATTTATTGGTTCATCTTCTTCCTTTCTGGATTGTGATCGGGTCTGGACTGCTGCCAAGACCACAGGTCTCTTGGGATTCCCCAAGAAGACATAACGACACCCCAATATCAGAGGGTAGATGGGTGCGTCGATCACTGCTGCTCTAATTGCTCCTTCCACATAGCGAGTTTTCACAGTTATTCTTGCAATGGGAAGTGTCATGATTGGTATGTCCTTGGTCGCCCCTTGTATCTCCACTGTTTCGGTGGTATACTGATCTGGGTTCACCAAGTGCGAACTCACGACAGAATCAAAATCTAAACCTGTATCATAAAGGCACCTAATGGTGACCCCATTACATACAACATCCTCACACACTGGGGGGTGATAAGGTTCCTGCTGTCCAGTAGGTTTTACCTTTACTTCCTTTTCCCCCAACTTCATAGCAGCAAATCCAACAGGTTTCTTAGTACAAACTTTGGTGTCATGTCCTTCCCTCTTACACCATCTACAATATAATCTACCTTGATGAAAGGGTTTTCTTTCCTCATATTTCCTGTCATTGAATTGTGGATTTTTATTTCTATAATCATTGCGTGGCCTATCATAATTTTGCTTACCCTTGTTACCCTGATCTTTGTTGTCAAATCTATTAGAGTTTTTTGGAGCCTTAAGTATTGTCTACATGTTTTTTTTGGGCGCCAGCTACCTCTGCCTGGGCTGCCTGATACCTCTCAGCGACATTAAGTAACTCACCCAGCCTCTCTGCACCCTGTTCCATGAGAAACTTTCTCAAGTCTGGAGCCATGAACTCTCTCAATTGCTCAATAAGGATCATTTCTTTAAGATCTTGGGTTTTCCCCAGAGCAGTCCATTTCTCGAAGAACGTCTCTAAACGTGCAGAGAACTGGTGATAGGTCTCACCCTACAGTAGCTTGGCATTTCTAAACTTTTTCCTGTAAAATTCTCCATTCTTTTCACACCTCAGCAAAACAGCCTGCTTTAACATGTCATAATTGTCTTGGTCATCTTTGCTCATTTTTGCAAACACTTCAAACGATGTTCCCCTAAAACCCTGAGATAACGTTAAACTCCACCTTTCTTTCTCTAACCCATAGGGGGTGGCTAAAACCTCAAATCTGGATAAAAATGATTCAATGTCATCGTCCCTCTCAACAAAATGGTCTAAATGGAACCCCATAGCTGAGGTTGAGGCTCCCTGACTAGCAGTGGCATCGGAGGTAGAAGGGCTGTTACTACCTTCAGGAGCATGGCCTTGTAATTCCAACTCCCTTAGTCGTAACTCATGTTCCCTCTGTAACCGTTTATCTTCTGATTCCTTTTCGGCCTTTTTCTGTTCTATTTCCTTTTCTGCAGCCCTGTCTGCCGCCTGTCTTCTTTCCTCAGCCTCCTTCTCGGCCTTTTTTTCTTCCAACTGGAGCCGTTTAATTTCAGCCTCCCTATCCGCCTCCAATGCCCTAGCCTCTTTGTCCGCCTCAATCTGCAGCCTTTTTATTTCTTTTTCTACTACTAATTTCTTTCCCTCAGCCAATCTATCTGATTCTAATTTTCTTTCATCAGCCAACCTCTTATCTTCTCTTGCAATAAATTTATCAACCTCTGAGGTTACATACTGGATTAACTCTGGTCCATCCATATTCATCTCTCTTACAGCCAGCACAGCAGCAGATCTGAACTTTGCCAAGTCTGCCATAGTATCAATCTTTAAAATGTTCTAATACAAATTTCAAAACTCTAATTAGCAAGGTACTAACACTGACTAATTAATTAACTAATTAATTAACTAACTACTGGCTCTTGACAACAGTTCATCAGCTATTATTTTACCCTTTAAATATTTTTATTTTTATTCTTGAATAACTTTTGGGGACACTTGTGCTACAATATTTAATATTCTCTACAAATAACAAGTTCAAATACCGGAATCGGAGACCCCAATATCTGTGGTGGTTTTTGATGTGATGCAATGTTGTTGTTCTTTATTACTATTGTACTGAATGAGGTCAGCTGTGAAGGTCCCTGATTATAACAAATTTTGGGTTGAGTTATCAGGAAACCTTTCTGCTACCACCTTATGACCTCAATCAGACCTATTCTTGACTAGTATGTATGATAGCTACGTCTAATGTCTAGGGTTATGCCAGTGTGGTGTGATGGTAATTTAACACTCACACACACACACATAAACAAATATTAAAGTCTATGATCAAATGAACTAACACCTGGGTTAAATTTTTATATGTAAATATTTTCTATTCAATTTTATTGGTCCTGAACCTAGTATTCTTCTGGTCAGGACTTTCAAAATTAAAAGAACTCAAGGTATATACATAAAATGCAAATATTTCACTAAAAGGGACAATTGTCCAAACATATACTGTTAAAATATACTAATAGTGTTACTACATTTTTAATATTACTGGTTTCTAACACTGGATGGCTGTTTGTGATTCTTTAATCATCCCCAGTTCTTTAATACACCTTTCAATGTTTAAATCTTTGGGGAATATTTTTATTATGTTACACAGGGTGCACTAGTCTTTGATGCTGATGAAAAGTCGGGTGCCAGATATTTTACTTATCTGGCACAACTTGAACTGTCAGTATTCTTGCTGTAAAACGATCACTTTGATACTGGCCCAAAAGTAACAGGGTGGACTCTGTAGACCCCTGTCACTACTGGAAACGAAAAGACTTCTCAACTGCTTTTCAATGACATCTGGCACCGGGCTAGTGCCAGATAAAACTCTGTAACAATGAAATTATGTCTCCTTGTTGATATCATACTTAAACTGTTATTTCTACAAATTATATTACATAAGAAATAAAGATATGGGTCATATCTAATTGACCCACCCAGCTCATCCATTACAAAGTGTACCAGTGTTGTTCACATGTCTCACCTCTCAGGGCGGCCCTACATCTGCAATAATAATATTAATCTTTCTTTTCTTCCATACAATAGGATAGGTGAGCTGTGTCCATCTGGCCACCTAAGAAAACATTTTTATTTCACAAAACTTGTGCATTTTACAAAACTGGTAATGTGTTATAGCATAAATCTACCTCTAGGCCCTGCATAAATTCGCTAAGGACATATGTACTTACTTTCGTAATGGCAGTATCTCTCACTCACATTTTTAAACAAAATATATATGAATAATTTCTGCCATACCATAAATTCAATGAATAAACACAGGTACGTTGATTAGCAGACTTCAGATGTCCTGCTTGCTGGACTGTGATGCCTTTTTGGTTTACTTTATATATTTAATTTAATAAGGCAAGTCACACTTCCCAGAATTTCAAACGTCCTGTTCGAGGGACTGTATTATACAAATGGCGTCGAGACTTTGAATTTTTAAAATATTATAAAAGGTGTTGGCCAATGAGCGAACGAATTCTTTTGAATTTGAAAATAAAAGCAAAAACAGACTTGATTTTTTGACATAACAAGATTTATATTCACTCATTCTAGATTTCTACTGCTAAAATATATTTAGTGTTAAGCCATCCCATAATTTCTCTCCCCTTGCCTACCCCTCCTCCAACAGAATACATGCTTGCTTGTCTCATTTCCAACAACGCGTTTCAAATTGTAATCGTTAGTGAATGCAAAATGAATGCAAAATCGCTAGTCTGTCCGTTTGTCTGCACGAACAAATACAGTCTTTTGTCAATAACTTTCTTATCTACTGGGGGATTTTGTATTTTTAAACATATTATTTATCAGGAGAAGATAAGCCATCAAAGTAACTTGGTTTTATGATCCTAAACCCATTAATAAAGAAGTCCATATTTTTTCCAGAGTTAGTTTCAATTTCCACTATCATATAAATTACGCCATCTTTTCTCCTCTCCCGCGTTGTCCAAAACTGAAACTACTAGTCTGTTACGTCATAAATGGACTCTTTTGCAGCGAAAGCGCTGTCTGTGTGTTTATATATTTTCTCAGTGTGCCTATAGTCCGAAAAAGTATTGGGTTTTGCGGGTTATTTTTAAATTCTACAAAGCTTGCGACAGCGTTACCGAACACCTGCCACCGTATCGTCTCGCACTGTCGTCATTGGTTAGCTAGTCCAAGAATCTAACGCTTGACTATTTGTGGCATGTGTTCGCTCTCTCTCTCACTTTTATGCGTTCGTTTATGCCTCCCCTGTTTTATTCTTACTATCTTTCTTGGAACAACTAAGCTTGTCGTTTTCAAAATTTTTACCGTTAACCACTTGACGGGCGAGTTATAAAATCCAATACCACTAGCGTGGCAATAAGGTTTCACACTACGTTCTTATGTCAATGCGATGACTGGCGCGGCGAAAGAAGACGCGTTACAACTTTACTATTTCTATTTCTACTCATATTATTTTAACTTTTATACTTATAATTAATAATTGTATCGCTGTATCAATGTACTTTATCACAGAGTATAATTAGGAAAATAAAGTGTTAGAAATAAAGACTCTTCAAACATTTGGTTATATTAAATTCTGTAACAGTCATTCATGGATGCTTCTACGACGCACAGGTTTACATGCTAAAATTTCAACCTAAAAGTTGACGAATCAAGACCAAACGTAGAGTCTTTTTTTTTTTATTTTTAATTCTCTTATTAATTCTCACATTAGAAACAGTCACTAAAAAAAATAAATGAATATAAATAATACAAAACTAAACTTACACAAAAGGATGGCAGATAAATGTACTTATAATAGCCGCCTTCAGTCATAACTGACCAATGTGAATGACACGCCCATGAAATGATAGTGTTGGAGTTCGTTTGTTGTTGTTTGAAAGTGTGAAAATGGGTTTGTTGAATCTGTCTACTTGACATAACGCGAATGGATTCAATTTCTGAACAAAGTAGTAAAAAGTCAACTTGAACTTCCAACCATGGGCATATCAACTAATGCCAAGAAGGTGTATAGTTCATTCAATTTATTTGACATCATACGGTTGACTAGACGAACATTCAATGTTGACGACGAATGGTTGACGTTCACTGGACAGCACACAACGTAAGTTTTCATATTTTTAAATTACAGTTAATTCGTTCCTTAAGATAACCTCTTAGGTAACGTCAGACTAGTTATACAGTGTTCATAACATGGCATCCAATTAAACAAATGAGGCAGTTATATAAGATATGTCAGTCTTCCACTGTCCTATGACCTTGGCAATGACGGAGAACCTTGTCAGGTCTTTTATATCATATAATGTTCCGATACTACGTATCTCCTTTTAGTACTGGCCTCTTATTTTCAATCAATGAAGAATAACAATAATATACTTTTCTGCCCACGACCTTCGTGGCATCATAGCTTAGATATAGCAAATACTTGAGTCACCTCTGCTTTGCGGGGTACGTATTCGTAACGGCCGAATACTGATTTATATCATAAAAATATATATCAAGCCAATCCTGGATGATCCTAACGTCGGAATCCGTCGGCTTTACAATTCATATAATAAGTTTCAAGTAAGACTCCATTTTGCACCAATACGTCATTGGTACAACTAGACGTCTACATGAGAACGAAATACATAATTATCTAAAATCATACTTGCTTCTCTTCCCAAGAAATATCACTAGATTACTGTTGACCCGAGTCCTCATCTTATTAACAGACGGACGGTCATACACAATAAAAATATACCCGCAACACGGGTTCGAACGCCAAGAATCAATGGACTGATTCTTGGGCACTAAACTTCTCAACCCCAGCTATGACGTAGACTGACTGTCTAGATACACGTGCGGTCTGCATAACCCCCTATACGCCTTAGTGCACAACCGTGCGCTAATGAAATCAAACTCACCAATAAGACTTACTCTCATGTGAGTCGGTGCGCAAAGTTATTACAGAGGTAGGACAACATATTAACAATATGATACTACCTTCATCTGTAAAGGAGTGTAGAGGTCTACGAAAAGGGCTCTACAGATTCCTTACCAATCCCCCCAAAAAAATTAATTATATTAATTTTTTTCTTTAATACTCGACACTAGAGGTGATTCAAGTTTACATATTACCATTTTACAAATATATCATGATAAAAATAATCAAATATGAAATTCCAATCAACTCAAATGAACAAAAGGTATGCATAAAAGCATACATCCACAATTGACCACCTTTGGTACAATGTGGTAAATGAAATAAAATAACATATGTAGAAATATTGAATTAACACAAATGTAAACGCAAATGAAAAGAAATGATGAGAAACCAAAGAATAAACAGAAAAGTGATGGATATGTCTTTAAAATGACAAGTGAAAAAAATGAATAAAAATGAAAGAATACAATTTAAACACGTATAAGATCAACGCACTTAACTGTGTCTCTAAGTCATTTTGTGGTACTAATTAAATTACCAATGTTAAATTAATGTGCTTAAATACCAATATTAATAAATCTACTTAAATATTGTATAGTTAATTACATTAATCATTATGTTAACTAACTAAATATCCAAGTTTAATAATCTAATTAATTCGTTTATTTCACTTTAATAGTGTTATTAGTTCCTTAAATAACGAAAGTTCCATTTTCCTGTTAGTGAACAGTTTATAATATAACAAATTCAGTTCCACGAAGAAAATCCAAGTGTTTGAAATGTCATTTCTGTGAGAAAATATAATCCTTTTACAACGTTATTTTCTCTTCAATGTCATAATTAAGTGACTTTTATTTTCACAAAGATAGTCATATAACTTAACGTTCCATGTTATTTTGATACATAAGCATTGTAGATTTCACTTGACTGATTGTTAATGACTCTTATAATCGAGGTATTACACGTAAAAGTTACAATCGACGAACTGTCAGTGTCGAAGTTCAGTTGTCTTAAGTGCGTAGCTGCTAATTCGATTCATTCGGACATCTCGACAAGATGTCAGCGAGAACATTCTGTGTGCCAGGTATGGATCGAATCGTGAAATTAAATGGTTGTAACGCGATCGCATACCTGGTAGATTTGGCAGATTTTACGTCCTTTGTGTTGAGTGCAGTAAGAGCTTTTTGGTCTGATTCCACAATAAAGTGTGATCCAAGCAGATATCTCTGAAGTTTATTTATTGACCATACAAGCCCGAGAAGTTCTTTATCTAAAACTGAATAATTCTGTTCAGTTGGAGTTAACTTCCGTGACACATAGAGAACTGGATGCAAGGTCCCATTATATTCTTGTAGTAAGACACTTCCCACGCCGTAATTAGAAGCATCGCTGCGTAATACAAATGGCAAATTCTCGTTAGGTAACCTTAAAACAGGATGATTAGAAAAAAATTTCTTTATGATATCCAACGCGATTTGATGTTCGTTAGACCACCGAATCACGTTAGCTGCACCTTTCCTAAGTAATGAAGAGAAAGGAGCAGTAATGGACGAAAGATGTGGTATGAATTTCCCATAGTATTGTACTAGTCCTAATAGAGATCGCACTTGTTTCTTTGTTTTAGGTGTGGAGATGTTAAGGATTTTGGAAACATTACTGTCCTCTGTGTATAACATACCGCGACCAATACGGTGTCCCAAAAAAGAAATCTCGTGGAAACCCACAAATGCCTTTGATGGCTTAGCAGTTAAATTATGATTTTGTAACGTGGACAGTAATGAGTTTAATCCTTCTAAATGTTCTTCCCATGAGTCACTGAAAAGACAAATGTCGTCTATGTACGCAATGACGTTGGGATGATGAGATAGGATTCGACGCATCATGCGTACGAACGTGGCAGGAGCGTTAACTAACCCGAAAGGCATAAAATTCCATTGGAATAGGCCCCGGGGCGTCGAGAAAGCAGTGAGTGGTTTTGCCCTTTCTGTCAATGGTACTTGCCAATAGCCTTTTGACAGATCAAACTTAGAGAAGAAAGTAGAATGAGATAATTTTACTAATAAATCTTCTAAAAGTGGCAAAGGTTCAGCGTCAAATTGTGTGACTTTATTTAATTTTCTATAGTCTACACATAGACGAATGTTATTATCCTTCTTTCTAATTATCACCATAGATGAAGCATATGGTGACAACGATGGTTCAATTATTTTTAATCGAAGCATCTCATCTAATTCCTTTTCGACCTTATCTCTAAAGTGTAAAGGTATGGGATATGGACGAATACGGATAGGTGTTTCATCAGTTAGGAGAATATCATGCTGAATAGCTGATGTATGACCTGGAATGTCAGTGAGAACCTTATCATACGTTTGAAGAAGTGATGAAACTTGTTGTCGTTGATCAGTCGAAAGAGAAGAAGAAATAGTGACATCATTCCAGTTTTCCGTGGAATGAAGAGGTACAACTGGTATGGGCAATTGTACATCTTGAAAAGAAGATTCTTCTTCTTGTATAACTGACAAATTAGTATAGTTGTGAATATGAGGAGTAGGATCGTCAGTCGCTTGAAATACTGATTGTAAATAATCAGGACGTGAATAATACTCTTTCAACATGTTAATGTGAAAGGTTTTGTGTTTTTCGGTTAATATCTACGATGTAGTCGACATCGGATATTCTTGAGATGATCCTAAATGGACCTCTCCATGTGATAAGTAGACGATTATTATGTGAAGGCAGTAAAACAAAAGCCTCGTCACCAGGAATAAGCTGGCGAAGACGTCTATACCGATTTGCAAATAGACGAGCTTTTTCTTTAGACTCTTCGGATGATGCAGTAGCTAACCTACAGGCATCTATTATTCTCTTTCTTAAAGAGATGACATATTCATATGAGGATTGAGTTTCCTCAGGTATATTATCTTCGACCAATAAATCATGGATTAAAGACATAGGTCCGCGTGGTTGTATGCCAAAAACCAACTGGAAGGGGAAAACCCTGTTGCTTGGTTTTGCACTTCGCGATACGCGAAGAGAGCAGCGGGTAGGACCCTGTCCCACTCCTGAGGGTGATCTTGAGTCATCTTACCCAACAACTGCTTAAGTGTCCTATTCTGTCTCTCAATTAATCCATTCGACATCGCATGGTATATAGAACTGAGAGATCTATCTATACCCAATGTCTTCATAACCTGTGACATGGATTCGGAAATAAACTGGACACCATGATCTGATAGGATCTTACGCGGAAAACCAATGCGTGAAAAGATCAGCATTAAAGCTTCTGCAACACTGGCAGATGAGGTGTTTTTAAGAGGTATGGCCTCAGGCCAACGCGTACACATATCGATACAGGTGAGAATATGTGTATGTCCTCTTGCAGATGGCAATATAGGACCAATGATGTCGATTGCCATTTTATCAAATGGTCTAATAGGTATGTCCGCAGCTTGGATAGGAGCATCATGATACGGACCCCTTACCTTAACTTCCTGACATGTCACGCAGGAACGACAATAGAGATTAACATCCCTATGAACGCCAGGCCAATAGAATGCGGATAGCACTCTAGATTTGGTTCGGGAAAAACCCATGTGACCTGCGCATTGTGAATCATGAGCATGTCGTAATATTCTGGGTCTCATAGTAGACGGGACCAGAATTTGTGAACGCACCAATGAATTTGTTTCTCTTAGTAATCTAACTAAAATACCTTTTTTTAGAGCAAATTGGTGTCTAGACTTTGCAATTTTGTTGTTATTATTACTCTTAGTCGCCAATTGAAAAAATCTCTGCAAAGAATTGTCATTCTTTTGTAAATTAGCAAACAGCTCCCTTGAAATAGGAGAATCATCATCATTACTATTATGAACCGTAGGTTCAGAAGTTGATTCACGCGACAATTCAGTAGCTTGCGCTCTGGTAACCACTGCATTTGCAGCATGAATGTGTCGCTTTTCCCATTCATTAATTTGCTCTGGTGTACACTCTCTTATACCGTGTATACAACCAAGTATCACATCGCTAACTGGATTCTGCAGAAGACAGGCATGTATCTTCCCTGAAAAGAAAGGTGTATGTAAGTTAATGATTGCTGTAGGGAAGGTTTCCACAGTTCCCCCAAATGTGACGCACTTGACCACGTTGCCTGTGGCCAAGGAGGGGTCGATCAGAGAGTTCCGCACTCCGACAGTACTGCAGCCTGAGTCAAACAAGACAGAGCAAGGAATCGAGTTGACGTATCCTCTGTTAAATTTTAAACACCCTTTCCCATGGTGAATTGATGCAGAAGTAGCTGTACAAACTACGGGTAGACTTGGTAAAGTGTGCCCGCATCGCAGCGTCGTGATCGCCTTGGGCTGGAATAGCGTTGAGCATTCTTGACATGTCTTTACCTGTTCTAGATCGATACAAGACATAGCGTTATGTTGATTAACATTAGTATCATTACCTTTGTTAGTTTGTGCTTCAATTGAAGCAACATTTGAATGTTGTCGTGGTCTGCTCGACGATCTATCTCTTCGTCGCGATCGAACCTGATTATTGTCATTAAAATTGCTATAATTACTGTTTCTGCTATCATTAAAATTTGGCTGAGTCCGCCAATGAAAGTTTTCTCTGTTGTGATGTTGGCGAAATGACCTATTCATAAATCTATTTCTATTTTCTGGATGATATGATTGAGATCTCCAATGTTGTTTATTATTATTACCTTGATTATATTTAGGATTGTTGTTACTAAAATCTTGAGATCTGTGAGCTTGACCCCATGATACATTAAATGGAGCAGAATGTGAGTATTGTTTCCCCTTTTGAAAATGACCAAAGTTGAAATTATTATTACTTCCCCTTTGAAAATTTCTATCGCTACTTATCGAACGATTTCTAGGGAAATTGTTTTGTTGCATGGCGAAAGCAACGGGTAAATCGTCCTTAAGCTGCGCATTGCTGACATCCATGTTAGGATGAGCGGTGCAGAAATTTTTACAATGTTCTGACATTTCTTTTATATTACCAGGTTTACGTTCGTGTAGGAACGCAAGAAATGCAGGACTTACTGCTGATAAGACTTTATCGCGAAGTAATAAGTCAAAAATACCCTCATACGATTTCTCTATCTTGGATAGTTCTATCCATCGTTCTAAGGTAAGACGTATTTGAGAAAGAAAATCATCAAAATTCTTGCTAGATTGCGGGAGCATAGACTTGAACCTAAGTCTGTATTGATCCTCTGTCATCTGAAATTTGTTTAGAAGAGCGGCCCTGAGAGCCTCATAATCATTTTTATCTATAGAGCTAGTAGTGTGATAAACAGCCATTGCCTCTCCTGTTAGTAATCTGGATAAGTGGGTGCAATATAATGATTTATCTAAGTTGTACGATCGACATGTAGCCTCAAACCTGTCCAAAAAAAATGACATCGTCGGATGGTGGAGTAAATTTAGGCAATTTGAGATTAATCTCTCTAAAATTCTCATGTCTAGATGAAGGCTGGCCTTCCTGAGTCTTTTGTGTATTACATTCACTTGACAATCTTATTCTATCAAATTCCAATTCGGCAAGTTTCAAATCATGCTGACGTTTCTTTTCATTCTCTTCTGTCTCAAGCTGAAGTCTTCTTGTATTTTGTTCAGCTATTAATCTCCTTTCTTCCATTTCCTTATGTTTAACTTCCATCTCAATTTTAAGTAGTCTTTCTTTTTCTGCCGCATCTCTTTTAAATTTTTCTTCAGCATCCCATCTTTTCTGTTCGGACTCACGCTGAAATCGTTTATCTTCTAATTCAGCGGCCAATCTCATTTTTTTCTCCTCTTCCTCAGCTATAAATTTCCTCTTCTTTTCATCTTCCTCAGCCTCAGATTTCAAATTTTCCAATCTTAATTTCTCAGCTTCTAATCTTTGAGATTCCAACCTTTGAGATTCTTTATATTCTGTCATAGCAAATGATCTAATCTCTTCCGGAGGTATATTAAGCGCCTTAGCCTGCTTAATAAAATAGTCTAAGGTAGACATTATTCAATATTATTATGTAATAATACTACTTAAAAGTGTTACTACAACGAGTGGTCTTCGTTCCTGTCCTAGAACGGTAAAATCAAGTCATATAATAGGCAATTATATTAATAATTAATAAAGTAATTTATAACATGAAATGGTATGAAAGCAATAACGTGACAGACAATAGCACAATACTGACACGACACGATAATCAAGACAAATGAAAACAGTCGTAGAAATCAACAAAAATAAAAATGTGGAACTAAAATAGAATGTCGTAAAAAATTACGATGACATCTACGATCCGATAATGCACAAGACAGTTGACAACACAGTGTAAAAACATATGTTTTGTAAAAAACTGAACGATAGTCAGGTTAGAAGGACAATAATCACATACAAAATACATCATAAAACTAAGGTACGAGTAAAAATAGCTATGAAAACAACAATTAAAACTTGACGCTACAACTAACAGTCAGGTGTCACAGACTACCAGACACAGTGGACCAAAGATCCTTCTATGCTCACGCATAGGAACATTCCACTGAGGGAAGTCTGCAAAATAATTCCTATAGAACACTCAAGACGGACCTGTGGTGAAACTGGTATTTTTTTCCGTCCCAAGTCGCCATTCCCAACCTCCCACAAAAAACATTGAACATAGAACATGCAACATGAATAAAGAAACAGTGGACATATTACTAGATCAGATGCAGCTACACGTAAAACGGTGTAATAACAACACGACGTTTTTACTTATCTCAACCGGCTACCAAAAAAAATATTCCTCGCATCCGGGACTGCATGTATGAGACATCTACTTAAAGTCCTGTAATGATCGTTAGAATTGCTGCAAGGTCCAGGCTGTTGTCGCCTTGAAAGATACCATATTTCTTTTCAACCGAGTTTTGATTGTAGACTGGAGTTCGTTTCCGCTATTGAAAACTGGCTATTTTTTCAACCCACACTTGGCCGCCATACTGTTGGAGTTCGTTTGTTGTTGTTTGAAAGTGTGAAAATGGGTTTGTTGAATCTGTCTACTTGACATAACGCGAATGGATTCAATTTCTGAACAAAGTAGTAAAAAGTCAACTTGAACTTCTAA
Organism: Oreohelix idahoensis; assembly: GCA_024509875.1. NCBI lineage: Eukaryota > Metazoa > Mollusca > Gastropoda > Stylommatophora > Oreohelicidae > Oreohelix > Oreohelix idahoensis. The sequence continues at coordinate 579,159 of JAMPIV010000604.1, forward strand.
CCATGGGCATATCAACTAATGCCAAGAAGGTGTATAGTTCATTCAATTTATTTGACATCATACGGTTGACTAGACGAACATTCAATGTTGACGACGAATGGTTGACGTTCACTGGACAGCACACAACATAAGTTTTTCATATTTTTAAATTGCAGTTAATTCGTTCCTTAAGATAACCTCTTAGGTAACGTCAGACTAGTTATACAGTGTTCATAACATGGCATCCAATTAAACAAATGAGGCAGTTATATAAGATATGTCAATCTTCCACTGTCCTATGACCTTGGCAATGACGGAGAACCTTGTCAGGTCTTTTATATCATATAATGTTCCGATACTACGTATCTCCTTTTAGTACTGGCCTCTTATTTTCAATCAATGAAGAATAACAATAATATACTTTTCTGCCCACGACCTTCGTGGCATCATAGCTTAGATATAGCAAATACTTGAGTCACCTCTGCTTTGCGGGGTACGTATTCGTAACGGCCGAATACTGATTTATATCATAAAAATATATATCAAGCCAATCCTGGATGATCCTAACGTCGGAATCCGTCGGCTTTACAATTCATATAATAAGTTTCAAGTAAGACTCCATTTTGCACCAATACGTCATTGGTACAACTAGACGTCTACATGAGAACGAAATACATAATTATCTAAAATCATACTTGCTTCTTTTCCCAAGAAATATCACTAGAATGCTGTTGACCCGAGTCCTCATCTTGCTAACAGACGGACGGTCATACACAATAAAAATATACCCGCAACACGGGTTCGAACGCCAAGAATCAATGGACTGATTCTTGGGCACTAAACTTCTCAACGCCAGCTATGACGTAGACTGACTGTCTAGATACCCGTGCGGTCTGCATAACCCCCTATACGCCTTAGTGCACAACCGTGCGCTAATGAAATCAAACTCACCAATAAGACTTACTCTCATGTGAGTCGGTGCGCAAAGTTGTTACAGAGGTAGGACAACATATTAATAATATGATACTACCTTCATCTGTAAAGGAGTGTAGAGGTCTACGAAAAGGGCTCTACAGATAGCCTTGAGCTGCTTTATTGCCTGGTGTACTTTTCTCTTCTCTTTATTGGGACAGCTTATTTTCCCTCAGTCTGAGATGGCGCAGTGGCAAGCTTCGCTACTTGGTGCATTTGGCTGTTTAATCCTCTCAGGTTGTTAGATATATGCCAATGTCTCTATTGCACCCATATTCGAATCTTAGCTGCGGTCACGCGGCTGTTAATTGGCCATCTTCCAGTTGTCTGTAGAAATATCTTTCAAGTACTATAACAATGTATAAAGTTCTATAACAATGTATAAAGTTCTATAACAATGCATAAAGTTCCGGTACAAAAGACAGATACCACAGGAAAGGAACAAACCAAAAAAAATATATTTAAAAAAGAACAAATCTTTAACATAAGTTGTGCTGCATTTCCTGTAGGTCCTCACCTTTACGACATGAAACAACAGAACATATTTAAGAATGATCTCCATTACTTTTAATTTCTTTTTTTGCACGATACAATCTCTTCAGTCGCTGATATTGTGGTCATATTCATAAACGTTATCTTTATTTGACCTCTTTGGACTAAGAATGTAGGTCTCTTTCTCTCTTTAAAAAAAAAAAAAACGTTATTCACCCACAAACAGTATACTTCAAATCTGTGCCCATCATTATGATTGCTAGTTTCCTTCCCATTGTTTATGAAGCATTAGGTCACCACTTCAGCCAGTCCTTTTGCAAAAGACCTGGAGCAATGCATTCATGCGTTCTTACACGAAAATGGTACCAGGCTCATACACAAACTCATGTTAGTTACCACCAACGACACGTCTGAGTGGGCAAAAGACTTATTCTGAGTATTCTCCAAGACTTCCAGAAACTACACAGTTCATCATGTGATAGGAAACTCTTTACAGATCGATACAACAGGAGGCAATCTGATCATCAGAAGAAGTCCCCCCATCGGACAAGCGTTTCGGCCCAGTATACTCCTTTACACTCTAAGGGGGGCGGGCCCACTTAGGTCATGACTCCCAAGCGTCTCAGCCTCCTGTTGTCTTGTATCGAAAATGAACCCATTTCACTTATCGTAGCAACTTTAATCCATAATAGTTCTCTATAGATTTCTCAAAGTCTTCCAGGAACTAGACAGTTCATCTTGACATAATAGTTCTAGTTAGTTTTCTCAAAGACTTCCAGGAACTACACAGTTCATCTTGACATAATAGTTCTCGTTAGTTTTCTCAAACACTTCCAGGAACTAGACAGTTCATCATGACATAATAGTTCTCTACAGATTTCTCAAAGACTTCCAGGAACTACACAGTTCATCTTGACATAGTAGTTCTCGTTAGTTTTCTCAAAGACTTCCATGAACTAGACACTTCATCTTGACATAATAGTTCTCATTAGTTTTCTCAAAGACTTCCAGGAACTAAACAAGCCATCTTGACATAATAGTTCTCGTTAGTTTTCTCAAAGACATCCAGGAACTAGACAGTTCATCTTGACAATAGTTCTCTATAGATTTCTCAAAGACTTACAGGAACTACACAGTTCATCTGGACATAGTAGTTCCCGTTAGTTTTCTTAAAGACTTCCAGGAACTAGACAGCTCATCTTGACATAATAGTTCTCGTTAGTTTTCTCATAGACTTCCATGAACTACATGGTTCATTTTGACATAATAGTTCTCGTTAGTTTAAGATACCCATGATTTAATAGTCCCATTCTCTTCTAGGAACTGTACCTGACACACGTACCCACAGTTCTCGTTAATTTATGTTCCTTAGAATTTATCCGTGACATTAATATTTCTGCCATTATCGTATGGCACTGATATTCAGATGTTCTGATTTCCTAATTTAATTTCCCCGTTTTAATGTTCTCATTATTTAATTTAAATACGCTTATGTTTTGTCTGACAGATAAGAAGCACAACTATATTTTCTCTATACACAAAATTATAAAGATGAGTTGTTACATTACTCAAAACTATTTGTCGGTAATGAAATTGTCTACAGTTTAGTAAGATGACCGATATAAGCCTTTAATTAAATAGTTCATTGTAAGAGGATGAATTATATTTTCAGTAATAATAATGTTCATGATGTTCCCATATAAGATAACTTAACCTTTAATCCTCACTTCTCTGAATATTTTAAAATGACAGAAAATGCTAAGTTTATGAAGCACGCTTTAACTGTCGATCTGTTTCTGTGTATCAGCTACTTAATACACCAATTAAAGGCCTCGAAGGCTTCAATTTGTAAATTGCTGCAATAACGTTTCTTTAATTACTTGCCCAGAATGAAAATGTTTCCAGTGCGAGTATTTGATCTAGGAACATTGCTGTACATCCTGCGATTATAGGGCATCATTGATTTCCTTCAAAAGGAGACAATGTATAATGACAGTCTGTTTTTTTGCCAGACGGACATACGTATAATTTTTTTGTCTTTTTCCATTTTCTATGTATTTGAAATCATACATGATAAAAAATAGTGCATAATATTTCGTACCAAGATTTCATAATTCAAGCAACAGCCTTCCTATAGTTATACAAGATTATAGCGGTCCATTGTGTCCTTGTTTACACATTCTATAATCTGTGAAGTGGAGCATCAATGATCATAGATAACAACATTTAAGATTTATAAGTTGAAGTAGTTAATTATGCCTTGTTCACTAAATCTTCTATTACTTACAACTACAGTCTACGAGTTATTCACAACTTTGATGCCCTGTGATAATTATTTTCTATTTAATTCCCCTGCCAGTCCTCTTTCAAAAAAAGACATTATATTCTTGTTAAGAGATTGAGAAAGTCTACAGTAATATACTACTTCTCAGGTGTGACGTATTGAAACAGAAATACCTTGTACTTACTCCTCTTTGGGGCGACAAAGGAATAACATGACCACCGCTGACTCAGACTTAACTTAGGCGACAACTATTATAATGATACGTACTGTTACTAGCTGTATAACTGTGTCAAACACATGACTACAGACTCACCGCTGACTCAGACTTAACTTAGGTGACAACTATTATAATGATACGTACTGTTACTAGCTGTATAACTGTGTCAAACACAGGACTGCAGACTCACCGCTGACTCAGACTTAACTTAGGCGACAACTATTATAATGATACGTACTGTTACTAGCTGTATAACTGTGTCAAACACATGACTACAGACTCACCGCTGCTCGAGCACTACAGTTTATTAGAGCAGCTTGTACAGGGAGCTAACCAAAGTGGTTGGTCTATAACACTGACAAACAACATTTTTCTTTCTTATATAAGAATAAGTGTTCTTAGGTCAATTTCTTGCGCTGATTTCAAATCTGAAATCCGTTTATCTCTATCACGTCGGGTTCTTAAGATATTTGTGAATAAATATATTTTTGGGAAACCGTTATTTGCTCCGTTTCATTTTTACTATAAAACTTATTAAAAATTAATAAAAAGCAACATAATTCTACTTTTTATACTGCTAAAAGATGCATGACATATGTTACGCGATTTTTCAAATAGTTACTGTATTTTGAAATAATTCTGAGCAAAAATGGCTTCTAGAAGTTGTAGAAATTCGGCTGATCTGTTCTGTTACGTGTGCGGATATTTTACCGATCGTGTTGACCAGAAAAACTTTACACCATTACTAAAGAAAGCATATGAACTTTATTTCGATTCGAAAGTTGATGATGCAAATAAATCTTGGAAGCCAAATGCGATTTGTTCGATACATTGGCAGGTTGGTTACGAAAATCGCCGAAGCATAAGTCGATGCCTTTTGGAGTGCCAGTAATATGGCGTGAACATACAAATCACACTACTGATTGTTACTTCTGCTTGACAAATATCCATGGTTTCACTTTTAAAACTAGAAAGTCTGTGGTTTATCCAAATATTGAATCGGTTTCGAAACCAGTGCCTCATGATCCAATCACGTGTCCGATCCAAGTACCACCAGAACAATATCCGTTGGACGTAAATGAACCATCAGAAAGTGATAGTTTACCTGCTTTAGAAACTAATTCTGACTCAGATTACATACCGGTGAATGATGGTGTTTACTTAATTAACCATTCAGAACTTTCAGATCTAATACGTGATCTCGCTCTTACCAAAGGACAAGCGGAATTACTCGGTTCGCGACTCAAAGAATGGAATCTTTTAGCGCCCAATACTCCGATATCTAAATTTCGTCATAGACACAGAGAACTTGTTCAATACTTTGAGATGGATGATGACATTTGCTATTGCAAAGATGTAAATGGTCATGAGCACATAGTCAACGAATGGCGACTTTTCATCGACTCTTCCAAGACTAGTCTAAAAGCCGTGTTATTGCATAACAGAAATTTTTTTTCATCAATTCCAGTCGCCTACTCTGTTCATATGAAAGAAACTTATGACAATATGGCTATACGTTTGGAAAAAATAAAGTACAATGACTACCAATGGCGGATTTGTGGAGACCTAAAGGTCATTGCAATTCTCACGGGCATGCAGACTGGGTATACTAAATTTTGTTGCTTCCGATGTGAATGGGACAGCCGCAACAGACAGGAACATTATGCAAGAAAGGTGTGGCCTATCCGGGATCGTATGCAGCTCGGGCATAAAAATGTAATACGCGAGCCATTAGTTAACAAAGACAGCTTCATTTTACCACTGTTACATATAAAGTTGGGGCTCATGAAGAATTTTGTAAAAGCGTTAGATAAAACGAGCAAAGCTTTCACTTATCTTCGAGAAAAGTTTCCGCAAGTTAGCGATGCAAAGATAAAGGAAGGTATCTTTGTAGGACCTCAGATTAGGAAAGTTATTGCAGACAAACAATTCGAGAACTTGTTACATGGTAGTGAACTTCGCGCATGGATGGCATTCAAATCGATCGTCGATAACTTTCTGGAAAATCACAAATCTGTCGACTATGTTGCATATTGTTAAGCAGTGCATAGATGCATACATTTGCTCGATTCGCATCTTAACTTTTTCCCTGACAACCTTGGCGAAGTCAGCGATGAACATGGAGAACGATTCCATCAAGATATCGCCGTAATGGAGTCACGTTATCAAGGACGGTGGAGTGTGACCATGCTTGCCGATTATTGTTGGATGCTTCATCGCGATGTACCACATGCCATTCACCGACGAAAGTCGACTGCAAAGAAATTCAAGCCTACATAACTGTTATACTTCTTGTACGAATGATGTTGTAATACTGTATGCGTTGTTAAAAAACTTCAATTGCGTATTTCTAGAGATCCCGACCTGATAGAGAAAAACGGTTTGCAGATTTAAAAACAGCGCATTAAAATTAACCAGAAAAACATAGAAATGTTAGAGAAAGAAAAAAAAAGTTTTTTTTTGTTAGTCAGTGTAATCATTTAGCGGTCAAAATAGAGAAAGAAAAACTCTATAAATATCGTCAATCTTTAACGAGTTACACGTCTATTTATGCATACGATCAGTACATTTCTGCACTATGGCTTTCACATAATCACGTCACATTTTCATGTCCTGTGATGTCTCTTATCTATTTCTCTAAGTTAGTTTAATTTAGAGGTAACCATCGCTTTACAGGGCAGGCGTGCGTTCCTGGTCGGACTGGCGAGAGTGGAATCTGCTTATTTGAAACCGTTTTATAATGAATGTCAGAGGGAAGTCAGTGACTTACATTCCAATCACCCACAGATTTTCTAGTAATATAATGCTATTGTATTTAATGCACTGAAATAAAATAAATAAGATACATGCCATGACATAAAATAAAAATAATAAATTGTACGTGCTGTATATTTAAACTAGCTATGGCGTAATGCAGCGGTTTTAGTTCTCTGACGAAGTCCCTGTATCGTCACGTTTTTTTTAAGATGCATGCAGCGCCGACTATCGTGATTCAATCTTCCTTTCTTTGAAAATCACAATAAAGACCTAACAATGCCAAACGTGTCCTCTTAGCTGTAGCCACTCAGCTGCAAGGCGTAGTCCTTCTTGCAGAGCTCATAAGCTAGTTCCTCCGTGTCTGAAAAGATGCGTGGCAAATGGCTTGACTTCATCTCTTGTAAAAATCTCTTCATCTTCTCTTTCTTCTACCTTATTCTGTTGGCTTAGTAGTGCGGCCTATTTGATGCAGTCTTCATCTGAAAAAGGCTCTTCATGGTTTTCTAAAAGCTCTGTTACGTCTTCTATAACTTCATCTAAGCCCATCTCTTGTGTCAGTCTCCTAACGTCTTCTACGATGTACTCAACTTGTTGGAATTCTGTGATTAGTATTTAATGTATAAATTAATAAGACATTTTTAATGTAGACATTAATCAGTCTGGTGCTGACGATTAATCAAACAAGTTAGCGTGGCTGTTGTGCCCTCCTCGCTAACACCAACACTCACAAAGAAAGACAAACAGGTCAAACGGTCAGGTCAATCGTATGGAATAGACGAAGTTGGTAAACTCTAGGAGAAAATAACATCGAACAAACGAAAGTGTATAGTAAAATGATGAACGGATAAACAAAAGGAAAGAATAGCACAGACCAGGGAGCAAATATGGCAACAGAAAAAAACTAGTCACTGGTATACGACTCGCAACAGTCTTCTTCTCATAACTTGTTAAACTTGTATTTGTCTGGTCCTTTCCAGTCCTGTAGTCCCACATTAATAATGGTGTCATACACTTTTAAACCGTCTATTATGTGCAAACTCATTGTCGTGGTTGAGTTACAGTGTAAGAGTATTTGTCGAGTTGGACAATAGTAGTGAAATCGACAAAGGATAGTGAACTGACAAAGTTATAGATTACACCTAGATAATGTGTAAATAGGAGGTGGACTTGAGACAAACCTGGAAGAAGATTTATTTAAAGTTATCTCTCTCTCCAAACCTCAACACACTTATATAGTCTAAGCACCGCCTGCTCTTCCTCTTTTCTCTGGATCATAAATAGAGACTATAGTAAAGAGCTTGAAATGTTAATTATGGATGAAAGGGTCGTGAACAGCGCATTAATAAATGAGTAAAATTTATTAAAGAAGAAATATATGAAAATAATGCATATCAGCACAAACGGCATACAATTACATCAATAATCACAAATATGCAAATACACACCAACGAACACACAGACCACCAACATGAAACCTGTAGAACACGGAGAAACAAATAAACAGAGTTCCAATCCGTCCGCTTTCGTGGGACCAAATGCAATAACTCCAGTAAGTGTCTTTACGTGTAGCTATCCTTCATAGGTGATGGAATAACATACATAAATCCACTGTAGGCGCTATCGATGGTGACACCCTAATGGCGCGATGGACTTGTATATGACTCTGTCTATCTCCGGCTGACCGCTCATAAGTGCGGGGTTTTAAATAACCAGGAAAAAAACACACAAGACGAAGTTACTTTAGGACAAATGGTCCATTGCGCTCTTATCCGGCGCTTAGAAATTTGCTTGCGTACTTGGTAGTAAATCCGGTTTGGGCTGGCGAGAACTGTGATCTGACTGAGTGCTCCGTTTAAGCACACAAAATCTGGTGATTTAAATTCTGCTAAAGACGCTGGGCTGCTAGATATGTTGGAAGACGCAATGCTCTGACTGGCGATCAATAGGCGAGTAGGAAACCACTACTGCAAAATATGATTCCCAGATTTGCTATGGCTCGTTACACACTGCGTGAGCTTATTTTTCCGTTAGAGAGAATGGCGTTGACACAGGGTTTTGTTTCAGGTATGGGGGTGACGCCTCGTGAATGCTAGGTGTTTTCCCCTATGGGATTTAAATTATTGTAATCATTGCTATGATAGTTTTGGCTGTCTCTATCCATGTCTCCTGTTCCTTCCACTCTATCAATTATCAGCATGCGCCCGCATGGGCTAATATATTTAGTACACCCATGTACCTGTCAGTAAATGTTCGGACAGCAAAATCTGCTCCTCTTCTCCCAACTCAACATACAGGAAACCTAACCCTGTAGTTACAGCTGAGTGGATATGCTATTCATCTTACAACATTTAAATGAATTTATATTAACAGATTACAGCATGTGACATTACAAAAATAAATCGTATGCGCCCCTTGGGGAAATATATTAACATCCCACAAATGAATACATAGAAAATGCAATGTTCTTGCTATAATAATACAGGTGTGACTGAATCATAAGATATAATGTTTTCTCTGGCTGGGGCCTGCTTTCTGTGAAAGTTGTAACTAGTGTCTGACTACACAAGTAAGCATATCAAATTCCACACCCAACCACTAGAAGTTTCTATCAGAAAAAGAAATAAGTGACTATCTCCTATAATTCCGAGTTATAGCGCCTGCACAACACTATTCAGTTTTTTAAGTGGATCACCCACACCTCTGACATTTCCTTATAGTAATGACAGTTATTTTAGCCTACTCTTAACCCATGGTAAGCATCTGTATGGACTGATTCTACGCCTAGTGAGTATCTGTTATCGTAAGTTTACCATTTAACCCATTGTAAACCATAACTGCTTAGGCACCACTTAACTAAGGCGGTAGACGGCGCTACATTATTACTGAATTAAATTACCGGGAGAAATCCTCAAAAATGAATTCAAGTCACATTCCTATCGGATATATATAAAAAGGCTAACATGAATATACATATTATAATAGATGTCTACTCACCCAGAGAAATGCCGAGAAATATAGGTAAATAACATTTAGTTCTGTGTTATCGTCTGCCTTATTCTCATTGTGGTCCTGTCGGGCAGGAAATATTTTACGAGTGTGTCTGACTGCTTAAAACCCTCTACTCTTATAGTTTACAAATAACGCTACCCGGACACCTGGCCTGGCGTATAACGTAATCAAGAGTAAGACAAAGGTTATCTAGAGGTATACATCAGAAGCAACAACCGCGAGAAAGTTCCCCAGATAGACAATACATAATATTATAAGCTCTAACTGCGTCGTCTAAGGGCCAAACCCACAAAGACCAACCGCGGGTTTTATCTCCCCCTGAATCGGAGATCAAACCTGTTTCCCCAGACCTCAAAAGGTACCTCCCGCTAGCGGACCGTTTCTTCACAGAAACCCTCTCGCTCGTGATCAAACACTTTACTCGCAAGAGATATTCCTCTGGTCAGACAAACACCAGGTGCGCTTAGGTAACATTATCGTTAGCTGACCGCTGCTGACCAGTGGGGAATTTATACTGAAGGCCAGAACGTAAACAAACCGCGGGGTGGGGTCTGAGAAGGGGAATAATGGGCCACGTAGGTAGAATCCGAAAGAAAAGAAAATACAAAATGTCGAGGAAACCAGAACATTAAAAGAGTAATAAAATTGGGACGTGATGGTAAAATAAATTATCAGTCACCGTGACACTCATACATGTGAAAGTCTGTACCTTTCTGAATGTGACATTTTGTTCTCCGTGTGTTAGAGAATATAAAACAGGCTGCTTGACAAATTGGTTCACGATTCCAATTTTTGTGTTGGACTTGGTTTCTTGGTATTTCCACATATTTCCCAATGCACTAAAACCTACTCGAGCTTGTACTGTACCTTTTTTTTAATTTAACTGACTGATCCACCAATTTCTTGATTGCGGTTAAGACACATGTATTATTCCACCTTTTTTAGAAATTGAGTTTTTAATTTTTATTTTAGCTACCAATAAAAACTAAAGACAGAGGACTAACTTCAAAATAGAAAAAGATAAAAACCATCATTGGCAGTAATTAAAAAGGACGAGTTTTCATTCACTTAGAGCTTAGTGATACTGGCCTTCATGTAATCTTGAAATTTTCTGTGATTTTTTTTGCCATGCATTAAAAATAACGCTGGAACAATCATTTGATTTTTTGAGTAGGTGTATACCTATAGGAAACAGTCTTTGCCCTTTGTCAACTCTATGTAGCGTTAACGAGAGGAAGGAACCCAGACACTCTTAAAGTATATATTCAGGGCATAGGCTATGAAGCAACTATATTAAAGATAACTGTGCATTTAGAAAACAAAACGTAATTATAGAGCTCTTAAAAATGAATCAAATTACGCTTTATTTACTAGTCTCCGTACTCAAACTTCTAAATGAGCTGCTGATTATGTTGGCTGTACTTCTTCTCTCGTCACTGTTTTGGCGGGTACACTGGCTCGTATGCGTAATCTATTCTACATTTTTGTTTTAAATATAGCTTTGATAGTCTTTTCAACATGACCCGAGATGGGCCTTTGCGGTATTAATTTGGGACTGCTGTGTGAATTTTGAACGCTTTCCTTGAAAAGAGATGGTCCCGAAAAGGACAGGTAAATGACTGTCTGAGTCGTCAGGACATTTGCTTATTTCAATATTATTGCTTGTTTAGGTTAGTGCACTGGCTTCCTAGCTCGGTGGTGCATGGTTCGATCCCAAGCTGAGGTGGGAATTTTTAGACCGCAAACGGCTCCGGGCTCGACCCAGCCTAAAACATTGGGTACCAGAGTAACTCTGGGAACGTCGAGGCGGCCGGCGCGATGATGACCACATCACCCCTAGTGTGCCGATGGTCAAGAAAATATGGGTCTAACACAATATTCCCAATATCCCTCAATGGGAGTGTAACGGGATCCTTTACCCTTTTTTCCTTTTACCTTTTATGTCTTGGTGTTTCATTTGTTTGCAAGTAAACTTATATATATATATACCGTAAAATCTCGCGTATAATACGCACTCGTGTATAATACGCATACTTGATTTAGCCCAAAATTTTCTGGTAAAATGGAAATTCGTTTATAATACGCATCATAATTTTTCAAGATTTTATTTTATGAAACATTTGTTAAAAAACTGAAAGAAGATGGAAGATGCTGCGCGATAGTAGTTCTTTGACAAACTGAAAGACCATGTCGCTTCATAAAACGAACTGCCCATCCATATGACGCTTTAAATGCTGTTGTGCATGTACGAGATTTTTTAAGTTCCAGAGCTTTAAGTCGGATTTCAATGCATGAAACACCGATGCCTTGTTGCCTTCTATCCACTACCCACTTCAATAATGTTGTTTTCTAGGTCTGGAAGATCCGGTGGTGACCCACGATTCGCCTTTTTCTTACTAGGCAACACTTGTAGCGCCTCTTTGTTTTTTCGCTATAATTGAATGTTGCACTTGTTAATGGAAAAATGTTGTCATGCTGCCCGATTGCCGTTAGATTCTGCATATTTTACCACTAAGAGCTTTTCTGCTGCAGTACAACATTTTCTCGAATTCATTTTTAGGGCTCAAAATAATAAAACGCCAAACTTCACAACCAAGCTTAATATCAAAACAGATTGAAGACCAAGAGTGCGAAATGCGTTTTGCAACAATGTCTGACACATAAGAAAACACATGGCACATTCAATTTTGCGTCATTTTCACTGTCAAATTGTGACAAAAACTTGACAGACTTTCCAATGTTACTTTCGATATCGAAAATTACGTATTTTTTAGTACTCGCGTATAATACGCACTCGAGTTTTAGCGGGCAAAAATGAGTAAAAATTGTGCGTGTTATACGCGAGATTTTACGGTATGTATATATATTCCGATAGTTTGCTAATAGCCCTGAAAAGGGCTAGTCTGTCGAAGAACTACTAACTGAAATTAAGATCTATGCATATATCTATGTGAGGGTTGGTGTTGCTAAGAGGTATGGAGTCCGCCTCTAATTCTAAAGGCACCGGGTTCGGTTCCCAGTATAGAAAACATACTTGATTGAAATACTCGTATTTTCTGCCCCAGTAGGTCCTTATGATACCATACTCAAATATGATCTCCTGGGTAGTGAGATCGGATGCTTCGGATAAGGACGAAATAAATGGAGGTGACATGTGCAAGTTGCACACGTTTAAATTTCCTCGGCAGTTGAAAAATCGTAAAGAGCACGCCATACGGCCGCTGCCCTGGCTAAATTTAAAAACTAGGAAAACATCACATCACAAAAATATTTATAGAATGTGTAATTAGTGTATACACACTTTGGATCCTCGCCGGTGCTACAGAGTTCTTGTACTGGGCTGAGATCCTCCATGTGTGATCTAAGGGAAGAGATTGGAGCTCTGATGGAGTTGTCCATGAGCTATAAAGATGGTCCATAAAACCAAGATATTCATGTAAGTTCTTGGTTGGTTCAGTTTATGTGGCTAACTCTTACCTCTATTGATTTTTTAGTCTTCCTTAGCTCTTACCTCTATTGATTTTGTCGTCTTCCTTAACTCTTACCTCTATTGATTTTGTAGTTGTTAAGGATAGATCTGGGGATAAAATAATGTAGCATGTTACTACACGCTAGCACATGCCCATTTTATGTGAGGAATTGTGTTCGCCTGTAGTCAAACTACTTTTGCACGAAGCGTTCACCCGTGGTGAGCGACAGTCAGCTAGTGACGTTTTTTTTGTCACATGTCGTGGGGTCAGTGTGTTGTTTATTTGGGCCGTTCGTATTCATTCACTGGTTTTGAAGTGGACGTGATTTCTTCTAAGCTCCAGGATTTTATGGAGAGTGTGTTTTTTCTAACTGGGACATTAAATGTATTTTTCAAAGGCCGCCACCTTGTTAAGAATGTTCTAGACGGGGAAGGAAACTTATTGAGAAGTCTTGCACAACCCTTTTTGATATTTTTTCGTAAGGAGTATCTCAGAGAGATTGAGGTAACTGAGTTTAGGTCGCCATCATCAGTTTGTTCGCCACATTACTTGGGTACCGGGAATATTGCCCTACCTACTAGTACACGGCCAGGATTGATAAGAGACTTAAGGATATCACTCAATATATTTACTTTTACTATTAACAATGGAGATGAAGAACGCCTATTTATTGAGGCTCGTTATTGACTGACGTAACTGCTTATCGCATTTACATGTTTTCCTGCCATATACTATGCCAAATGGATGTCTCCTTGTGATGAACGTACAATAAATGTAAACCATGTTTTCTCGTGGACCTGTTCACCTGCCGGCTTGTTTTATATATGCTGACTATAATGTCCTGTATGAAAGCCTGCAATCATTCGCGTATCCTGCATGATCCTCTATATTTATCCCAGCGTAACACCCTATAATTGATAAGCCAGTATGGTCTTGGATCAATAAGTTCATGGACATGGGTCTCACATACTTTGCAAATCTACTGCTGCCGTTTAAGCTGTATATTCTATCGTCACCCCTGTTCAGCGTGTTATTGTAAACACATCACCTCGTGAACTCAGTTATTATCAACGGGTGCACTTGCATAACGAACGCTACCACTGTGCATGTCCAATGTTCCAGTTTCAATGTCCTATTGTTCGCCATAACATCAAAGATTACAATTTCAAGCCAACCGGTTTCCAAGTTTATTTCGTGTTCCAGTCTACATCACAACGTTTGTAAGAAGATTTCAAGTTTCAAGTCTATGCCACGGCGATGTCAAGTTATTTTGTACCAAGTCAACACAGCGTCTCAAGATCTACACAGTTTATGATGCCCATCTGACTGCGACCGTGTACTTGTTTACATTTTCATCCGTGCTTCGCTTGTATTGAGGGACAGTGTTGTTCCAGTGTTGACGCCTTGTTCCGGACTTGCATCTGGTCGGATTGCGATAAGATAAGTGCCTGTTTATTACACTCTTGTACCTCTGCCGTGGTGTAAACCTTTTTAATATCTGTGTTATTCGTTTTCTTGGTTTCTATGTCTTTGTACAAATCTGTTGTTAGCGACACATATCATTGTAAAATGACCGCACAGCAGAAGTTTCAGTAGTTTTTGCTTACATTTCTCAAGCAGTGAAATTTCCGGCCCGAGTTTACTCACCGACGTTTGGTTCACTGCCTGTTTAGTGTGACCTAATTTGTTTAGGTGTGCTGCTCCGTACTTTTAGTTGTCAGTTCTTGTTGTGTGTTGGTTTTGTTTTTCTTCTCCTTAGTTGACAACCATTCTGTTTGTAATGCTAGTCTAACCTTCTATCACTTGTTTAAGTTTATATACATTGTTACAGGTCCTGTCCTGTTCTCTTAGCAGTAAGTCTGTGTGATTTATTGGATTTTCTTTAGTTTTCCATTTGTATTCTTTTTCGTTCACTCACTGCTAGTATTACGTTGTCTTAGTTACCTGTACTTGTCCAATTCCAGTTTTTTTTTGTGGTTTGATCGTGCATTATTAATTTTTTTTTTGTTCTTTCTCTTTTCCCTCGTATCTTTACTATTGTTGGTCTGTCATACTATACTATTTTGTTATTGATTAGTAATATTAAGAATCTATTTGCATTGATAATATTGCAGAGCACCAAGCTAGTGGATTTGGATAGACGGACTACGTGAGATACATTTATTACATAATATAAAATATTGATAGTAAGATACTGAAGAAGTAAATAATGGAGTATCAGGAATTTATTACTATGGGCAAGAAGGATGGATTACAAGGCCCAGATCTTGAAGAATCTGCAATAGGCCGTATCTTAATTCAGGCGGCATCAGATCTGGACGATTTTGCAGATTTTAATTGTCGTTCTGTGCCTCATATGATAATTGCTAGGGAACTGGTAGAGTTTCTACGGGCGGATCTCCGTATATTTCTGGGACAATACGTTCATGTACAACATAGTCAAGTATTCAAAAACGTACGTCATGCTATACTCAACAACGATGTTCATGAGAAACAGATAAAAGACGACAAATGGTGTGCACAGGAAAATGTAAAGTTGTTAGAAGATATTGCTGAAGAGAACAAAATACATGAGTTGTTGGAGGTCCTGGAGGACAGGGAGAGATTAATTAAGAAGTTAAACGAAAAGGTGAGGGCACAGGCTGCTCAAATCCAGGGTCTTCAGGTTCAGGTGGCCCGACTTCAGCCACATATGGAGGATGCACAAAAAAGGAGATTGAAGAAAATGGCGAAGAAAAAGAGAGCCACGTGGGAGGTAAAGTTGGAAGGTAAAGTAGCAGCACTTGAGCTTGCAGATCAAGGAGAATTAGCTAAGAAGAGACATGAAGAATTGCAATTTGCTGACAAGAGGAGAGTAGAAGAAATGGCTGTTGAGGAGAAAAGTAAAAATGTAAACCTCGAAGAAGAAAATAAGTGGCAAAATAGTGAAATTACTAAATTACGAAATAGGGTTGATAACTTGTTAGATATCGTTTTAAAGCATAAACTGTTGTCACCCTCAGGCAAAAACCGAGGGGATGTGCAACGTACAGGCAATTCCAAGAGGGATGTTAACGAGTTATCTCGCCCGTGTAACGAAAAAAACCTCTTTTCGAGGCAGATACAATTTCCCTCGTGATCACTGTCATGCTAGGACATCTTCATGGAGACAGGCTCACAGTGTATCTGATCTTAAAAATGCAGATGAGATCGTCAAGGACGACGCAAAATGTAGTAATAAGAATCTGATTGCTACAAGTAAGGTTGATTGTAATGATAGTACAAACTTGCCTGGTCATACTAGACCCATTACATCTCTTAAAGAAGGTTTAGCAGTACCTTATGAGCAGTCATCTACGACATGCTCCAAACCGATGGGATCGATTTCCAATAAACATCATACTCAGCACATGCAGTATTATGCACTTTTTAAGCCAGTCACGACCCACAGACGGCAAATTAATCACCATGTCTCTCATTCCACTGCGACGGCATACCCTCCCAGCGCACGATTTCGTGCTGATAAAGCGAATGTAGTGGGTTCGACCCCCACATATGGTGGTATCAATATTCGGTCACACCGTATTAATGCGAAATCTTCCACCAAGCACTACATGGCGCGCATTGGCTGAATTTTTTCAGTACACTGCGAACGTCCGATATGTGCGTCTTTTTTCTATTCCCAACTCTAATGATAAAATAGCATTTGTTTATTTGTTTATTTTTATTCACATGGAGATGCTTGCCGAGTTGTTAACTTCGACAACGGAGCCTATTTTCGACACCGTTGCCTAGATCTGCAGTTAGTTCATGATTCTGCTCCACGCAGTTTTTAATGTGTTTTCTCAGGCGCATTTTTCTCCTGTATCAGTTATCATACAAAGTCAATTCACTTATATCTTATGTTGATTATGACTTAAATTTCATTCGTGCCACAGAATGTTTCCAAAATTCTAAAATTGTCCGTGCCCACTACTAAGAAGCAAGTTCGTGTTCTTCTCGGTTTAATTCAGTACTACAGTAGATTTATACCCAAACCATTTTTTCGTCACTGCTGACCTCTGTGCCTTGCTAAAATAAAGGTTTACGTAACCACGTGCACTGGACACCAGAGTGCCAAGCCGCGTTAAATTACAGTCAAAATTCCAATTTTTTTTCTTTCTATGCCACCTATTTAGGGTAACCAGTTATAAATCTGAATTATTATTCCCGCACAGATGCTAGTTAAGTTCCAAGGGTTTCGTCGCTTCGCTGGTGCAAGAATTTGAGAGGACGGTGCAGCCAACCTTCCATATCTCAAAAAAGTTGACTAATGCCGAGAAAATATGATATTCAAGCAATCCCAAGTTCATCAAATATAGTCGCCGATAGTTTATCGAAATGTCCACAGCTCGAACCTGAGGATTCATATTGACTTAGTTAATTGACTTTATATTACACATGTGTGAAGTCATGGTTTTTATCCACTAGAAGTCACTATGACAAGAGTGGTGAATACATAAACACTAAGTTGATTTCCAAACCATTCATATTAACATTTGTGATTTACATGACTTTGAGATAATCATTATTCAGTTTAGCTAGTGGTACATTGTTGTGGTTTTGATGTTATGATTGGTGTTATTGTATTCCTGTTGTACTGAGTGAGGTCAGCTGTGAAGGTCCTTGAATATCTAAGATTAGAAAGAGTTATCAGATAACCTTTCTGCTACCACCTTACGATCTCACTCAGACTTATTCTTGACTAGTATGTCTGATAGATACGTCTAATGTCTAGGGTTATGAACATGTGGTGTGACATTAATTCAATACTTAAACACACACACACACACACACACACACACACACAAATATTTAATTCTATGATCAACTGAACTAACACTTGGGTTAAAATTTTGATAGTTAATACTTTTTTTACAATTTTATTTAGTCCTGAACTAGATATTCTTTTTGTTCAGGACTGTCAATTTCAAAATGTAATCAATTTATGGATATATATATATACATATGAAATTTTAATTAACTAAAAAGACAATCTGTCCATACACGTTAGACGTGGTTTCATTGGGTAGAGCTGCGAATATACTTGATTCAGAGCGTCTGTTCATTGCCACATCTTGTAATAATCCTACTAAGAAGCAGTACGTTGAGCACCAGTGTATATTTTATATAAAATAAAGCCTGGAACATCGGCAGATCGGAGTTGTGCTATATTCATTGCCAGTCAACGAAACTGTTTATTATTCTATGAATTGTGGTAAGCTTGAAATATTCAATATCTTTTAATGAAAATTGAATGTAAATTGTTAATTTATGCCTGTATATATGTGTAGTTCAGTAGCGAACGTGATGTAAAGCCTATAATGCTCCAGCCTGAACAGAAGGTGTCGGAGGAAAGTAAAACTGCATGGA
The DNA here is from genome assembly GCA_024509875.1 of Oreohelix idahoensis. NCBI lineage: Eukaryota > Metazoa > Mollusca > Gastropoda > Stylommatophora > Oreohelicidae > Oreohelix > Oreohelix idahoensis. The sequence continues at coordinate 597,730 of JAMPIV010000604.1, forward strand.
ATGGCCAAACAGTACACTGACACCTAGATTATTGATTAGACAGAAATAATGCTGGAATTGCAGAGGCGTAGTAACCATTAAGGAGGTTAATACTGGTATAAAGTATTTCAGATGAAGCTGACAGTTGGCCTAACGCTCTGAACTCAATGTTTGTGATGTATTGTGCTCAGTGTAAAAAGAGAGTATAAATTAGTTATGAAGTAGAAGGTACATCCTTCTTGTTTTCAGGGACCGTGGTCTTGATGGTATTGAGCAGCACCTGGTCAGAGCTTTGCTGAATCCAGGGTCGGACAGCATGCTCCTTGGTCCATTTAGCTATCAGTGAGGTGTCTCCAGGGCCCAGGGGAGAAATCGAGCAGAGGAGTCTTTTCCTGCCGCCATCACACAAGATAAGCTGATGTGGCCAGCTGAGCTCAAAATTATGTACCCCCAGCTTAAAATGACCTTGTAAAAATAACATTAAGAGGGAATTAAATTGTTTTAATATCAGGAACTGAGAACATCTCCAATACTAGTCCCAATAAAGACAAACTATTGAAGTCATGATGACAAATACCAACAGAGCTTGAACAAAACAAAACCAGTATTACCTCATATTACTACTACACAACTGACACACATAGGATACTTTTAATAATATATGTCATTACCATATTCATATTGATAAATTCTGTACATATAACTTGTAAGTAAAATTGATTGTGATTCCTGGTTCCCTTTGTATTTGAATCAGGACACATATTCATTCATAACAGCAATGAATACATATTGTTATTTGAAAAGTTATCAGTGACTCCTTTAAGATATCCTTTAGAGTGTTATATGTATGTGAGTGTCACAGTGTTGTCAAGTGTGGTGGAATAAATTAAATTGTTTATCTGTCTGTTGTTGTTATGACTTACACTTCATCATGCACATACCCTAGACATACAACGTAGTCATCACACTATTCCAGAATAATTCTGACTGAGGTATACATATGTGGCAGCAAGTAAGGTTATATATAATACACTACTCTTATTAGATATATATACCTTCACAGCTGATCTCAGTCAGTACACTAAGTCCCCTATACATATTTATAACATCCCACTTCACCACAACTGGCTACAACATCTCTACAATTATCCATGATCTTTTCCACAAAATAGGATAGGTGACATGATCCTTGATGATAGTGTAAAAACTCTTTTTATTCTACACCTCTGGTAGTTTGATAATAGGGTGGAGCAACAAATAGGCTTTGCATAAGTCTACTAATGACTTATTTACTTACAGTCGTAAAATATCTTCATTACCCAATTCAAACAACACAATTAATAATATAAATAATTGTTAATAATGTCTATCTTACCACAGATTCACAGAATAAACACAGGAACGATGACTGGCACAGATTCAGCCCTGCTGCTTGCGTGACTAGGAATCTTGTATTGAATTAATATAGTATTTAATTTCTTTACATTAGTACATCGTCCTGACACTGGACAGTTTCTTGGGCAAATGGCGTCCCGCCTATCTAAGTTTTCTTTGATATAAAATGCGTTGGCCAATGAGAATCTAACTACTAAGCTTTTCAATTTGAATTTGAAAATAAAGTCAAAATTACAGCCCTATTTCAAATGTACGTCGGTCACATTTTGGCATTAAAAGTTAAAAACAGACTTGCTTTTGGCCTAACAAGTCTTTCTCTCACTCACTTCTTGACTTTCCACTGGTAAATATATTTAGTTTTAGGGCCATCCCATAATATCTCTCCCTCTTTCTACCCCCCCCCTCAATCAGATTACATGTACCCTTGCTTGCTTCATTTCCCCTAACGCGTCCAAAAAGTAACCGTTAGTGAATGCGGGGACGAGGGTCTGTTGGTCTGTCTGCACTAACCAATAAAGTATTTTGTCAATAACTTTCTTATTATCTGGGGGATTTTGTATTTTTAAACATATTATTTCCCAGGAGAAGATAATCTATCAAACTAACTAAGTTTTTGGGTCGTATTCCTGGAAATAAAGAATTCCATATATTTTCCATATGAGTTTCGATTTCGAATATTACATAAACACGCCATCTCTTTTCCGCTTCTGCGTTTCTCAAAACGAAACAACAAGTCTGTGACGTCATAAAATGTACCATTTTGCAAGAAAGGAGGGCTGGGTGTGTGGTTACATGCCAAACTGCAAGGCTATGGAACGAACAATTTTTGGGTGTAGTGGCGTATTTTTTTCCTCTGCCGCTACCAATATCACCCGCGTTTGCCTACAATTTTGCGTG